>VDFB02000003.1:315969874-316326760 GCA_007258455.2 Sequoia sempervirens | reverse complement strand
TCGAGCTTAATTGTAAAGTGATTTGTTAAGTGATGTTTTATAAATCACTTAACAAAATCACTATATTTAATGCTTTAAAAGGCCACGTGTTTTCAAAAACACACATATTACATGATGGGGATATGGTCAAATGTTGTAATAGGACCAATGATGATTTGTAGAGGTGTGGGAAGTGTGAGATGTTGTTTGGACTATTTTTGTGATGGGGAGGCTAGTTGGAGGCATTTTTTGTCACAATTTTGGGATGACTATTGACTTGGCATACTTTTTCTTCATGTGGAAGGCATTTTGGAGAGTTCTAGAAGGTTCTTTTGGGGCCTTTTCTATTTTATCTAGGCATAATCTTCTAGAAACACTTGTGTGGGCTTTTGGTTTTAGTTTTGCTTAAGTATCTTCATACTTGAGCTTTTGGGGAGTTCTTTCTTTTTCAGCAAGAGGATAGCTTACTCTCTTGGAGTTATTTTTCACAAAGTTGCATGGTAACTCAGACAGACCTAATATATAGTAAGCACTTTGATTTAATAAATTGGAGCATTTTATCTTCTCTCTTCATGTTTTATCGTGTGTCATTAATGGTTGATCGGTCTATTTTGTGAAAAGTCATTTCCTTTACAAACTTGTCCCATGTTTCATGCATCTATTTGACAGAAAATGTATGTTTATAGGTTATAAATTGTGTTGTTTAGTGGTGTTATTGATTGTGAAGACTATTTTTCCTTTTGAAAACACTGTTACAGACCTCTTTATAAATTATTGATGTGAGCTGCATTGGAAAGGGAGTTGTGTGAGTTAGCTTTGAAATATTAATTTGAATGTGCAAGGCTATTAGCAGGTCTAGGTTATTTTGGTGTATCACCTTAGTTTATTTCCAATATCAGGTTTAGTTTATGCAAACTCTTACCCTTATCTTAGAGGATCAAGTAGTTAGGTTGCATCAAAAGGGGAAGCCAACCCTTATCACTGGAGCTCTGCTTTCAAACAGGTTACCCACAACCTGAAAGCAGTCCAATGTTAGTCCAAATTTGTTAAGTTCTTTAAAAAAGCTTAGAAAATAGGGTGCAGATTTGGTGTTCTAATAGTTTTGGCATGCCCGGTGGGACCTCTCGTTATTTCAGATTAGAGGAATACACCTGTTTGTTGGTTCTGATATGCAGCCAACAATTTTAAAGTCCACACCAGCATATCTGGCGACTCCAAAGGTGAAATTTATGATAGATCAATGTTGTAACAGCTTATGAAACAAATTTAGACAAAGGGAAACTCTGTCCCATTGGATTATTTGCAGCTTTCACCACCCCGTAGGAGAGGTAGACCAACAAAGAAGGTTGTTGTTTTGTCAAGGAAAACAATTTCAACTCCACCAGCAGTGAGAGTCTCAAGACCTATAAGGCTGCAAAACTTGGTGCCAAACATGGTTGTTCCAAGAAACCAAGTTTTTGTGACATTCAATGGTGGCAATCCACTTCAACTAGCTCAACATGATGATATTCTAATGGTTGCTCTCAAAAGTGTGCCATATTTTTCAGGTGAAGATCAAACTAGACCAGTTGAACACATTAAGGACATTTCAAATCTATGTTCAGTGCATCATATCACTCAAGAGAATGTTGCCCTGAGGCTGCTAGTAGCATCATTTAGAGGCAAAGCACTCCAATGGTTCAGAAGTTTAGTAGTCAATTCCATCATAACATGGGATGAATTAGGAGAGGTGCTTTGTAAGCAATTTGAAGAAAAGTATGATAACTTGTCATTGGTAGAGCAACTGACCCACATTAAGATGGCCCCTCATGAGAGGATGACAGATTTCAATTTTCATTTTCAAAGAACATGGGACATAATTCCAGATCCTACAAGGCCTCCAGTTGAGTATGCAGTCCTTTATTTTTTGAGAGCTTTAAATAGTGAAATTGTTGTTTTGATAAGTCTATGGGTGGAAATACCTTGCCAATAGCTTATGGCATAGCTGTGAAAGCATAAAATAGCCTAATACAAGCTAGAAGGATTGCCCCTAGGCCTCCTATGCCATTTTTTCCTAATATTTAGCTTCCTACAACTTTTCCTACACCTCAAATTGCCTATTTACCAGCTATTGTTAACACATAAATTGTTGCTCAAGGACCATCCTAAGAGTTGCAGGAAATTAAAAGCAGCCAACAGAAATAGAAAATCTACTTCAAACCTTTGGCAATGAGCTGGTAAGTATTAAAAAGTAGTAATTTCAAAGTTTCAAGCCTTGGTAGCCTCAAAATCAAGGCCAAGGACAACAATTTCAAACTAACAAGCAGCCATATCAAGGAAATTTTCAAGGTGCACGACAAAGTCTCAATCCAAGGCCTTTTCAGCCATACAATCCAGTTCCAATTAGTACAGCCAGAGATATGGTACCTGTTCAAAATAACCTTGCAACAGAATATGATTGGTGCTATCCTTGCAACCAGGCCCATAATCAAACTACATGTTTGAATGGTGTAATGAATCAAGCATTGATGGTTCAAATTTTTTTGGGTGTGCAAGAGAGGCCTAATGGTGAATCATCCCAATAGCAGGAGCTCCCTGCAAGTGACACAACTCTCCTGTATTAGAAAGGAGAAGATTTTTGTGGAGTAAATAATGATACCTCTCCAATAGCATCCAACACTTGAGCCAAAAAGAGAGCTTTTGAGATTGGACAAGCAACAAATAAAGACAAGGAAGTTGTTGGACCTTCCAATCCTCATGTAACACACATTTTTCAAAGAACTTCACAAGGCATCGATGGTGGACAACTTGGGAATTAACCCCAACTAGCCCACTTGTAGACAGACCCTACTGCTGCAAAGACCCATCAAAAGGTAAATGTTGTCACACCCTTCAACATTATTGAATCCATGAAAATGATGAATGTGAATATGTTAATGTGGGATTCCTTATCTATCCCTGGCCAAAAGGACTTGTTACAATCTGCCTTAGCTGAAGTAGGTGTTTCAAATGATATACCAATAGGTCAACCTAAGGCTATCTTGACAAATACACCTCAAGACAACATTAAACAACCAAGTAAGGATGTCAAGCCACCCCCATTTTATGTGTCCTTGATAATAGGAGATAAACTAGTTCACAATTACATGGTGGATTCAGGGGCAAGTAGTTATGTCATGCCCAAACAGATTGTTGATAAGTTAGGACTGAAGTATCAGCCTCTTGAGAATGGAGTTGTACAATTAGATGGGACAACCATCAATACTATAGGTGTTATCAAGGGTTTAAGCCTTACCCTACACGCTTGTACCAATTTCTCCATTCCCCAAGACATCTCTGTTATTGACTTACCTCCACATTTTTCTTTATGTCTATCAAGGGATTTCACTGCCAAGATAGGAGGTTATTTGTCATCAGATTGGTCCCATATGGTGTTTAGAATGAGATATGGGACTAAAGTAGTCATCAAATCTAAGCAACTTACTAAGGATGACATTGAACCATATGTTCCAAGTGTTGTTAATGCTAATTGTGCTATTTTTAGTGATGATGAACTTGTTGTTGCTTAAGAGCTACAAGTAGAAAGTATACCAGATGCACTGTTAAGTGAGTGGGTAGCAAAAAATATTATTGACAACCCAAATGATAACATTGAGGAAATTGGTTTGGGTGTTTATGTGCTACACGAACCTGATTCAATGATTCCAAACCTCGAAAAGGAGGTGGGACAACAATCAGATCAGCAAGGTAGAGTATGGAAGATGTTCTTTGACGGTTCTCGAAGCAAGAATGGTGTTGGTATGGGTGCAATGCTTGTGTCCCCACAAGGTGAAAAATACTACTCTGCTTTCTCCTATACTAACAACACTATTGAATATGAAGGTCTAATTCAAGGCTTGGAATGGGCATGAAAAAGAGGAATTGGCTACTTGCAAGTGCATGGTGATAGTGAATTGATCGTCAATTAGGTGAGAGGTCTACATGTCACTAAGAATGATGTCTTAAAATCCTACAATCACTGGAGGTATGCTTTCAAACAGGTTACCCACAACCTAAAAGTAGTCCAATGTTAGTCCAAATCTGTTAAGTTCTTTAAAAAAGCTTAGCAAACAGGGTGCAAATTTGGTATTCTAACAAAAATAATGGCTCAAAACATTTGGTAGGTTGTTTGAAAATGAAGCAAAGTCAGTTATCACCTTTTCAAGCTGCATCATAATTAAGTCTGACAGTTCTGCCACCCTTCTTAGACATGATTATACTTAATTTATTACTTGCATTTCCATCCACCTTAGCACAAGACAATAAGTCATTTCCAAGATCATAATCTATATTTTTTGTGGTGCATATTGCTTTCATTATTTTCTCATTTAAACCTTCCATTTCGAAGTACAAGGCAATCCAGATAAACTGTCCTTTATGTTTCGATCCTCTCATGTCTTTGGGATTTGGCGTACCTTTTCCCTTGTGTCACCCAATCCATCTTGTCAACTTGCTAAGATGCCACCAAGGATTTCTCATGCCAGTAGGACTCCTAAATCTACCAATCATTTTAATTATTACTACTCTATCCATAATTAATTCAAACTCCCAATCCATCAATCACTCCCAAACTATCCTTAGCAAATATTTCTTTTAATTGATTAGATAGATTACAAAAATCCCAATATTTTAAAACTTCTTGTCTTATGCCAAAGTTAGCCATTGCATCCATAGCCATATTAGCCTCCCTAAAAGTATGGTGGATTTTGTAATGTTGGAAAGACTGTAACATGCTTTTACAATAATCTAGAATATCTTTAATTTCCCAGGGTGCTTTAGTTGTATTGTTAAGATAGTCAATAAAATCTTAGAATCACCCTCAATAATAACCTTCTTGTACCTATTGTCTCTGAGATAACCAATTCCAGCCCAAACAATGTAGGCTTCAACAAAGTTATTCGTTGTCGTTCCCAGTCCTTTGTTGTATCCTACAAGATAGATTCCTCTTTCATCCCTAACCACTCCTCTTGCTCCTGCCAGCCTAGGATTTCCTTTTGAGCATTCATCAATATTATATTTCACCCATCCTGGATCAGGTGGAATCCAAACAGTGCTTTTTCTTAAGATTTCTTTAACTCAATTCACATTGTTGAGGTCATGGGAAATCTATCATTGTTGCTTTATTCTTAACTCTTGATAGATAGGACCTTGCTTAGACTGGGGGTACTTACAACTTTCAATATTTTCTTGAATTTGTTTCCTTATCATCATGCATAGCTCCTTATTGCTTTTAACAGCATCCCTAAAGACCTTATTGTTTCTTTCTTTCCACAAACCCCAAGTAAGAAATGGGGGTACTTGTCCCCATAAATCAAGAATAATATTATGAGAGTAAGGGCTCAAGCACCACCCTTCAACAAACATTTTAACTGAGGCAGGGAAAACCCATTAAACCTTAAGCATCATTAGGAAGAAAGCCCAGACTTCTTGAGCATAAGAGAACTGAAAGAAAAAATGCATAATAGTTTCTTCTTCTCTATTGCAGAGGTAGCATTTATTAACTAAGTACTTGCCTCTTTTCTTAAGGTTATCAATTGTTAGAATCTCACCATGTATCACAGCCCACCAAAAATAGTTAATTTTAGGGATTAGGCTCTTTTTCCACACCTTATTCCAATTAAAGATTCCCATTGTAAGAGGTTGCAGATCCATGGCCTTATAGGCTGACTTAACAGAGAATCGCCCATTAGCATTTTTTGACCAAATCCATTCATCCACTATGTTTCTTGAAAAGAGGTCAAGATTCCCAATTGAACTGAACAACAAGTCCAAAGCAGCATCTCGATTCAACCATCTACCACCCCTAAGAACAACATTATTTAAAAAAAATTTGAAGTCAATCCATTTTGGTCTCGAACCATCCCAATCTAAATAGTTAGAGACCAACTTACCAATGCTTCTTTTTAATCTTATTTTGATTTGCTGGAGGCCATCTATAAGATATAAGGGAGCACATGTGGACTAAGCATCTTCCAAAAAGTCAATTTTAATCCCATTACCAATCCTTAATTTTTCTCCTTTAGTTAGGGTTCCTCTAATTTTTAACAAATTGTTCCAAAAGATAGAGCCATAAGGTAGCTCTTTTTTACCAAGAAAATAGCAAGCTGCCTTATTTTTAAATACTTAGCCCTTAGGATCTAGACCCAGTTTTTTTCACCTTCCAAAAGAAACCGACCCATTTTTTCCACCAAAGCTTTGTTGAACATTTTTATTCTTCTAATTTCCAAGCCTCCTTCTCTCTATGGTTTGCAAACAACTTCCCACTTAATGAGTGCCATTCTTTTTCTTTCTTCCACACCTGACCATAGGAATCTCCTTTGAATCATTTCAATTTTCTTTACAACATAAATAGGGATATTGAATAAAGAGAGGTAATAAATAGGAATATTTTATAGGGAAGCTTTTAGAAGATGTTCCACATGTGTATCACTAGTTTCCAAGAATCTCCATGAAAACTACCAAGGTGATAGCTAGATAAATATAAATTATACACCAAGATGATGAAATCTCCGAAGGAAAGTAAGTATCATACATGAACTAGGATGAACACCATAAATCGAGCATAGATCAATTAGAAATACATATTACTCACAAGATATATATAATAAGGTTTTGAATTCCATAATTTCTTATAGTAAGAAAAATCATATAAACTATAGTGATCCAAAACTCACAAAATCATAGTTCCTAGATGGAAAAATAAACAAAAGAAATGTAATTGATATTATATTAAACTCAAAAAATAAAATTATAAAAGCATTCTTTGGAAAAATGGATTACACCATAGGAATGGGCTCATAATCAAATTTTTGATGAAAAATTATTTGCAAATAATGGACAAGCAAGCCAAAATTTATGTTTAATTTCCTGAAAGTTTCTCAAATAGCCCCACAAGGCAAGCCTAGGGCCTAAAAAATTTGATCCCTAGTTGTTGGGCACTAAGGGTTATAAGTTGAGCCTTTCATGTGACCACAACTGGACCAACGGAGTTGCACAAGGGTTGTCGGTTAGCCCATAGTCATTGATGGAACCAAGATAGGGGCTAAAGGGTCCTCAAGGACTTAATGTCTTGCGCTTGGTCACATATGTGACCTAGGTGGCATCTTTGGAGCCCACGGAGGCTACAAGAAAAGGCAATAGGTTGTTTGGAGGCATTTTGATCCACTTTTGGTGGTACGGTGCTAGATGGTGTTGCCCTTGGTGATGCAACACTTAAAATAGTGATCTAAACTTTTTTTATTTTTATTTATTTATTGCAAAAAAAGGTTTGTATGGTATGGTTTTTTGGGGGCCATATGACATCTAAAAGAAAAAATTTGCCTCAAAAGCTCTTGACACTAAAATAGGGAAAATTTTGTATCAAAATTCATTGAATTAGCCTCTTGAATGCAATGTTGAGGTCCTTTTCACACCAAAATACACCAAAAATTGCCCAAATCCAAACTTTGCATAAAATAATGAAGATTTCATATTTGCTCTTATAACCTAGTTGAGAAAAAAACTCAAAAATAGATAATGGTTTCACTGACTCCACACTCTAATACCATGTTGGAATTGTGAATAACATGAGACGCATGATCAAACAATGGAAAAAAACACCTTCCACACCAGAGAGTTGTGAATAATGATTTGCTATATCCTCAACAAGAAAAACTTACATAAATGAAATAGTACAAAGAGAGAGAGTTTTTATAAGAGCAACCCTAAAAGATAAAGGGATTAGATCATGAAAAGTGTCATCATCATATGTGATGAGACAAAATGATCTAATAAAAGCTTACTCTAGTTAACAAAAAAACACTCCTAAGTTTAGCTTAAGTGTATGAGAATAAATTTGATTAATAATCATTTAAAGGTTAATTAATTATTAGTTGATGCATGATTACTCTAAAAATTGTTGTATTATAGAAGTACTTGTTCTAGCCAAAACTACATCACAATGCCATCCTATATATTTGACCTTACATCTCTTGTGTCATTACAAAGCTTACAAATTAAGAATATGGATTATACACATCTTCCAATTATTGATAAGTCATACACTTTATCTCCATGAATTTCATATCAATTTTTCCTACTACCAAACATGTTCATAACTATGTTTCTGTGGTGGTTGACCAATTTCAAAGATGGCCATTACGGTAGCTTACATGAAGGGGTATTTTATAGAAGAAATTAGAATATTTTATTTGAGAAAGCTTGGGTATGTTTCAATTTTCCCTAAAGTATCATTTCTAATAGGGATAGTAGGTTCCTCAACAAATTTTATTGAGCTCCATAGGGTATAATGAACACCAATTTAATGAAGTCTACTTCATTTCACCCCTAGACTAATGGATAAACTAAGGTGGTGAATTACATGATCATTCAAACTCTACAAATGTATCTTTTGAAACATCTCTACATATGGGATGAGCTTCTATGAAATGTCCAGCATAACTATAATTGTGCATTGCATAGCTCTATAGGACATAATCCATTTGAAGTTTCCTTAGGTACCAACCATTGACACCTATTGATGTAACCTTTCTTGTCATGTTGAATGAGACATCACCACATTCATAGAAGGAGGTGATAAGTCATCTAGGTTTATGAGATATTATAGGGTACCAACACAAACTATAAGGGAATGCATGATCAACATCATACACCTCATCAATTTTAGGCTGGTGAAAAACTTTGGCTTCATCTTCATGAAGAGAAACTTTAAGGGTTAGAAAAGAAAATTTCCCCCCTTTAATATGGAACCTACACCATCCTTGAGTAAATAGGTGATAATTCCTTTGGTCTCAATCTACTCTTTTTCTCATATTATATCTGGTCATTAATGCAAAGATGTTGCATCCAAATTTTCCACCATTATTAGACACCTTAAAAGTTGTTGATCACCTTAGAATTTTTCAAACACCTTCATAGTGAAAAATTAAATCTAGAAACTAACACTCTACTAAACACAAAACAATTCACTAATATTTTTGTCAAGACACTAAAAATTTAATTGATTCACTAATATCGTATAGGGGGGAAATTTGCTCACTAAGGGTAGTTGTTCACCAAGGACCAAATTGACAAAAAGTTACCTCATTTATTGTATAATATTGGAATAATGGGTTCATCACTTCTTAAGGGTGGGTCCAATTGATCTAACTAACTGGTTCAATTTTTTCTCAATGGATTAGGAGTTACAATCCCACCAAGTGGGGGCACCAAAATTAAATAATTTTTTGGTTTTATTTTAATTTTTTAGTTATTTTATCTTGATTGATTTATCAATTTCAAATTCCAAGGGCATAGGTTTTTACTCTTTAGTTTCTAATGGGAATCATAATTTAATAGTTTTAATAAATTATATGGTTTGATGTGCAATATATAAATAGGATAAATTTAAGTCAATAAATCAGAGTTGAAGGCATACATATATTCCACAAAGTTTCCCATATATTCTACAAACTCTCTCAATTTTGAATAAAAATCCATCTTGTTTAGCTTAAACAATTTTATTGTTGAATATTTACTTATTTGATAATTATTGTTTATGATACAACTAGTCACTCACTAGTGTATTTTCCTTTAGATTCCCAACATAATTCAAATCAAAAATCCTGAAGTGTTCTCTAAATTGTAAGATTATAGAGTAAAATAAATAATATTTAATATTTAAGGCTATACATTTAATTTAATTTAAACTCTAGCTAACCTAAAATTTTAGGTATGATAAATTGTTTGAAGTAAAGTCATTGATTGAACATGTTGAAATGAAAATTAAATGGAATTAGGACTTACCTAAGAAATGGACACAAGGTGAACTTTGATTGATGTGACACTACAACAAATACTTATTAACCAAGAACTATAAGTAGATAAATTATTAGGGAGCTAAGATCATTGAGATATAAGAATTTGAGTCTGGGATACAATCATGATAGTGATATAATCCAAGTGGAAAGATTACATTTAAATTGGTATGATTATATCATGAAAAAAAATGGACATTCAATAGTTGAAAAACATATATTCTTGATATATTTGATGGTAAGTTTGGTGGTGCTATGGAGTGGTCATGGGGCCTATTATTATAGGATTGAATTTTAGGACTTCCTTATGCCTTAATCAAGCCAAGAGACTTGAGTCAACAATAGTAAAATAAATGAAGAGAAGCAATAGATATTGATATGTGGTGGAAATAGATGTCATTGTGATTATAGTTAGATCTTATTACCAAAGCCTAATGCAACCCAATGAGTACATTTGAATATGTACTTGGAGTGTGATTTCAAAATGAAGACCAGTTATTTAAAATTATTTCCGGTTGGGTGAACTACTAATGTCTGATACCAGTAGATGAGGATTGATGGTTAATTCCTACAAAATGAGAAATTTTATTTGTTTTTTTCATGCTTTACTATATATGCTTATGCTAGTGATCAATTGAATTAAGATTATGTCTTTATATATACAATCCTAGACACAAAATTTAAATCGATGGAATCTACATTGATGAGTAACAATTAGATCTTTGGATTGGTGGCCTTGGAAAAAAATGGAAACATGGGGACATGATTACACCCACAATATTTTGCATGGGATAGAATGATAGTTGTGATCCATTCTAGTCTAGGCACATTGATGAAAATCAGTATACACAATTTTTTAATAAAGAGAAAAAGCATGCCAAAGTGTTGGATTAGGTCTTGAGCTAGCAAGTGTGCCAAAATAACTAAATTATACACTAAAATCATGCATCCAATACATCAAATTAGAGTGACATAAAATGAGTAGGGAAAGTGTAAGATGGTTTCATTTTCCCCTTTGTTAAGATATACACATAATGTTGAAATGAACAAGACAACTAAGAGGGGGGGTGAATCAGTTGTAGAAAGTTAAACCTTCAAAAACCCTTAATAGTAATTAGATCCACAAGCATGCATTAAGTCCTTATTTTGTTAGATTGATTAAACATGAAATATAGATAACATAAACTGAAATCACAACACCATACACATGAGAACACTAGATATATGTAGAAAACCCAATGAGGGAAAAACCGCGGTGAGGATTAGCTCACAATATAAGTAATAGAAAAATTGGTACAAAGGGGCCCACTGCCAGAATAGGACACACTATCCAAAAAGGCTCACTGCCATAGAAAGTTCATGCAAGAAGATAGAAGAAGAATGTTGCACACAGAAACACTTATCAATGCAACAAAGAGTCCACCACAATTGCTCGCACACTTTCGTAGTCTCACATGAAAGAATTTGAATGCCTTCAGCTCATTGCCTTTAGGAACCCTAACATGAAATTCACACTGCTATGCTCAAATTCACATCAAATACACTTCACTTGCAACAATATCACATCTATCTTGCTTCTTACTCTTTCACATACCCTCTTGCATCAACACCATACATATTTATATCAAGTTCAAGCTCAAAACTCTCTCCAATGTTGACCACTAGCCGTTATACATTCAAATCCAAAATAGGTCGGTACCTAAACATTCCCGCGGTGGATAGGAACAAAAGGAAACCTACATAAATCCTTAATTAGGACCAAAATAGATCCCAGCACACTTCAACACACTTCTACAAGCCTCACATATAGTGTTAAACAAAAGGTTGACCAACATCTGTGCAAAACACCATAAACATTAAGTACACTCTTCCTTAGATCAAGCCGAAAGTTTTGAACAACATAATTTACTTTAACTCAATACAGAATAATCCACGAACTACTTAAGATTTATCAACCACTTCAACCAAGCTTCACATCAACAACTACTTTAACTTAGGACAACTGATAACCCTTGTTGTTGAAGTGATCAACCCAAGATCTTCAATCTACAACACCAAATAACCTCCACAAGAGATAGAGAGAAGAAAAAATGGAAGATGTTATTCCACCAAACAAGGATTGCAATATGATACAAATGATCTATGCAATATAATACAATGCAAAATATGCTAGAGATGCCTTGCTTATAAAGGCGAGGATGAGAGATAGGATAAGACAAGATCATGACAAGCGTCTTAATCCTATCACATGAGACAACTAACTCATAACTGCCTAGGAAAGTGTAAAGTCTAGATAAGACAACTAGGACATATAGAAGATACAACTAATATCCTAAGTAAACTTAACATGTGAATTAAGTCCCCTAAGTCCCTAGTAAAGGAATAAACTAGGTACAAGAATTATTCACACCAACATCCCCCCTTAAGTGCAACTTAGGGAGGAACAAGCCAATGCAAACATGCAAAAGATGCAAAAGATGGGTCCCAACAACAAGGCCTAATGAGGTACCCCAAGCATCGATTGCAACTGAAGATAACGAGGTGATGCCAAAGGTTTAGTGAAGATGTCTACAACCTACTGATTTGTAGGAAAATCCTCCAAGCTGAGAACACCATCCTGGATAAGTTGCCTGATGAAATGCATGTGGCTCAATATGCTTAGTACACTGATACTCCACTGGGTTGCAAGAGATATGTATGGCACTCTAATTATCACACCAAAGAGTAGTGGATTGAGTGGAAGGGAATCCAAACTTAGTCATCAACTAATGAAGCCACAAAACCTCCTGACTAGCCAGAACTGCACCTCGATACTCAGCCTCTGTCAATGATAATGCAATAGAAAAATGCTTCTTGCATGACCATGCAATCAGACTAGAACCAAGGAAAAAGACAAATCCAAAAGTAGACTTCCGATCATTGACATCACCAGCCCAATTTGAGTCAGTGAGGCTCACTATCAAAGATGCACCTAAAGTGTAATGAATGCTAAAATGTGTAGTTTCCTGAATGTATCTCAAGATATGTTTGGTAGCCTTCCAATGACTCTCATGAGGCTCCTGTGAGAAGTGAGAGACAATTCCAACCACAAAGGAATATCTGGACGACTATGTGTCAAGTACAAAAGACTGCCAACCAACTGCTGATACAAGGTAGGATCAATTGTAGGAGTAGTGCAACTGGTAGAAAGAACAACACCTGACTAGAATGGAGTAGGGGTTGGCTTGCAATCAGGCATGCCAAATATCTAAAGGAAATCAAGAGCATACTTCTGCTAGAAAATGAAGATCCCCCCAGAAGTCTGATGAACCTGAAGACCAAGGAAGTAATGGAAAAGACCAAGGTCAGTCATATCAAATCACTCCATTGATGCTCATTGTGTACTCTGACTCATGGAAGTAGAACTCCCTGTGAGAATCAAATCATCCACGTAGAGCAAAAGTATGAGTAGATCCTCTCCATGTCTCTGAGTATAAACTGTGGGATTGGAATGGCAACGAGTGTAGCCGGAAGCAAGCAATAAACTATCCATCTTCTCATACCAAGCCTAGGGGGGCCTATTTGAGACCATACAATGAATGTCGAAGCCTACAAACAAGTGAAGAGTCCTGCACAAAACTTGGTGGCTGCTCCATATAGATCTCCTCATGAAGATACCCATGCTAGAAAGCACTTTTCACATCCATCTGATACATTGACCATCCCTGTGATGCAGCTATAGCAAGGACAAGGCGAATAAAATCCATCTTGGCAATAGGAGCAAAGGTCTCAGAATAATCAATCCCTTCAACCTAAGAAAACCCCTTTGCAACAAGACAAGCCTTGTACTTGTCAATGGAACCATCTACTGCATACTTGGTACAATACACCCACTTGCACCAAACCAACTTTCTTCCCTTAGGAAGAGGCACAAGATCCCAAGTATGATTCTTCATCAAAGAAGAATACTCATCAGCCATAGCACTATCCCACTCTGGAATTCCTGAAGCATATGAAAACTTTTGAGGATCATCTGAAACAACATGACTCAAAAGACTAATTCCTGAAGTCTGAGAACGAGTGTGGCAAGTATCTGTGGGATCACCAACAAGAGGACCAGCCTCCTCAAGAGTAACTCAAGCCCATCATGGCCTAGTGGGTGAATGAGGAGGAGGTGCATTAAGACCATCATCAAAATCTTCCTCAAGTAGCAAATCATCATCAATTGAAGAAGACTGAGTAGGTTGTGATGAAGAAGAAGTCGAGGGAAGATATGAGTGGGTGAAGGTCTCAACAAACTGAACATCATGTCAAAAATGAACCTCTCGTGTGTCAAGATCAAACAATTTGTATGCCTTCACATCCTCACAATAGCCAACAAAGATGTACTGCTAACTTTTCTTCTCCATGGATTTACGCCGACCATTCAGAATGAATACCCAAGCCTCACTACCAAATACTCTAAAGAAGGATACATTAGGCTTGTGATGAGACCAAGCCTCCTTAGGGGTCATATTCTGCACTGCCTTGTGGGGCATACAGTTTTGAATATATTTGGCACAATTGACAACTTCAGCCCAAAATGTTGGAGCCATGGATCTAGACTGAATCATACAATTAGCCATTTCCTTGAGAGTCCTATTCTTTCTCTCAGCCACACCATTCTGTTGAGGAGTGTAAGGAACCGTGTGCTGATGAAGAATACCAAGCTCATTGTAAAAATCCTAAAATTCCTGATTGACATACTCCCCTCCATTATCTATGTGTATCTATTGAAGAGAAAAAATTGTCTACTTCTCCACAAATGTTTTGAAGGTCTTGAAGTTGGTGAGGAATTCACTCTTGAGCTTCAGAAAATAGACTCATTTTCGTCAAGAAAAATCATCAATGAATGTGAGCACATACTTAGCCCTTGAAAAGGAAGCAGTTGGGAATGACATGAGATCACTATGGACCAACTCAAGGGGTGTCGTTGCATGAGTAGCTTGACCCTTAGGAAAAGGATATTGATGTTGCTTGCCAAGAACACAACCTTGGCAAACACCATCCTTGCAAGTGATCTTTGGAAGAACAACCACTAAGTTATGTGCTTGCATCTGCTAAAGATATCTATAGTTCAAGTGCCCAAATCTCTCATGCCAAAGCTTGCTCATTGAATCAACATGAGCAACAAAACATGAACCCAATGAAGACTCAAAGTCATCAAATCGATACAAATGGTTCTCATGATCAACTATCCATGTAGCAACAACCTTCTCAGGATCCTGCAATTATCTAATAGTCACATTTTGTGGAGTAAACTCAACTGACTTCCCATCTCCAGAATGACAAATCTAATATATGGAAAGTAGATTTGCTGAAATATCAAGAACAAGAACAACATCCTTAATACATCCATCTAGCATCTGAATGGAGCATGTCCCCAAAATTGGAATCTGTGAAGAGTTCCCAATTGCAATCTGAGAAGTAGAAGTATGAACAATGGAATCAAGAAGATCACATGAATTGGTCATGTGATGTGAAGTACCTGAATCAAGAATCCAACTGTCTGAAGATGAATGAATGGCATGTGCTAAAAGAGCTTAACCTTTTCCCATGGAAGAAGGCTTGGCCACTTAAATGTTGTGCTTCTTCATAACTTCCTCCAAGGCTTCCAATCTCTTAAAACAATGAGTTGCATCATGCCCAGTTTTGCCACAAAATGAACAAGGTTCTCCTTTCTTTTTCTTGGACATGGAAGAAGAATCTCTAGAGGTAGAAGAAGAAGGAGATGGAGTGGACTTCTGATTGTTCTTTGGCTTTGGTTTGGAGGGATTCTCACTACCTGAAGATGATTCTTCTTTGGGCTTCTTCTTATTGTTTCCTTTACCCTTGGATGATTGAGCCATTAGAGCATGATTCTTAGAACTAGGTAGTGCATCCAACTGAATCAACTTGGCCTCCTCCCTAGTAAGACACTCACAAAACAACTCAAAAGAGGGCATTTTATAATCTTTCCCCATGGCATCCATAGTTGAATAGAAAGTAGAACAAAACACTTGATAAGGGCCCTTTAACTTAGATAGAATCAAGAAGATACATTCATCACTAGATATATCATTCCCACATCTTTTCAACTGTGACAAAATCATCTTGAATTGTGCAAGGAAATACTTAATTGAAGGAAATGCATCTGGAGAGAGTGATTGTAGATCTACTTGAAGTTGCAAGGCTCTGAAATGATTTGATTTTCCATACAATTCTCTAAGTTTATCCCAAACATTCTTAGGTGTTCTACACTCTGAAATATGAAACAACAAGGTATTAGATACATGTAAGCCAATGAGCCCTTTTGCTTCATCCATTTTACATCTATGGAAAAAAAATTCATAATCCCTTGTGAATTCAAGTTGTTCTACATCTAACATTGGCCATAGACCCTTAGATTGTAACAATTGAGTCATTTTTAGCTTCCATGTATGATAATTGTGTGGAGTGAGTGGTTCAATTTTCCTTAAATCCGCCATGAACACCAAACGAAAGAGGACAATGTGGCACTTAAATTGTGCCTTTCACCCCCCAGAATGTATTAAAACTCAATTTGCAACCCCCCCAACAAATTACAATGAATTTTTTTTGCAATTCAAGTACAAGTGACAAGCTCAAATCAACCATTTATATAACACAGTGATTTTTACAATTTCTAGAAAAAAGAGCTTACCAAAACTAAAAATATAGGTTACAAACAGATTCCTATCAATTTTCTGAGCAATTTCAAAAAAAAGTTTACCAAATTTTGAGGTCATTTACAAAAGTTATACCAATGACAAGCAATAAATGCACTTGTACCTTCAAGCTAAAAAACTGGAATAAAATGTCAAAAACTAAAAAAAACACTTGCACCACTACGAAGTTCGTTGAACCAGCTTTCTGACGATACCTCATTTTTGAAAATCCAATGTTGGCGAAAAGTCACGCAAAATTGAAAAAAAGGCCTATTTTAGGCACTTCCAACGCTAAACAAGAGCAACAATGATCACTAACTGGGTGCAAAATTTAAGCCCCCAGGGCTAGCCGTCAGTCACTCATATGACCACGTGGGTTGGCGGTGGCAAAACTTTGGTTGTCTAGGAAACCACAAGCGGCTAGCGATATCTGGTCACATGCAACGGTCTTCACAGCTGGCAATCACAGTTGCTTCTAGCAGTTGACGGCGGTGGTTTATAGAAAAGCTGGGGCTAGCAGTTAACTAACTACACACTGGCGATTTGCTTCAGACCGCCCGCCGGTGAAAGCCTGGAGGCTTATAAATACCACAAACTTTTTAAAAGTCTGTGGTCTTTTTTTATAAAAAAAAAAAAGCCCGTGACTTTAATGAACCAGCGCTTAAAGCGCTTGAAATTTTTTATATTTTTTGAAGTTTTTACAAAGAAACTACCGAAAGAAAAAAATTAAGAAAATTTTAAAATTAGAAAAATATTTCCACTGTACCTTCATTGGTTGGGGGTCGTACGACCCTTCAACTAAAATTTTTTTGCCTCGAAAGCAACTTTTGTTGAATGTAGGCAAATTATATATCAAAAAACTCGAAAATGGCCACTCAGAAGCAATGGTAGGCTTTTTTTTGGGCCAAAAATGCTCCTATAAAAATTTGTTCACCAGATCTAAGCTCCTAACCCTTCTTTGCCAAAAATGCAACTGGTGACCAAATTGAGTGAAACAAAAGCCAAATCTGACTTTTCCAATCCTCCTGGACGCAATGGGTCAGCCTAAAATACTACCACTATAGCCAAAAGCACTGCAATCACCAGAGCTCATCAAAATGCATACATGCAATATAGGATACAAGAAACTCAAATCACAATAGAAAACTTGATGGAACTCTCTAATAAAGAAATGGAAGGGGCTTGCTAGATTCAAAGCTCTGATACCATGTTGAAGTGATCAACCCAAGATCTTTAATTTGCAACACCAAATAACCTCCATAAGAGATAGAGAGAAGCAACAATGAAAGATGTTATTCCACCAAACAAGGATTGCAATATGATACAAATGATCTATGCAAAATATGCTAGAGATGCCTTACTTATAAAGGCAAGGATGAGAGATAGGATAAGACAAGATCATGACAAGTGTCTTAATCCCATCACATGAGACAACTAACTCATAACTACCTAGGAAAGTGTAAAGTATAGATAAGACAACTAGAACTTCTAGAAGATACAACTAATATCCTAAGTAAACTTAATATGTGAATTAAATACCCTAAGTCCCCAATAAAGGAATAAACTAGGTACAAGACTTATTCACACCAACACTTGTATGCATACTGATAAATGAAACTTATACTGTACTACACCAAATCAAGCAAAATCTTGAACACAAAAAGATAAAAGCATTATAAGCAACTTCCCAAATCTACACAACCTGAATCCAAACAATGGAGAAATGTGGAGCAAATACATTTCTCCCAGACAACAGAAAACATTATCGAACAACTGGTTCACACACTGGTGAAAATATCTCACACTGTACAACGATCCAGAAACCCAAATTCTGAATATAGCAACCTTTGTCAACCTTGAATAACCTATAAGAACTACACATGCATAGAATCAACACAGAAAGAACACGAAGCACAATACCAAAGCACACTATGAACATTTGCACAACACAGTTTACTCTGTTTATTAAATTTTCTTAAAAGTACTTGGAAACCAAGTATTAGAACCATTATCTCACCTCATTACTTCATTCCAACTCATCTTTAGACTTTGCAACAAAAGAATAGCTCTATGTACTCACAACACTTCCTCAAGGTCTCAACTACACATGCACAACTTGTTTTCCTCTTTTCACAATTTTCTCAATATCCTCAACATCTTCATCCTATAGTTGACATCAATGACAACACCAATCAATAGACATCCTATTGACATCAATGACAACACCAATCAGTAGACATCATGTTGACATTAATGACAACACCATCATTCTTGCAACACATAAGAAATCTAGTCCTTTAATTAATGTTATATGGTTAGTGTTAAACAAGACAAGTTTAAATGATAAATTGTAGAGCTTTTCATAATCAATATTATGTTTATGTTTCTTCATATAGATTTAAAAAATACATTGAATGTTGAATTGAGTAAACTATTACATTTCAGTGTTGCATACATCAACAAGCAAACCTAGATACATATGTTGAATGTTGAATGATATATTCTAATAACAAAGGTAAAAGTACAAATATTGAATGTTAAATCAAGTAAACTACCATGTCTAATTGACAAGATTAAATATAAATATTAAAATAAATTAACTATCTCATCCAAGTCAACCATATAACATACTTTGAGAAAAAAATTAATTACAAATATTAAATAAAATAAAGTATGAGACCTAGTTTAAGGGTAACATAATAAATAAAACCATGTCAATTGTTAAATTAAACAACTTTAAAAGGAGAAATACTCAAAGAATATATCAAGAAATATTTCATATTTTTTATTATTTTTACATAATTAGCAATAAAAGTAAATTTTATTATTTTTACATAATTAGCAATAAAAGTAAATTGAGACACTTTTAAGGAAGCATTTTTATATAGGAGACTTTTGGATGTATGATTATGGAATGATGGGTTTTTATGGTATGAAGAAAAAAAATCCTATAAGATGAATTAAAATTTATTCTAGAAAATAGAAGTTCATGCTTTTTTGTTCTTTAATTTTTCAATAATTGTTGTGGGCTGGAGTTCAAAATTTCTCCCATTGAGAGTCATTAGAAAGTACCTATTTAATTGAAGTAAAGTTTTGATTTATTATTATTACTTAATTTACATAAATTTTTGATTTATTATTATATTTATGATAGAATACGTATTCTACTTTAAAAGAAATTATGATACTACTAACTTTTTAAAAGTTCTTCAATTATATTTATAAGAGTATCTAACTATAATTTTTTTTAAAAAAATTATAATACCCACTAAATTATTTTAAATATCTCCTCCATAAAACCATAACCTAAAGCTCCAAATAGGCCAATTTTAAACACTGCAAAATAGAATAAAAAATAAATTAAACGAAGGTAAGAAGGCACTAATATTTGATGTTTAAAGAAAACAAATCAGAATATAATGAAAAATGGATGTGGGTAAGGTGTTGACTCCCCGAGAAAAGCATTAAAAAAGGTAGTAGATGTATTATATATACAATAATAATTATGGGGATGGTGTGATGGGCACCCAGAGTTTTGTATGTATATGCAATGGGTGGAGTTGACTGGCTGATAAGTATTGAATAATAATTATTATTATTATGTGTGTTGTGGGGTGTGCTGTGGATGAGCTGTCTCTGCATTAGATGCTCACTGCTTGCACTCCAGACAGACCTCTGACCATCCAGCTTGCCTGCTATGACATTATACTACTGAAATTATTGCTACTATTGTTATTATCGTTGCCTTTTTTCAACAAAAGCAAGAGGGAGTTAGAGTAATTCCACCATTCCGGATGGACTGCATAAAGGACAATATGGATTCCATTCAACATATGCCACCTAATGTTGATTGTGGAAAAAACACAACTTGGGATTATATTCAATTAGGTATTTTGATAGGTTTCATTGGTTTCTATGGGTATATGTTGTTGAAGATAGTGAAAGTAGGTTAGATTAGGGAATATATAGTGATGAGCTGTAGTTTTATCAGTATAATGAGATAATTATATGAAATTGAGAGGTGGGACTTCTTGTGGGTGGGGGATCTCACCCGCAGGGGACTAGTCTCACCCTAGCTCGCCTCAGGTATTCAAGGTAAGGGCTGTTGGACTACTAGGCCATTGGGTTGGATCGCGGGGACACCCTTGTAGTATAAAAAAAAAATATATGAAATTGAGTGTTTTATAAAGAAAATAAAATATTAAGATTATAAAATTTTATTGTAAAATGTTTTAAATATTGAAAAAATTCTTTAAATTTTAACCACTCACAATCAAATTAAATATAAATTAGATCTTTTTTAAAGAATCTACTTGTATTGATAAGCCAATCAATCTATTCAGTTAGACCTAATACAAGGACATCACTTGCATTGCCCACTAAAGGCTCACATATATGGATTTCTAGCTGCAAAGGCACCAACGTTTTTGAATAAAATTAAGTTTTAATTAGGTCATCCAAGTTGTCAGAATGAAAGGTGATTCCATATATTTAACAACTTGCAGGCAGAGCCTATGTAGAAGATTCAACTCGCATGTGGCTGCAACAACTACTCTGTTGAAAATAACGATCAATAGTCTAGTTTTATCAGTCAGGACCAAAATACAGGGTCCAGCTAACAAGCATAGGGATTTAGTATTTTTTTAAAGATTGTGGCTCTGTTAAAGCTATTGAACAAATGCTGCAGCTTAGTAGGCAATAGGGTATATTACATAACCTAATTATTGGCATGTGATTTGAATCAAGGTATTGAAGTAATGCTCTATTTTTCAAGATTTAAGGGGACTAATCATCAAGTTTCATAACCTAGTCAATGTGATAGAATAATGGGCCATTGGTGTGTACCATACATGAATGGTACAAATCGATTTCCTAAAAATATGGAGTCAACATGTAAGCTACTCCTACTCTCTCCATTAGCAGCCCCACAACTCAGATCTTGGCATTTCCTAGAAACACCAGATGTCTTATATAGATTGGTGGCAACGCCTATTACCAAACTCTGACTTGGGTGGCAAAAACAATAGGCCTTTCCCATCAGGCCTAGTTAGAATCCAATTAGGGCTGTCAGGGGAACGTGGATGTGAGTGGGTATTAAAGTTTGGGTATGATGCAATGGTGATTACAAGGGTACTCCTATGTACTCACTAAATTACACTGCCATCTGATGCTGTGAAAGTGACATTAGTTGTAAAACGGCTATTAGTAGAATAATTAGAAAAGTAATGGTAAGTTGTAAAGGAGAAAACCTAAAAAGGAACTTTGTGGGTGTTGTTTTTTGGCAGGCTCGGCAGGGCGAGTGGTGCAGTCCTGGCTACAACTGTTACATGGATGTAACTTATTGTCTGGCTGCCAGAGTGGTGTTCGTCTTCAGTCCTTCCTTTGGCTCTTGTTAATCATGCGGGTACTTGGGTGGATGCTTTGATTATTCAAAAAAAAAATGATAAGGCCTATCAAATAGAGATTAAGAGATTTAATTTCGGCGAAGACCCCACGAGTGGCTGCTGCTAAGGGCTGTCCCACAAGGCCAAGTGTGAACTGTGAAGTGGGTTGAAATTGAAATTGAAATCATTCTTGTGGCATTCCTCTCGCGACTGCTCGAGTCCTTTCCATCCATACACATTCTAAAGCACGTGGTGAATGAATGAATGAATGAGGAAAAGAGAGAGAGAGAGCCTACAGCGGGGCCTGATCCCTGACAGGAGGTATATAGGAAATGGTAATTATTTTTGGTCTAACGGACCCATCTGGATGGTATAGAGCACTGAGCAATCAATTGGGGAATCTATTAGGCCCCCTAGAGGCGGTAGTAGTAGTAGTAGAATGGAATCAAGTGGAGACCATGGAAGACCACCACCACCACCCAAGTCAAGCAGCAGCAGCAGCTCACAAAAACAACACCACCAACATGAGTCGCCTGCAATGGCCGCCTCCCCATCCTATGAGGGCAGAGGAGGGATTCTAGTCCCCTTTGCATCCACTTCTAGTAACCCCAAATTAGACCCCCATAATATGACTGTTGCATCATCAACTGCTGTGGGTGTGGATGCATCTCTGGCTATGAGTATGAGCATGAGCATGTCTTCTGCACCTCAGACTACTACAAAGACTGAATCTTCAATCCTCACCACTTCTACACAGCAGGATAGCGGAACTATTGACCCCAATAAGAAGGCCCCTGCCAAGCGCTCCTCCACCAAGGACAGGCACACAAAAGTGGATGGGAGGGGAAGAAGGATACGTATGCCTGCCACATGTGCAGCTAGGGTGTTTCAGCTCACAAGGGAACTGGGCCACAAGTCTGATGGGGAAACAATAGAATGGTTGCTACATCATGCTGAGCCAGCCATCATAGCTGCCACAGGAACCGGGACAATCCCAGCTAATTTCTCAACTCTAAATGTGTCCCTACGTGGCTCAAACTCCAGTGTCTCTGCCTCACATCATACGAAGTCCCTGGGCTTCCATGGGACCCTGGGGCTAGGCCACAACAGCATGGGGGACATGAACATGGCAGCTAGACTGGACCACCAACTACGTGCCAGGAATGAATGGGAGAGAGCTGAAGACAGGACATCTATGGAGCTTGCTGTGGCAGCCAATAGAACAGCAGAAGATAGAAGGCTGCAGATTGGTGGTAGTGGTGGCGATCATCATCCTATGATGGGCTACCATCAAGAGAACCTGATCACAAACCCATCAGAACATCAACATCACATACAAGGAGGAGGAGGAGCAGATATAGGTGTTTCAGGTGGTGGAGGAGGTGGTGCCGATTCTAGTGATAACTATTTGAGAAAGAGGTTCAGAGAGGATCTGTTCAAGGAGGATTCTCCTGAAGCCCCTAAGCCTCTGAGAGCAAGACAGTCGCATGAAATTTCAATTTCAAGCCCTTCAGGGATTCCTCAGAGTAGACCAGTGCCTGCTGCTCCAGCTGCTGCTGCCATGTGGGCTATGGCTCCTGCTGCAGGATTGTCTACCAGCGGTCACGTGCCAGGGGGATTTTGGATGCTGCCCGTGACAGCTAGCTCAAGCAGTACACCAGGAATCATGGCTGGTGGACAATCAGAACCCATCTGGACCTTCCCTCCCACAGGCCCCAGTGGAGCTGCTGCTATGTATAGGATGCCGGCTGGTGCCTCAATTCACCTAGCAGGTACAACAGTTGGTTCAGGACCGACAGGTATTAATACCCTTCAAGCCCCTCTTCATTTTATGCCGAGAATCAATATTTCAGGTGCAGGGATGGGGTTGGAGTTTCAAGGTGGTCGCTTAGGTCATGTTCCTCTGGGTTCTATGTTACTTCCACAACAGCAGCAGCAGCAGCAAAGCTCCCAACAATTGTCAGGAGCAGGGCTTGGTCTGGGAGGGGGCGAAACCCATCTAGGTATGCTTGCTGCCTTCAATGCCTACAATAATAGGTCAATGAACTCAGACCATCCATCCATGGATTCAGTTCATCAGCAGCAGCAGCAGCAAGGTGCAGATAGTGGAGATGACCACCAAGCCAATTCTCCTTAGACTTCTTAGCAGAGGGAAAACGTGTAAAAACAAGGTAGTCACTGAGTCATTGTCAAATTGGATTTGAATTTTATCAGCTTCATCAAGCATAACTTGATGACCATTTCCATAATTCAGAGTTCTAAGCCCTCCATCAGTATTGGGTATTGGATTGTTTCTTTTCCCTCATAACTTTGAAATTTGGGATGGATTCCAAGCTGTGCCTGAACTCCAGAATTACATCGAAGATTGAATAACAAGACTGACTATCATCAACTTGCGGGGCTGGATAGCCGCGCTTTGAGTTTCCACAATTAAATTTTGATTTTTTGATGGAGGCAGGAGTGATTAGAACTGTAATTCAGTATTCCTCATTCAACTGGAGTTTTAGCACATCTTGCAGGTATCGAACATCCTATTTGTGTAGCCATACAGTCTCAGAAACAATCTGGATTTCCCTGGGACATGTCTTCTTTTCCTATTCTTCTTCACAATAGACCCTCTCAGCTTACAGTGCTGCTTGAGTCAATGTTATTTCTTGGTCTAAAGCCGGACCACTGGGTACAGACTGTATAGGAATTTGTTTAACAGAGCATTGTGTGTAGTAGTATTCTTTGTTTGTATGAGTAATGGGAGTCAATAATTGTTTGTGACAATAAAAAGATTGAACTTGACCGTGTATTGAGTTTGTGTACGAGTACAGCATTGAAGGGCATCATTCGGACCACAGTCCAGAGACTATTTTTCAACTGTAACAATCTTCTATGATACATGATGATCAAATCTAGTTTTTCTTTTTGGTTTGGATGCTTTTTTGTAATCCTAGTTCTTGTGGGAGAGTTGCCTTGAATTCCAAGCAATTTTGATTCTGTTTTGAGTGGTGTTAGTGTTTCATGTCTTATTAAAATGTATAGAATCTCCATGCAAAACAAATTAGTTTGTCATGAAGATATCTGTGGTATAGAAGTTCATGGAATAAAAAATACATTATTGGAACTAAGCCTGAATACTGGACCCAGTCTACATTTTAAGTACATACAAGTTTCAAAGATGTAATTATGATTCAAAACCCAAATCAAGTACTTAGTGTTTTGCATCTGCAGTTCATTATGATTTCAACATCCATGAATTGAATTGATGTATGTTTTGGAGATCTTATTTTTAATGAAACCCTTATCTTCAAGCCTTCCAAATATTATTAGCTATAATGTTATGAGCATCAGTTTGTTGAATACAAGAAATCTCTTGAAGGAAAACAATGATTTTAAACATTCACCAGCATCACCCGGATGAAGTATTATTTGAAATGTAAACGAAAGCTTCTTATTTAGTTAATAAATTGAATATCTGTATTGAAAATATGCTGAAATTTGTTGTTTTGCAACAACTATGTCAGTCAGCACACTGAAAAAATGAGTGTCAACCAGAGTCGTTAGTTACTGTTTGCTCAAGTTACTTGGAGATAAAGATACCAAAAGTCCATTTCAAATTAGTTTAGGAGCAAATGAGGAAAAGCGACAACTAATCTTATATTTAAATATAGAAACCAAAGATGTGGGTATGGGGATGGAGTCCTTCCTGGTGAGCATGGAATGTGAAGTTTTACTTGGTTTGGTTCATCTCAATAGCAAGCAAGCTTCCCAAGCTTACTCACAGAATGAGCAACAATATATCCATCAAATTTGGATAAATTCATTGCTGAAACTAAAATATAAAACTCTAAAACCCTCTGACATTGCTCACATCATACTGCAATACAGTTAAAGAATCATGTTGACAGCCGTTGTAGGTGATGGACAGCTTCCCACCAACCAGTTGCTACAATTAATTTGTCTGCCATGAAACACCTGTCCTATACATGCATACATGTATATACATAACACTGCTTATGTTAATCTGCAATCCTCCATAAGTTTTGTGGTGTGTTTAAATATATCCTACTATTGGATAGTGTGGGCCTCTAAAATATCTCTAGTTTATTTGGACGTAATTCTCTGTCCTTTTTTGAGCTGTATTTGGTGGGTCCTTTTTAGACGGTGGTGCCTCAGAATTAGGTGGAGGAATTTGTCTGAGCGACTAATTAGGGATAAAAAGTGCATGAGTTGGAATACCAGGTAACCCATTTGGTCTTGCCTGCTGTCTAATCATTTTATGGAATCAACCATTTAAATTTTCCTTAAACAAAGATATACTTAAATTCCTAAGATAATAATAATACTAATGAGCTTGCATTCCATGTAAAGAGCTGAGTTGTGTCTATTTGTATAAAGGCCAGAATGCATCTTACAACTAAGCATTAAATGGGAACCTGAATCTTACAACTATATTTGCAGGCCTATCATCGTCTACATAACCAGACACAACAACAAAAATACAAGAGGACTTAGTATACTATTAAATAATAAATTATTAAGGTTGTTAGTGGAGGTTATAAATTCAAATCTAGTTCAGGTAGGATTTTATACTTCTACTGGTGAAACTTGTATATCCATGTCCATTCTAATTTAGTTTTTGTCTATTTTGATGGAATGATATAGTAGAATTATATATTGATAAATTATATACTTGTGAAGCTGAGCTTAATTCTCAATTTTTGACTCATCTCCCACTTTCATATATTTCAAAATATTTGATCATATTTTATCTATATCTGCATATGTTTCTATGTATGTGCAATTTATTATGTCTATTATTGTCTCCATTTCTATACATTCTTTCCCCACCTTGATATTAGCACTTCATTGTCTTGGTTAAATCTTGTGGCATAAGATTGATCTCACAACAAATAGAATTGACCCAAAATTTGAAAATCCATATTTATAATTTTTGTTGACTCTTGTTTATTCTATTAGCTGTTATGAGTTCGCTTGGTACACAGTTGTGTCGTTAATTGCTATGTTTTGATATTAAAGGCATAAAAAAATTCAATATGCATCCATTCATATTTGATTCATATCCATAATTTGTATGCATTGAGAGGATAATTATTCTAGGAACGCTTCACTTTGAGGCATTAAAAGATATCTAATTTTGCATCAAATCATTCTAACAAATTTGCACAACTAAAGTGTATTATCTTTAACCATTTTCACAACTGTAAAGTCAACCTAATCAAGTGGGCCAACCTAAGAAAACTTAGCCCTTACAATTTAACAAATTTTCTAAGGTGTTTTTTTTAGGATTGATAGTCCTTGATAGTTAGGGAAGACCATGATGGAATAGGTCACATCAAGTTCATTCTTGTAGGTTACATATCACTTCTACATTGTTAGGTCATTACTACAACAAGCAAGATTAATCTTGCATGACACATTTATGACCCACAATGAATTTAAAAACTACTACGATCTCGAGGATATTTCTTGATAGAGTACATATTTCCAATAGCCTATTGATTTTTGCAGTGTAGAAAATTGTATACCCTAACAATTTCACATTATGTTTTGGCCCCCTAATTTTGGAATTAATTAAGCTTCTAATTTCCCAAATTATGCATTCCAAAGCTTAATTTTTACTATTTTTTGAAGGACAAATATTAAACAAATGCATCTAATCATTAAAATGTCCCCGACTTTGAGTGTCTTGGAAATTTGAGCCAAGACCTAGTCGCCCATGGGCGACTAAGTCCCCCTTCTTAGCTAGGACCCAAATTTAAATATGTTGTTAGCAGTATTTTAACATTTAAAATTCAAAATAAAGTGTCAGCTTTTGGAATCTAATTTTTAGGAAATTGGATGAACACCTATAAATACCTAGTTATTTTATCATTTGAAATCTAACAAGAGATATCTAACACTAAGACATACAATTGAGAACATACTATTGTCAAGAGCAATTCAAGAACAACATTACCAGAGTTTATTGTAGCATTTCAAGATCCAAAATCATGTCAAATTTTATGTGTTCATGTTCATGTTTTGTGAAGGCTAACATTATTGTAAGTCTCCAAGCATTCAAGCATTCAAGCAAATCTATCAAACAAGATCCAAATCCTTGAAGTGGCGTGCATGACTTTAGTCCTTTAAGGAATCCATTGAAGGGTGGTGAGTTACAGTATTGTGTTCTTTCATCATTTCCTTCCTTTTCGTTATCAATTTAACATCGACATTGCCATTGTGGAAGTGGGAACACTTACACAGGGTTTGATTAAGGCAAACCCCTATATGGCACAACATTTTTCCTCTTTGTGAATGTGTAGGTTACAGGTTTGAAGAGGATTGAAGAGAGTTTGAAGATCTATTTTGCATTATTGTATTTGTTGTCATCAACCTTGTCAAGCCATAGAAACTCACAAAATTTACTAATGGCATTCCAACAAGTTTACAACTAGAAAACAAAAGCTCAAATCTAACACCAGAGGACCCCAAAAGTTGACCGAGACACCTTAACAAAGACTCAATAGCCATTGGGTGACCCCATCCTTGTAGGCACAACCAAACCAATTTTTTTGGGTAGGTACACATCAATCTACACTCTTCAATCCACTTGCAAATTACTATTTCAGTCTGTTTATTTTCAAGAAATTGCATTTATCATATTAGGTCATATAGTTTAATTAGGGAAATCACTCCAAATCATTTCCAATCCACTCCCATCCTCAAAAAGATGCATATCTAGGTTTGATTGACTCACCTAAGAGGTTGTAAGTCAATCAATGTACCTTGTTGATTTGCATCCTAATGAAATTATAGAATGATGGCCCCAATGACCTTAGGTTTTGGATATTAAACTTAAGGTCACCACATTATTTATGTTTCAATTTCAACACTACATTAAGTTTTATTCTTCATCAATATTGCTCAAGCTAAGTACTCCAATCCTTCACAATTAATTACTCAAACTGGCATTTACTATTATGATTTATCTACCTAGCTCTAATTAAATTAATCTATTAATTATACTTAATTTGTGTGCATTGTTTAGTTAGCTTAGATTAACTTTAAGGTTTGAAGGTTACTTTCCTTTACATTAGTATAATAAGTAGTACTGAAAAGTGTATCGTTTTTAATAAAATTAAAAAAATATCTAACAATAACTTTGTTTTTCTATATTTTTATATAGAGTTGTATTGTTTACTAGATAATGTACAAAGTAACATTATATTAGTGCAATAGTGAAAATTGAAAGGAAGTAGAGGTGCAAAATTCGCTTCCTACACTAATCTAAGAGGAAAGAATGTGTAAAATATAAATTGATCACACAATTATAGAAAATCAATCACAAAAGATTACAATTATAACATAGTAATTTATGTGGGGAAAACCATTTCTAAATAAAAAAACTCACACTTAGAAGCAAAACCAATTGTGTCATTTAGCAACCAACAAGTTACAATACAACTACTAGGTCATGCCTTTACAAGACTATCATCAACATTCAAGTTCTAGAGCAATTTTGATAGTGTAATGGTACCTACAGTTGACCTATACAAACTTACAATCCAAACACCCAATTAATAGAACATGAAGAAGCATGAAAACACAAATGGTTTTACAAAACCTTATGCCAAATCCATGATCCTAAAATTGGCACCCAAATTGACACAAATTTGAATGCCCCATTCTCAGTTTAGGTCTTTAGGCAATATTTAGAATATTCCTTACAATTGCCATAGATGTTATAACTTTTTCACAATTGACCACCTAACTTGGGTGCCCTAATTTTTCCCATTCTCCATTTCAACATGCAATATAGCATGCATCATAAATTATCATTATGTTGATCAATATTTCAACGTAACTCCCTTATAATCACACTCCTACACATCATAGAATCCATTATAAGTAACTCCCATCTCTCAACATTATAAGATGCTCTTATAACTTCTTACAAACTTTATAAAATATTTTATATATATAGCCAAGAGTTCCACTACAAAGTGTGATGCCCTCTTTCCCTTGTGAAGATAAAATAATAGGTAAATATAATTAATTAATAAATACAAACATTAAGATTCATGGTTGAGACACCTTTCACAACATTCTCCCACTTGTCAAATAATTTGTAAAGAGTAAAGGGGAACTCCAACATTGAAATCTAACTACTAGGGGGATGTGAGGCTCATGGACTCAACAAACCACCTATTTTTTTTCTATTCTCACCAACTTGGGAAACACATTTTTAATAGTTTGCAAAGTGTCAATTGTCTCTAGGATCACCCTCAAATCCTTTATCGTTTCATGAACAAAATAGTACTAAACATCTATATTCATCTTTGTGTGAAAGGTTAGGTTTTTTTACAGACATATGACACTTTGAATACCACAAAGAAATTTAACATCTCCTTAACTCAACCCCACATATAAACACAATCTATGAAGCTAGATGACCTCCCTATAGGCATGTGTAGCTCCCATGAGGGCCATTATGAATTTTAGGCAATGCCTTTTAGCCTCACAAATACACCATCAACATTTCAAAGATTTATGAGCCCTATCTTTAGGTCATTTCTTCAAGAAAAATATTTTGGTATTTAAAGATGAAATCTAAATATATAGAAAAACTTGGAGGAACACTACAACACGTAAATTAGGTTTTGTAAATTCTTGAGCATCATCATATTTATGCTAATCCATACAAGTTTGTGTTTGTATTTGAAGAAGTGGATTACCTAGGTCATATTGTATCTCATGAGGGATTCATGGTGGATTCTCACAAGATCAAGGCCATTGTAGAGTGGGAAATTCCTTCGAACATCAAGAACCTATGGAGTTCCCTAGGGCTTATAGGTTATTATTACTATTTGATAAAGAATTGCGGTAGCATAACATCACCTCTCATAATCATTTTAAGAAGGATTCCTTCCAATAGAATAAGACAACTATGAGGGAATTTGAGTAGATAAATAAATACATGCTCACAACTTTAGTCCTAACTACCTCAAACATTTCTAAAATGTTCATTATGAAATTTGATACCTTAAGAAAGTGAATATCTAGTGAAAAATCTTGATTTTGATGTCAAGTTTGGCCAAAAATTGTAACCCATTATTGTGGGATCACCCCGTGAGATTAGGTCATTGCGTAATTACAACCATTTAATGAAATTTTAGTAAACAACAACAAAAGGATAACATGCTTGTTCTCAAGTACTTTGGTCCTTATAGAGTGTTGCAAAAAATTGGTAGTGTGGTATATAAATTGGAGCTACTTATGTCAATTAAATACATCAATTTTAGACATTTCATGTTTGAAGAAGGTTATTGGGAAAAAAATTGTATAATTTGAGTCACAAGATCTTGGTGAGGAGGGTAGAATATTTTTTGGATCCTAAAGGAATTCTTCAAAAAAACATAAGAGGTTGGGTTGAAGGTCAATCAAAAAATATTTAATTAAATGGAAGAACTCTCTAGTCAAAATGTGACATGGAAAATTCAAGATTTTTGCAAAAGCATCCACATTTGATTAGCATTGAGGATACCACTTCTCCAAAGAAGGAGGCATGCTACACCCTTAATGTAATAGTGTGAATAAGGTTATGATTATTTCTCTTGTGACTATGGACATTATTACAATATTATTTAGATAGTTAAATCATCCCAGGGGTTATATTTAGGCATCTAAGTCATACTTGTGGACACCGATTTTGGTATCCAAGGGTTCTCTAACTCTTCTAGGGTTTTTCACCTTAAAAGGAGAGAAATGGACCCAAAATGCATAATGTATACACTCAAAATCAATGCAAGGATGGATGAAGTATGTCTGAATATGATACCTAAATGAAAAGATGTTGACTATTAATCCAAAACCTAAGAAATGTAAGTTGTTTGAAAACACATTGAGATATGCAAAAACACCTAGAAATGAAGGTAAATTGTAACAAAAATTGATGAAACCAAAGGTGTACACCTGGAGGCTAAAAAAGGATGGAATGAAGGTCTAGAATCCTGAAAAACTTGATGCAGAAGCCAACTAGGATACTTGTACCAATCTAGGCAACTTAGTCCCAAATTTGGAAAAACTGATTTGGAGCCCGTTTCAGCCAAATGGGTATCTCGAACTACAAAAAACTTTGAAAAACAAGTTTAGTGGGACAAATTCGCCATTGTTGGCGACTAAGTTCACTTTTGGATTTTTGAAAATCCAAAAGTGGAAACGGAAGCCCTCGGTCTGCACTTCAATTCTTGACAGGTGTCTGGTTCTGAAACTCTGATTTTCAACACTATAAATGACTTTTTGTTGATATCTTGACTTGGTCAACAAGTAGATGTCTTCAACAACTTTGCAAACTATTCTTCAATGATCTTCAAACCTTCAAAGTACCTAAATCTGCGAACACACAATAAAGAGAAAGAAATGGTGAATGTTAGGGCATGGGGGTTTGCTTTGGTAAAACCCCTTTTAGGTAATTAAACCAAATGAAGGAATAAGATGAAACATGAACATGAAATAATGGAGTTAGTACCTTGCCATGATGATTGATCTTGAGTTTCTACAACAATAGATGAAGAATCTGCCCTTGAATGTCTGAAGAATGCTATCTTGATGACTTGCAATGTTAAAACCCTAGCTTGCTTGACTTTAGAACATGATGAATGATGGATGAATAATGAATTGAGTTGTGAATTAGGGTTTAGAAGCTTGTATTTATAGGAAATCCACCTAATTTTCCCGTTAATTTGATCCATAGGGCCGACATGAAGGAAGAATAAACTTAAATTCCAATTTTTCTTGCCTTAACATCGAAAATAGCCCAAATGGGACTAAGTCGCTAGGCTGGGAAACTTAGTCCCACCTGGATGGGACTAATTCGCCTAGATGGGCAACTTGGTCCCACAGGGGCTCTTTTTCCAATTAGATTGTCAAGGAGTGAAGAATTTTAGTTCTTATGTTGATTTTATCAAGTCTTTGATCAAATTAAGCCTTGGGATGCACAATATGGGGCCATAGTGGCCTATTAATGATGATGTAAAGGGAAATTAGGGCTAGGGACACAAATTTCAATGTGGAAGTGTGATTAAATACACTTTACAACATTAAAATGAGGTCCACATAGCCTAGAAAGGCACAACATCTAATGTGAATGTGTAAGACACATTACAACACTAGATTAGAATCAAGTTTAATTCACAAGCCTTCTAGATTGATGTGATAATATAATTAAATACATTTTATAATATTGAATTAGGGGAAAGATAGGTGTTGTCACCTAGAAATGCACCCTATGCACAATTTGTAAGACTGAGCTTTCTAGTGAAACATTGGATCACTCCAAGGCTGTGGGTCACCTGAGATTGGAGCGAACCTCCGGAGAAGGCCGGCTTCCTTTGTGTATCACCTAAACTACTGATTCTCTGAAGGGAAAGGGAGAAAGAGAATGCATTAAAAGTAAAACTAACTCTATGGTGATACACCGAATTAATGAGAAATCAAAAAAATGAAAACAGGATGAAACACATTGAAGAAAACTAGACTGTTGTTGTTTCACCTACTCAACATCACCCCATTCAGCTTTATGCATCACTCTTGGCAGGTTTGATCCACATACATATCTCAAGAAGGAAGTAACTATCTTCACAACTAAGTGGTATGAATGCAAATTTGGTAAAACACTGTTAAAGAAATACATACATAAGCTAACATACAAAAAATGAGAGTGGTACGGGCATTAATACTTATTTTCAAGATGAACTCTGTTTTGCATTCCAAAATTTCAGTCGAGTTACAGAAACATAGACTAATTGAGAAAGGATTGACGAAAGAATCACTAACTCCCTTGAATGCATAATTCCAACTCTTTTCAAAAAGGCAAAAAAAAATTCCTTATATACAGACTGTGTGTCGGCCCCTTAGGGCTTACAAAAATATCCGAGCTTAGAAAAAATCTACCCTCAGATCTTTTGACGAATTAAATGCAGAACCCCTGTGTGTCCCTGTTGTTGGTGTCGGTGAAGAAACATTCTCGAAGAAGTCCTCTGATCTTTCTGCAACCACCGCATTCATTCCTTTGTCCTCGTGTCTTTGCGTAGCTCCTCGGCCGAACGCCTTGAATGTTACTGAGTTCACCATGATTCAGGTTGCATTCATCTTGTCTTGGCATTCTACGCTCTGACCAAACTGCCACAGTTTGTCTCAACTCCTCATGGTTGGTCGAGCATTCTCCACACAGGCTCGGCAGGTGGTCAAAGCCCTTTCCAAAAAGAATTACAACTCGGTGAGACACTAAAAGTGTCTCACCGATGTAATTTTGTTCCTTGCAGCTTATCGGCATAACATGGCGCTATCGCTAAGAGCCTTCATCGAGCTTCAGATCTCATATCGATGTTTCCTCTGTGGTCACCAAAACAAGCGCTCATCGGTAAGACATCACACCGAGTATACAACTTCCTCCCAAAGTCTCTACAAACTTGATATTACAAACCATATCGGCAAGAGTCCGCCGATGTCACTCCGACACATTTTGGTCTACTGAGCCCTTCATATGTTCGGTGAGATATCCTGACTTTGCCCAGACCTCATGCCAAACTCCTGCATTCTTTCTGAGCTCTTCTCATCTTTCGACAAGATTGGCATTGATTCGACAGGACCTTATGCTGAGCTTTGAAACTTTTGGTGGGCCCATCCTGGTATCGGTAAGACTCCTGTCGAAGACAATCATATCGAGGCCCCCTCCATTCAGTCGGCGAGACCATATGTCTTCGCTAAGACCTCTTAGTGAGCTCCTTTACCTACCTCGAAGTGTCTAGTTGGCGTGACCCTCAGCCTTCGGCAAGACACCTTGCTGAAAGCAAAAACCTTTTCTGAGCCCCGCTTGTCGCTATAGCACCCCCGGGTCGCCAAGACCTCTTGTAGACTTCCCCTTTCGCTGGGACCTTGGCCTATCGGCCAGACTTCATACTAAGTGCCTCTAGACATGCTGACATCTGCTTCAGTCACCGAGACACCTTCCATTCGCTGAGACTCCCGCTGGTTGGGAAGAGGTCCTCCCGAACTCCTTATGTTATGCCGAAGACACCTCTGTTGTCGGTGAGACCCACGCTGAACTCCCCGATGAAATACTATCAGTGTAACCCTTTCTGGTCGCCGAGACATTACTGTGAAAGCTTCAAGTCTTGGCAAGGCCTTTCTTTGTCTTTGGTGGCTCCTTCACACTTCGGCAAGACATATGCCGAAGACAAAAACCTTACCGAAACCTATGTTTGTCGCCATGAGTCTCGCCAAATGACGATTGAATGGCCTATCGGCCAAAGGAATCCACGTGGTAAGAGGTCATACCGAACCCCTCCTGTTATAGCGATAGGTCCCATAGTGACATGTTTGGCCAGACAAAGACTAGGTCACAGCCACCTGTTTAAAATAGAAACAAAATAGAAATGTGTCCAAGCTGCTAGTCGACCAGATAATGGAGATGTCATGCCGACTTGGATCCTTCATTATTTTCCCATCGGCGAGACCGAAGGTCACTCGCTGAGCTCTTATGGAAATCGCCCCAACCTATACTAATGAGCACATCCTTCCACCATCGATCGATGAGACAAAAGTGAACTCATGCTGAATGATGTATTCTGTTTCTCCAGTCGGCGAGATAAGAAAACCTCGCTGAGACATGATGCCGATATCACCTAGCTCCGCCGATGAACCACCATATACATAGTCGAGGAGACATGTTGAGATCGGTAAGACGCAACCTCGACAGCTAAGACATATGCCGATAGAAGCCTCCACGGTCGCCAAAACAATAGAGTCGTCCTGTCGAATGAAGAATGCAGAAGACCTGTGATCGTCGTGACACTCCTAGGGTCTTGGCGACTCTGTCCTTAGAAGATTTTCATGTCGAACCAAAACAAGGCAAACCTCTCAATTGAATGCCCTATGAAATGTCATCATATGCATGAAGTAACTCTCAATGGAAACATCCATCTGGCCCTTATGAACATCTACAAAAAGATGTCTTGCCTGATTGAGCCTGAGGGTGAAAAAAATAGGTAACATTTCTGGCGACCTTTGCTGGATGTTTGCCTGCTAAACATGAAGACTAGTAGCCTAGGCTTATCCATTGGGCATGGAGTCGTTAGGAAAAATCAAAACATCAAAAACAGTCAGCCTATGACTGTAATCAATTGTAACTCATTAGTACATTTGGAAACTTATGAAAACAAGAAAACTATAGAGAGGAAACTACTTACTGTGCTGGGATAGCACTTAGGGAATTTGAAAAAATACAACTAAACCTACCCTACACTAACCAGTAAGAAACTAGTTAAACAAAACCATTTACAGGATGACTGAAGTAGCTGCCCTTTCTCCTCAATATACAATGGCTCACAAGCTGATGACTTGCTCGTACTAATTGCAGAACACTTGGAAAGACAAAGATAAATCCACTTATCATTTCAAATTGATCACAAAAATTGATGTCTACAAATGGATAAGTGGATATATCCTGTTGTTCTAATGCAGTAACTGCATCAAATTTTTTTGGAACAATGGCACACTTTGCTCTCCTTGGCACTCTATTAATCAAATCTTTAATTGGGCATCCTCTAGAAAGGATAAACCCTTTGCTCTTAATGCTGGTTTGCTTGTGAAAATATACTTCTTCTCTATCTTGCACAATGGTAATCTCATTTGAATGAATCAACTCAGAGTTCAATGAAATGTCCGCTTCATTCACCCTATCAAATTGGTCAAATGTTGTCAAGTCATGGTTGTCTTGGATTTTCTGCATATTGATCAGTACATCACCATTTTCCTCAGTATGTTGATCAACATTTGGCATTAGGGATTGTATCATAAATTTTCCTTCAATTCCCTCCATAAAATCAGGAAGCTCATCAAGTACATCAGTGAGGGCTTGAGGTATAGGCTCTTTTTCATTTGATATACTGATATCTACGTGATGGGCCTCACTAAAAGACTGTCTATGATCCAAGCTTGAAATGAAAATCTCCAAGTCATCCCAGAACAAGTCCTCATCATTTTGCACAGTAGCAGTACCTTTAATGATAAAAGGACTATTATTTTCCTCAGGATGACACTCTTGAGGGAAGAAACATTTATACTCTGTTGCATTTATATGATCTTTCAAGACATACTTTTGTTGATCATGCTCATCTTAACAAAAGGACACCTTGTCATTGGTGTTATAACCTTTTTGCTATTGAAACCCTATCACTGATGGTTGTTTGGAAATGCTTTTTTCAACCTCATTATCAAAAATAGGAAGTTCAAAAAATAAATTAATTAGGGTTTCGTCACTCTGTTCAACAGAACTAGGAGGCCCATTAGATGAATGTGACATAACTCCATGTTTAGTTGTCACTTCTTGTTTAGAACTTTGTTGTCCTAACTGGCCCTACTCATCAGTCACTTGTAACAACCCTGATTTTTCATTTTGAACTTCATGCTCAAATGTATCAATACCCAAAAGAGCTTCATCTACCTCAAAAACTTCTTTTATCCTCTCAATAGGCTGACTTTGTAATTGAAAAGACTGCTCTTGAGGGATAATGGACTAAGTTTTCTCAACTACAGGCTCTTGCACAGGATGATAACTCCTAAAATTTGGAATTTCAAACTTAGGGAGCTTAATTGAAGAATTAGAAGACCTACTTTGTTGATCTTGTTGATTGGTTAGAATAGTCAAGGATTTGTCGTAACAAGTGTCTTCTTGCTGCTCAATCCTTTGCTGCTGCAATTGATAACACTTCATGGCTAAATGCAAAGGATCCACATTCTTAAGCTTCTCCCAGAGGATTAATTCATCTTGATGAATAAGTTCCTCCTCCTCTACTTTCTTTTCAACAAAAGTTTCATTCTATTCAAAGCTTGGAACATTGAATCTCGTGTAGTGAAGTCCTTCCTCAAAGAAGGGATTTGGAAAGGTAGCAGCTAATTGGGGCACTTGAGAAAACTGTCCCTTAGGAAAGTTAGACTGACTTTGTTCAAATTCTTGTACTAAATGGGATCCTCTTTGTGTCTCAACTTCCTGCTGATGAGTATAAGCTTGATAAGCAAGCTCCTTCTGTTGCCTATAGACCTCCTGCTGTCTTTCAATCTCTTCAAACTGCTTTTGAAAATATAAGGACGTATTCCCTATACTCATTTCATCTAAATTTTGAGGCTCATATGAAGAATAAATTTTTTGATTGGAGATAAAATAATCTTCCTGGGGTCATTGATAATCATAAGCATGCCGCTGCTGAACTTGTGCATGGGTGGGTGAGTAGGCCAATCAAGCTTGTTGGTAACCCGCTACTACGTGGCCATTTTGAGTAAAACTAGTGATATCTTCAATAGGGTATGACTGATAAAAAGATGTAGGCACCATACCTTCACGAAACGGTGAATTGTAAGACATACTATCATGAAACTAGCACTTAGGCTGTTGAAACTAGATACTTCAAGCTTGGAGTCACAAGGTATGTTAAAAACTTGCCTCCAAAGGCAAAAAATACTGTTGTACACACCAAACGGCAGTAATACATGGTACAAAAGGGACTAACACGGTTAGTTCTCAGTCCCACCAGGCGTGCCAGAAATTGTTGTCACCTAGAAATGCACCCTATGCACAGTTTGTAAGACTGAGCTTTCTAGTGAAACATTGGATCACTCCAAGGCTGTGGGTCACCTGAGATTGGAGTGAACCTCCGAAGAAGGCCGGCTTCCTTTGTGTATCGCCTAAACTACTGATTCTCTGAAGGGAAAGGGAGAAAGAGAATGCATTAAAAGTAAAACTAACTCTATGGTGATACACCGAATTAATGAGAAATCAAAAAAATGAAAACAGGATGAAACACATTGAAGAAAACTAGACTGTTGTTGTTTCACCTACTCAACATCACCCCATTCAGCTTTATGCATCACTCTTGGCAGGTTTGATCCACATACATATCTCAAGAAGGAAGTAACTATCTTCACAACTAAGTGGTATGAATGCAAATTTGGTAAAACACTGTTAAAGAAATACATACATAAGCTAACATACAAAAAATGAGAGTGGTACGGGCATTAATACTTATTTTCAAGATGAACTCTGTTTTGCATTCCAAAATTTCAGTCGAGTTACAGAAACATAGACTAATTGAGAAAGGATTGACGAAAGAATCACTAACTCCCTTGAATGCATAATTCCAACTCTTTTCAAAAAGGCAAAAAAAAATTCCTTATATACAGACTGTGTGTCGGCCCCTTAGGGCTTACAAAAATATCCGAGCTTAGAAAAAATCTACCCTCAGATCTTTTGACGAATTAAATGCAGAACCCCTGTGTGTCCCTGTTGTTGGTGTCGGTGAAGAAACATTCTCGAAGAAGTCCTCTGATCTTTCTGCAACCATTGCATTCATTCCTTTGTCCTCGTGTCTTTGTGTAGCTCCTCGGCCGAACGCCTTGAATGCTACTGAGTTCACCATGATTTGGGTTGCATTCATCCTGTGTTGGCGTTCTACGCTCTGACCAGACTGCCACAATTTGTCTCAGCTCCTCATGGTTGGTCGAGTGTTCTCCACACAGGCTCAGCAGGTGGTCAAAGCCCTTTCTAAAAATAATTGCATCTCGGCAAGACACTAAAAGTGTCTCACCGATGCAATTCTCTTGCAGCTTATCGGCATAACATGTCGCTATCGCTAAGAGCCTTCATCAAGCTTCAGATCTCATACCCATGTTGCCTCTGTGGTCACCAAAACAAGCGCTTGTCGGTAAGACATCACACCGAGTATACAACTTCCTCCCGAAGTCTCTGCAAAATTGATATTACAAACCATATCGGCAAGAGTCCACCGATGTCACCCCAACACATTTTGGTCTACTGAGCCCTTCATATGTTCGGCGAGACATCTTGACTTTTCCCAGACCTCACACAAAACTCCTGCATTCTTTCTAAGCTCTTCTCATATTTTAGCAAGATTAGCATTGATTTTACAGGACCTTATGCCGAGCTTTGAAACTTTTGGCGGGTCCATCCTGGTATCGGCAAGACTCCTGTCGAAAACAATCATATCGAGGCCCCCTCCATTCAGTCGGTGAGACCATATGTCTTCGCTAAGACCTCTTAGCGAGCTCCTTTACCTACCTCGAAGTGTCTAGTTGGCGTGACCCTTAGCCTTCGGCAAGACACCTTGCTGAAAGCAACAACCTTTGTCGAGCCCCGCTTGTCGCTATAGCACCCCGGGGTCGCTGAGACCTCTTGTAGACTTCCCCTTTCGCTGGGACCTTGGCCTGTCGGCCAGACTTCATACTAAGTGCCTCTAGACATGCCGACATCTGCTTCAGTCACCAAGACACCTTCCATTCACTGAGACTCCCGCCGGTCGGGAAGAGGTCCTCCCGAACTCCTTATGTTATGCTAAAGACACCTCTGTTGTCAGTGAGACCCATGCTGAACTCCCTGATGAAATACTGTCGGCGTAACCCTTGTCAGTCTCTGAGACATTACTGCGAAAGCCTCAAGTCTTGGCAAGGCCTTTCTTTGTCTTTGGTGGCTCCTTCACACTTCGGCAAGACATACGCCGAAGACAAAAACCTTACCGAAACCTCTGTCTGTTGCCATGAGTCTCGCCAAATGACAATTGAATGGCCTATCGACCAAAGGAATCCACGTGGTAAGAGGTCATACCGAACCCCTCCTGTTATAGCGATAGGCCCCATAGTGACATGTTCAGCCAAACAAAGACTAGGTCACAACGACCTATTTAAAATAGAAACAAAATAGAAATGTGTCCAAGCTGCTAGTCGACTAGATAATGGAGATGTCATGCCCACTTGGATCCTTCATTATTTTCCCATCGGCGAGACCGAAGGTCACTCGTCGAGACCTTACAGCAATCACCCCAACCTATACCTATGAGCACATCCTTCCGCCACCGACCGATGATGTACTTCGTTTCTCTGGTCGGCGAGACAAGAAAACCTAGCTAAGACATGATGCCGATATCACCTAGCCCCGCCGATAAATCGCCATATACATAGTCGGGGAGACATGTTGAGATCGGTAAGATGTAACCTCGATAGCTAAGACATATGCCAATAGAAGCCTCCACAGTCACCAAAACAATAGAGTTGTCTTGCCGAATGAAGAATGCAGAAGACCTGTGATCGTTGTGACACTCCTGGGGTCTTGGGGACTCTGTCCTTAGAAGATTTTCATGCCGAACCAGAACAGAGCAGGCCTCTCAACTGAATCCCCTATGAAATGTCATCATATGCATGAAGTAACTCTTAATGGAAACATCCATTTGGCCCTTATGAACATTTGCAAAAAGATGTCTTGCCTGATTGAGCCTGAGGGTGAAAAAACTAGGTAACAATAGGTCCATTCAATCTAGAGAAGTGTGAAAGTCTTTTACAACACTTTATAACAACTTTACAAAACATCATCAGATGCATTTTATTCAGTTTGCAAGGTTCCAAGACCTAATGTGGATGCATAAAACACCTCACAACACTAGATAAAGGCATCATTAAGTCCAATTTATCATCACTTATTCCCATATCAAGTAAGGTATACACTTTTTGGTGACACAATACTATATGGAATCTAAGACATAAGAAAGATATATATAGGAGCTAGTGGTTAGTTTATCATCATCATATTATGAATTATGTTCTTATTGGAGTATTTTGGAGGTTTCCCCCTCAAAGTGGCTTATTATTCTCAAATATTTGTATAATATTTCTTATTATACTCCTCTTTTGTGTAGGTTGTTTCATTATAGTGAAATGTTGCATCAAGAGGACTTTTTGTAGCATAAAAAGTAGATATGAATATATAATAATTAGAATCCAATTTAGATATAATGACAAGAATTGTTTGTGTGTCATGTTTCTCAACTCCACATTGCTTTAATTGTGTTCTAAGGATTTTGAACTTAGTAAATAAATATTGAAACATATCAAAATTTTAGGGATTAAGACTTATGAGTTCATTCTCTAAGTGATGATTTCATATTACATCTTTTCAAAATGAATTAGACAATGTATTCATGACTCCAACATGTGAGTTTAAGGATTCAACATGAAACAATCAATATAGAGAGACAATAAGACTTAAAAATTGTAGTGTAGAAAAATGTATCCCTTTACATTTTCACACCTAATTAGGAATTAAATATTAAAATGAACCTAATTATGCCTTAATTTAGTGTTGTAATATGTATTTTACATATTCACATTAAGTTTAGGGCCCTATTAATTAAAATGGACTTAATTGTGCCTTATTTTTAGTGTTGTAGAGTGTACCTCTTTATACTTTCAAACTTATTTAGGGCTCCCTTAATTAATTGAGGTCAATTTTCCTTAATTGGCCCCTTTAATTCAAATCCAAGCCTAATTAATTACATTTTCCGAAGAGGAAACCCAACATTCATTAATGCCTAAACATAACACTTACCATTGAGAAATGTGTGTCCTAGGTGAATGACCTAGGACCCATTTTCCCATGGGTGAATGGGTCCTCACTTAGACCTAGGACCTAAATTTAAATTACGTTTTTGGCGGCATTTTAACAATTTCAAATCTATATTCACATGTTGACTTGTGTTATTTGAATTTTGGGAAATTTGTGTTACATATCTATAAATATAAGGTCATTTCACTAAGTTTCATCTAAGCAATTTTCATGAGATTAAGAGTACTTTCATAAGAGTTTCAAGGCATTCAAGAGTAGATTTATTGAAGAATTATTGTAGCAATCAAGATCCAATTGTCATGTCAAAGTCTTCTTGCATCATGCATGTTATTGGAGCTAATATGTTGATGTAGAGTTCATGATCCATTCAAGCATTTAAGGCATTATTTCCAAATCAAGTTTCAAGATCAAGATCCACATCCATTGAAGCCATTTCATGCAAGTTGTAGATTTCCATTCCAAGGTTCATTCAAGGGTTTGGTGAGTTGTGACATAGAGTTGTTCATTCATCATTCCTTTCATGCTATTTTGTTTCATTTCAAGGTTTGATTACCAAAATAGGGTTTGACCAAGGAAAAGCCCCATTCACCATAAACAAAAACATTTTTTCCTCTTGATTTGTGTTTGTAGATTTAGATGGAAGAAATCTTGAAGATCTCTTGAAGAGTTAAATTGAAGAAGTTGTCACAAAAGTTGTCATCTCATGGAAACTCAATTGCATAATTATTTTCAGCTTTCCAAACTTGAAACCTAGGAAAATTGAGAGATTCAGATATATTGTAGAGGCTCCTGAAAGTTTCAGATAAACCCTAAACTAGGACCCATTTTCCCCTGGGCGAATGAGTCCCAGGTCAGCTTCAGCAGAGCACTTTTGGTGACTGGTACACATCATCTTACCTCTATCTGATCTATAATTTGATTTATGGTTCCATCGGTACTGAGCTTAATCTATTAGATCCAAGTTGTAGATTGCATTTTGGAGTTGATTTTCTATTTTAATTTTTCTCCCTAAAATGTTGTTTAATCAAGACCCCCATCCTTGCAAAAAAAGGAAATCAGTAGATTCACACTTTGACTTGACTCACCTCAAGGTTGATAGTCTTTTCATTGTGTGGATCTCATTTCCTAATGAAATAGAGAGAAATAGGTCCAAATTAGTTCATCAACCCCATTTTAATCCTCCCCTAACCTATTTTTCTTTGTTTCAAAAATCTAACAACCTCATTACATTTTATCTCCCACTTAATCTTTTTTGTTGCATCAATAGGTTCAAGTATTATTCCCATTGCATATATTTTTTTTTTTACTTTTTTAGTAAAATCAACATTTTAGAATTTCATTCAAATTAGTTATATGTTGTAAAAATTGGAATTAAAACTAAAATTGTAGGATCCACAATGTAGAAAATTAAGACATAAGAAACAAGACAAGAACACATAAAAAAAACCCTTCAATATTATATGTGAAATAACCCACCAAATGTTTACAATGTTTGGCACTTGTTAATTTGGAAAAATTGACACATGCAACATAGGCAGGTGAAGCTCACCTTACCTCTCTTGAAAAAGATGATTGAGTATTAAATCAATCACCTTCCAAGGTCTTGGGAGTTGGGTCGCAATTGTGTTGTTAGGATGAGTGGTCAATATGGTCTATTTATGCAAAGGGCCTGTGATATTATACTCAAACTAGATTGATTCTTAATATAAAACCTACTCTAACTAAATGTATGAAGAAAGATCAAAAGATTATAAAGGAATGTAAGAAAATGATGTAACTAATGTATCCCAATATTTATTTGCTTAACAACTCAAGAAAATTTATTTGCTATATTATTAAGCCTAATATCATTTAATCATTCATGCTAATAGTGCAATATTCAAAGGGAATTTAATAATATTGAAAATTTAATTATTCCTAATTATGGTATTCCACACACAAACTATAAATAATTTCACAAATCCAGTAATCACACCATTTGTCAAGATATTAATAAGTTAAGTAAAGGTTTGAGATTAAGATATTGCACCATATGCAAGAAGACAATCTTGAAGCATCAAACTCTTGTTTGTATTAATATTTATCCTTCTTGATCAAATTACAATCCAATAATTGCTACACTGGAATTTTTGATTATGTCTATCAACAAATATCTCCAACTATTCTAAAAATACTCTAAAACTAGATGCAAAATTTGCTAAAAATGCTATGAAAATTTCTAATATGGACTAAAGGCCTAATTCTTCAACTTGTGGACCTTTTGAATGAGTGAATTCTATCAATTATAGAGAAAAATGACAAAAAATCTCCTATCCAAAAGACATGCAAGACTAGAGTCTTTTTTAACATGCAAGTGCTCCATAAGGAAACCTTCTATTTTTAGATTTTCACATGCAATAATTTTGGTGCCAAAACTTGTCCAAAAAGAAGAAGTGTACTAAAAGAAAGGGAAGATTGGAGATAGAATGCTCACTTCATCACTTCAACAGATCTATTTACAAATATGAATAATAAATGATTTTAGAAGGAATATTCTATATTCAAACTAATGAGCAATGCCTTTAGACTTATGTTCTCGCTTATATTCTAAAAATTTAGTCAAACATTGATTGACTAAGTCTTCATCTAGGCCATTGAACTACTCCAATCTAAATTTAGTCTTCTAAAAACTCCCAAACATCATACTAGTACACTTTTTGAGTTTGTGAAGCTCATTATTTGGAAGCTTCACATTTTCTTTGATATCCATATATTTTTCCAAGATTTTCTCACTTGCTCTTAGAGAAATGTTTGAGTAATCTTCTACCTTTTTCTTCCAGGATTCTTTTGCAACATCCAATGTATCCAACCTATGCTTGTACTTCAGGAAAAGAGATAGATTTATTGATTGTCACAAAAATTTCAAAATTTGTAGAATTTTCATACATTGTTTTATATCTTCAAGATTTTAAATCTATATTTAGCAATGAGTTCCATCTTGAAGGATTTTTTTTTTATCCATTTCTTGACAAAACTAAGCTCTTCATCACCCAAAATATTGGTTTCCTTCAATTCTTTTGGATCCATTTTTCTTAACTCTTTGGGGATCTTTAAATCATGTTCATACTTTTCCTCTACAATCTTGAGATAATTAATATATGGTTGGATTTCATTTTCTAGGTTGTAATATTCTTCATATCATTTGTAACCTATGTCCAAGATTCCATTTACTTCTCCCCAAAACTTTGAAACCTAATTATCTAGTATCCCTGCTTTTCTTTCATCATTTACAAACTACTTCCTGTTTGATTATGAGGATTGGGGTTTTTGATGATGTAACCTATTGAGAAATGGGAGTAATCAATTCCTTTATGAATTCCTTCATTTGTTTGAGTTTTTCTTTGATCCCCTCAGTTTATTTATCCTTATTCATCCCAGTGACCACAGTACCAAAAAATGATTCCAAGGATGCTATTTCCTCATTCCTAGTTTGCTTCCCCATATTAACTTTTGAAAATTGATAACCAAAGATTTTAAGTTCTCTATCATCCTTATCCATAATTGGGGTAGCTACTTTAGCTATTCTCTCTCCCAATTAGTTCACCTTGGTTGTATAGAGGGTTCTTGGTTTCTTATTTGGCTTAACCTTTTCTACTTCCAAAACCATATCATGTAGACAATGGTTTAAAAATTATTATTTTTTTATCTCTTCTCCAGGTTGACCTTCAACCAAGGACATGCCAAGGATGGCAATTGAAATTCTTGATCATTGTGTTGTGTATTATCTTTCTTTTAATATTTTCTAAAATTTGTGTTTGCATCTCCTCTTTCCCTGTCGGCACTTCTTTTTGTATCTCCTTAGCAAGTACCACAAACATAATTGAATTAGCAATTTTTTCTTGATTTTACACAAGATTGATTAATTCTTGTTGTTCGTCATATGTTATCACTTTCTCTTATTGATTAATTCCTCCAAGGACATCTTGACCAATATTACCTATAGGATCTTCATGATTTTTAGAGTCCTATCCTTCTTCTGCATCAAAAATGACTTTCTCTTTATGCACATTCTCCTCAACATCCTTTGTATTTTTCTCATAATCTTCCACTTCAATATATTGTTGATCTAGAGGAGTGTTTTTACAAGGTTCATGTTCTATAACCACTTGATCACTCTTCTTACCAATTTTATATTGTGATGGAGAATCAATTTTTTTGTAACTGAGAATCTTGTAGTTCCTTAGGTGGAGAGGGAGGAGGAACAATTTTTAACTCTAAAGGGTTAGTTGTTTCATGTGTGTAACCTTGTTGCTCAGTTTCTTCACCTTCCCTAGGAACTTGACCAATGGTAACCTTTGTAGGAAGGACTTGAGCCATAGGTACTACACCAAGACCTACTACAACTCCAACTCTAACATCTTTATATAAAATTAAAAGCCTTAATAAATGCTTCATTAACTTGGTCTATCATTTGTTTTACATCTACAAGATCCCTCACTTTAGGATTTTAATTTACCATTTTCCTTTTATACTCTTTTGGTATAGATGAGTCAAATCATTGGATCTAGTTTTCTACCTCTTTCTTTTCCCTTTTTACTGAAGACTCTTTATCTTATCATCTAACCATGTAATGCTTAAATAAAGCACTTTCTCATAAATGAAATATAGTGACACATCTTCCCTTTTTGGCTAATTGATGGGGTCTATTGACTTAGTGGACATACTATTAAAATCATAAATTGTATCCAAGATGTACCCATCATTAGATAATTCTTCAAGAGTATCCTTTCTTATTCCAAATTCCTTTAACTAATAGGTAGTTAATCTACAATATTTCTTCTTTCTGACTTCAAATTAATCTTTCAAATAGTCTTCGAATGATGGTTCATGATCAATAAACATGGTAGAAAGAAATTTATTTAATTTTCCAATAGGATTAAAATTTCTCTCTAGGCACATATTGTTCCATATTGAAAGCTTTTAATTCTTCTACTACTATCTTGGTTGCTTGGATGTAAGGAAATGTGTAAAATCCCAAATGGAATGGGTATTTCACCCTTTCCTTATGATTTCCTACAAGATTGAGATGCACTTCATTTATCTACCTTCCAAATTCAATCAAAATTATTTATCACTACAACATCTTGGGAGGAGGAATGATGCTTTTTGAAATCCAAAGATTCTGATATATGTGGACTTAGGAAATTGAATAAACCATTCACCCCATCCTTTTATTAAATGCATAGACTCTTGAGGTATTATATATCTTGTGTCTCCTATTAGTTAATTGATTATGACATAGAGGAAAGCATCATTCACTCTTTTATAATGGTTCTATTCTTCCTTGAGATCTAATTGAGGATAGAACTCCCATATCTTGCTTTGTCTTGGAACTTCTCCTCTAACTCCTCAAGTAGTTAAATTGGGAAAGTTCATAACTCTTGAAATTATGCATGGATCTTTTTTTAATGTGTTTAGGTCAATGTTCCCCAAGATAATATCTATAATTTTCATTACCTTAGAAGTAAACTTGGATATCTTAGGTAGCCCTTGAAATTTATATTTCATAGTTACAAGAAACTTAATGATTTTTCTCTTCTTTCCTTTCTTTTATATTTTCTCCTCTAGGGAAACTTCATATTCTACCCTCTCCTCTACTTCAAACTTTTGGATACCTAAAAACATAAAGAACAAACTTTGAAAACCTCTTTTACACCAAAAATATTCATTTATTTTATCAAACTCTAACTATTTTGGTCTTTGGCAAGACTTTGGGTTCGGGAAGGATGGAAGGATTTGGGATAAAATATACTTTGGAGAAAAAATTCAATTAGGTCCTGACATCACATCAATGAAGTCTCTCCAAAATAAACACAAATGCAGAAATGTAATATTAAACTACAAAAACCAAACATAAGCATTCAAAGGAAAATAAATTCATTGCTTTCCTATCATCAAGATCTTGGATAACACATTTGATGCTCTTAGATTTTTATAAGCACAAATGTATCAAGAAGCTATGATGAATGGATATAAATCTTTGTGATCAAAATTGAATATATATCTCATGATGAGAAGAGATAAGGCTTATATAGATGTCCTCACAGGAAATATCTGGATTATGGGAGAAATGTGGGATCAAAAGAGCGAAGTGGAGAAATGGATATTTTATCCCATATTGCTTGATCAAGTGTAATTGATGGGAATGAAAGAAATAAATGGGAGGGTTTATGATATGATGGAGGTTTATGAATTTAGAATTAAAGTGGATTTGTGAATTAAATGAATAATTTGATTAAATAGATTTATATATGAAAATGCAAATGATTTGATGAAATATACAATGGATAAAGATTTATGTAAATTTAATGTATGGATATTTTAATGATTATATGAATGGAGTATGCATGAAATGATAGATGATTTATGACTAACTGTGTGTGTAGTGTTTTAATCTACTAAAATTTGAGAAAATCAAGAAAAAGACTAAAATTAAGAAAAATAGTCAAGATTGGGTGATAAGGAGCTCAAACCATCCTATAGAACCTCATATTGTGTAGATGTTCCCACGATGTCTGATTAGTTGTGTGCTCACTCGAAAATCCAACAACATAACAACACTCCAGTGAAAAATGGATGAGAGTGGGGGAAAATGGCTAAGTGTTGGGATAAATAGATTGGATGATTTTAGATGGAGGGCTAGGATTGAGAGTTTAATATCAATGGTGGAGATGAGAGGTGACCTCTCAAGCCACAAGATTGTTCCAAGTGGTACAAGGAGAGGGCTTGAGAGGGAGATTGTACCCTTGAAGGTACAAGCCCTAAATGATTGATGTGATGGGGGTTTTGATCCACTTAATCAAGGATTGTGTGCACATGTTTAGTGAATAGGTTAGGTGGGGATTAGAGTTAGGATTAGTGGTTAATGGAAAGTTATGGAGGATGTGCCATTTGAGGCATTAAATAAATAAACAAGATTTATTTATTTAATTTATGGGATAGAAGGGGTAAGGTAGGATAGATGTAGATAAATAATTAAATTATTTACCTTAGGCTAGGATTTAGGAAAATAGAAAAAAAATAAATTAGGATAAAGGGATAATGGATAATAAATATTAATTAAATAATAGGGTATTATTTAATTTTAATATAGAGGATATGAAATTGGTTGAATTAGGGGTAAATTGACCAAACGAAAGTGGTCAATTTTCAGTGTCTACAATTTTCCCCTCTTTGAGATGGTGCTACAAAGAAGCATATTTCAAAGAAGCTTAAAACATAGCACCTAGAAGATGATGATGGTTGGATTAGGGAAGATTCCCCAGTCATTCAAAGGAGTGACTAAGAAGAAAGATGATGATAGTGAAGATGAAGATTAGGGATTGAGGATGCCCCCTTGAGAGGACATGCGGGTTCAAGAGAACATGAGTGTTCTCTTGAAATGGATGAGAAGATGCAAGGATAGATGGGGAAGATGATGCAAAATGATGGATATAATATGGGATGGGAAGAGGAAGAGATAATAGAAGGGGAAGATAATAAGAAAGCAAGCACAAATGGATTCAAGGACAAATGTGATATTGCCATAGTAAAGATACAAGCCAAGATTGATTGATGGTAGATGGAGTGTTGTTGATTAGGGAATGATATATCCCAAAACGACACAAGGATAGGGAAGGATACATCCCGATGATGATGATGCAAGTGTTGTTGATGAGGGAATGGTATATCATCAAACAACACAAGGAGAGGGAAGGATGCATCCTGATGATGATGATGATAGTGTTGTTGATGAGGGAACGATATATCCCAAAAAAAGATAAGGATAGGGAAGGATACATCCTGATGATGATGATGAGGGAAAAATATATCCCAAAACAACACAAGGATAGGGAAGGATACATCCTGATGGTGATGATTATGAGAGTGTTGTTGATGAGGGAACGATATATCCCAAAACAACACAAGGATAGGGAAGGATACATCCCGATGGTGATGATGGGAGTGTTGTCGATGAGGGAATGATATATCCCAAAACAATACAAGGATAGGGAAGAATACATCTTGATGGTGATTATGATGAGAGTTTTGTTGATGAGAGAATGATATATCCCAAAACAAAAAAAATGATAGGGAAGGATACATCCCAATGATGATGATTATGAGATTGTTTTTGATGAGGGAACAATATATACCAAAACAACACAAGGATAATGAAGGATATATCCTGATGATGATGATGAGAGTGTTGTTGATGAGGGAATGATGTATCCCAAAACAACACAAGGATAGGGAAGGATACATCTTGATGGTGATGATAATGAGAGTGTTGTTGATGAGTGTTACCCTTAAATTTGGTATCCTCCTCAACATCACCTCATTTTCCCTTGTCTTAGTCAAATTTTGTGCAAGATTTTAAGGCTAGGTAGCGTTTCATTGTATGTCGCAAACCTAGGAGGAGTTTTTGCTAGTTTTTCTAACCTCCCATTTTACTGCTTCCTTATGATTCTTTAACCTAGGCAGTGTTTTATGTTCTCGGTATAACTTTTACCGCCCATTCAAGTTTAGCCTATCTTAGGTGATCCGTACTAAAATTTTGCTAACTTGTAAATAACTGTAGGGTGAAGTTGGGTGACTTGTTTCACAAGTTTTATTTTGGGAAATGTTTTGGTGATATTTGAAACCTAGGCAGTGTTTTTTAAGTTTTGCAAACTACCCACTCTACTGCCAGAAGATATTTGTAGAAGTTGTCAGATCCAACTTCAGAGCCCAAGAACACCTGCATGCAAGAGATACCTGTCATAGGAAAGAGAATGGAGAAAAAAGAAAGAGAGAGTTTTGAAACTCTAAAATATGAAAAATGTATTAATCAGAGAGTAAGATAAAATACAATGATCAATCCTTATAAAAGGAGATTGTGCAACCCTAAAGAAACCCTAATAGGTAGACATTTAATAATTAATATAATTATTAAATGTCACAATATGCAACTAAAGTGAAATCTTAAGAGTAGAATAAAGGTGACTTAATTAATATAATTAAGTGAAAACCTTTACTCTAACACCCCCCTTAAGATGAGCAAGAGTGCAGCTACAAACATGTGCAAAAAAGAAAATGTAACTACAATGCATGAAAGTAAAATTGGGTCCCAGGAACTAGGCCTGATCAGGTACCCGAATACAACCAAATCTCTGTAAAGTGGAGAAATAGAGAAAACCTCATGGGAAAAAATCTACTCCAAAAGAGAGAAAAGAAAGGAATGAAATGCACTAATGAAAGAAGGTGGATTACATGATACCCCCCCATAGACAACTTCTATCATATAAGTACATATACAATGGTCTCCATAGGAGAGATATAAAGAGACAAGAAGGCCCCCCCACAATGAAGAAACTCTTGTCGCAATGGTGGATGGCTGATGTAGAATCCAAAAAGAGATCCTAAAGCAGAAAATAATATTCCTCCCCTTGGGAAGAAATGGATCCAAAGGACGATGTCGAAGAAACCCTGTGAAGAGTGATGAACTAATCTGTCTGAAGATGTGTGCCGTGATAGGATGCTGAAGAATCTCTCTATATGAACTAAAACATATGATGCCAAATCCAAACTTATGTGGAGAATCCTAAAATGCAACCTCTGAATGCATGGATAATGGTGGGTGTACAGTGATAACCTGACTATCAAGGTAGAGGAGATGAATGTCCTCAAAATAATCCTCAAGATCTACAGTGTGAGACTCAACAAACAAGAATGTGTCTGCAAGATAAGAATCCCATGATGTAGCAGATAATGAATGACCAAGATGGTCATGATGCTGAACTGAATCCATAGGGGCCAATGTGGTGATACTGATGTCATCAAGAACAACAAATGATATATGTATGATCTCAGTTTGAAGAGTATGAACTGTGAGACAAGCCTCTGATCCATCAAAATATGTAAGGGTGTCTAAATACTCAAGTTCCTTTAAAGTATCATGATCAAAGGGTGTATTATCTCTCCAAGAAAGGGGTAAGAGACAATCTCAAGCAGAATCCTCTGGGAATGGAGAGAGATTGGGGTCTCCATAGATCTCCCAAAGACGTGTCCAAAGTGGGTGGGGACAATCAATGTCCGATATAGCCCACACATTGTCATCATCAACACTAGACAATATAAGTCCTACTATGTGATCTCTAATGATATCCCAAGCTAGTTTTCCCTCTGAAGTGGCTGGTTCAGGTATGAGATCATACAAATAAGGCAAAATATTAAGCCACCTACAATGTGTAAGTATGCCCTTTGCACATGACTCATAATTACCCCGTTCTAGAATTACAACTGAAGGGTGAGTAGAAAAACCCATTACAACTCTTCAAATTAAAACATCTAAGAAAAATTACCTTACAACATGTAGATCAAATTAATATGACCCATCCCACGCAAACAGAACCCATGTAGGTGCCAGAATGTCCAAGTAATTGAGCAAAGTGTAAAAACACACAAAGCTGAACAAAATTTACCTAGTAAATTTTCTGATGAAATAGACTGCAAATTTGGAAATATCACTGCATCTTTCCAATGCCTATTCATTTGCGCAAAATGAAGTTTGGACGCAAAAGATACGCCCCCAGGAGTGAAAAACACAAGTTCTAGCTTTGATAGGAGAAATTGGCATCAAAACAAAAAAATCAAGAGATTATACCTCCATCATCAAATCAGGCTCGGAGCCAACTTTCCAACGCCTATTTTCGTTTGAAAAATGGAGAAAAATTGAGCATTTTATACCCGATTGAGTGAAAGTAGGTTAAAATGCACAATCAGCCTCAAGGAGCCCTCAGGGGCCAAAAAAATAAGCCCCTAGTCGGCTCAGTGACCAGGGGGCTAGGTGTCAGGGTTCTTCGATGTGGCTCCTAGTCTTCTCTATGACCTGGGGCTTGGGCTGGGCAGCCAATAGGTGTTGGCGGAGCGGCAGCTTCTGGCGGAGCGGCGAATTTGGAGGCGGGCCGGTGGCCTGTCGGTGGTGGGTCGATGGTCAGCCACTAGCTGGCTGTGCCGCTGGCCGAGTGGCCCTCCGGTGGTCGTTGGGCAGCGCTGGGGTGGCTGCCGGGCGGCGGCTGAGTGGCGCCCCAATTTTAAATGGGGAGCGCAAAAAATAAACCAAAGAACTTAACTTTTTTTATTTTTATTTTTATTTTTTATGAATTTTTCACCTCGGTAATTGTGCCCTGGGGCCGTATGGCCTTGGGGCCAAAAAAAATTTGCTTCTCTGATCAACTGTGGCCGAATCGGACAAGTTTTATATGAAAATATAGGTTTTTAGGCGCTGCGAATCCAACGACGAGGTCCGTTTGGGCCCAAAATGAACCCAAAGAATGGAGTAGGCCAGATCCACAAAAAATCAACCCTAAAAACCTGTGAAAGCCTAATCAAACCCTCATAGCTCCAAAATCTTCAAAACAAGAACAGGCTACATCAGGTCTACTCTGATACCATGTAGAAGTTGTCAGATCCAACTTCAGAGCCCAAGAACACCTACATGCAAGAGATACATGTCATAGGAAAGACAATGGAGAAAAAAGAAAGAGAGGGTTTTGAAACTCTGAAATATGAAAAATGTATTAATCAGAGAGTAAGAGAAAATACAATGATCAATCCTTATAAAAGGAGATTGTGCAACGCTAAAGAAACTCTAATAGGTAGACATTTAATAATTAATATAATTATTAAATGTCACAATATGCAACTAAAGTGAAATCTTAAGAGTAGAATAAAGGTGACTTAATTAATATAATTAAGTGAAAACCTTTACTCTAACAATATTTTCAGGGAAAAACAAAGTTACAATTTAATGTAGATTTGAAAGATGAATGTGTAGTATATAGAAAAAAGAAATGACCGCCATTGAACTCGATATAAATAGAATTAATAGAAATCACCCATGTAAGAACATTGTGATAGAAAAATGGTATTTTTATTCATATATATATATATATTTACATCGTAGTGGCATTACAAATTTTTTTTATTCAACTACAAATTTTGATAACAAAAAGTTGATATCAATAGCAAAAAGGGTATTTCTTTTCGAACACAGAGGGTAAACATTAACACTCGAATTCTCTCAATCACAGTGTAAAGGCATTTAATTTGAGTAGGAGACAACAAATTATTGTGCGTCTACAAAAATTAGGTGAAGAGCCCCATGTCATTCCTCATGACTCTTACACGAAGAAGAGTCATCGCTTCCTACACAGCCTCATTTCGAAGAGCCGACGCAATGTAGATGGTGTCACCTACCAACCTGCTCTAAGGATAGTGACTGAGCCCAATGATAGCTACATTGACACGATGGTGAAATTTAGACCTCACCAAACACTCAGATGCTCTCATGCCCCAATCGCGGTGACCAGAGGTTCTAATGACTGTATACAAAAAACACTCTAACATAGTAGTGTTATGCACATGTACTTGGCTCAGGAATGCTTCACCCAGAATACTGCAAATTACTTCTTCCACCTTTCTCTGTGATAGGTTGTTGTTAGGTCCTATCACTCTAGTTGATAAACACATTCATATATCGATCGGGTAGTTTCCAAAGGCTATATGCAATAGAAGACATCTTGACTATCTCTCTCGGGCTTTCTAAATATCGAACAACTATAATAAAACTCTAACTAAGAAGCCAGTAAAATTGAAAGTAGGAAATCATCTATCTAGAAAACTTTAAATAACTAAAATAGAAAGCAAAAAATTATGAACCTAAAAAGCATGTAACCACTAAGAAAGAATGGAAATGATTAAACTTTGAAATGTATAGATTGTTGAAGAAGTGAAACTTGTAAAGAAACTAGGAAACATTGATCTAATCAAAAGATAACAATCGAAAACAGCTAGCAAAAAATGATTTAACAATCTAAAACAACTAAAGGAAGGTGCTCCAGAACTTCAGACACTAAATTCAAAGGCTATGAACTTAGCTGCAACCTGCAAGATTGATCTTGATAGAATTAAAAATATGAAAATAAATTCCAATTTCAATTATTATCTACTAAAAGAAAGTACATAATTAGAAGTAAAATACTTATCTATCTAATCTATAACCCTCAAGTGGCCAGCTCTTGGGTGCTTCTACGCCTATCTCAAATCGCATGCACTGGTAACTCCAAATTACTTCATTCAAATAACTCCATTCACATTATTCAGTAACTCCAAAAGTGACTGGAAAAACTCATTTTATTCATATGAAAGTATAACTTAGAAAAAATAGTGGTAGCATAACGATATTCTTTTGTATTCATCATTTTCAACAGTTACATATTTATATGAAAGTGGCTAACAAAATCCTAACTTTTAGTTGATAAATTCTTCAACTGATTGTCAACAACTAATAGACTTTAAAGCCTATGACATGAAATATTAAAGAGGCTCAACACAAGCCACACAATCTTTAGAATTGAAAACAATAGAAACCATGAAAACTCGGTCCATAATGTATGCTCCTAAAGTTCCAATGCCCATTCACTTGTCTTCAATGGTGTTGAAACCTGCATTAAACCCTCTTTGAATGGAATGGTAACCGATGGTGGAAGTTGACCTGTGGAATACTCAAGAATTAAACAATTAAGTTAGCACAAATTAGCTTATTTCGACTAATTTCAATAAAAAAATATTATACGCTTATTCACAAAAAGAAATCAATTACTTATCCTAAAGATAATTAATTGGCAGGGTAAAGTTGGTTAAAAGGTGTAAGGTTAAGTATTGAGTCCATTATATTGATGAGGTTATTTTTACCTCATCATTTCCTCCCCTTCCTAAGCCCGAGCAAGTCCTCCTACTCTCTGGTGTGTTCCATGTCCTTCATTTCCCTTATTCATCTCCTCATACTTGGAACTGAGATCATATAAGTCATCTTCCTTTGTATCCAGTTCCTTTGGCTCCCTCAGAAATCCCTGATGAAAAGTGACCCTTTGTACCCACCTTGCAAAATTTTCATTACTCTAGTCTATATTGGTATATGTTGAAGGAGGTGGTGAAAGAAGTAGAGGAGGTCTATACCTCATACCAATCCAATTAACCTTTAGTTCTTCAAGGATTTTGGCCAAGGCTACTACCCTTCTGTAAAACCATTTAATATTAAGGGGTGAGATTATCTCTCTTTTCATGAGAAATATAGGAAGAGGGGTATATCATTCTTCACATGCATGCCAAGCTTTCCCTATCAACTTTGGTCCTTGATCTTGAAAGTGATCATAACACAACCGAAGGTTATTATTGTAATTTCTTTGCACCTCCTCTCTAAGTCAAATGCTCAAAAACTATGCCTTGAAATAGAGAGGCTTCCTATGGGGGTATCTCATTTGCAACCCAACAGTTTTCTTTGCATGTGCATACTCCCTTGACCTATCTTTCCAGTGAAGTTGATTACACATTATAGACAAGAATGATCTCAATTGAATTTCTCCCACAAAGAAATTAACAGAGAAATCTATATATTCTTCTAGGATAAAATTATGGACAAACAATTCACATAATCAATCTTGTTGTTTAGGAGTTGAATCAACAAATATCTTCACAAATTCTTTATCATCAGGGTCATGTGGTTGATTATGGCGAATTCTCAATAACTTCCATCTTAGGAGTTGTTCATTCAGGAGCATAGAGTACAACCTAGATGGTCTTCTACAAGCTAATAATAATTCACCAATTTCATAAGCATCCTATTTACCTCTATATGCTTTGTGAAATGATTCTTTTAACAGTACTAACTCCTTTTTTAGCCTATTATTTTCAAATTCTACATCCTTTAGAAAATAATATCGCTCCATCCATTTCATTAATAATGGAGGGATGCATACCTAGAACCATTCTAAAACAATTGGTTCAGTCTATGTCCCCTTGGATTCCATTATTAGCTTAGTGTCACTCTCTTGAAAATCCTGCTCTACTTCCACAATCTTACTTATAGAAGCATTCAGTTCAATTCCCTACCTATTTCTTTCTTCTTCAAAAGCATTAAATAATTGCATAATTTTTTGTTTTCAAACCTTGAATATGCTTATCTTTTTCAGATAGATCAACCATGTGCTACTTGTTTTGCTGATTCCATTGCTGGATTTGGTACTACAACTGCTCAATCAATATCTTTTTGCTCCATATGCATTGTCAGTTTTGTAATCTCTTGATCTCTTTTATCTACAATTGCAACTTGTGCCTCAATTTCTTGTTGTTGGGTGATCTGTTCTTCATTACTCTATAACCTGGATTTTAATTCAACAATTTATGTTTTCAATTTTTTCTAATTCCTCCTCTTTCTAAGTAGATTTTGCATCCCCTATGTCTGCAAAGAAGGAAGGTTTGGGGATGTCCATGTCAGTATGAGGTGTATTTTCCTCAATTTCAGATACATTTTCAATTCTATCAAGAAAAGGAGAAACTCCCCCACAGGTTCATCTTCAATTTCCACATAATGTGGCGACTGTACTTTTTCCTCCTCTTGCTTCTTTGGAGAAGGCGTCATCTTTTCCTCATCCTCAGGGGATTGATCAATATCCTTTCCTATTTCACTCATTTCCTCACGACCATGATGACTTTCAGTTTCCACTACTCTTGTTTGAGTCCTAGCCTTTTTTATTTTTGGAAGTACTTCCTATGTCATGGGGTTCGATTTCACTAGATCTTGTAGACAACCACTTACTTCTCTGTAGAGGAGGGGTTGTTTGAAAAGTAACCTTATTCCACTTCTTCCTCTTTCAAGGAGGCTCTTCTTCTTCTCCAGAGTGCACAATTTCCACATCCCCTATTTGTTATGGGGTTTCTAACTCATCCGAAAAAGTTTTTGGCGCATCACTACTAGGAGCCGTTGAGGTCTGTTGGGATTTAGGAGCACCCAAGGCCTCAGGTTCTTCTAATGATTGTTCTTTTTTTTTAGAGTACTCTCCCTCCTCAAGTGGTCTTTCAGACTCTACTTTTTCAAATTTTCACATAAACTTTTGCCACTTCTTTTCTGGCTTTTTGCGAAAATGATACTTACATATCAACTATATAAGGCCATGATGTTTGAGGGGCCCTATCTCAAATTTATATTTTTCCATCATGGAAATAACTGAATGACACAAAAAGGCTAGTAAATTAACCCTAAGAGAAGGATCCTCAATGCCATGGCCCAAATGAATTAGCAAGTGAAAAGGGGGTCCCACTACTATAGTTATTTTTCCTTCACAAGTGAAATATTTGATTATCCAGGCTACGACAGTTCTCCAGGGTTCTGGAATAGACATTCTATGGAAACCTTTGTTTTGTCCCTTGGTATTTATGGTAATTATGGGTTGAGGCTCCCCTTCCCTATGAAATAATTCTACCAGTCTTTGATAGGTAACATTGGCATTTTCATTCAAATCAATTCCTCTATTTTCAAGACTAGAAAGACAAGCAATGATTTTCGGACTTACTCGGAATCGCTTTCCACACACCATGGTCTATTCATCTATAAATTTCTCGATGAATTATTTTACCAGCTACTCTGTATACCCCTCAAAAAATTTCATGAATTTTAGCCACTTGACTTTTTGAAATAGACCCACAATATTGCTCAATTCCAACAATTGATCTGTTGAAGTTGGTTCAAACTTTTTCTTGGATCCTCCCATTTTTTCTTTCCTTGCTACTCTACCAAATTCTGCGAGGCTCTATAATATTTTCCTTGTTGAATTACAGATGAAAAAGGGACTCAATTCCAATATAACCAATGGAAGAGGAATTAATCACCTTTCTTGTCACCTTACTGAATAATTATGACAATTTTTCATGGGGAATTATGCAACCATTGTCGTACTTCTAGCAATCGTGTGATGGCACAAGTTTCAAAATTGTGAGAGGGAACAGTTCATGCCAATTAATTAGTCTTTATTCAAAATATTTACTAACTTTAAATAAATAAATTCATACGCACCTTACGTCTTGTCACTAAATCGAACATCACTCACCTTTGCTAACGTAATCAGATAGTTACATGATTTGGCGAGGGTGGCAATGGATAATAATGACATGGATGGGATGGTTTAAATGATAGCAAAAATTATTATGACAAAAATGGGTGTCATAATAATTTCATTTATTATGAAAAGATTTTATATGATATGGTGGAATGACTTTTAGGGAGAAGATCTTAAGGTGACAGAAAATCAAGTGATGGGCATGCGCAAAACTTAGGAAAAATCAAAATACTGAAAGAAAAAGGAAAAAGTTTACAAAAATCTGGGGCATTGCCAAAAAAATGCAGCCGAGGTGGAAGAAGAGAAAGTTTTGGAGTATCGTGGAGAGATGTCATCGAAATGTAGCAACAAGATTAAAGATTCTGGAGCATCATCAAAAGATGCAACCAAAGCAACAACCAAAATTTTTTGGAGCATCGTCGAAAGGTGCAGCTGAAGCAACAACCAAAATTTTTTGGAGCATTGTTGAAAGATGAAACCAGAGCAGCAACCAAAAAATTTTGGAGCATCATTGAAAGATGCAACCAGAGTAACAACCAAAAAAATTTGAATCATTGTCGAAAGATGCAGCCGAAGCAACAACCAAAAATTTTTAGAGTATCATCAAAAGATGCAACCAAAGTAACAACTAAATTTTTTTGGAGCATCGTTGAAAGATGCAGTCAAAGAAACAACCAAAAATTTATAGAGCAACCAAAAAAACTTCTAGAGCATCACTGAAAGATGCCATCAGGAGGAAGAAGAATGTGACATTTTGGCCCTTGGCTTCCTAAAGCATTGTTGAGTGATGCATCAGAATGCAAGATCAGAATGAGGAGTGAGACAACTCAGTTGTACAGGTTCCAAAGCATAGCAGCAACAAGTTCTAGAGCATCATAGCAACTAAGCCAACAAGTTCTGGAGCATCATAGCAAGGTGCGCCGAAATTTGTGTTTTCCAAAGAAATGAAGTCCTACAAAATATAGACAAAATTTAGCCAAATCCAAATGATGAAGTTGATGAAGAAATCATAAATTCACACACAGTTTTTTTTGGTGGGATTTATTATGGGCAAAGCTATATTGACTTTGCCACAATAGAGTCCATGCACTATATTTCTCCCTATATTTCTACCATTTTTGTAAATTATTCTTTATTAATAGGCTTATGGTAGACACGTAATTGGTGTCCATTAACTAGGAGAGTTCGGGTATCACCATCAATGGGTTTCAGTTGTACCGAACCATTGGAAATACTTCAAAAATTTCATATGGTTTGATCCAATGTATTTTTAGTTTCCCTTGATGATCCTTGTATTTGGAATCAAATAATAATGCCCAATCCCCATTATGGAATTATTTCTCCTTTATATGTTTATCATGCCAAACCTTGTGTTGTTGTTGGACTAGCTTAGTTTGATGGACGACATACAAACGGAGTTCATCCAGTTTGCTAAGCTATAAAACTCTCTTGATTTGGGATCGTTTAAGATCTATACCCAACTCCATGGTTGTCCTAAGGGTTTGGAGTTCAAATTCAATGGGAAAGAGGGGTTTCTTCCCAAAAAATAACTCGTATGGACTATATCCAGTAGTTGATTTCCAAGTGGTGTTGTAAGCCCAAACAACTTCAAGTAGTTTCCTAGCCCAGTATTTTCTTCCTAATGAAACCATTTTTGTTAAAATGTTTTCCAATTCCCTATTAGTGACTTCAACCTATCCATTTGCCTAAGGGTGGTAAGGTGAGGACTTCTTGTGACTCACTTGGAAATTATCTGTGAAGGCTAACAAAACTTTAGACATAAACTGGGGGCCTTGATCTATGACAATTGTCCTAGAAGCTCTGAATCTGAGGAAAATTTTGTTGTAAAGGAAATCAGGTACTTGTTCCTCCCTAGCAACACGTATGGCTTGCACTTTCTCCCTCTTAGTTAGGTAGTCAGTATAGACCAAAATATACTTTTTTTCTTGTGAATGAGGGTCTATAGGGCTGATAAAATCCAATCCCCATTTTTCAAATGGTTCAAGTACTACTTGAGGCTGCAGGGGCATTTCATTAGATGTAGTTGGTCTTCCTACCCTTTGAAATTCATCACATCTGTGAACATATTTCTTGATGTCCTTATGCATAGAAGGCTAGTAGTATCCTACTCCCAAAATCTTGTGAGTTGTCCTTTTAGCAGAATAATGCCCTCCAAAAGGATCATCATGATAGACTTTGACGATACTATAGGTCTCGTCTTCCCTAACACAACGTCGTAGAACCATATCAGGTCCACATAAAAATAGGATCCTATTGATCCATTTGAAAGGGGCATTTTCTCTAACAAGGCATTTCTTTTGTTTTGATGAAAAATGAGGTGCTACTTCTGCAATGGCCAAGTAGTTTGCAATATCGGAAAACCAAGGGGTTTTAGTAGGGATGGTGAAAAAAAATTCATCTCGAAACTCATCTTGTACTAGAGCACAATCACCATCATGTTTAATATAGGATAAGAAATACACAACTACATTGGACTTCCCTGGGTTGTCAATAACTATTACGTTGAATTCCTGGAGAAGAAGCAACCACCTAATTATCCTTACATTGACTACAGGTTTATTCATGAGGTGCTCAATGGCTGAGCGATTTGTGTACACTGTGAATTTGTATCCCGTGATATAATGCTGAAATTTCTTGATTGCATGAACTACACCCAAGAATTATTTCTCTGTTGTGGTATAATTCCTTTCTATTGGTGTCAAATTCTCATTGATGAAATATATGGCATATTTTTCCTCATTCTCATCTTTTTGTCATAGAACCAGTTCAATGGCATCATCCGATGTGTCAACATAGATATGAAATGGAAGGTTTCAATTAGTTCCATGAAGGATAGGAGTAGAGATGAGTTTCTCCTTGATGATTTCAAATGATGACTAGCACTCAGGCGTACAGATGAACTCTATGTTCTTGTGAAGAAGGGAAAACATAGGGGTTGCGATTTTGCTAAAATTTTCTATGAATCTTCGATAGTATCCAGCATGCCCTAAGAAAATTATGACATCAATCTGGGTTTTTGGAATCTTGAGTTGTATTACTTTGATTTTCTTAAGATCAACCTTAATCCCCTCAGCTGAAATATGATGTCCCAGCACTATTCCTTGTTCCACCATTATCAAACATTTCTTGTGGCTTAGGGACAAATGATGATCCCACATCACTTCAGCACTTTATCTATATTTTTGAGGGCCTCATCAAAGGTTGAACCATATATAGTGAAGTCATCCATATAAACTTCCGCACACTCATTTACCAACTCAACAAATATAGCCAAGATAGCTCTTCGGAACGTTGCAGGAGAATTTTATAGCCCAAATGGAAAACCCGATATGAAAATGTTCCCCAAGGGAAATTAAAGGTCAACTTATCCTGGTCTTCTACTGCTACCTGTATCTAGTTGTAACCACTAAATCTATCCAAAAATAAAAAATATTTCCTCTTGGCCAGGTTATCCAACACCTGGTCTACAAATGATAGAGGGAAATAATCATTGTGTGTTTCTTTGTTAAGTTCCCTATAGTCTACACACACTCTCCACTTTCCATTCTTCTTTGGGACCACAACAAAAGGTGACACCCCTTTGCTATTAGAAATTGGGTAGATAAACCTTACTTGTAGGAGTTTCTCAATTTCAATTTTATTATGTCTTTCAAAGCAAGAATGAGTCTCCATTGTGGTTATCAAACATGTTGAACATCCTCAGTATATATATGATGAGTACACACACTAGGGTGTATTCCTCTCATATCTATATAGTCCCAAGTGAAAGCTTTAGATCCATTCACCAAGGTGTCAAACAATTTGTGTTCTTCCAGCTTAGTCAACCAACTATTAATGTTCAAAGTTTTTCCTAGCAACAACATAATGGTTTCAACTCTCAGATGGTTGGATGTGATAGTATACATGGGTCTTATCACAGTGTTAAGAGGAAAACTATGAGGTATGGTTTTATGAAGCCTGGCAACATCTGCAAAGAAATGGTGCATTTTTGGAACTAAGTTCATCAAAGGACAAGGCAAGCCCATGAAATTGGCATTATCAAATTCTGTGTGATCTATATTGATTGGGTGTCCTATGATTTCTTCTACGTCCATCATCTCCTCACCACTCGAATCCATAGTAAGATTTTCCACATTGTTTTCCAATTCATCCTCTAATTCTTTACCATGTTGTTTGATGACTACTATGGCGAGTGAAGCCAAATTTTCCTGTCCGTTGGGACTGTCTGGTTCATCACCCCATAATTTATTGTGTTTGGAAAGCTTGGTAGGAGGATACAAAAACAAATGTTTTCTATTAGGTCCATGTGAAATGGTCATTCCTCCCTCTCTACAGTCAATTTTGGCTGCAATAGTAGCTAGCCATGGTCGTTCGAGAATTATCGGATAATTGTCTTTAGGTGTAAGGGACTCGATTATCTAAAAATCTACTGGATATTCCCATCCATCCACCTTAACAAGAAAATTTTCAATGACGTCATTGGGAATAGCTATGGATTGATTTTCCATCTGCAAGACTATAGTTGTGGGACATAAATCAGTAAGTCCCAACTTTTCCATCACATCAACAGTCATTGCGTTAATGGCTACTCCAAGGTCCACCAAAGCATTAGGTATTGCTAACTCAATAATTGTTACTATTATAAGCAGACTACCTAAATCATCATATTTTGGAGCAGTAGTCATCCTGGCCAACAAGTTAGCTAAATAACCATTTATGTGTATAGTATTTATTCGTTTGGGTTTCCTCCCTGGAGTTTTGATACATAGTTGTTTGATTAGCTGGTTTAACTTAGGAATCTCCTTAATCGCTTGTAGCGAAGGGACTTCAATCTATAATTGTTTAATTTCTTGTATCAATGTAGTTTTGGTAGATGTGGTCATTTCCGGAGTATCTTTCACAGTAATTGGTTTCAGACGCTCTAGAAAAGGTGCTTTGATTTTGTCCTTAGGAGTGGAATCCTTGATTTTTTCCTTAGGAGTGGAATCCTTAATTTTTTCCTTAGGAGTGGAATCCTTCGAAATTTCAGTTGGAGACTGAACCCCCTCCTCCTGAGGTAGGTTGAAAGCTCTAGCTAAAGATGGTGGGTCAGGCTTGTGTTGAGTGGCTTCTAAGGCTTGTTCTATGGATGTGGGAATTGTGGTTTTCTTAATAGACTTCTTAATAGGTTCATCTAGGATTTCTTCAATAGTTGGTTGTGAAATTGTTTTTCTAGACCTCAATTGCAAGTTTCCAAAATGTATTGCATTAAGTCTAGTGATATTGTCATTTTTGACATAATACACCAGATTATTTGGGTGATTGTTCTTTGGGTTCAAAATGGGTTGCGTCGGAAGTGGTGGTTGGTTAACTTGTTCATTTTGTTGAGTATTCTGGGGAGGTGGTAAAAGATTCTATTGTTGAGTAGGCATCCTTCTGGGACCAATATAAAATTGATGCTGAGGTTGATTCCATTGAAGAATGGAATTTTGAGGATACCACTATTGTTGAGGCTGGTTGGGCCACTGAGGATTACCCCAAGATTGATTTTCCCATTCAGATGGTCCCCAAGGATAAGCTCCCCAATTAGGTGGTACTGGAGGTGGTACCTAAGGCTAGGCTATTACCCATTGATTATTGTTCCAATTAGGTTGAGGTCTCCAATTAGGTTTTGAATTCTGGCCATAGGAAAATTTTCCTCCAGTTCTTTGATTCACAATGTTTACTTCTTCCTCAACTAGGGGTGTTCTTTTCTTGGAACTCTTGATGGCATTCAAAAGCTCACACTAATCAACGAGGTTATTTTTGTCACACTTGAAAAACGTCAATTTTGTTAACTTTATCCAAAGGACATTCCCTTAGAAAATGTTTGTTTCGGCACCTGGAGCAGTAAATGGACAAAGTCTCAAGATTTTGCATTTTAGCCTATATGTCATCTAACGTGGTGTTTAACTAAACAAGAATGTTGGTCATGAAGTTGGCTAGCTCTTCGTGTAGTTTTCCTATTTCATTGGAACCTTTAAAGAGGGTGGACTTCCAGATACCTCCTTGAGTATGAGAGAAATTATGACACAATTTTGTAATATCGTCCAACCCAGTTGGGACACATCTCCTTTTCCCATTAAATCCAAGCTCCTTCGAGCTTCATCATCGAGACCTTTGAGGAATAGGGTCTTCAAAATATCAAGGTTTATGACTTCTCCACCACAAAATTTAGATAAGTAGATAAACCTATCCAGGTAATCCTCTAAAATTTCATCCTCATTTTTCCTTATTTTGAATAGTTCTTCTTTCCTATCATTGACCCTATAGTAACTTTGGTATTTCTCCAAAAAAGTAGACTCCATTTCATCCTAGGACGTTATTGACTAAGAAGCTAATCCCATAAACCAACACATGGTTGAGTCTTTCAAAGTGGAAGGGAAAAGCTTTAGTTTTTTATTATCATTCTTGTAGTCATATCTCTGACACAAGACTTTAAACTCAAATAGAAACTAATCAAGGTCCTCAATAGACAAACCTTGAAAGGTTGGAAAGAAGTCTGATGAAATATTTTCTATTGTCGTATCATCATCTACATCAATAGTAGTAGGATAAGTGAATGTGCATGGTGGTGGAGGGTTATTGTTGTTGGTGGCGGCATTTCTACAGTCACCCATGATGTTGAAGAGAATGTGATCATCTTCCAAGATTCGCTTAGTTGGGCGGGGTTCTGGAGTTTGTGAAGGAATACACTCCTCTACAACTATGTGTTTTGTTTTTGGGGTATGTGGGAAGGTCTCAGGTTGATCCTGTTTGGTCAATTCCTTAGTAAGTTCTTGATTTGAGTTTCCTTCCTCCCTACTTGTTGTTGGTACGTCGATTTGGGGGGCTCTTGGTATGAATCTTCTATGGGCACCTCATTTCCTAACCATGTAGAAAAGAATCCAAAGGACTATGTTTGTTCCTAAAAGAGGTATTCAAGGTATCTCCTACTAACACTAGAAAAATAAGGCTCCCCAACAATGATGCCAAAAAGTGATAGGTTGTTTTTGGGTCCTAACACTTTAGTTGATAAACACATTCATATATCAACCGGGTAGTGTCCAAAGGCTATATGCAATAGAAGACATCTTGACTATCTCTCTCGGGCTTTCTAAATATTGAACAGTTGGAATAAAACTCTAAACTAAGAAGCCACTAAACTTAGAAGGTAGGAAATCATCTATCTAGAAAACTTGAAATAACTAAACTAGAAAGAAAAAACCTATGAACCTAAAAAGTGTAACCACTAAACTAGAAAGCATGGAAATGATTAAACTAAGAAATGTATAGATTGTTAAAGAATCAAAACTTGTAAAGAAACTAGGAAACATTGATCTAATCAAAAGATAACAATCTAAAACAGCTACTAGAAAACGATTTAACAATCTGAAACAACTGAAGGAAGGTGCTCCACAACTTTAGACACTAAATTCAAAGACTATGGACTTAGCTACAACCTGCATGATTGATCTTGATAGAATTACACATATGAAAATAAATTCCAATTTCAATTATTATCTACTAAAAGAAAGTACATAATTAGAAGTAAAATACTTATCTATCTAATCTATAACCCTCAAGTGGCCAGCTCTCGGGTGCTTCTACGCCTATCTCAGATCACATGCACTGGTAACTCCAAATTACTTCATTCAAAGAACTCCATTCACATTATTCAGTAACTCCAAAAGTGGCAGGAAAAACTCATTTTATTCATATGAAAGTATAACTTAGAAAACATAGTGGCAACATAACGATATTCTTATGTATTCATCATTTTCAACAGTTACATATTTATATGAAAGCAGCTAACAAAATCCTACTTTTTAGTTGATAAACTCCTCAACTAATTGTCAACAAATAATGGACTTTAAATCCCATGACATGAAATATTAAAGAGGCTCGACATGAGCCATAAAGTATTTAGAACTGAAAATAACATAAACTATGAAAACTCGGTCCATAATGTATGCTCCTAAAGTTTTGGCACCCATTCACTTGTCTTGAACGGTGTTGAAACTTGTGTTAAACCCTCTTTGAATGGAATGGCAACCGATGGTGGAATTTGACCTTTGGAATACTCAAGAACTAAACCATTAAGTCAGCACAAATTAGCTTACTTCGACTAATTTCAAGAAAAAAAGATTGTACTCTTATTCACAAAAAGAAAGCAATTACTTATCCTAAAGATAATTAATTGGTAGGGTAAGGTTGGTTGAAAGGTGTAAGGTTAAGTATTGATTCCATTATATTGATGAGGTTTTTTTTACCTCATCACTTTGTATCACAAATACTTCCTTCAGTTGATCCAAAAAATGTATGAACAAAGGACTGCATTTGATCTCCAAAATAATGAAATCATTTGCAGATACACCTTCACTCTAAGTGCTCGCCATATTAGATGCTTTTGGATGGCGAAGTGTAGTGACACTGGTTGAATTTATAGATGGTTGTTTATACATTTGGGCTATCTTTCTTAGATTACAACTTGGTTTGGATTAATGAACGATTTGAACCAATTTTAAATTACATTCCCAGTTGGACATCATACATGTGCAATAATATTTTGTTTTCCTAAAGCTTCATTAATTGCATGCTTGTGGGATAGGTCATTTGGCGGCCATTGGTTAAAAAATGATTAGTTTTCTTGCCCAATCTATTTTCATCTATTAGGCTAATTATTCTAACTGGTCATATTCTTCTAGCCATTTTCAAGAAGACGGTCGAGAGACAAGAAGTATCACTAAATTTAGTAACAGTTTTGGTAACCGTTTTGGGGGGATTTTACTGCTATATCTAGGATGATGGAGAAGGATAGAGGGTTTGATCTCCACAAATACACTTTTTTGTATTTTGAGAAGGAACTTCATTTCTCATATTGATTTATGCTACAATGATTTGTAATCTTTGAGTTATGAATTTAATGTGATAAGCATATCGATCTATGTGTCGAGTGTGTAATAAAGTCATTTTTTTGTTTGAGATATACTATATGACATCCATTTATTGCAGTATAATCTTTCTTTTCTGATATAAATTCATAAGTATTTTCAATTTGTGTGTTGATAGTTTATGGTTTTCTGCTTTCCCTTCCATGTTAGTGTCATTTTTATGAACTAGTGTTTGTCACCTTATCCCTTTCTGGTTAAAAGCTACCTTGTTGTTAGATTAATCACACAAGGGAGATGTACCTCTTTAATTTAAAGGAAAGTTGCAAATGTGATTGTGACATTTCCAAAGCTGTTATTGATTGGTTCCAATGCATTAAGGGTAAATTAGAGTCAAATTTATCAATCTTTTCAAAAGGCCAATTCATTTGCTAATAGATTTTTGGTGACTCCACTGGGGATATATTAATTATAATATCTAACAAATTGCCATCATGTCATGCAAAAAGATGGCACTTCCCCATAACAATGTATTTCTTGTATTGCATCCTGATTTAGATTGGATGTAGGAAGAACAAGAAGATATCATTTCGCAATTAAATACGCTTGCCTGGAGGTACAGAAGGAGCAATGCACATTATATGTGAGAAAAAATTTTCTTGGAAGAAGAAGAAGAGTGGGCCCAATTCCCACCTACGCTAGTATTCAAACATCCTCCAAGATTGTTATTTGTGTATTATGACAATCCTCCCCAGCATCCTAATCATCATCCTAATCAGCCTCTCCATCATCCACGAGACCCAACTCCTCCTCGACCTTAGAATCCACCTCCATCTCATCCACCACCCATAAATTAATTCAGGGGTTTTTCTCCTTTCTTCACTCCTTAGTGAGTTGGTGACTCTGATCATCCATGGCCTCATATCATTGGTGTAACCACTTTGGTCCTCTTTCCTTGTCACAATATCATGACTTGCCCACTGGCTCCCAAAAATGATTTCCTAAATTCTATGGTGAAGACATACAAGATCCTAAGGAACACATCCTTGCCATGATTACAGTAAGTTGGATCTTGGGCATCCAAGATGAAGATATTTTTATGAGAATATTTGTTGATAGCCTAATCAAGAAGGCGGTTGAATGGTTCAGGGAGCTGGAGAAGGGATGCATCATGAGATGGAACATTTTGAAGGAAAAATTTCTCCAGTGTTATAAAACTCCAATCAATGTTGTGGTTGCCATGCGACAATTTTTTTAGATTATGAAAGATTAAGCTAAGACAATGAGAGACTTTGTGTACTACTTCGACAAATTGCTTCAATGAGTTCCTATTCTAGAAATTCAAAGTAATGAAATTCAATTTCACATATTAATTTCTGCTTTGGACCCTAATATTCAATTGATCCTTAAAAGGGATAGAGTCCAGGGGATTGAAAGAGTCTAGTTGGAAGTGATAAGTATTGAGGATGATTTTATAGCTGTGGGGAAGTGGAAACCTAATAATATTGAGAAATTTGGAACTGGTCGCAGACTACCTATCAATCCTCCACTCAAAATTCCTGATTCCTGAAGAAATCAAACTTCCTCATCCAATGGCCAAAAATATCAATCTTACGATCTTTGATAGCATGCAACAACTTGAAAAGGATGAAATTCAACACTATAATGCTCAAGCTTTTAGTTTGAATGTCATGAATGGAATTGAAGATGATCTCATTTCATCCAACGATGAAGAAGATGATTCACCACCAAAGAAGTCACTTTTTGTGTCTCAAGTTATCTCTCCTTTCTATTCTAGGAATAATCCTTCTTCACCTAAAGCTAGTATTAATGATCCAATTTCAAACTCCCTTCTTGCTCCAGAATATGAGAGTTTCATTTTTGAAGAGGTTACTAATGAAACTCCCTGCCTCAATATGGAAGACAACGAAGACTTCACTTATGATGCTTCCCAGGAGGGGATAAAGTGGTCAATCAATTCTAATCCCCTTTTTTTCTTTGATGAATTTAAAATATGTAGTAATCCTCTATTCATTGATTCAACTACTAATCAACCTATATTAGAAGTGGGAAAAGAATGTTGTTCATTGATTAATAAGGAGGTTTCCATTGTTACTGCGGAAGAACTAAGCAATAGTGTAGAGTTGCAAGTCTGTGAATTTGGAAAACATAATGTTGGAGAAGAAGTTGGAACATGTGATTCTTCACCAGAATTGAAGACATAGGGATCGACGAACCTTAATGAAGAGAAGTGGTTAATCAAGGATGGTCTAGCACTAGTTTTCTAGCAGCAAGGTGAAATTTATGATGAGAAAGGGCTTTGTGGAGGTTTTTTTGGCAACAATTTCAATGTCTTCTACATTTGTATTTGGGTGATCATACTTCTTAATTTGCTTCATGGGATTTATACAAAGGTGGGCCTATTCAGAGACTATTCATTCTTCTCTCAACCTATGAATGGGTTTGTGTAAGCCTCTCTTTTTATCTCCATTTTTTATGGATTTTCCCTACCTTGTAAATAGTCACATTTTTGGTGTGTTTTTTCTTTGGGTTTTACTTTTTTTGGTTTTGGTGTCCTCATTTTGACTCTGTGCCCAATGGATCATATTGGTTGCATTTTATTGGTTTCTCTATGTCCTTTGTAGTCCTTATCCCCAGTCAACGCCACTATGACCATTAAATTTGGTATCCTCCTTAACATCACCTCATTTTCCCTTGTCTTAGTCAAATTTTGTGCAAGCTTTTAAGGCTAGGAAGTGTTTCATTGTATGTCACGAACCTAGGAAAAGTTTTCTCTATTTTTTCTAACCTCCCATTTTAATGCTTCCTTGCGATTCTTTAACCTAGGTGGTGTTTTATGTTCACAATGTAACTTACTGCCCATTTAATTTTTACCTATCTTAGGCAATCCATAATAAAATTCCACTAACTTGTCAATAACTTCTAGGTGAAGTTGGGTAACTTGTTTCACAAGTTTGATTTTGGGCAGGATTATTGGTGATATTTGAAACCTATGTGATGTTTTGTTAAGTTCTACGAACTACTCGCTCTATCACCAGAAGATATTTTTCAGGGAAAAACAAAGTAATAGTAATGTAGATTTGAAAGATGAATGTAGTTATACAGAAAAAAGAAATAAACTCCAGCATTGAACTTGATATAAATAGAATTAACAAAAATCACCCATGCAAGAACACTGTGATATCAAAATGGTATTTATATTCCTATATATATGTATTTACATCACAGTGGCATTACAAAAAAATTGTATTCAACTACAAAAATTGATAAGAACAAGTTGATATCGATAGAAAAAATAGTATTTCTTTTCAAACACAAAGGGTGAACATTAACACTCGAATTCCCTTAATCACAATCTAAAGGAATTTGATTTGAGCAAGAGACAATAGATTCTTGTGCATCTACAGAAATTGAGTGAAGAGCCCCATGTCATTCTTCATGACTCCTGCATGAAGAAGAGTCACTGCTTCCTCCACAACCTCATTCTAAAGAACCGATGCAATGTAGATGGCATCGCCCACCAACCTACTCCAAGAATAGTGACTAAGCCTAGCGATAGCTACATTGACATAGTGGTGAAATTCAGGCCTCACCAAATGCTCAAATGCTCTCATGCCCCAGTCACGGTGACTAGAGGTTTTGATGACTGTATACACAAAATGCTCTAACATGGTAGCATTATGCACATGTACTTGGCTTAGAAATGCTTCGCCCTGAATATTGTGAAGCACTTCTTCCACCTCACTCTATATCACAAAGACTTCCTTTAGTTGATAAGAAAAATTCTTGAACAAAGGATTGTATTTGATCTCCTCAAAAATAATGTAATCATTTCCAGATACGCCATCACTCTGAGCACTCACCATATTGGATGCTTCTGGATGGTGAAGTGTGGTGACACTAGTTGAATTTATAGATGGTTGGTTAGACATTTGGGCTATCTTTCTTAGATTCGATGAGACAACTTGGTTTGGATTAATGGATGATTTGAACTATTTTTAAATTACAATCCCAGTTGGACAACATACATGTGTAATCATATTATGTTTTCCTAAAGCTTCATTAATTGCATTCCTATGGGATAGGTAATTTGATGACCATTGGTAAAAACAAGATCAGTTTTCTCACCTAATTTCTTTTCATCTGTCAGTCTAATTATTCTGGCCAAACATATTCTTCTAGTCATTTTCAAGAAGACAGTTGAGAGATAAGAAGTATCACAAAATTTAATAATGGTTTTGGTAACCGTTTTGGGGGGATTTTCCTGCTATATCTAGGATTAAGGAGAAGGATAGAGGGTATAATATCCATAGATACACTTTGCTATATTTCAAGAAGGAACTTCATTTTACATATTGATTTATGCTATAATGATTTGTAATCTTTGATTTATGAATTTAATGTGATTTTTAACGTATTGGTTTGTATGTCAAGCATGTAATAAAGTCATCTTTTGTGTCATATATACTTTATGGCATCCATTTATTGTAGTATAATCTTTCTTTTCTGATATAAAGTTATGTATTTTCAATCTATGTGTTGATAGTTTATGGATTTCTTCTTTCCCTTCCATGTTAGTGTCATTTTTATGAACTAGCATTTGTCACCTTATCACTTTCTAGTTAAAAGATACCTTATTGTCAGATTAATCACACGAGAGAGTTGTACCTCTTTAATTTAGAGGAAAGTCACAAATACAATTGTGACATTTCTAGAGTTGTTAGTGATTGGTTCCAGTGCATTAAGAGAAAATGAGAGTCAAATTTATCAATCTTTTGAAAAGGCCAATTCATTCAGTAACAATGAGGGAACGATATATCCCAAAACAACACAAGGATAGGGAAGGATACATCCTAATGATAATGATGATGATGAGAGTGTTGTTGATGAGGGAACACTATATCTTGAAACAACACAAAAGGATAGGGAAGGACACATCTTGGTAATGATTATGATTGGATTAAGGCTTGTAGCAAGGCTAGGAACAAGACCAAAGATGTGATTAGATGATTTGTGCTAGATTGAATGGATGATGGTTAGCTTGAGATGAGAGACTATGGAATTGAATGAAAATGATGGAGGAATAGATGCTTAGAATAACAAATATATATTATCCTAAGAAGATTGAAGAGATAATGAAAGGATGAAGATGAATGAAAAGATTCTTAGAATAAAAAATTTATATTATCCTAAGAAGATTGAAGAGATAATGAAATGATGAAGATGGAGAAAGTGGAGGGATGAAAATGGATAGGATAGAAAGATAAAGGATGAGAAAATTAGAAATATGTAGGGTGAGTGGATGGGAGGATGGATTAGGAGTTCCATATAAAAATTTCCATGTAGTGAGCACTTAATTTGATATAGCATGGGATACTATAGACCAGGGTATGAGGAACCAAGGCAACTTTGTATCACATGCATAGGACTGACGTAACAAACAAAATGTTAGTCTAACATCCCAAAGTCACGAGGGCTTTCATAGGGCCAATGTTGGAAAACCAAAAAAACTAAGGATTCCCTAGCATAACACAAGACCACAAGGATCTTGGTGGGTACTACGCAGGACAAATAGGAAGACAAGATCACGTAGAAAGTCAAGATATGCCCCTATGTCTACCATTCAAATCGCACCATGATATAATGGATCATGATGACCTTGAGTAGGTATAATAGGAAGCTCAAATGATTAAAAAAAATGCTAAAAACACCAAAAGATCATAATAAATTTTAAATATCCTTCAGCATAGGATCAATAGGTGGATGGGATTGATGTAGTTTGATATGAAGAAGGATACATCCTACTAAGATTAAAGATAAATGGGAGTAGATTTTTGGATCAACATGACTCAAGATGCTCAAAATGGATTGAACCTCATGGTACCAATGGATTTTTTTTTAGGAACCAACTGGATACAGACATACTTGACGACACAACACAAAACCAAGACACACCCTAAGGATAGACCTAGGGTCTTGGGGGTTGATCGATGATGGATAAAGTGGAAAGAGGATGATGAAGACTCAAATGAACAAAAAAAAGCCTTAGGGGCTCATCAAAGATGGCCTTGCCTACGTGAAATCTCAGAGGCAACGTAGTTTGACAAAAGACCAACAATATATAATGGGTAAGAGATGATGAGATGACCATGATAAGTAGATACAATGATGGATCTAATATGATGAGACAAGACAGAACTTGTGGATAGGGGGTGATCACGTGAAGCTCAAGAATGGGATAACTATCCAAATCATCAAAAGATGAATGGGTAGGATGATATGATAGATAGATGAGTGATGAAAAGTGATAGGATATTAATAAAATGGGTGAAAGAGGTGGGAGTGATGACAGTGAGATATATGGCATTGGATTTCATGGGGATAGCCTATAGCTAGATACCGATGACAAGGGATTATGAGATTAAATGGAAATAGAGATAAATGGATGGATTGATAAAGATAGGGAGATGGAAAGATGCTAGGATGGATGGATATATGGATAAATATTTGGAAAGATAGAAGGGATTATTGGATGGATAGATGGATGGGAAGATAAGGATGGGGGGATGGAAGGGATTAGTGGATTGATGGATGGGAAGATAAGGATGGGGAGATGGAAGGGATTAGTGGATGGATTGATGTTGTCTCCAAGGACTATGTCACAAAGAAGGAGATGTCGCACTCTAGATATGTCATGGGTGATGAGGTAAGAGGGATGGCAGATAGGATGATGGGTGAATAAGGAAGTGAGATAGATATGGATAGGATGTATAGATAAGGAAGAGAGATGGATGGTAGCATGATGGGTGGATAAGGAATAAGATAGTATGGATAGAGAGGATGTATGCCAAGAGGGGTCCAAAGCATGTACAAATATTTTTCATTTCTCCTATCAAGATCACAAGGAAGATGGATGGATTGGGATAAATGGAATATGATAGGTAAGATAGGTTCATAGGTTGGATGGAGGAGATGGAGGAAGGGGATGAAGCTACCCCCAAGTGTGGAAGTGAACTAGATGGGAGAGTCACACATGACACCTATTGCTAGGTTTTCATCATGGTACTTATCCAAGGTGCTTCTTTTATAAGTTTTCGCCATTGGACAATTTTTTTTCTCTTTACTTTTTTTTTCTTTTTCAATTTTTTTTTACATTTTTTTGGGATTTTTTAATTTTTTTGGGATTTTTTGGAAAGTGTGTGGATGAAGATAGATGAGGATAGGGATTTGAATGAATGGATTTGGAATATATATTATAAAAGGATGAATGAAGGACTAAAGCATCAAGTTCCATACAAGGTAATAAGAACCCATGTTAGAAATGACTATTGGATGTTGGTACAACCTTATTAGAATAGATGGATTATGCAAGGGAATGGATTAAAGGGATTGGATGGGGGAGATATGTGGGATAGTTTACAGGATGTTGGAAAGTGTATGGATAGAATGATGGATTAGATGCATGATGGGGGAATTTTTTTAGGACCAACATTGGCACATATAGTGGGGGATGTGAAATGATAGGGGGACTAATGGATGGAGAATGTGGGGATAATGGAGGAGTTGGGATAGTGAATTTTGAGACATAAGGATGCAAAATAGATTTAGGCGATGGAAGATGTGTATGATTAGATTTTGGATTAGCTACTTTGGATGTTGTTATGGATGTTTCATTTGAAGGAATTGCATCCTTTTTCTTTGGAATCCACATGGTTTTTATTTTTGCTTTAATAGGATTGTGTAATTTTTGTGATTGATTACACTTTTGGATGGGATTTTTCTTTTCTTCATCATGTCCTTTAGAGGGTACATGAGGATCTTTAGATTCATGTGTATGTTTGGATTTATGCATTTTTACTTTGGCATCCAAAGTGCTTCCAATAGTAATGGGATGGCTATGAGGAGATGGATGATGTGAAGAGACTATGAATGGAGTGATAAATGTAGGATTTTTAGGATGATGTGTGGATGGAGGATATGTAGCTATTTACCTTTGTTGATCTTGATTCGGGAATATGAGACTGGGATGTTTATGATGGGTGATAGAGGTAGGTGATTGATGGATGAGGGGATGAGTACGATGAGATGGAGGAGGTTACTTTTGGATATAAGCTCCTAAAATGGACTTAGTAAATGAAGTATGTGTGAGGGTTGATGGAGGTACATAAGATCCCAAAATAGATGTAGTAGATGGAGGATGGGTGATGGTCGATGGAGGGACATAAGAACCCAAAATGGATTTGGAGGATGAAGGGGGAATATGGATGGTTTCTTTGAGATGATATGATGGAGGGGGGATGATGAAAAATGGTTTGGAAGAGGCTCGCTTAGGATGTACAAAGGTTGTACCACCATTTTTGGACTGTGATTCTTGAGAGATATATCCAAGACCTTGTGCGCGTGGGTGTTCTTTGACATGGATGGGCTCCAATATACCTTGCTTATGAAGGCCTAAACCTTTTCCTTGATATTTCATAGTCTTGAGAATTCGATATATGGTAGGATGCTTATTATTTTGGAAACATGATGTGATTTCATTATTAGGTGGGGGAGGATGGGTGGTGTATATGCATTGTTCTTCTTCTACAAGAAAACCACCATGGACAAATGTAAGAGTACCAAGGGGATATAAAAGTGGTGTTAGGATAGCTTGGGTAGGTGGTGATAAATGATCATGACATGGAGATGATGGGATGGTAGGGTCTTCATTTGGAGGAGGAGATGATATTAAATCACATGGGATGGGTTAGGTGTAATGTTAGGATCTTGATTGGTAAGGGAATCAGTGGATATAATGGAGGTAATATGATCTTGAGATGGAGGAGATGGAATGGTAGGATCTTGATGTGGATGAGGGGATATGTTAGTATGATTTGGATCAAGCTCTTAGCATGTTTCAACTTGTGTGGGTGGCATGATGATGGAGGATTGTTGGATGGACTCTTCATATGGGGGATATGGAAGGGTGGAGGATTCTTGAAGTTCATGGGAGTGGATTTTGGTAATAATAGGAGTAGAAGAAGGGGGTTGGATTCGGGTGTCTTCGATGGGTAGGGCTGATCTTGGTGTAGAAGGTGGGGATTCAATGGATTTGGTGGTTTTGATGGTTTCAATAGTTTGGCTGGTGTTAGGAGTGGTAATAGTAATGATAGGTGTGGGATGGAGAAGGGCCTCATCACTAGTGATGATACATGGTGGAGTGGGATGGCATGGCTCTACGACTTCAAGATGTGGAGTTGGGGATGTCTTCTTTTTCATGAGTCCTTGGATGACATCTGGAATAAGATGCTTGTGTATTGTAGGCTTATATGGGGTGGTTTAAATAGATGAGGGATTATTAATGGTTGGAGAATTAGGATTATGGATTGGTGGATTATTATTAGATGAAGGATAAAGATATGATGGATTGGAGGGAGGATTACAATATGATGGAGTGGAAGCTCGAGTGTCATAGGAGGATATGGATGGTGGATTAAGATAGGACATGGATGGTGGATTGGGATAGGAGGACATGGATGGTGGATTAGGACAAAAGGACATGGATGGTGGATTAGTATAGAAATATGTGGAGGGAGGATTGATGTTTGAGAAAGTGGATGGGGAATTAATGTAGGAAGATTGGGATGGTGGATTAAGGTGGGAAGATTGGTATGGTGGATTTGGATAGGAGGATTTGGATGGTGGATTAGTATCATGCATTGGAAGATGATTAGATGGATGATTTATGCTAGGGATGAAGGTGATAGTGTTGTTGTATGAGGATGGAGGTTGAGATATGGCTAGAGGAGATGGAGGCATGAATATGGAATGAGAGGGATATGTGGGGGATAGATAAGATGAAGATGTGGATGAAGGATAGGATGGAGGCATGGATGGGGGAGGTAATGGATTTCCCTTGTCAAATGTAGCATAAGGATTTCTAGTGGGTGTGGATGTAGACATGATGGGAAAGCTTGGAGGAGTGATTAGATTTTGGAAGACGGTTAGGGAATGATTACTAGTGATGATAGAATCAAGTGTTGGAAGTTGAAGCTTGCATCAAATGGTTTTCATTGATGTCAACATAGTACTGAATGTATGAATTATTTACTGGAAGCTATTTCCTATCGAAGATGACCATTAAAGGTGGTTTGATGTGTTGGTTTTGAGGTTTGATTTCTACCATGAATACAATCTATGATTCGGATATTTGAAGATCTTGGCTGAATTAGCGTGTGCAATATTTTATGTGGATATAAGGCTGACCTAATTGACAAACAAGATATATATATATATATATATAGAGAGAGAGAGAGAGACTCTTTGTGAAAAAGAAGAAAAAGAGAAACTCAAAAAAGGAGACAAAAAGAGCATGATAGCAATAAAGAGAAAGAAAGAGTACAACAAAGCAAAGTAAGTGAAGGAGGCAAAAATAATAAAGTGTATGATCATATCAAAATTATTGAGTGACTACTGAAATACAGTACTATCTATATAGACTTTCATCTACAATTGAACTCTACACAAGTAAGGTGTAATCTATCAGTTCACACTTTTGGTTATAAGCCTTAACTCTTATATTTTGGAAGTTAGTCGTATTTTGTATTTCTATGGTAGTGAGCCCTCTAGGTTGTAGCCCTATTGGATAGTGAGTCCTTATTTTAGGTAGTGAGCCTTATCTCAGGCAGTGAGCCTTTTTGTAATCAGTTTTAATATTCTCTATAGTGTGATTTAATCCTTAGCATGGTTTTTCCCTCATTGGGTCTTCCACATAAATCTGGTGTTATTGTGTTTTTGCATTGGAATTTGATGATTAATCATTTAAGTAGTTTATGTATTAGTTTCGGTAATTTATTTGAAGGTTATAATCTGTGACAATTGATTCACCCCCCCCCATTAGTTGTCCTATCCAACAATTTGTATCAGAGCTTGGTCCTTTGGAATAAGTTTAACAACTTGAAGGAGATCTTGGAAGGTTGAACTAAATGATGAAGGGATCTAACTTAGATTAAGAATTAAGAATGGAGACTTCAAAATCTGAAAATGAATATTTGAAAGAAAATGTTAAGCAAGCAGGGGAATGCATTTAGAAACTAAGAAATTAAATCTAGAAGTTCAAGTTGAAACATAAAGAAGTTTACCGGGAACTAAAGGAAGCAAAGGAGACTACATAAAATCTAAGAATGAAACTTGAAGAAATAAAGAGAGTGGAAGAGAACTTGAAATTGGAAATTGAACAAAGCAAGGCAGAGGAAGGATGCCTAAAATAAATTGTCAATCAAAAGACAGAAAAATGGGATAAGCTTGAACAAGAAGTAATAACCCTTAAATCTGATCTGGAAAAAGTGAAAGCCCATGAAGAAAGGTCCAAGGAAAGCTCTGCAATGCTTGATGAATTAATTTCATCTCAGAAACTTGCGAAGGATAAAGGTGGTTTGGGACTTGAAGAATGACATAATTCAAAGACTAATCTAGTTTTCAACAAAGTGGACAATCAAAGGAAATTTTAAGACATTACTTATCAAGGTAGGAATCAAAGGATCAATATCGGAAGAATACCCATTTGACAACCTAATGCTCAAAGGTACCCATCTTTTAATGTCTTTTATTTCTCATGCAATAAATTTGGACATAAAAAAACCAAATGTAGAAGTAGGGTGAATCCGAATAGAATAAGTCAAAATGTTGGATTCACTGCTGGAAAATGTTATAGCTGCATCAATTTTGGACATAAAGCTATTTATGTAGAAACCATGTGATGATAAACATATTTGATACAAAAAGAATAATTCAATCTTTTCATGGCTATTGTTACATCTGCAATATATTTGGACACAAGGCTAATAAGTGTATTTGCATCTAGTGCAAATACCCCTTCTAAGGATTGAACCCAGTAATGGTTCTAGGGGGAAGAATTCACAAAAAAATATAGAAAACTCACAATGTGAGGACACATGGATATGTGATGAGAATCTCTATTTTGAAGGCATTGAAGAAAATTCCAGCAGAAAAGATGCAAATCAAGAAATCTGCGGAACCCCTCTTGGGTCACAGTATTTTTCAAAGATAGTTGACAATTAAAAAGTAAAAAAAATAATAAATGAAAAATTGATCCAGCAGCTTTGGCAGAAGAAGGTACTGATAGACTAACTGTTGATGATGTCACAAGCAATAAATTATCTTTTATAATGAAACCCTAAAAGTGACAAGTTAAATAAGAAAGATTAAGTAGTCATTTTCATCATGAAGTGAATGTGCTAAGGAATAAAGAGCAGCTGAGAAATAAAGAGTTAGGGTTATTAGCAAGTGAAAGTACATAGAACATGGATAAAATAATGGATTTGAAGGCAATGGTGGTCTTTAATTCGCACAACAACGAATTGTAGAAATTGAGTAAGTTATAGATTGATGAATTTGATTATTAAAAGATTCAAAATTTTGAGACTTCTCTTTTAGTTGAGAAAATGCAAATGATCAAGAATTTAGGGCACAAGGGTTTATACATTTGGAGTGGATTTCCATAATTTTCAAATGTGGACATTGTTCGATTTATCTTAAGTAGAATTCAAGGTGATCAGATGATCTTCAAAAAACCCTATGAAATCATGAAGGAAGCAATTGCAGCATTAACAAGATTATGCAATAATGGACCCATTCCACTCAAGAAGTCAATAAAGAACAAGGAGGTCAAAACCCTAACAGGGGTAGCAAGCGATCAGAGGGAACTTCTAATTCATACTATAATTGACTGGGTGATAAGGTATACGACATATGGCATTTCATATAAGATTTATTTCCAAAATGGGGAAGGCTCGACTACTTTGGCGATTTTCATTTATGTTGTGCATCAAATGGTTGAGAAGAAAGAGGATTTTTATTTGTGTTAGTTATTGAGGAATCAATTAATGGAGAATATAATTATGACAAAGAATGACAATTACCCTTTTCATTTTGGATCTTCGGTTATATATTTGATGATGTATCTAAAATTGTTACCATTGAAAGAAAATGTTGTGTGGAAGTCGGTTATACTAGTTGGGAAGCAGGTCTACCAATATCTGGAATGTCTAGAAGAAAAAGAGAAGGTTTGTAAAGAATAATTTGAAAACAAAATAAATGTATACAGTTTGGCATGATTTCCAGTCTGATTGGGATGTCTAAAGTAGGATCCTCCTTCGAAAAGAGGAAATCAAGAAGAATTATTTCAAGTTCTCCTCCGTAAATAAAGAAGCTGAGGTCAAAGGAAAAGGAAGAAGAAAAAGAAGAAAAGATTACAAAATCAATTGATTTGGCATTAATTGATGATGAAGAAGACTTTAATAAGGAAAAGGTGTTGAAGATTCTTGAGTAATCTAGTGGACTGAAGAATATTGGATATGAATGGTTGCTACAACCATCATATGAATAGGATGAGATAAAAAAATTCCCTGGATACTTACATAATTCATAATGATATTGACCTAAGTGATGTGACAAGTTCTTTACTGGAAGTATTGATTGAGCAGATTGAAGAAAGACTAATGGCATAGTCACCTAGTGAAACAAGAGAAAAATAAAAAATTCAATTAGCCATGGAAGAAAGATGTCAAAATGCATAGAAAAAATTGATTGAGAGTATAAATGAATTGAAAAACTACATCAAGAGTGTAAAAAACATGTATAGGTATTGTCTCCGGTGGCCTACTACTATTGGAAACTATAGAGAAAAAAATGATGCTATTGAGCTTGAATTGAATTCTATCGAAAAAACATATGATATCGTTAATGACAAGGATGGAGCACAAAAGAAAAAAATCAATTCCTTACAATCTGAACTTGTAGTCATTATGGTACAAAGGGTATTTTGAAGACATTTGGAAAGTTAAATAAATAATTAAACTAAGATTGGAACAGCTTCCCGGTCTCTTGGTAGAAGCCGAGAATAATGCACAAAATATTGCTATTCCAGATACTCTTCTAGAAACAATTGATTCAATAGAAAAGAACAACAATATTTGTTTAAACATCAAGTTGGTAGTGATTTCCTAGAAGACATATCTTCTGGAACTGAAAGAAAAATATGAGATATTTTAAGGGAGAAGGATTGAGGTAAATAACCATTTTTGATATCCTCTTTTTGAAGACTTTAAAAAAAAAAAAATTGAAGTAAGGGGGAGATAGATCTTTTTTTGTCATTGATGTCAAAGGGGGAGAGGAAGCATGTGAAAAAGAATGAAAATTATTCATCTCATCAAAGGAATTATAAAGGTTGTTGTTGTTGGCTTTTCACATCTTGTGTTGACATCAATGACAAAGGGGGAGATTGTTGCATCAAATGGTTGTCATTGATGTGAATAGGTTTTCATTGATGTCAACATAGTATGGAATGTATGATTTGTTTATCGTAAGCTATTTCCTATTGAAGATGACCATTATAGGTGGTCCGGTGACACGTTGGTTTTGAGGCCTAGTTTCTACCATGAAGACAAGCTATGATTCAGATATTTGAAGATCTTGGCCGACTTAGCATGTCCAATATTTTATGTGGATATAAGGCTGACCTAATTGAAAAACAAGATATATATAAATATATAGACTCTCCGAGAAAGGGAAGAAAAAGAGAGACAGAAAAAAAAAGCATGATAACAATAAAGAGAAAGAGAGACTATAGCAGATTAGAGTAAGTGAAGTAGGAAAAGACAATAAAGTGTATGATCAGATCAGAATTATTCAGCGACTACTAAAATGCAGTACTATCTATATAGACCTTCATCCAAAATTGAACTCTACACAAGGTGTAATCTATCAGTTCACACTTTTGGCTATAAGCCTTAACTCTTGTATTTTGGCAGTTAGCCATATTTTGTATCTTTGTGGCAGTGAGCCCTCCAAGTTGTAGCTTTGTTGGATAGTGATTCCTTATTGTTGGACAATGATTCCTTATTATAGGTAGTGAGCCTTATCTAAATAAGTGAGCCTTATCTCAGGTAGTGATCCTTTTTGTAATTGGTTTTGATATTCTCTATAGTGTGAGTTAATCCTCACCATGGTTTTTCTCTCATTGGGTTTTCCACATAAATCTGGTGTTATTGTGTTTGTGCATTGGATTTTAGTTTATGATTGACATTTGATGATTAATCATTTAAGCAGTTTATGTATTAGTTTCAGTAATTGATTTGAAGGTTATAATCTATGACAACTGATTCACTCCCCACCTCTCAGTTGTCCTATCCAACATCAAGGAGATCCATTTCATACTCATCTTGGTCAACAATACTTTCAATGTAATTGTGATCTCCTTTGATTACTATTTTTGGTTGTGCAGGAGTATGATAAGGATTCATGATGTTGGATTGGATAGATATGGATTGAAAATATGGGAATATATGGTTAGAAGAAAAGAAAATATGATGAAAAGATAAATGGAATGGATTGGAAGAATGTGGAAGAAGGGATATTAAGATTTGTTTCAATATCAAAAGATCTTGGATGTGGATGGAATAAAGCTAAAATTGGGATGGAGATTAAGCTTAGATTGGGATTCGATTTAAGCTCATATTAGGATGGGACTTAAGCCTAGATTAGGATGGGAATTAAGCTCAGATTAGGATGATTGGAAGATATGGTTTGAGGGGATCCTAACTTCAATGATGTAGAGCTAAAATGATGGGATGATTGTTGGATGGATGAAGGATAGGTTTAGCTAACTCCTTGCTCAAAGGGGATGATATTGTGGACAAGATTGATAGTGATTGATAAGATGAAAGTGAACGTGTGGAGATGGATATGAAGAGGAAAAATGAATATATTATGGTTTTGGACTAAGGAAAATATAGGCTAATCATGATAGGATGGATTGACTCTTTGTATTTTGGATGGGAAGAAAATTCACCCAAGAATAGAGAGAAATCACCTCTATAGGACACGAGTTTTCCTATCTAAGATGTCACAAAATTTCCCCTATGGGTAGCAAGATCACCTATTGGTAAAGATAGGATCGACTATCCAAACTAACTGTATGGAAAGGTGTGTAGGATCATTCAATAAAGAAGTGGAATCACCTATCGAGGAAGGACTTATTACGGATGCAAGATGATGCAATCCCCTAAGTAGGGGACAAAATCACCTATCTAGGGATGACATAGACAAAAAGGCAGAATCACCTCTTTTGGAAGCAGGATCACACAAGGGGTGAATGGTCTAGACAAGTGGATTCACCTCTATAAGAAGCAGATTCACCTATCATGGGATGAATAACTAAATTGACTATACAACAATGTGGAATCACCCCTTGGAGGGTAGGTTCTCCCATTCACAATTTTGATTCACCTCTTTAGGAAGAAAATTCACCTCTATGAAATGGAGGGACTACAACAAAGGATAGATGACAACAAACAAAAAGCAATGGGAAAAGAAAAAAATTGGACTAAAGACACTCCCTGGTATCGCATAAGAAGACATGCCAAGCACATGAACAACCCTAGAATTAGTAGTAAAGGATTACAAACTTTATTTAGGCCTACCACATTGAGGGGTTAATACTCTATTCTACCACACACTTTCTTACAAAGGCAGATAGGTAGAGATCTAGTGGCATAAGGTCATCAACAAATTCCACAGGCTCCCCTTCTCTCTCTCCTCAAGAACTATCATAGTGCACCATGAGGATTTCTATCTCAACCTAAGGGAGTATGTGGTTAGTAGCTTCGGGGTGTTGTTTGCAATCCTTGCACTATACCAAGCCATAGTTAATCAGAGGTCTTAAACTAGGTTGAATAGGCAACTAGGGGAGTCCTCAATACACCAAGAGGGTGTGTGAGGCATGTCCATGAACAACATCCTATCACAAGTGTGGATTCAGAGCCCCAACAAGGTGTTGAAAACTCAGACCAACCCTTCACACTTAGCTAGGAATCACCCTAGTGTTAGTGCTCTGCCAAACATGATGCAACTGGATTGGGGTACAACTTTTGTTCTCCCCCCTATATATACCCCGTTGGTACACGTGGTTGAGATCGCCCCCCAAATGATTAAATCTCAAGAAGGTTTCCTAAAGGGCAGGAAATGCTAGACATTTTTTATCCTTAGGCTCGAACGTGGTGCAAGGGGAGAGCATATGTGTAAGATAGCACTCCTAGGTAGACTCACAAATGAACTTGAGTTAGCTATTATTTTTGATCCCCAAGCTCACCGTACAGTATAAGGGGAGAGTATATGTTAATATCTAACTCAAAACATAGAAAAAAAGTGTTAATTGACCCTTTAGAAAATTAAAATGTGCCTAGATTAGTTTGGGAAACCAACTAACTATTGTCTTCAACTGGTCATCCTGTAGGAAATAAGTTAGAAGTTTTAATGCTTCAGTCTTAGAAAAATGATGGAAAGCTACACAAAAAGATGATTAGATGCAAATAAAATGATGAAATCAGACAATGGTTAGCCTAGGGGGGAAACACCTAACCTAACGAAAAGGGGGGTGCCAAAATGATGTTTTTTATACCTTTTGTGTTTGTTGATGGAAAGAGTAGAATCACCAAAGAACAAAGTAGAATCACCTCTGTAGACTATGTCAGTTCACCCATTGGGAGTGCAAGTTCACCTCTATAGGAAAAGGTAGAATCACCTATGTAGGTCATGCAATCACTCGTTATGGTTGCAAACTTGCCTAACTACAGATTTTCCTTTCTAGATAGGGGTAGGATCGGATTTGCCCATTGGGTTAGCAGGTTCACCTGTCTATGTAGAAAATTCACCTCTGTGAGGGGTCAAAGTCAAGATCACCCTTGGAGTGAGCAAAATCACCCATTAAGTTGAAGGGAAAGAGCACAACTGCCCCTTAAGTGGAAGGGTGAATGCAATTGCCCCTTAAGTGGAAGGGAAAATGCACAATCGCCCCTTAAGTGGAAGGACGAATTCAAAATCACCTATGTGAGTCTGGGGTCATTTGGTCAAGTGCAATATCGCCTATTCAGTTGAGGGGCGAGTACACAATCACCCATTCAAGGAGTGGGTTTGCCCCTATAACTAAGTGGATTCACCCCTATAGTGAAGAAAATATGAAACCTACAAAATGAAAACAACAAAAAATATCAAGGACCTGTGACATGGGTCCCACCAGGTGTGCCAAAAATGTGTGTAGTGTTTTTAATCTACTAAAATGTGAGAAAATCAAGTAAAAGACTAAAAACAAGCAAAACAGTCATGATTGGGTGATAAGGAGCTCAAACCAGCCTATAGAACCTCTAGTTGTGTATATTTTCCCACGATGTATGATTAGTTGTGTGCTCACTCAAAAATCAGGTAGCATAACAATGCACCAATGAAAAATGGGTGAGAGAGGGGGAAAATGGCTAAGTGTTGGGATAAATAGATTAGATGATTTTGGATGGAGGGTTAGGATTAAGAGTTGAAGATCAATGGTAGAGATGAGAGGTGATTTCTCAATCCACGAGATTATACCAAGTGGCAAAAGGAGAGGGCTTGAGAGGGAGATTGTACCCTTGAAGGTACAATCCCCATGTGATTGATGTGATGGGGAGGTTGACCCACTTAATCAAGGATTAAGTGTGAGCACATGTTTAATGGGTATGTTAGGTCGAGATTGGAATTAGGATTAGTGGTTAATGGAAAGTGATGGAGGATGTGACATTTGAGGCATTAAATAAATAAATAAGATTTATTTATTTAATTTATGTGATAGAAGGGGTAAGGTAGGATAGATGTAGATAAACAATTAAATTATTTACCTTAGGCTAGGATTTAGGAAAACAAAAGAAATATATTAGGATAAAGGGATGATGGATAATGAATATTAATTAAATAATAGAGTATTATTTAATTAATATTGAGGATATGAAATTGGTTGAATTAGGGGTAAATTGACCGAATGAAAGTGGTCAATTTTTCAATGTCTACAAATTGATTATGCAAAAGGATAAATGATTATAATACTTTAATTAATTAAGTGAATTAATGAAAAAATAGAGGAAAGTATTAAATTAATTAATTAAATAGATAATAATAATGATATCAAGTTTCCACAATCCATATCAATTAATCTTGTACCTTTCTAGTTTAGATTGTGTGAGAGTTTTTGCATCAACATTTCGGATCACACTCTGTGATCCATCATCAGGATGAAAGAGCTCAAGAAGAAAAGTGGTTGGTTGCAAACCAAGAACAACCTAAATAGTAAGACCAAAGGGGAAGGAGAAAGGAGGGTGGAAGGAAGGAAGCACAATGACCAAAGAAGACAAGGCAAATAAGATTTAAAAATGCAAAAATTAAGGAGCAATAGGGAAACAAAGAAGCAACAATTTTATGAAACTGATTAAAAGGAAGAAAGAACAAGGACATAGAATATACAACCCAACATAAGAGAAAAGGGGGGGAAGAGAGAGAAAAAAAAGACAATCCAACTTAAATAAATTGAAGTCTATTGCAACATACTAATACAAAAGTTGAAAAATTAACAATTTAAAATAAAAATAAAAGTTCTACCATTGAAAGAATCAAAGGAATAAAAATATTTGCAAACTAACATTTATGTTATAGATTAATTATAACATTGAAATTAGACTATAACATAATTGTTAAGAATAAGAAAAATTAAGAATAAAACAATGAGCAAAGAGCAAAGGAAAATTAAACTTAAAAATAAGCTAGAGCATACTAGTTAAGCAAAAAATTCAAAAAAAATTAAATTATGAAGAAAGAGGCTCCTAAAATATGCAAAAAATAACAAGAAAATAAGAATGCAATTAATTTTTTTCTAGCTAAATAAAGCACTCAAATAATGAGAGAGAGCAAAAATAACAAGAACGAAAAGCAAAAATTTAAAGGAAAATTGCTAAAATTAGAGGGTAAAGGAAAGAAACAAAGAAAGAAACACAAGAAAAGGGAGGTGCAAAGCAAATAATTTTAAATAATAAACAGGAAAAAAAGATCAAAGACAAAATAAATAAGTAAGCAAAAATACAAACCAAAAAGGAATTAAAAAGGACAAAACAACCTAATTAAAGAGACAAAAAATTGCAATACAACATACATGTTGTACATTCAACAACCTTTTTTTGTATTTGTTTGTATATGCAAACAAATACAAACCAAAAAGGAATGAAAATGACTCATTAAATCTAATAAATGAGACAAAAATAAAAATTGCAATACAACAAAAAGTTAAGGATTAATAAAAATTAAAATAAAAGAATAAAGAGATAAATAGGTAAGAACATATTAAATCTAAGAGCACTCAAAGACAAAATAAATAAGTAAGCAAAAATACAAACCAAGAAGGAATCAAAGAGGACAAAACAACCTAATTAAAGAGACAAAAAATTGCAATACAACATACATGTTAATGATCAATTAACATACATGTTGTATATTCAACAACCTTGTTTTGTATTTGTTAGTATATGCAAACAAATAAAAACCAAAAAGAAATGAAGATGACTCATTAAATCTAATGAATGAGACAAAAATAAAAATTGCAGAGCAACAACAAGTAAAGGACTAATAAAAATTAAAAATTAAAATTAAAATAAAAGAATAAAGAGATAAGTAGGTAAGAATATATTAAATCGAAGAGCACTCAACTATAAAAAGAAAATGAGCTAATAAGGACCATGCAAGGAATGAGAGATTTTTCAAAGAAATAAAATGTAAAGAAAATGTATAGAGAAAAAACCACAAAAAGACCAAATGAATCAAATAAAAGACAAGGAAAAATAGAGCAAAAATTAGAACAAAAAAAAGTAGAGACAACCCTATAAACAATGAGAGAAATAAGACATAACGAGAGGAATAAAGCAATATTTTAAGCCTACAAATGAATACGCCAAAAATACAAACCCAAGAGAATGATTAAAAAGAAAAAAAATCAAAATAAAGAAGAACCCCAAACAACTACACAATCAAGAAATTGAATAAAGACAACACTAAAGAGAAGAAGAAAAATTAAAGAGAAAGGAGGGAGACAAAAACTAAGAACCAATAGGACACAAAAAGCGAACCTAAAAGGTAGAAGATCACCCATGAGCCCAGGGGACTAAAGGCCAATAGGGAGGGAAAGACAACCAAGCAAGGGAGAGAAGGCCAGAGCACGAGAGAAGGGAAGTGACCAAGAATTAATGGAAGGAATATTTTGGGTTCAAAGGTTGGCCAACAAGGGATACCAAGCCTGACTCAATTTCTACCCCTCATCATGATTGAGGTTCAAGGAGTGATTGCTAATTTCAACAGCTTCTTTGAGTTTCCTCTTGAATAAATTGTCTACTTTGAACAAGATTTGAGTGTTTTCCAAACAAATGTGGTGTTTGGTAGAAGAAGAGTGTTCAGCTAGAGCATATTTGAGAATCTGATCATGTCTAATGTTTGCACTATGTTCTTTGATTCTAGTGTTGAACGATCAGCCTGTTTCACCATTATAGGGAGTACCACATGAACACACTACCTTATAGACTCCATAGTCAAGAAGAATGTTCTTGGAGTCTTTGAGAGAGGGGATACGATTTCTCATAGTTGTGAGGGGTTTGAAATCACATTAGAGGCCCTTTTTATGGAGAATCCTTGAGATTTTTTGGGAAATGCCATCAATATAAGGGAGGGAGACACCAAAGAGATAAGATCTTTTTTGGGAATTAGGATTTGCAATGGAGAGGAATTTTTCCTTGGCTTGGGTAAAGGCTCTAGAATTTTGTTTGCTAGAGTACCCATTCAAATGGAAGACGCAACGAAGATGGTCTAACTCGGGGATTAGGTTATCCTCGTCACAAATTTGATAGGCTCTCAAGGCGAGGGTTTTGAGGACACCACTTTTTTGGCTTGGGTGGTGGTGCAAAGATGAGTGGAGGTACAGATCGATGTGGGTGGCCTTACGAAACACACACCGACCAAGGGATCCATCAGGTTTTTTGAGAAGCAAGATATCGAGGAAGGGAAGAGAGTTATCCAATTCAATCTCTTTGGTGAAGGAGATACAAGGAAAAAGGTTATTTAGGTGGGCATGGAATTCATCCAATTTTTCCAAGCCATGAGGCCAACATACATTAGTATCATCCACATATCATTTCCACCACCTTGGTTTGAGAGGGAAGGAGTGAAGAGCCAATTCTTAAAAATTCTCCATAAAAAGGTTGGAAATGATAGGAGAGAGGGGGGAATCCCATGGAAACACCATCAACTTGCTCATAGATGACCCCTTGGAAAGAGAAAAAATTTGATCTCGAGCATAATTTGACTAAGGCATAAACCTCATTAGATTTTCATTTAACAATTTCAAGAGCATCAGAGATGGGAACCTTAGTGAAGAGAGAAACAACATCAAAACTTACCAAGAGATTGTTGCTCTCTACTCTTTTGTCCTAGATGAAATGTACGAAATGGGAATATTTTTTTATGGAGTCTGACTTCCCCATGAGAGGGGCTAAAATTTTAGAAAGGGAAACAACAAGATTGTAGGTTGGCAACCCTATGGTGTCAATAATGGGTCTTAAAGGAATTCCAACTTTGTGAGTTTTTGGCACATGATAAATGCGGGGAGTAACTTCTTTGTTGGGAACAAAACATTTTTTTATTGTCTCGTCGAACGATGAGGAAGACACCATAGATTTGACTTTTTTTAGGATTTTGGAGCAAGGGTTAAAGGATAAGGATTTATAGCTACTAGAATCGGAAAGGAGATCAAACATTTTTGAAATGTAGTCTCATTTGTTCATGACAATAGTAGCATTGCCTTTGTCCGCTTTGGAAATGATGAGATCCTTGTTGCTTAATAATTTATTAAAGGCTAAGAGTTTAGCTTTTGGGATGTTGTACTTTGGAGGTTTGGCATGCCTAAGGGCTACAACACAATCTTTCCTAACTTCCTCTGCAACATCCATAGGAAGAGAACGGATAGCATTCTCAATTTCTATAAGGAATTCCACGTGTGGAATAGCCCGAGGAGCCAAAGAAAACCCAATGCCTCTTTTTAGAACCTTGATGGCAAGGGGATCTAATGTCACATCAAACACATTCACCACCAACTTGCACTCCCAATCAAGGATTGGAGGAAGAAGGAGAGGGGTATGAGGATTGGAATAAAGAAAAGGTGGATGGAAGGACCAAATAAGAGTGCAATAGGGTTGGCCTCCCACCCCCCTCGAGGTTGGTGCCGAGGGGTGGGAGATAGGTGAGGCCCTTGGGACCATCCTATTTGCCTTGGGTGGGAGTTCTAGTTCCTGTTGATATAGTAGTTATAGTAGGGAACCTGAAGATATTACCATCACCACTACTCCCTCAACCCACCCTATGGATAGTAGGGGCCCCTTGACCAGGGATAGGGATAGGGAACCTCCCCCTTTTTTCTATAGTTATGTAGGGGCCCCGGTCTAGGTCATTGGTCTAGTTCTGAGAGAAGGTAGGGCATAGGCCAATCTAGTTCTACTTACCCCATTCTATACTTTATCCATGTGGATGATTTCTATCCATGCGGATAATTTATTAATAGCTTTCATGGGAAAGGGAGATAGCATCCGTGATCCATGCATCTCCGAGCGAGAAAGCGTATTCATGGATCTAGAGTGGAGGGATTTGAGTGCATGTCACCGAGAGACTTGATTTTTCAAAGGATAAGAAAGGTGCTGAGAATGAGAGCAATCCAACTACTTCATGGCAATCCATGCATCTCTGAGCAAAAAACCGTATCCACGAATTTGGAGTGGAGGGATTTGAATGCATGTCACCACAGGACTTGATTGTTGAAAGGATAAGAAATTTTCCGTGAACGAGAAGAATCCAACTACTTGGAGGAATTCTTATTTTCTTGTTATTTTTTGCATATTTTAGGAGCCTCTTTCTTCATAATTTATTTTTTTTTGAATTTTTTGCTTTATTGGTATGCTTTAGCTTATTTTTAAGTTTAATTTTCGTTTGCTCTTTGCTCATCATTTTATCCTTAATTTTTCTTATTCTTAACAATTATGTTATAGTCTAATTTCAACTTTATAATTAATCTATAACATAAATGTTAGTTTGCAAATATTTTTAATCCTTTAATTCTTTCAATGGTATAGCTTTTATTTTTATTTTAAATTGTTAATTTTTCAACTTTTGTATTAGTATTTTGCAATAGACTTCAATTTATTTAAGTTGGATTTTTTTTCTCTTCCCCCCCTTTTCTCTTGTGTTGGATTGTATATTCTATGTACTGGTTCTTTCTTCTTTTTAATTGGTTTCATAAAATTGTTGCTTCTTTATTTCCCTATTGCTCCTTAATTTTTGCATTTTTAAATCTTATTTGTCTTGTCTTCTTTGGTCATTGTGCTTCCTTCCCTCCACCCTTCTTTCTCCTTCCCCTTTGGTTTTCCTATTTAGGTTGTTCTTGGTCTGCAACCAACAACTTTTCTCCTTGAGCTCTTTCATCCTAATGATGGATCACGGAGTGTGATCCGAAACATTGATGCAAAAACTCTCATGCAATCTAATCTAGAAAAGGTACAAGATTAATAGATAATAATATCCATTTAATTAATATAAGAATAATAGGATGACTGTGAGGATACATTTCAAGTGTCTATAGATACATTCGCTCTTTATACCAAAAATTATCTCTCTTCCAACAAAACTTATCCAAACTACTAAGATCACTCTGTAATTGTTGAATTAGATTACCTATAGCAACATTATTCTACCACTCTACTTTGGCTTCCACTACCCAATCTTCTTGTAATATTGAAAGGGAATAGAATAAATCTTCATCCTTCTCATCCTTCCTTGATAGTGCATCTACCACAACATTTTCCTTCCCTTTCTTATATACAATCTCAAAATCATATCCCAACATTTTAGCAACCCATTTTTGTTGTTCTTCAGAAGATAAAATTTGTTCCAAAAAATATTTCAGGCTACCATGATCTATTTTAACCTTTAAGTGTCTACCCATTAGATAATTCCCCCATTTTTTTACTTCAAGGAGAATATCTAATATTTTATTTTCATAAATAGGTTTGGGTTGATTCTTACCCTTTAATTGATGACTCTCAAAAGAAATGGGTCAACCCTCCATGAGAAATGTACCTATACCTTTTCCTAAAGCATCACATTCTATAATAAAATCCTTTTGGGAAATCAGGAGTGGAAAGCATTGGAGTTGTACACATAGCCTCTTTAAAATTTCAAATATTGAATTAGAAGATTCATTCCAATGAAAATAATACTTCTTCAATAAAGTTGTGAGAGGTGATTCTATACGGCCATAATTCTTCACAAATCTTCTATATCCAATGCCAAGAAACCCCTCAATTTATTAATAATTTTAGGAATAGGTCATTCCATGATAGCCTTAATTTTGTTAGGATCTACCTTTACTCCTTCATGTGAAACTATGTGTCCCAAGTACTCCACCTCATTGAGACCAAAAGTGCACTTGGATGATAGCATAGAGTTTATGATCTTCAAGAACTTGTAATACTTGTTCTACATGATGCAAGTGTTCTTCCCATGCCTTGCTATAAATCAATATATCATCAAAGAACACTAATATAAACTTCCTTAAAAATTTCTTAAATATGGAATTCATCAAACTTTGAAATGTAGATGGTGCATTGGTAAGACCAATGGCATCATCAAAAACTCATAATCACCCTCATGAGTCCTAAATGCTATCTCACAAATATATTCTTCCTTAATTTGAATTTGGTGATAATCTAATCTAAGATCTAACTTTGTAAATTACATAGCTTTATTCAATTCATCTATAAAATCATCAATGAATGGAATAGGAAACTTATCTTTGATGGTGTACATGTTGAGAACTCTATAGTTCGGAAACATACACCAAGTTTCATCATTTTTCTGCACCATCACCGTAAGCGAGGAGTAAGCATGTTAGCTATGCCTGATAATTCTTGCCTCTAACATCTCCTCAACAATATTTTCTATCTCACCTTTCTATATATATGGGTACTTGTAAGGCTTGATGTTGGGTGTTTGGATCCCTAGAACTATTTGTATTGCATGATCATGATCACTCTTATGAGGAAGTCCTTGAGGCATATCTCCAAAAATCACTTAGTGATGATCAATTATTGCTTGTAAATCTAGATGGGTGGGAGCATTAGATTGAGAGACTTCTAATGAACATAACTGGGCCACAAATCCATCAACTCCTTTCTTAAGAAAATTCTACTATCTTTCCTTATTGAAATCTCATAAATAATTCTTGGAAGTTCATCTCAATTGTCCCCAAAGTAGTAAGTCATTGTACTCCCAAAACAATAATTGTTGCAACCTTGGAGATAACATACATTGGGCTATCAAGGTTATAATCTCCCATGGATAATTTAATGCTAAGGCACTTTCCAAAACAACTAATAGTACCACCATTTGCAATCAAGACTTGAAACTCTGGAGCTAGATATACAAAAGCTTAGATGAGTAGCCAGCTTTTTGTTGATAAAATTATGAGTACTACATGTTATGCCTTGCATAACCACCCCATTTTATTCTAGAACAAAATGGGTCCCCCTTCTCTTTTTGGTTTCTTTGCCTCTGTTATTTTCTTTGCTTTTGGGGTTTCTTCTATTTCTCCATGTTTTATCCTTTGTTCTGTCTTATCTGATTTTAGTCATGTGCCAGCTTGAGTTGATTTTCTTCTTGCTAGGAATTAAATAAAATAATTATAAGCAATGGTGGATTTATTATAGTGTGTCTTATTTGCTTCTGAGTGCTAATGCAAGCTTTTCTTTTGTAGGATTAAATCACACACAGGATGATATTTTCCAAGGGAACTCAGTTGGAAAGCATTCCTCAATCTAGTTGATCATAAATTTCCTCTAAGGAGAAAGTCGGTGAGACTCTGCAGTTGTCTTGCTGACTAGCTATGTGTTCTATCCAAAACAGGCTCATCAGTCACCCAAACTTCATGTCGTCGAGAGTTTTTAGATGTTTCAACGACGGGGTGTGGTGTCGGCAGGAAGTCTTGCCGATCAAACAAGCTCTCCCTGAACTCAAATGAACTCTCAGCAAAGGAGTAAGTCTCGGCGATAATTTTTCCTTCAGTAGGAGGTCTAGCCGATTAGCATATGTCTCACCAAAAAGGTAGCAGGAGCTCGGAGAAATTTTGCACTCAGCGAAAGGAAGCCTCGATCGGTGTAAAGTCTCACCGACCAAGGGAAGTCTCAGCGACATGAAGGAAGCTTGCCAAGAGAAAGGTGGCTTCGGCAAGATTTTTCACCAATGGGGTGAACTCTTGCCAAAGTAAAGTGGTATCGGAGAAATGGAGTGGCTTCGGCAAGAGGTCTCACCGATGGAGATGTCTCGGCGAAAGGAAATGAGTTTGGTGAAAGCTCTCGCCGATGATCCCTAGTCTAGGCAATAGAGGAATGGTCACGGCGAGGGACGACAGTGTCACTGAGAGGTATCCCTGACCACGGAAAGTCATGCCAAAATGAAGGGAGATCCCATTGAAGGACATTGAGCTTGGAAAATGATTTTTCCTTCGCCATAAGGTCTTGGTGACTACGAAGAGTCTCACCGAAACAAAAAGGGCTTGGGAAGGATCCTGAGGTTCGCTATGATGTCTCCCCAACCATGGAATGTCCTTCCGACAGAAAGGGGGCCCCACCAAAAGAAATGGAGCTCTGTAAAGGATCATGCCTTCACCAAAAGGTCCTGGTGAAAGAAGAAAGTCACACCGAAGCAAAAAGGACTCGGGCTTGGGGGAGTAAGGATGGACTCGGGGAGATGTCTTTGTTGTCACCTAGAATTGCACCCTGTGCAAAGTTTACAAAAAACTAAGCATTCTAGAGAAACATGGGATCATTTCAAGGCTATGGGTCACCTATAGCTCAAATGAACCTCCGGAGAAGGCCGGATTCCTTTGGGTACCACCTAAACTACTGATTCCTTGAAGGAAAAGGGAGAGAGACAATGCATAAAAATGAAAACTAAACTAAGGTGATACACTGAAATGACAGGAACAATGAAATACTCGGGCTACACTTGAATACTAGTGATAGCCATGAGACTGCACAACAAGATCCTGTAGATCACAAGTTCAAACAGGTTTGACATGCCCATGAGCTTCAAGAAGGAAAGGTAGATTTTCACAAAATAGAAGATCATGTGCAAGATTAAGTAAACACAGTTTGAAACCTACATGATACTACTTCTGCAAAGAAAGGCATGACATGAAACAAAAGCTATTAGGAAAGAGAAAATTTCACTAAGTAGCTCAATGAATCACTTAAAATATGCACAATACTTCACAAGAATCATAAGGCGAAGAGATGGGCCATCAATGGTAACCAAGGTATATTTTGTATATTATGTTCCAAATTGAGTTACAGAAACATGCTAGTCTGAGAGAGGACGGAAAAAGGGTCACAGACTTCAGAGGAGCATACCTCAGAACTCTTACAAAAAAGGCATAAAAATGCCTTATATACAGAAAATATCTCGGCCCCTTAGGGCTTACAAAAATATCGGGCATAAGAAAAGATCTCCCATAGATCTTTTGATCGAATTTAATGCTGCATCCCTGCATGTCCCGTTGTTCATGTCGGTGTGAAGAATTTCCCCTGGAGAATCCTTAAAGATCTTTAGCAACAACCACCGCATTCATTTCTGATCCACGTGTCCACCTTTGAATTCCCCCCCCCCCGTCGAGCTGCTTTGAATGCTCCTGACTTCATAGCAGAAACGCGTTGTCTTGTTTTGTTGATCTTCCTTGCCAAGGTTTTAATCAGTTAAAATGTCAATGGTTCATCTAGTTGAGATTGCCACGGCTCGCTTTTAGCTCCCTCTAATTGGCTGGGCGCACTACACGCAGATTCTCTAGGTGGTCAAGAGCTCATTTGACTAGAATCGCATCTCGGCGAGACACTGAAAGTGTCTCACTGATGCGATTATGCTTCTCTGAATCCATCGGCACAATATGTGACAGTCGATGAGAGTCTTTGCGAACCTAGAAGTCACGTTGATATCGCCAAAACATTAGCAAGTCAAACGGCATCGGGGAGAAGTCATAGCGAGCACCACTGGGTTATATCGATGCCGCTTTATTGGGTGATGCCATCACTGTCGGTGAGAGATCCTATGTTTAGGGAGACATTATGGCGAGGCTCTTTGTCATATCGATCTCTCTTCTATCGCTGAGACCACCTGGAGTCGGTAAGACATCACTCTGATGGTCGGGCGCTTTATCAATGAAATTCATGTCGAGGAGACCTTCGCCGATGTCTCCAGAAGTCATACCGCTGAGCTCCTTTATCTTCGGCGACACCACCGGCCTTCGGCAAGACCCTTTGGCGAGCTTCAAATCTTTTGGCGAGCCCATCTTGTTATTGGCAAGACCCTTTGGTATCGGCAAGACATCTCGCCGATCTTCATTCCTTCTACCGAAGCTACGCCCCTTCAGTGAGACTTTAGTTGGTCGCCAGGACCTTTTGGTGAACGCTTTGCCTTTCGGCGAGTTCCTTTTCTTGTCGGGGAGACAACCTTACTTTGGCAAGACAACTTACCGAAGTCCCTTTTCTCAACGAGGCCTTTTTGTTGTCGACGAGACTCCCACTGAAGGCAAACATATCAAGGCCTTTTACTCAGTCGGTAAGACCAAATGTCTTCGCCGAGGCATTATGGTGAAGGCATCTCCTCTTGGCGATCTATTTTTTTTTTTTGGTGAGACATTGGAGTCAGGGAGACCTTTCTCCGACTTGAATGCTACGCTGAAAGCTCGCTGTTTTCAGCGAGACATCACCGGTTTTCCGAGACCATATGCCAAAATATATCTCCTGTCGAAACCTTATTGTTGCTCCAGAAGACTTCACTAGTCGTCGTGACTCACGTCGAACCCTTCATTCTGCCCGAGCTTCAAATCTTTTGTTTCGCTAAGACCTTCTGGGTCGCCGGGACCTTATGTAGACTTCCCTTACTTACCCCAAACGCAAGCAGTCGGTGTGACTTTCTCACATCACTGAGACCTCCCGCTAAAGGAAAAACCTTATGCCGATAGCGAAACCCCTGCTAGTCAGCAAGACTCTTTATGATCGCCGAGACCTTCTGCTGAAAGCAAACCGTTTTGATAGGGACAGGGTTGGATTAAGACAATCACTGTCTCAATGCTCCGGGTCTCACCTTGATGAACCCCTTGGTGTCATTCTCCACCTCCTCAACCTATAGGTCCTAAATGCTCATTAGGATCCCCCGGTTCTTCTGGCCAACCGTGCTATCATTTACAATGGTTCAACCAAACAAAACTTGGTGCTCTTCCTCTCTTTCATTCCCTAGCCCTTAATACTCTTAAAGACTAGTTGTCCTCCAATGCTTCCTAATCTTGTTGCAGGGGTGTGAAATGTCTCCCATGGCATGAAAACCATCTCACAAGGATTCTTTGTTGACCTTCCATCAACATTTCTCCATCGCTTACCCAAGAACCCTATTTTAGGGTTTGAGCAGGGCTACTAGCCTTGAGCCCCTTTTAGGCCTCCTCACCCTAGAAAACTGGTTAGAACTCCTCTCCCTCAAAATATTATGCCAAACTCCCTTCTGACACCCTAGCTCAATTTCCAAGCTCTTGAAGATTTTTAGGGTTTAGGACCCTCTCTGTCCGTACACAGGCATAACTCAGATTTCTCCAAAAACTAGGGTTTTCTAGACCATTTTCTTGGTCTGTTTGCTTTTTCCAACCTCCAAATGATCAGACAAGAACTCTGCCTTCTTTCCAACCTTTATGAAGTCTCCTACAACCACTACACACTTTTCATTATAAAATATTCATCACCCCTGCCACATTAGGACTGTGTATTCCACTGTCTTCCCAAGCTGGGTATCAACAAACTCGCCTAGGGAAAGACTTTGATCATGATGTTATGCCTCCTATAGACTCCTACTACTAATGTATGTACAATGATGGAGTTTAGCCACATTCCCAATGTTCCCATACTTCTTGGTACGGTGGGAGTGCAGTCTAAAACCCCATTTTATTCAATTTACTAGTCAAGACAGCAAATAAGGGAAAAACACAGAATTTACAAAAATGGAAGAAAGCGATGAACTAACTATCTAATGTGTGAAAATAATGCTTCAAAGAAATTCTCTACATGCTAATCAAACCAACAAAATGCCTTGTTCAATTCATCTAACTGTTGTTCTAGGAACAAGAACAGAAAAACCAGAAATTGCACACTAATTTATTGTTTCTCCTTATTCTCATGAAACTACAAATGTTCCAAATTCTTCCAACCCTGCACACAGGTTGAAGAAACCCTTAAATAGGCTTGTCCAATGGTTAAGCTTCTTGGTTCGAGCCTTTAAATGACCTAAAGAAGCAAAATATAAAACCCACTATGTTTTCAAGTACTAGACGAGATGGTTAATGATGACAAGTTGGGGCAACAAAACCCATTTAGGATTGCCACCTTCCAATCCATTGATCATAGATAGATCAAAATTTACTCAAAACAACAAAACCCAACAAGATGGTCAACATGACCTCAAAAATAACACCACAAAATTTAAACTTCAACCAAAAACTTCAATAAAGCTTGAACCTTTCCAAGTGCTCCTGCACCATTGTCCCCCTCTCAGCACAAACAACTAAGAACTGGAAGAAGGGATCATTGTCAGGTCAATGCCAAGTTACTTGAACTAATCTTCTTGTACCCATGTAGCTTCTGAGTCAGGCTTGTTCTTCCACTTGATAAGGTGCTCATGTATATCTTATTCCTTGTAGACTTTTGCACTCTAGACTCCAAGATCTGCTCTGCCTAAGGCTGCTCTTGATTAGGTAGGGGTACATTACTGATGTCCTTGAAGATTTCATGACTGTTCTAAACCTCATCACTGACTGTCCCCTTATACCTGATCAAATCAACAACATGAACACTGGTGAGATGCCCAAATCTGATGGTAACTCCACCTTGTATGCATTCTTGCCATATTTGGCCAACACCTTGCATGGACCCACTCTCTTCATTTGTAACTTAGTTTACATTCCCTTCTACAACCTTGACTTGTTAAGGTGGACCATAACATAGTCCACTACTTGAAACTGTACATCTTTCCTTGACATATCAACTTTCTCCTTCAACTTGTGGGTTGCTGTTGTGACTATCCTCTTGAACTGCTCCTGAATCTCCTTCATGGTCTGACTAAAGTCTTCTGCATGTCCACTCCTATTCTCCATAGATCCAAGGTCTCTAAGTTCACAAATGCCTCTTGGGTGCATCCCATACACAACCTCAAAGGGACTTTTCCTTGTAGTTCTATTGACACTGTCATTATAGGCATATTCAGCTTGGGAGATCACCATATCCCATGTCTGTCCATATTCTTTAGTTAAGCACCTTAAAAGATTACCCAACACTATGTTAACCACCTCTGTTTGGCCACTGGTGTGAGGATGGTAAGCTGATCCAAATGATAGATTTGTACCCAATCTACTCCATAGAGTCTTCCAAACGTGACTCATGAACTTCACATACCTGTTTGAAACAATGCTTAGAGGCAAGCCATGGATCCTAACAACTTCCTTGAAGAAAAGATGAGCTATGTAGCTTGCATCATGAGTAGTTTTGCAGGGAATGAAGTGACTCATCTTGCTAAATCTGTCCACTACTACATAAACACTATCAAAACCAGTTTTGGTCTTAGGAAGACCTACCACAAAATCCATACTCACACACTCCCATGGTCTATTAGGAATGGGCAGGGGCTGATACAAACCAGCATTGCTAGCTCCCCCTTTGGATTTCATGCAAACTACACACTGCTCCACATATCTTCTGACATCCCTTGGCAACTTGGGCCAATATTAAAACCTGTGTACTAATTCCAATGTTTTGTTGATGCCAAAATGACCACTAAGACTGCCATTATGCTTTTCTTGAATCAAATTTTCCCTCATAGACCCTCTTGGAACACATAACTAATTGCCCTTAAATAACAATCAATTTTGCAATGTATACTCAGCATATTGGCTATGAAAATGGTTCTCAAAATCAGAACATACCTTATAAGCTTCTGAAAAGTCTTCATATTCACCATAGAGGTCTTTGAAACATTATATTCCAATGCTCTTTAGCTGTATTTCCTGCACTGTTAGCAATCTCCTGCTTAATGCATCTGCAACCTTGTTCATTTGTCCCTTCTTGTGCTTGATAGTGAATGTGAAGGCTTGGATATATTCCATCCACTTCAAATGCCTATTACTTAACTTCTCTTGGGTAAAAACCACAAACTCTTTGGGTAACAAATAATGCCTCCACTTCCTAAGGGACTGCACTAAAGCATATAATTCTCTGGGGTGTTGATGTAACTAAGTGCTTGGTTATCAGTAAAGACCACAAACTCTTTGGGTAACAAATAATGCCTCCACTTCCTAAGGGACTGCACTAAAGCATATAATTCTAGATCATAGGTAGAGTACTTTTGTTTGGCTTCATTGAGCTTTTCACTAAAGAAGGCTATAGGCCTGCCTTCTTGGCTAAGTACTCCTCCTACTACTACTCCACTTGCATCACACTCAACTGTGAACAACTTGTCAAAACTAGGCAACAACAGAATTGGTTGAGTTGCTACTTCTTGTTTTAGTTTTTCAAACCCTTTCTCAGCCTCTTGAGTCCACTCAAACTTTGTTTTCATACCACCCTTGATTGTATCTAGTACTGGTGCACATATGCCACTAAAATTCCTTATGAATTTTCTATAGAACTGAGCTAAACCATGAAAACTTCTTACCTATGTGGCTGTGGTTGGTGTGGGCCAATTTAGGTTGGCTTCCACCTTGCTTGGATCCATCTTCAATGTTCCTTTGGATACTACAAAGCCTAGATACACAAGCTCTTGTTTGAAGAACTCACACTTCTCAAGGTTGATTGCCAACTTCTCCTCTTGCAACCTTTTAAGAACCATGTCCACATGCTTCAAGTGTTCTTTTGCTGTCTTACTGAAAATTAGTATGTCATCAAGATAGACTACCACAAAGATCCCTGTGAAATCCTTAAGCACTTCATTCATTAGTCTCATGAATGTGCTAGGGGCATTTGAGAGGCCAAATGGCATCACTTTCCACTCATATAACCCATCATTTGTCTTAAAAGCTGTCTTCCACTCATCTCCATCCTTAATCTTGATTTGATGGTAGCCACTCTTGAGGTCCAACTTGGTGTAATACTGTGCTCCTCCAAGGCAATCCATCAAGTCTTCTATTCTAGGAATTGGGAATCTATATCTGATTGTAATCCTATTGATTGCTCTAGAATCAATACAAATTCTCCACTTACCTCCTTTCTTTGTTGCTAAAACAACTGGCACTGCACAAGGGCTAATGCTCTTTTGAATCAATCCTTGATCCAATAATTCTTGCACTTGCCTAGCTACCTCTAGGTTTTGCTCAGGTGTAAGCTTGTATGTTGCTTTATTAGGCAATGATGCTCCAGGTATGAAGTCAATTTGATGACTTATAGCTCTCTTTGGAGGTAAAGTTGTAGGTGTACCATCACTCACTATGCTCTTGTACTTATCAAGTAACCTTTGGACTGCTTCTGGTAAGACTGTCCTTTCAGCCTTTTCTTCCTCTTTGGGCTGCATCATGATCACATATCCTTCATTCCCTTGATGTAGATCCTTAAGGAACTCCTTTCCATTGCTCAACATGATGTTAGGTACCTTTGACTGTCCCTCATCTTCCTCTGTCAATGACTGCAGCTTGAAGGTTCTTCCATCCTTCTTGAATGAGATGGTGTTCTATTTCCCATCATAAATGGCACTTCTATCATATTTCCATGGTCTACCCAGTAGCAGATGGCATGCATCCATGGGTAATACATCACAAACCAACTTTTCTTTATAGCCTCCAATTGAAAATTCCACTGTTACTTGCTCATTCACTAAAACGCTCTGCCCTTTATTCAACCATGTGACCTTGTAAGGGTTAGTATGAGGTACCTTATGCAATTTCAGCTTAGTTACTACCTCCTCTAAGATTATATTGTCTGTTGAACCTGAATCTATAATGACTTTGCACACTTTTCCAAGTATCTTGCACCTTACTCTAAAAAGAGCTCTTCTTTGCTTAGGTTCCTCTTTGACTGGCTGCCTGATTAAAACCCTATTAAACATCATATTCTCACCTACCTCATATTCTATGTGACTAATTTCAGATGTCTTAGGACTCACAGTGTCCTCTTGTGCATAGGCCACTCTCTTTTCATTGCTAGAGTAGGATGCTTTCTTCGGGCACCTATAAGCAGGGTGACCTAGTTGACTGCAATGATAACACTTCATGTTTGCAAAATAAGAGTTGCTCCTACCTACTCCTCTTCCTCTATTTGAACCTCCTTGAGGTCCTCTTCCTCGGTTAAATCCTCCTCTCGAAGATGTTTCACCTCCATGCTTAGTGAGCTTATATTCTCCTTGGTTCCTTTGATCATTACCTCTACCTTGGTAACCACCACGCTGTCCTCTTTGATCTTTGCCTTTGCCTCTGCCCTTAGAAGCCTGATCTTGCTTTCTTTTGTTCCTTTCCTCAATCTTTATAGCCAGCTGATAACATTGGTGGACTGTCTTGGGACTCAGTAGAGCCATCTCCTCTTGAATGTTCCATTTCAAACCAGTAAGGTACCTAGCCACTTTGAGACTCTCATCCTCTATCACATTAGACCTCATACAAAGCTTTTGGAACTCTTCAGTGTAAGTGTTTACATCTTGGTCTTTCTACCTTAGACTTTGCCTCTTCTTGTGAAGTTGGATCTCATAATCATCTGGCATGTAGGCTTCCTTCACCTTAGCAACCATACCTTTCCAAGTTGATATGGGTTGTTTCCATTCTTTCTCCCTTTCAGTCTGAATGAACTTCCACCATGTCAAGGATGATCCTCGCAATCTTGACTTAGCAACCTTCACCTTCTGAGCTTCAGTGACTCCATCACACTCAAAGTGATTCTCCATGCCTTCTATCCAATCCATGACTAAATCAGGTTCCATCTTTCCACTAAATAATGGTACTCCCTCAAGTCCTTTTCCACTCAAGGCTTTCAATTACTTCAAGAAAGGATCCTCCTCCAAAATAGGGTCAGGTTCAGGGACCTTGTCTTCCTCTACAACCTCTTCTTCCTTTGGTACCTTACCTTCCAACTTCACCTTGTTCAATGCTTCCTCAAGTTGCTCTATCCTTTCTTTCAAAGACTTGTTGTCCTCTTCTTGTTCTTCAACCCTCTTGGCTAATTGTGCATTAGTCACCATGATGGGAGTTTCACTTGACTCAACTTCTGACATATAAGCTTCTTTCCCAAATCTTTTGCTTGCTCTGATACCAATCTGATAGGGACAGGGTTGGATTAAGACAATCACTGTCTCAATGCTCCAAGTCTCACCTTGATGAACCCCTTGGTGTCATTCTCCACCTCCTCAACCTATAGGTCCTAAATGCTCATTAGGCTCTGCTAGTTCTTTTGGCCAACCCTACTACCATTTACAATGCTTCAACCAAACAAAACTTGGTGCTCTTCCTCTCTTTCATTCCCTATCCCTTAATACTCTTAAAGACTAGTTGTCCTCCAATGCTTCCTAATCTTGTTGCAGGGGTGTGAAATGTCTCCCATGGCATGAAAACCATCTCACAAGGATTCTTTGTTGACCTTCCATCAACATTTCTCCATCGCTTACCCAAGAACCCTGTTTTAGGGTTTGAGCAAGGCTACTAGCCTTGAGCCCCTTTTAGGCCTCCTCACCCTAGAAAACTGGTTGGAACTCCTCTCCCTCAAAAGATTATGCCAAACTCCCTTCTGACACCCTGGCTCAATTTCCAAGCTCTTGAAGATTTTTAGGGTTTAGGACCCTCTCTGTCCGTACACAAGCATAACTCAGATTTCTCCAAAAACTAGGGTTTTCTAGACCATTTTCTTGGTCTGTTTTCTTTTTCCAACCTCCAAATGATCATACAAGAACTCTGCCTTCTTTCCAACCTTTATGAAGGCTCCTACAACCACTACACACTTTGCATTATGAAAGATTCATCACCCCTGCCACATTAGGACTGTGTATTCCACTGTCTTCCCAAGCCGGGTATCAATAAACTCGCCTAGGGAAAGACTTTGATCATGATGCTATGCCTCCTATAGACTCCTACAGCTAATGTATGTACAATGATGGAGTTTAGCCACATTCCCAATGTTTCCATACTTCTTGGTACGGTGGGAGTGCAGTCTAAAACCCCATTTTATTCAATTTACCAGTCAAGATAACAAATAAGGGAAAAACACAGAATTTACAAAAATGGAAGAAAGTGATGAACTAACTATCTAATGTGTCAAAATAATGCTTAAAAAGACCTCTACATGCTAATCAAACCAACAAAATGCCTTGTTCAACTCATCTAACTATTGTTCCAGGAACAAGAACAGAAAAACCAGAAATTGCACACTAATTTACTATTTTCTCCTTATTCTCATGAAACTACAAATGTTCCAAATTCTTCCAACCCTGCACACAGGTTGAAGTAACCCTTAAATAGGCTTTTCCAATGGTTAATCTTCTTGGGTCGAGCCTTTAAATGACCTAAAGAAGCAAAATATAAAACCCACTGTGTTTTCAAGCACTAGACGAGATGGTTAATGATGATAAGTTGGGGCAACAAAACCCATTTAGGATTGCCACCTCCCAATCCATTGATCATAGATAGATCAAACTTTACTCAAAACAACAAAACCCAACAAGATGGTCAACATGACCTCAAAAATAACACCACAAAATTTAAACTTCAACCAAAAACTTCAATAAAGCTTGAACCTTGCTAGGTGCTCCTGCACCACGTTTCCCTGAGATCAACTTTGTGGGCTACTGTCGGTGAGACATCTACATCAGAGAGACACACAAGACTTATGGTGACCCGAATGTCTTGGCGACTGGTATTTCAGACAAATGGAATGCATTACTAGTTGGCAAGACACCAGAGGGGTCTTGCCGACTTTCTTCTCTAATGGATTTTATGTCAAAACTGACTGAGGCATACTTTCAAATGAGCTCCTTGTGACCTAGCATCAGATGCATGATTTAATCCTGCACAAAAATCCCCCATCTGGCATTCTCAAACCTTGGTCACATGATATTCTGCTTGATTGAGCCTGAGGGTAAAAATTAGGTAACATTTCTGGCAACCTTTGCTGGATGTTTGCTTGCTAAACATGAAGACCAGTAGCCTAGGCCTATCCATTGGGCATGGAGTCATTAGGAAAATTCAAGAATAGACCTGGAATGGCTTTGTACATTGTAACTTGAGACACAGATCACCTGGAAACTTATTGAAAACAAGAAAAAATGCATAAGGGATACTATTTAACTATGTTGCAACAGCACTTAGGGAATATAAACTGCATCTAAACCTACCCTACACTAACCAATAAGACATTGGTCAAACAAACCCATTGACAGGTTGGGTAAAATAACTGCCCTTTCTAAAAAATTTACAATGTTTTCCATGTTGGAGGACAACTAAGGAGAAATGAAGCATACATGACAATTCAACAGATGGCTGCAAGATCTCTGGCAGAACATATTCAGGCTTACTAACCTTTTCGTATGGAATGTAAACATTCACGTTATGAGGTTGAAAGGCGACTTGAGTGCACTCCTCCTGAGCAGTATCCTCATGCTTGGGTGTAAGATTTGTCCTTGGTGTTGCATTGGATTCCATCCGAGCTAGGTACCTAATTGGACAGCCTCTAGTAAGGGCAAAGATTGAGCCTCCTTTGATCTCTTGCTCATGAACTGCCATTTTATCACCTTGCTGGCTGGGAAGAGCTAAACTCTGTGACTGAATTGGTGAAAGAATAGAAACCTCTTCAGTATGTTCATGCTTTCCTGAATGAACACTCATTTCTTCAATGAAGAACAAAGAGATAGCTTCCTCCATCATATCTTTAATCAATTCATCAAGCTCAGGCTCCTTTATAGACCAGAAAGGAAGCTGCTTATAATTCTCATCAGCACTGGAAGAGTTACATTCTGATTCAGGCTTGTCTTTTTCAATGCAAGAAGACAACAATTCAAGTGGTGATGAGGTCTCAGGTCCCTCTGTACAATGAAATGGAAGTTGCTCCAACCAATTATAACCTTGCAAATCAGGCTCATTAGGCTCCTCCTGATGTTTCAGCATTTGTTCAAGTTCATGAACCTGTTGTCCTAGTTCATCATGACTATCAACTACTTTTGAGTCTTCACAAGGATCAAAGTTAGCTTCCTCCTCCAAAAACTCAACAGTAGCTTTTCCAACCCCAACATGTTCAAAAACATCAAAGTTCCCACCTTGGAGGATAGAAACAGGTTCAATTACAGGCTTTTCTTCCTGAATTAAACTTCCATTGTCTTGTTGATTATTATCTATCAACAACTCTCCAAGATCCTTCTGTTGTTCAATCATCTCCAATGCTCCAGTATCTTGCTAATAACCATTGGTCAACAACTCTCCACACTGTCTGACGTCCTCTTCTTGTTCAATCTTTTAATGCTGCAATTGATAACACTTTATAGCTAAACGCAAAGGATTTACCTCTTTAATCCTCTCCCAAAGGAGTAAGCTACCAGGATCAATGGGCTGCTCTTCCTCTGCTTTCTTTTCGATAGAGGATTCATTTTGTTCAGAGCTCAGAACACTGAACCTTGTAAAGTGAATCCCCCCCTCAAAGAAAGGGTTTGGAAAGGTAGTAGCTGACTGGGGCATTTGAGAAAGTTGTTCTTCAGGAGAGTTAGACTGACTTTGTTCACATTCTTGTACTGAATAGGACCCTCTTTGTTCCTCAACCCCCTGCTGATGAATATAAGCTTGATAAGAAAGATACTCCTGTTGCGTATTATACTCATTTTCTCTTTCTATGTCTAATATCCGCCTTTGAAACTGTAGCAACATCTCCTTAACGCTACCCAACTCAGTATCCACATTGTCAAAAATTTGGGACTGACTCGGGAGGCTACAAGGCTGACTCAAAGTGGAATTAAAATACTGCAAGGGGAGTTGAGGAGGGGTGGGAGGGTGGTAAACATGTTGAGCATGCTGATAGGCTGTTGTTGCATGGCCATTTGGGATTAAACCAACAGCATGATTGGCCTGATATGACTAATAGGGTGATTGGTTGACAGGATTTTAATGAAACTAAGATGGGTATATGTGCTGACTATAAAAATCTGTCATCTCTACTCATATAAATGCTGGGAAGCAAAAAATTAAGCTTGTCATTGGAACATACCAGCACTGAACTTGTTGAAACCAGAAGATTTGCTCAGAGTCGCCAGGTGTTGTTCAAACTACCTCCAAAGGCTGAATGATACTGAGGTAGACACCAAATCCCTCAGTATGTTGAATTTCTCGATGATGCACTAGTACACAAAGTCACCATGATATGCTGATATTAACCTTAGAAAGGCAGGAATCTTATTGGTCGCATATCAAAACCAATAATAGATATGAAAATTTTCAAACTGTCTGCTCGACAGTCCCACCGGGCGTGCCAAAAACTATTGTCACCTAGAATTGCACCCTATGCAAAGTTTACAAAAAACTGAGCATTCTAGAGAAACATGGGATCATTTCAAGGTTGTGGGTCACCTATAGTTGAAATGAACCTCCGGAGAAGGCTGGCTTCCTTTGGGTATCACCTAAACTACTAATTCCTTGAAGGAAAAGGGAGAGAGATAATGCATAAAAATGAAAACTAAACTAAGGTGATACACTGAAATGACAGGAACAATGAAATACTCGAACTACACTTGAATACTGGTGACAGCCATGAGACTACACAACAAGATCCTGTAGATCACAAGTTCAAACAGGTTTGACATGCCCATGAGCTTCAAGAAGGAAAGGTAGATTTTCACAAAATAGAAGATCATGTGCAAGATTAAGTAAACACAGTTTGAAACCTACATGATACTACTTCTACAAAGAAAGGAATGACATGAAACAAAAGCTATTAGGAAAGAGAAAATTTCACTAAGTAGCTCAATGAATCACTTAAAATATGCACAATACTTCACAAGAATCATAAGGTGAAGAGATGGGCCATCAATGGTAACCAAGGTAGATTTTGTATATTATGTTCCAAATTGAGTTACAGAAACGTGCTAGTCTGAGAGAGGACTACAAAAGGGTCACAGACTTTAGAGGAGCATACCTCAGAACTCTTACAAAAAAGGCATAAAAATGCCTTATATACAGAAAAGATCTCGGCCCCTTAGGGCTTACAAAAATATCGGGCATTAGAAAAGATCTCCCATAGATCTTTTGATCGAATTTAATGTTGCATCCCTACATGTCCCGTTGTTCATGTCGGTGTGAAGAATTTCCCCTGGAGAAGCCTTAAAGATCTTTAGCAGCAACCACCGCATTCATTTCTAATCCTCGTGTCCACCTTTGAATTCCCCCCCGGTCGAGCTGCTTTGAATGCTCCTGACTTCAGAGTGGAAACGCGTTGTCTTGTTTTGTTGATCTTCCTTGCCGAGGTGTTAATCAGTTAAAATGTCAATGGTTCATCTAGTTGAGATTGCCACAGCTCACTTTTAGCTCCCTCTGATTGGCTGGGTGCACTACACGCAGATTCTCTAGGTGGTCAAGAGCTCGTTTGACTAGAATCGCATCTCGGCGAGACACTGAAAGTGTCTCACTGATGTGATTATGCTTCTCTGAAGCCATCGGCACAATATGTGACAGTCGATGAGAGTCTTGGCGAACCTAGAAGTCACGTTGATATTTCCAAAACATCGGCAAGTCAAACGACATCGGGGAGAAGTCATAGCGAGCACCACTGGGTTATATCGATGCCGCTTTATTGGGCGATGCCATCACTGTCGGCGAGAGATCCTATGTTCGGGGAGACATTATGGCGAGGCTCTTTGTCATATCGATCTCTCTTCTATTGCTGAGACCACCTGGAGTTGGTAAGACATCACTCTGATGGTCGGCCACTTTATCGATGAAATTCATGTCGAGGAGACCTTCGCCGATGTCTCCAGAAGTCATACCGCTGAGCTCCTTTATCTTCGGCGAGACCACCGGCCTTCGGTAAGACCCTTTGGTGAGCTTCAAATCTTTTGGCGAGCCCATCTTGTTATCGGAAAGACCCTTTGGTATTGGCGAGACATCTCGCCGATCTTCATTCCTTCTACCGAAGCTACGCCCCTTCGATGAGACTTCAGTTGGTCGCCAGGACCATTTGGCGAATGCTTTGCCTTTTGGCGAGTTCCTTTTCTTGTCGGGGAAACAACCTTACTTTGGCAAGACATCTTACCAAAGTCCCTTTTCTCAGCGAGGCCTTTTTGTTGTCGGAAAGACTCCCACCAAAGGCAAACATTTCGAGGCCCTTTACTCAGTCGGCAAGACCAAATGTCTTCGCCGAGACATTACGGTGAAGGCATCTCCTCTTGGCGATCTCTTTTTTTTTTTCGGCGAGACATTGGAGTCAGGGAAACCTTTCTCCAACTTGAATGCTACGCTGAAAGCTCCCTGTTGTCAGTGAGACATCACCGGTTCCCCAAGACCATATGCCGAAATATATCTCCTGTCAAAACCTTATTGTTGGTCTGATAGACTTCACTAGTCACTAAGACTCACGCCGAACCCTTCATTCTACCTGAGCTTCAAATCTTTTGTTTTGTTGAGACCTTCTGGGTCACCGAGACGTTTTGTAGACTTCCCTTACTTACCCTGAATGCAAGCAGTCAGTGTGACTTTCTCACATCGCTGAGACCTCCCGCCGAAGGAAAAACCTTATGCCAATAGCGAAACCCCTACTAGTTGGCAAGACTCTTTATGATCACCGAGACCTTCTGCCGAAAGCAAACTATTTCCCCGAGATCAACTTTGTGGGCTACTTTCAATGAGACATCCACATCGGAGAGACACACAAGACTTATGGTGACCTGAATGTCTTGGCGACTGGTATTTCAGACAAATGGAATGCATTACTAGTCGGAAAGACACTAGAGGGGTCTTACCAACTTTCTTGTCTAATGGATTTTATGCCAAAACTGACTGAGGCATACTTTCAAATGAGCTCCTTGTGACCTAGCATCAGATGCATGATTTAATCCTACACAAAAATCCCCCATCTGGCCTTCTCAAACCTTGGTCACATGATATTCTGCCTGATTGAGCCTAAGGGTAAAAATTAGGTAACAGTCTTCTCGAGTGTGTTGGTCTTGCCGATAACAAAGAGGGGCTCGGTAAGAAAAGAGAAGTTCGGGGTAGGATCTCCCTGAAATGATGAGGTCTCCCCAACATGAGAATGGGCCCGCTGGGAGATAAAGAAGACTTCACCATGACGTCACAGTGACAAGCGATAGTCTCCCCGACATGAAAGATGTGTTCACTAAAAGATCCTGAGGTTCGCTATGATGTCCTACCGACTAGCGACTGTCTTGCTGATGGTTTTCACGAGCTTGATATGACTACTACAGCTTACTGAAACATCTTGTCGACTGTCTAATGTCATGCCGATGGTTGCTAAAAGCGATATAATTGCATTGGGGAGACACGATTAGTGTCTCACTGACATGCGATGCCATTCAAACCACCTTTGATTGCCTGAGAAGCTCGTGTGGCATATGTTTGACCAATCAGAAGAGGCTAAGAGGACTGACTAGCGACAGTTTGACCGATTAACTATTCCCGTGAGGGAAGACCAACAAAATGCAAGTGAAATGGATTCCTTCTTAGATCCAAAGGTGATGGATCGACTCAAGTGAAATGTTCAAATCTACAAGGAGGCCCGATGATGCTTCTAGAGGATGGTCAACGAGCAGAGAAGTATAAAACATGAATGGGAACATGAAGAAGGGCGAAGAAACTATGAGTCATAGGGACAGCTGTAGTGATCACTAGCAGAGGCAGGCCAGTATTAATGGTGATACTTTGGAGCATTCAAGGAAGCTCTGTGAAGGAGTTCAAAGATGGACACAGAGACAGAAGAGTTAATGTTACAGTCGTAAAAGATCTACAGATCATTCCCAAAACAAGTCGTCATCAGCATGGATAGCAGGTTTTCACATTGAATGCAGTTTTGACTCTCCTCAAAAAAATCTAAGGGCCGACCCTCCTGCAGGTAGTAGATATTTTGTAAAAACCCTAAAGCAGTAGCCAACGCATTCTTTTTTTTGCATTCTATATATATGCCATTCTGGCCTCTTTGTAAAGGTTAGACAGTTAGAGGTAGAGAGAACCAAGGGAGAAAATAGAAGATACAGTGTTAGAATAGATAGTCAGAAGAAAATCTAGGAGTTAGTCAGTTAACAGAAGGAGATAGAGTAGCATCTTGATTCTTAGTAATGAGAGCTTCCTTTTTCTTCTCGTCTAGTAGTAAGATTCAGTATTAGTTGTAATGTATTTTCCAAAGTTCTCTTAGTGTAGTTGGAAACAATTTGGAATCACAGATTCTCTGTACACTGGTGATTGTGCCAGCTTTGTAAATATTGCTTATCTGTTTCACTAATAGTAGAAGCAATCAGAGTTTAATCTACTTCATATTGTGTTCCTGGGTGATATTTGCTTTAAGTTAATCATTTGATTTGAGAATCTTTCAAGGATTGAAATCTTATTTTATGTTTTGTTTAAATGATAACTTAAAATTTGTTATTTGAATTAGCACTATGAATGAAAGAGGTTGTGTGTCAATCACAAGTTTACTTTGTTCTGCAGTTTTAGTTAACAAACTCCTTGAAGGGTAGCGAGTCTAGTTAAGTTAGAAGAATTATCATTCTTTTTTGTTCCAAAGCTCTGACCTATCTTTTGTTGTTTCTTTAAAAACCCTAGTTAAATTAGGTTTTAGTTCATGCTTGATCTTAGAACGATCCAGAAGCTCAACACCAGCAGACCCCTTGAACATTACTGTTACATTGACCAATTGAGCAACATTAGCACAGTTGAGAACCAACTTCAAAGACCTTGGGAGTTGAGATATCCATGTGATTATCTTTCTATTTCAAGAGAAATAGAGTAGCAATATTTTGTTTGCATGTTGTCATACCAAAACACACGTTAACAGGAACTAGCACTAGAGGGAGGGCCTATAAGGGAAAACTAGATAAAACTAGGTTTTTCTCCCCAGAAAGGCCCCACAGTGTTCTTCGATCAGCTGAAAATCCATCACCTTCCATAGAACTCAAGACCCCAATAATACATAAGAGTCATAAGACTGGGGCAACCATCGTACCACCCTTATCAGCTCTACTCACTCCACCAGGATTTTCACCAATACCCCAGTGGATACCCATCAATCCACCATCCAATTCATCTCAGTTGTCATCACAGCTGGTTCGACCTATTCAATAGTTGGCTCAACCACCACCACCCCCACCAATGGCGTTCTTTCAGAATAATCCCTCTCCATTGGGGACTATTCCTGGAGGTTTTCACGAGATGCCCAAGAACCCTGAGAAATTTTTCCCCAAGTATATTGATGGCAAGTCAAGGAGTATTGAAGAGCACATACAAGCTTTCAAGGATGCTTGTAATAGAGCTCAGATAGCCCACCATGATGTAGTTTGTAGGTTGTTCCCTTACTCCTTAGGGGACATGGCACACAATTGGTACCTTAATCTTCCTCAAGGTTCCATTCTGACCTGGACACATTTGGAAAATGCCTTTATCAATCAGTTCAGGGTTTATGTGGATCCAGCTCTTTTATATCACCAATTTTCCACCATCAGGAAAGAGCCATGTGAATCCTTGCCCCTGTTCAATACTAGATTCCAACGAATGTATAGGAGATTGCAAGATCCCTATCTAGTCACCGAGAATAGTGCCATTCAAGCTTACTTTAGAGTTATAGACCCCCTGCTTGGCTTGTTCTTGCAAAGGACTTATCAACCAGCTGATATTGATTCTCTATCCAAAGTCTATCATCTAGCTATCAAACTGCAGCAACAAATCAATTCTCAACAAGGAGGCCTAGGAGGAGGTCTCCCTTCAATAGGATATCAGATGCATAGCCCAACTCCTCTATTCAGTACTATCCCAGGGATGTCTCCTTCCCATTATGGGCCTATGTCTGAATTAAAAACTCAACCACCTATCCCATTCTTTGCTACTGGAACCTCTGATCCCTTTCAACAACCACAGCTTCCTCAAAGTTCCCATTGTCATCATAACCAAATTGGAACGCCAAATCATGGTGGTCAGCCACCTGTTGCTAAGAATGTGGAAAGTGAAAAGACAACTCAGCTTACAAATGAGGTAGAAACTTTAAAGAAAACACTGTCTCAAGTTACAAATGACATGGCTCAGCTCCAATTGAACCCCTCCCAAAACCAAGGTAACTACCCTAATCAAAACAGCAACAGTCAGGGTACTTATCAGAATCTTAACAATTACAGCCAAAGAGGTTATCAGGGCCAAAACTCCTCTAATCAAGGATATCAAAATCAAAACAAATGGTATAACCAAAGGCCAAATAACATCAGGCAATGGAATACAAGGCCCAATAATGGTGGAGTCTCTCACAACTATCAAGCAAATGAGGATAGAGCACATACTACAAATGTGGTTGACCTCAACTTTATGACCAATTGGTGTAGGCTGCATGATACTGCAACCCATTCTGAGGTGAACTGCCCTGAAGTAGAGAAGATGGTCAAGATGGTATAGGAAGATGCCCAAATATTCCAAGGGAACCCTCACAAGGGAGGCGGCTTAGTAGATACAGCAATGACTTATGACCTATTTGAGGAGGAACCCTCATTCCCAACGCAAGAGGAGAATGAACTAGAGGAAGATTCATATGATTCCCAAGCCTTTCAGACAAAAGGAGGACACTTCCTGAGGAATCAGAATAAGGGTCCATTCACTACATCAGCACCTCCTAATCACATGGTGCCTCCAAATCAAAGTGCTGATAATAATCCTCCTCCACCAAAAGGGCCATCCAACTTCCATAACAAAGGTAACTCACTTGGTGTTGCCAAAAATAACTCAGGTTATAACATGGAATTTGATATTGTTTCTGAGATGCAGAAACAAAAAACTTCTTTGTCATTCTTTGACATCTTAAAGTGGTGCCCTACTCAAAGGGAGATAGTGCTGAAAGCTTTGGAGCAAGCTGACAAATCAAAAGGGAAAAACAAGGTGGCACCTGCTGCAGACATGAATGCAGCCTTGTATAGAAACAGGGTAGGTACTCCACCATTCCTTTTCAGTTTAAGAATTTGTGGGAAGAACCTACATAACTATTTGTTGGATTCAGGAGCTTCAAGCAATGTTATGCCATTTTCCATATGTAAGAAGTTGAGATTAAACCCCATTCAGACAAATAAGAAGGTCATTCAACTTGACAAGACAGAGGTTAACGTGGTAGGAGAATTAAGAAACATACATGTGCAAGTAGGATCAGACCCCAGGGTTCAAACCAACATAGACATCCAAGTAGCAGACATTCCCGAGACCTATGGTATGTTGCTAAGCAGAGATTTCATGAAAAGCCTAGGGGGATATCTTTCCCTTGACTTTTCACATGTGGCTGCCATGGAGAGGGATTCCTACTTAGATTAGGATTGAAAGTGAGCCTCGACTCAAGCATATCATCACTGAGTATGATTGTCCCAATGAGGTAGCTTACTTTGAGACTGAGATGGGGGTTTATAAAAGAGAAGAAATTCTAACCTTCTCGGTTCTCAATTCTGAAGACATGTCAATACAGAAACTCCCTGACCCCACGATTAATGAAAATCAATAGGCCTTGATTAGAAAGTTGCAACAAGACCAACTGGTCTTAGGGGAAGATACTGATCTGCAAATTCTACTACTCCCTAATTGGTGTAGGGTACATTACCAAAACCACTCTGAGTTGGCTTGTCAACCCTACATTGACATTTTAAATCATATTTCCCAAGCTGAGGAAGATAGCTCAAGTCACCCTAAGACCATTGCAGACCGCTTCTCATTTGAGGCCAAGGGAGCAACCATGGTAACCAGGGATAGAATACTTTCAAAGGAGATTCCTTCTCAAATCGAAGAACTCTGTGGGGCCTTTCTGGGGAGAAAAACCCAGTTTCATCCAGTTTTCCCTTCTAGGCCCTCCCTCTAGCGCCAGTTCCTGTTGACGTGTGTTTTGGCACGACAACATGCAAACAAAATATTGCTACTCTGTTTCTCCTGAAAGAGAAAGATAATCACATGGATATCTCAACTCCCAAGGTCTTTGAAGTTGCTTCTCAACTGTGCTAATGTTGCTCAATTGGTCAATGTAACAGTAATGTTCAAGGGGCCTGCTGGTGTTGAGCTTCTAGATTGTTCTAAGATCAAGCATGAACTAAAACCTAATTTAACTGGGGTTTTTAAAGAAACAACAAAAGATAGGTCAGAGCTTTGAAACAGAAAAGAATGATAATTCTTCTAACTTAACCAAACTCGCTACCTTTCAAGGAGTTTGTTAACTAAAACTGCAGAACAAAGTAAACTTGTGATTGACACACAGCCTCTTTCATTCATAGTGCTAATTCAAATAACGGATTTTAAGTTATCATTTAAACAAAACATAAAATAATATTTCAATCCTTGAAAGATTCTCAAATCAAATGATTAACTTAAAGCAAATATCACCCAGGAACACAATATGAAGTAGATTAAACTTTGATTGCTTCTACTGTTAGTGAAACAGATAAGCAATATTTAAAAAGATGGCACAATCACCAGTGTATAGAGAATCTGTGATTCCAAATTGTTTCCAACTACACTAAGACAACTTTGGAAAATACATTACAGCTAATACTGAATCTTACTACTAGACAAGAAGAGAAAGGAAGCTCTCATTACTAAGAATCAAGATGCAACTCTATCTCCTTCTGTTAACTAACTAACTCCTAGATTTTCTTCTAACCATCTGTTCTAACACTGTATCTTCTATTTTCTCCCTTGGTTCTCTCTACCTCTAACTTTCTAACCTTTACAAAGAGGCCGGAATGGCATATATATAGAATGCAAAAAAAAGAATATGATGGCTACTGCTTTAGGGTTTTTACAAAATATCTACTGCCTGCAGGAGGTTCGACCCGCAGATTTTTCTGAGGAGAGTCAAAACTGCATTCAATGTGAAAACTTGCTATCCATGCTGATGACGGCTTATTTTGGGAATGATCCATAGATCTTTTGCGGCTGCAACATTAACTCTTTTGTCCCTGTGTCCATCTTTGAACTCCTTCACAGAGCTGCCTTGAATGCTCCAAAGTATCACCATTAATATTGGCCTACCTCTGCTAGTGATCACTACAGTTGTCCCTGTGAATAGTTTCTTCTCCCTTCTTCATATTCCCATTCATGTTTTAGACTTCTCTGTTCGTTGACCATCCTCTGGAAGCATCATTGGGCTCCCTGCATTCACTCCATCGATTTGGATCTCAGAAGGAATCCATTTCGCTTGCATTCTCTTGGTCTTCCCTCGCAGGAATAGTTAATCGGTCAAACTGTTGCCAGTCAGTCCTCTTAGCCTCTTTTGATTGGTTAGACATATGCCACACGAGCTTCTCGGGTGATCAAAGGTGGTTCAAATGGCATCGCATGTTAGTGAGACACTAATCGTGTCTCCCCGATGCAATTATATCGCTTTTAGCAACCATCGGCATGACATTAGACAGTCGGAAGACATTTTAGTGAGCTGTAGAAGTCATATCAAGCTCATGAAAACCATCGGCAAGATAGTCGCTAGTCGGTAGGACATCATAGCGAACCTCAGGATCCTTCAGCGAACACATCTTTCATGTCGGGGAGACTATCGCTTGTCGCTGTGACCTCATGGTGAAGCCTTCTTTATCTCCCAGAGGGCCCATTCTCATGTTGGGGAGACCTCATCGTTTCAGGGAGATCCTACCCCGAACTTCTCTTTTCTTACCGAGCCCCTCTTTGTTATCAGCAGGACCAATGCACTCGGGAAGACATCTCCCTAAGTCCATCCTTACTCCCCCAAGCCCGAGTCCTTTTTACTTCAGTGTGATTTTCTTCCTTCACCAAGACCTTTTGGTGAAGGCATGATCCTTTGCCAAGCTCCATTTCTTTCGATGGGGCCCCCTTCCTATCGGCAGGACATTCCATGGTCGAGGAGACATCATAGAGAACCTCAGGATCCTTCTCGAGCCCTTTCTATTTCGGTGAGACTCTCCGTAGTTGCCCAGACCTTATGGCGAAGGAAAAATATTTGCCGAGCTCAATGTCCTTCAGTGGGACCTCCCTTCATGTCAGCATGACTTTCTGTGGTCGGGGAGACCTCTCGGCATGTTGTTGTCCCTCGTCGTACCATTCCTCTATCACCCAGACTAGGGATCATCGGCGAGAGCTTTCACCAAACTCGTTTCCTTTCGCTGAGACATCTCCATCGATTAGACCTCTTGCCGAAGCCACTCCATTTCGCCGATACCGCTTTACTTGGGCAAGAGTTCACCCTGTCGGTGAAACATCTTGCCAAAGCCACCTTTCTCTCGGCGAGCTTCCTTCGTGTCGCTGAGACTTCCCTCGGTCTGTGAGACTTTACACCAACCGAGGCCTCCTTTCGCCGAGCACAAACTTTCTCCGGGCTCCTCCTACCTTTTCGATGAGACATATGCTAATCGGCCAGACTTCCTGTTGAAGGAAAAATTATCGCTGAGACTTACTCCTTCACTGAGACCCTATACCAAAGTCTCCCTGCTTCACTGAGAGTTCATTTGAGTTCGGGGAGAGCTTGTTTGATTGGCAAGACTTCCTACCGACACCACACCCCATCGGTGAAACATCTGAAGACTCTCGGTGACATGAATTTTGGGCGACTGATGAGCCTCTTTTGGATAGAACACACAGCCAATCAGCAAGACAACTGCAGAGTCTCGCCAACTTTCTCCTTAGAGGAAGTTTATGATCAACTAGATTGAGGAATGCTTTCCAACTGAGTTCCCTTGGCAAATATCATCCTGTGTGTGATTTAATCCTACAAAAGAAAGGCCTACATTAGCACTCATAAGCAAATAAGATACACTATAATAAATCTGCCATTGCTTATAATTATTTCATTGAATTCCTAGCAAGAAGAAAATCAACACAAGCTAGGACAAGACTAAAATCATATTAGACAAAACAAAAGATAAAACATGGAGAAACAGAAGAACCCCCAAAAGAAAAGCAAATAACTAAGGCAAAGAAACCAAAAAGAGAAGGGGGACCCATTTTGTTCCAAAATAAAATGGGGTGGTTATGCAAGGCATAACAAATGGCGACTCGGCTGGGAAAATGGTTTAACCATTTTCAAGAAGCTGAAGGATTCAGCTACCCAGAACTCCTGGTTTATGAACATTACAACTCCAGTTGGGTCAGTTTTAGTAACCAAAGCTGAGCTAGAATCTCAAATGTAAATCAACAATAGCTACTCCTGAATCTATGTGTGTGCTTGATTGTGCATCACTCTTTTGTAAAGTTTTCTCGATCTTTTAGACAACAATGTGCAAGATTTGAGCTACATGAGTTGATGAAAAGCCTAGGGGGATATCTTTCCCTTGACTTTTCACATATGTGGCTGCCATGGAGAGGGATTCCTACTCAGATTAGGATTGAAAGTGATCCTCGACTCAAGCATATCATCACTGAGTATGATTGTCCCAATGAGGTAGCTTACTTTGAGACTGAGATGGGGGTTTATAAAAGAGAAGAAATTCTAACCTTCTCGGTTCTCAATTCTAAAGACATGTCAATACAGAAACTCCCTGACCCCACGATTAATGAAAATCAACAGGCCTTGATTAGAAAGCTGCAACAAGACCAGTTGGCCTTAGGGGAAGATACCAATCTGCAAAGTCTGCTACTCCCTAATTGGTGCAGGGTACATTACCAAAACCACTCTGAGTTGGCTTGTCAACCCTACATTGACATTTTAAATCATATTTCCCAAGCTGAGGAAGCTAGCTCAAGTCACCCTGGGACCATTGCAGACCACTTCTCATTTGAGGCCAAGGGAGCAACCATGTTAACTAGGGATAGAATACTTTCAAAGGAGATTCCTTCTCAAATCGAACTTGACTCAGTTAAAATTTATAAAATACTTTCAAAGGATAGAAATGATAGCAATTTTATTAGTTAACCAGGGATAGAATACTTTCAAAGGATGCAAATGATAGCAATTGTTCTATTGATGATAGTCAATCAAATATAATTTTACACAAGAGATCACTTGGTTATATAACCAACATGAGACATAGGATTAAACAATATTATGAAAAGTGTATTAATCCTTTGACATGAGACAACTTATCATAACTACCTAAGACACAAGTACTAAAATTCAAAAGATAAGACAAGATCTAATGACAACACTTTCTAGAAAGATTCCCTCCTAGGACCTAAGTAAAATTAACGTGTAAATAGGAGCTACTAATGACTAGATAGGTAAAACACCTATTTACACCAACATCCCCATTAAGTGCAACTTAGGGAGTAGCTAATTATTATCCAAATCACACAAGGATGGGTCCTGATTATGAGGCCATTTTAGGTACCCATGTACAAATGCAAATGCAATCTCTCACAAATGGAGAAAAGGAGAAAACCCAATGGGACAAAACTCATCTCCAAAAGAGAGATGATGATAAAAAATACACTCAATGATGAATAATAAGGAAAAAACCCCATGTGAGGAAAAACAACCACCCATAAGAGAGAAGAAGAGAGACCATGCAGCCCCCCTCAATGTTGATTATCTTACAATGATGTTAGAATATTGACATCGAATGTTGAAGATGATCCAAAAGTGTCAAACAACATTCCTCCCCTTAGGAAGAAATAAAACCAAGATGGTATGCATGATGTCTTCCCATTCTTGAAAGGAAGATGTGAGAAAAAGGGTGATGTGTGATTTCTCTGAAGATTGCTCAAGTGTCTCCATGTCAATGTTGAAAAATGTCATACTCTAAATAGACATTCTAGGCCACACTGTAAAAGATGACAATCCAAAATCCCCTAGAAATGATTGTAGGACATAATCCAAGGACAAATATACCTCCTTTGAAGACAAAGAAGCATCCTCCAAATATTGTCCAAAAGAATCCACACTCATGTGAAACTGTAAAGAATGATCATGTAGAGAATGAACAAGAGGTTCAAATTGTTCCCTCACAACAACTAAAGAAGGATCATCTCCATCAAAGAGAAGATGAATGCAATCAATAGTGTCTCCCAAATATGAAATGTGGGACTCACAAAACAAACTAGAAATGTTTGTCAAGTACTCATCCCAAGTAGCCATCTCTAGAAGACAATGTATGTCCTATTGTATTGAATCACAAGGAGCCAAAATTGTGGCAACACAAGTATCATCAAAAGAAACAATAGATAAAGGAGATGAAACATAAACACACATCACTAGATCCTCAGTAGATGAAACAATACCAAGATTCAAATGACCATATTGAATCTCCTCAAATTGTCCACACTAGATGCCTTGATGTTAACATCTATTTAATCAATAGTAGGAGAAAAATGCGAGAAGGTGTAGACTCAAGATTGGTTATCAACCTCCCCAACTACAACTCTATTATTGCTATGCAAATCTTGGATTATGAAAAAATATAGTGTGAACTCAACACTCTTTCCTACTTCACCATGTGTGATTTGATAGATAGAAAGGATAGTGGTTGACAATGAAGACACACAAAGAACATCATTAAAATATCTTCCATCCATTTCAATGGATCCATTTCCACAAACACACATATATGTGTTGTTAGCCATTAGGATATGTGGTGATGAACAAGTCCCAAATGGCTACATTAGATATATAGGTTGACTCCCCCTCAACCAAAAAGAAACTTTTATGCAAATAAGGGATTTTGAAAACTTGGTAAAATGCATAGAAGTAAGAAATGTCAACTTCAAGATGTTGACCCTTTGAGCTTCTTCAAAATGTCCTTCCAAGTAGATTTTCCTTCTTCCTAAATTATTTTTTCTTTTTCTAGAGTCCTACACTGTAATTCAATCTCCATAAGTGTATCTTCTCCTTCTTCCATAGTACAGAAGTTGAGATTTATTTATGAGATTTTATCAGTACTAGCAAGGGAACTTGAGATAGGAGTATGCTTTATCTTCACTAAGTACCTTAGCATCACATATTTTCTGATTTTTTCTTCTCTTCGATTCTACAAGGCAAAGAATTTTTCATGTAGCTACATAATGCTAGTCCATTTCTGATTGTCTCTATTTTCTTCTAAATAATAAATATATGCTTCATAGCTTATTTTTGTTTCAATTGTGCTCATGGAATCCTTTATACTTAATGTTTTATTCATCCATTTCAAGCAATATGAAAGTAGGTTGTGTGCTTCTTCACAATTTTGAGCATCCTTCAAACATTTCATAGCTCTATGATGTGCATTTGTACATTTCCTTGTGATATCCTCTAGATTCTTTTCTACAGGCCTTGCCTCTGATTCACTTCTAGCTTATCCTTTTAATCTGGAGACATATACCTTCAATGAATCAACCAAGTGTATGAAATTTTATATAGTAGACAATGATGCATTAATGCTTGTTTTAGGGGTTATCTCTTGTAAGGCTCTCATGGCTTCATCCACATCTTGTGCATTTATAGTTAGGACTCTAGTTTCATACTCATGTTGAGCATCATATGTGTGAACTCTATCTTTTTCCACATTAGTATCTTCTTGCTATGTAACTTCTTATTTAAATTCAACCAAAGGATTAACAATGCTCTTTCTTTTATTTCATGTCCTTCTAGAACTGTTGGAGGATTCAAATCTAGTCCCATCCTCTAATCCTGATCTGTTGAGGTCTTTAGGGCTTCTTAGAAGCACTTTTGCATAGTGAATAGCTTTTGCCTCAATCACTTCATAATCTAGTTCCAAGATCCAAATAATTTTTCCCTCAATTGCTTCCATGAAGAAAAAGTCAGTAGAGACAAGAAAAATGATGTCTCCTAAGTACCTTCCCAACACATTCTTAGGAAATATCACTCTTTCATTCATTCTCCTTTGAAACATTCCAAAGAATACCGCAAGAGAATCATCTTGAGCATCTGAACCTCCAAGTCTTCTCATATGATTTCCTATCTAATGTGCAATGTTTTATATTTGTCCAATCTACTTTCCCAACCACTGGTACTTCCTTAAAGAAGTAGTTCTAAAGTAGAAAAATTCTCAACATTCCATACCTAAATGTATGCTTCTTGTTCTTCTTGATCTCCTTCAAAATTTTCAAAAATTGTTGTCAAATTAATTCATAAAGGTCATAATTAGCACCATTTTTAATCATACTTTGTGTAGTGTGAATGGCGATGGAAGATATTGTATTCTCTCTATTTGGGTGATAGATCTTGTGACCAATAAGCATTGTAGCATACTGTATAGCCGCATTTCTAATTGTGTTCAAATTGAGTTCTTTTTCATCAAGGGTAGCACTATATTCTCCATTATGTCCTTAACTTTGATAGATTTTTAGTTTGGAACTGGTCCAGAGGACCACAAACTAGTTATATCTTAAATAGCCTCCTTCATTATTGAGTACATCTCGTCAATCCATATGGATTCATCATGAACTATTCTTAACACCATTCTGGTGTACTTATTTTTTACTTCAAATAATGGTAACTTCTACCACACATCCAATCTCTTCTCACTTAGGTTTTTGTATTCTAGTTTTATGGTGTCATCATTTCCTTCCAATTCATCTACCCATAGAATAAATAATCTTCCAAAGGAAATTTCTTCTATATTCCCATGAATTTACACTTTAATAGCCTTTGTCAATAAAACTCCATAGGGAGTGCTAGAGAATGCGCCTGTGGGATCTTCTAATAAAACTTTGTCAATATTCCTTTTAAGTTTAGGTTGTGGTATTTGTGAGACATCTACAACCTTTGGTCCTTCCATTGCATTTGAAAAAAGAAAATTTTTGGAAGATTGGAGTATGCAAAATACCTCTTAAGAAGATCGACTAATTTAGGGTTTTGATGTTCAGCTACCACGAGATGCGTTGAATCCTTCAACTTCTTCTTTTGCACCTTTCTTCCTCTTTGCATGTGTATAATAAAATGATTTTTTCTTCCCAAACATGCATTTAACTCTTTTATTTGACCCATTTTAGCAATAAATTCTTTAGACAAAAAGCTTGTAAACTTTGAAACCTTGTATGCACAGTCAACTTTTAGAAGCTCCACAAATTACCTCATTTAGACAACTTTCTTTTACAATTTTCACCAATACACTCATATTATTCATCTCCATCTTATATCTTCATGTCAATCCATGACACAACATGTCAGCAAGGGGTTATATTATTTTTAGTAAAGCTTCCCATAAGCCATAGCTTTGGGCTTAGTTATCAGAGGAAACATTTGCACCAAAAATAGGTATAGATTCTCCCTTTTCCTTAGTCTCTTCTTTCTTTCTCCATACTTTTTTCCATTTCATTCTTCACTTCATTTGGATCAACTTCCTTGAATGGTTCATCTTTCTTTATGGGATCATTTTTCTTTGTGCTCTTATTCCTGCAAAATTTAGCAATATGTCTAGGCTTTATGCATTTGTTGCATAGGATATTTCTTTGATTATTATTCCTCCCATTTGTTCTGAATTTGCATTGATTATCTTTGTGTCTAAATCCATAACATGTATAGAAATAACCATTAAAATATTGAGTCACTCTATCATTGTTGTATCTATTCATCATCTGACTTCTGCATTAACTTTCTCTATGTCCAAGTTTCTTGCATATATAGCATTGTCCAATAAAAGATGAAATATTATGATTCATTTTTCTTCTACATTCCACAAACCTATGTCCAAATTTATTGCAAAAATAACAAACCATTGAAATATTGGTACCTTTGAGCATTTGGTTTTCTTATAAGGGTTCTTCTAGCATTGCTTCTCTAATTCCAAAACTTTCCATAGTTCCTCTTGCCTTCAATTTTCTTAGGTTCATTAATCTTCTTTGCATTAGATATTTGATTTGTTTTAGAGCTTTCTCCTTTTTCAAGTCCCAAACCTCCATTATCCTTAGATGCTTTCTATCCATCAATTAACTCACCAAGCATTGTAGAACTTTTCTGAAATTTATCTTCATGAATTATTGCTTTCTCCAAATCTAATCCCAGATTTACCACTTCTTGTTCAAGTCTACTACACTCATTAGTCTTTCTTTTTACCATTGTATTCAAGAATTCCCCAATTCTTTTCTTTTCTTCCAATTTTATTCTTAGTCCAATAATGTCTTCATTCACTTGCTTCAGTTCTTCATTAACTTCCTTATGCCTTTCTTTGAATTTATTGATCTAATCTCTTAGTTTTATGATGCATTCATTTGCCTCTTTTAAATTTTCCTTCAAGTCTCCATTCTCATTTTCAATTATGTTAAGATCTTCAAGAACAATTTTGAGTTCTCCAACTTTTTCTAGCATGCAATCTTCTTCTGTGTATTCAATTACAAAAATTTCTTTTGAAGGAGTAGGGTACTTTCTATTAGCCATATGTTCAAACTCCAAGATCTTCCCAAAGTGATCAAGATCCTTCTAGGGATCCAAGCTCGATACCAATTGTTAAACACTTGAAATATTGAGAGAGGGGGGTGAATCATTGTTCCTCTAAACCAATTAAACATAACACATTCAATCAATAGAATAGAAATAACTATAATGATGTAAGAAAGCAAGAATACAACCACAGAATCACATGACACATGAACACTAGTATTTTTATGTGGAAAACCTAAAAGGGAAAAACCACGGTGAGGGTTAGCTCACAATATATTATATCCAAATATAAGATATTATAGAAAGGCTTGCTGACAAGACACACTATCCAGAAAAATGCTCACAACCCATTGAGAAAGAAAAAGAAGGATTAGAAACACTACCTATTTGAACTAATACAATAGCATTTTTCATATGCCAAATTACTATTCCATTGAAGTACAAAGGATCTTCACACTTATCTAAATCAATACTCTACTCTATTCACAATTTTCTCAATACTGCATCACACACATGTAGGTCAAACACCATACATTTCATATATCTCTTCAACATTCACATACAATTTTCTCTACTTCACCATATTAACATATCATGTTCCTTTTCACACACTCTCACACACCCCTAACCTTCATTGTTGATCTTATATATATCCACATCAAGTGTAACTTCAATTAGGTCATCCTAATTAGAAGTAACACACAAAATTAATCATGTTGACCTCAAACCACAATTAGCGCCTAAATTTGAAATTCAATCTACATCAAGACAGGTCGGCATGAACCTAATATAAATCCCACATAAGATAGAGTTATTTGCATATCCTCTACAAAACGTCAAACATGTTAGGTCAACCCAAAATAGACCTAAACACAAAGTCTTCAAGTGTACATCCAATTCATCAATTGTGTTCCCTTAAAGCTCAATCTTCCTTGGAATTCCAATTCAACCAAAATTTATTAGCTTATCTTCATCATCATAAAATAAAATAATTATTCACGAAGAAGTGCAAAATATCCCACACTAGTACACTGTACAAAAGATAACTGTGATATACAGAGCTGCACACTTCATTCATATATTTTTGAAAATTTTACAGAAGTTCACAAAAAATTGAATGATGTGTGCATCTGATAAACTCAAAAATGTAGTTATTATCATAGAAGATCATACCAATGTTTGGTGAAGTGTAGACCCAAAAAACTAACCCATTGAACTACAAAACTGTCAGAGGAGATACTTAGCCAATTTCTTGATAAACCATACTTTTTGGATTATCTTGCACTGTACATAAGTCACCAAAAATATTTCCACACTATCCTAGGATGATCATAACAACGTTGGCATCAATAAAAACACTAGATCAAACAATATATATACACTTCATGCTCATGTTGCCAAATTGCATCATCAATGACATGCTTCCAACTTCCAACATAAACTATTTCCCACTCCACTCAATCAAAAATTAGAAAATAAAAAAACCATGTTAAGACAACTAACCTCATATTCTCTCCTTTTGAACACAATTGAGATTCTCCTCACAATGGATCATATCATGATTTTAATAATTTTTACAATATGATTAGAATAGTAGACATATGTTCCTTTAAAGATGAACCCCCTTCTTTTGAACCCACTATGGACGCTCATATCATTATATTCATAGAAGATAAAATTATTGATTGAAACTACCTTAATCCCTTATACATAAATGATATTTTTACATAAAAGTATTATGAAAGTAGTTTAATTGACCCAAAATTCTCTTTTGATCAATACCTATTAAACCACATTTATGGACTTAAAATATTCAATGATATGTATATATTATCTCTATTAAGTATCATATTACATCTTGAAATCAATCCTAAGACTACATAGATCATATCAGATAAGGTTCCCATGTGATAATGAACCTTCTCCTTAGAATACCTTCGCTTGATGAGTTCTAGTTAATATCTTATGTATTGCACCAATAACTTAAATTTTTGAGTGAAGATACTATCAATATAGAATTTTATGCATAAATGTTTAGTTATATAATGTATTGCTTCATAAAAAGTATAGGCTAGGTACAAATGTAAACACAAAGATTCAATGTATAAGGAATATGTAGACTAAATAATCAAGACATAGGTTGAATCAAGACAACCCTTGTGCTCTCTAAATTAGGGTTCCTAGATTATCATTAATAGAACCTCCATATAGTTATGATATTAATGATAGTATTTTCCATCCTTGGAAAGATGAATGTAAATTTCACCCTACAAATAATTATTTTTCACAATCACATTCACCTCATCCTCAACATGGTTTACCTCCATCTCTCTCTAATATTCTCTTTCTTCTATAATTTATTGCATATCCCCTCTTCTACCTTATCAAATGATAAAAATAAAATAATATTAACCTCACATCCTCAACCTCCTTTTATATTCACCTTTACTTACCTAATGCTCCCATCACCTTAGTCTACTCCATGTACTACTCCACACCATCATCATATACCTTTACTCATGATTCTCCCATATCTCCATCAACCCACTCTCACCATATAAAATCACTTAACAAACAATCTAAGAAGCTAAAATTAGTATGGTAAAGGATTCCCCCTCCTCTTGATTCTACCTATTCACTTCCTCCTAATTATTTTTCATTATCAACCTACTCAATTTCATCTACACATTTTATTCACTTCATATATTTTATCCTCCATAATTTATGTTGACTCTTCTTTATCACCTTCTCCTTCTCTTCATAAAGTTACCCACATAGATGATATTTGAATTCCTTTTCTTCAATCTATTAGCATCCAATATCTTACTACATTATGCTCTCTTATGGCTCTTAACCTCTTATTAAATCCTCCATATTTATCTTAGTTATATGGTGTTCCTCTCTCACATAACACTTTATTCAATACCATCTTCAATAATCCACACCTCAAATCTACATTTACTCCTCAAGCTAAGGTGAATAATTTTTCTAATGCTTCTTTCTCTAATAATAATCCTATCATAAACGAGCCTCCACCATGTTGAAATATTGAAGAAGACGTGTTTTCATTGATGTGAACACTACATGGTGGTAGGAAGAAGACTCTGCTTAGTTGAACTGATTCTCAGTTAAGTACTTTTGCTATGTGTCTGCGTTGACAGTTTTTTCTCCCTGAGCCCTTCGTAGATTGGTTCACATTTCATTGCACGTTTTGGTCCCTTTTTGTGATTCCAATATGTTTTTTGTGGATGATATCAGTGCCTAATTCTAGAATTTCAACTAGTTTGGATAAACAATTTAAGAGTTGCATTTGACAAAAGTTTGGTACGTAGAATGTTCCTAGTTTTTAGTGCAATGTGCATGACCTTTTCTGTCTACACTTCTTCGCGAGTGTGTGCTTGGCCTTGTGGTTTTGGGATGATGTTTGCAGGTGTCTTTGGGTTAATATTTCCAACTGGCATGACATTTTGAGTTCCATGTGTTTTGTCTATGATAATCAATTGTATTATGTTTTAGTTCTTATGCCTGGCTAACCTAAAATATGTAAAAGGTTGTGGAGATTAAAATTATAATGTGGATGTAAGAAGGAGCTATTATAAGTCCATATTGATCTATATCTCACAGGTTCGTGGCATGAAGGTATTTGAATTTGAATTAGGTGTCGACAAGGCACATTTTGCATTACCCTTGGTCTCATGTATTAAGGTCGACCTAGTTAGTGTTTGCAATGATGCTCATGTATATATATAGAAAATCATTTTGAGATTTAGTGTGGTGATGGTGGTGTGCTAGTAATGTTATTCAAATACAATTAGTAAAGCAAATTTTTGTAGAAGATAGAAAAATGGATATGTGAATATAATTCAGAGTAAAAATTTGTATCAGGAAAAGTGTTTTGGATCAAAATCTTGAGCTTCAAAGGAACCAAATTTAACATATGAAAGATGCATTTTGTATTAGTTCAAAACTTGGCTATGTAGCCATTTTTATTTTCTTACTCTTTGTTGTGAACAGTGAGTCCTTCTGGCAGTGAGCCTCTATGCAATATTTTAAGGAACCAAATTTAACATATGAAAGATGCATTTTGTATTAGTTCAAAACTTGGCTATGTAGCCATTTTTATTTTCTTACTCTTTGTTGTGAACAGTGAGTCCTTCTGGCAGTGAGCCTCTATGCAATATTTTATGACCTATCACACTATATTGTGAGCTAATCCTCATCGTGGTTTTTCCCATCTTGGGTTTTCCACATAAAAATTCTAGTGTTCATGTGTTGCATGTGTTATGGGACATTTATGCTTTCATTTTTATTAATTGCTAAGTATTATATGTTAATTGGATGGTTGGTAATTCAATGGTTTTTGGGAATACTGATTCACCCCCCTCTCAGTATTCTGGGTGTTCAACAATTGGTATCAGAACTTGGTTCCCCTAAAGGAGCTTAACCACTTCAAGAAGATCTTGGAATTTGAACTCATGGATAATAATGGTTGCATACTTGATAACGATGGAGAACTTAAAGTTTCTCTTGAAGATCTTGACACTGGAGTTGAAAGTACAAATAGAAGTCTAAAGGAAAATCTCAATGAAGCCAATGAATGCATCAAGAAATTTAGAGAAAGACATAAGAAATTTGATGAACAATTGAGACATGAAAATTAAGACATCATCGAATTAAGAGTACAAGTGGAATAAAAGAAAAGAATTGAGGAATGACTAAATACTATGGAAAAAAGAAAAACTAATGAGTGCATCAAGCTAAGAAGTGGTAAACTTGAGAGTAGATCTAGAAAAAGAAAAATTTCATGAAGACAAGTTTAAGACGAGCTCTTCAATGCCTTACGAGTTGATTGCATGTTAGAAATCATCTAAAGATAAGAGTGGTTTGGGACTTGAGATAGGTGAAAGTTCAAAAGTAGAAAAGATCAGTGAACCTTAGAAGAATAGAGATAAGAAGAATAATGGCAACTACTGAAATCAAAGAAATAATTCAAGAAGATCTCCCATTAGACAACCAAATGCTCAAAGGTACTCATCTTTTAATAGCATTTGTTATTTCTACAACAATTTTGGTCATAAAGCAATAGAATGTAGAAGTAAAACATATCAGAATGTTTCATCCTTTACTACTCAATGCTTTACTTGCAAGAAGTTTGGACATAAAGCAATTGAATGTAGAAATCAAATGAGTAATACTTACACCAATAACAAAATGTTTCAATCTCTCAATGGCTACTGCTATACATGTCATGGATTTGGGCACAAAGCTAACCAATGTAAATCTAGAATGAATGAGAAGAGAAACTCTTAGAGGAATATTATATGTCACAATTGCAATAAATCAAGACATATTGCTAGACTTTGTAGAAACATAAGAAAGAATAATTTTGAAGTCAAAAATAATCCAGTCACAATGATTGATCTGATAGAAGTAAAGAAGGAAATGGAAAATATTTGGAGGAAGAAAGAAGAGCTCGAGAACAAGAAAGAATTAGAAATTGCAAACGAATCTGTACCCCCCTTAGGTGCAGATAACTCTCTCGAAAAATAAGCTAGGCTTTGGCTTAGGAGGAGCAATTACATAAAATCAAAAATCCCCTTTCTGGTATAAGGTGTCACATCTTGGCACGAAGACATGATATAGAGATTGACAATATAAATATTTTGTAGAAAATTATGGAATAAAATAAGATTTTGCAAAGTTTTTTGGAGTAAACAAGGGTTTGCTATTACATAGTGAATATTTTTTGTCAACTTTTCTGATTGATGCATTAAATGCAAATTAGGGAAAAAATATTGGATTATAATTTCTAAACTTGGCCTAATTCACTCACTTTTATGCATTTGGAAGCAAATCGAAGTGAATTCAAAAGTTTGGGAAGCAACACATCTCAAACTCTAGTTTTAGTCAAACAACGAAGAGGTATTTACTGTTGCCTTAAAATCTTTCTTTTAAGAATTTAAATTCTAAAGAGATGGCCACACCTATCTTAGTAAATGTAAGCAAAAAGCCTTAGTTGAAATTCAATAAATAGCCCATGAAGATATTTGAGGATGACCCACTTCAAGCATTTTTTAGCATACCAAACAAGGTTTTGCCTACTAAGGACACTAGGGCTTTTATTTGCAGAAAAATGGAAGAATATAATCATGCGAAACTCATCGATCCATGGATAAATGAGTTAACTAGAGATGATCATCAGATCAAGCTTGAATATAAAAATCTAGTGGAAAAAAAATTGGATGTTTGGCAATTGTTTCCAAATTTCACCTATGATGATGCCCATAAGTTTGTAAGAATGGCACTAAGTAGAATACATGATTGCTACTTATGGATAGACAAGCCTGGCATGATATCAAAAGAGGTAATAAGGGAAGTGACAAGACTTTGTGCTACTGGACCTATACCAATATTAAAATCTATGAAGAACAAAGATGTAATGGAGCTAACTGGAGCCACATTCGATCATAGGGCTCTCACGATGGATACTATTCATAACTTCATAGTAAGGTATGTGGAAATGGTCATAGGATGCAAAATTTATTACACCAATAGGGAAAATTCAATGTCAACTACAATAATCCATGTTGCCTATGAGACGGTGAAAAAGGGTAAAGACTATGATTTGTGTGAATTTCTTCAACAACAACTATTTGACAACTTGAAACAGACCAAGGATAAGAAATATATGTTCAAGTTCAATTCTCTAGTAGTTTTTTTGTTATTCTATTTTTTGAGAGAGCTTCTAGTGAGAAGTAATGTCATATGGAATCAAAGGAAACTAATGTCACATTAGATTTTGGAACATTTGTGTAGTCTTGGTAACTCAAAGGTTCAAGAAGAGGAACTTACTGCATTCTTTGTATTATTTCAGAAGAGAATGAATGAAAGGGAAAGAATCCCTCACACCTTAGTGGAAAAATATCGAGATGATATCACATTCTTAGTTTCCACTAATTTCTATATTGTTGAAGTTGTGGAACCCATAACAATTTGGATTCCCCCAATCGAATATAAGATGAATGAAGTTGAGGTTGATGGTCTTATTAAAAAAAAATTGAATAGTCCTAAGGACCCTAACCGAGAAAGACATGGGACTTATGAAGAAAAATCAATGAAAGTACATATGGAATTATCAAAACTTGCAAGTAAGAAAAGAGTGACAAAAGCAGTAAATGAAAAATTCCAAAGTAGTGGACTTACACCAAAAGAAATACAGTTGTTAAGAAAAAGAGTTGTTGAATTAGCAGGTACTGTTACTGAGTCCCCTAGACCCAAAAGATCTAGTAGAGTCGGTTCCTCTACTCAACAATAGTCTGAATGAGTTTCTACTCCTCGTAGCACTAAGAGAATGAAGACCACTACTCTAGTGGTAGAAGAATCTCAGTCAAAGAAAAGAAAAGCTACACTGATAGCCTCCTCATTTGCATCTAATACAAAAAGAGGAAAGAAACATAAATCTCAAAGAGAGGACATGAGTGTGCTCTCTGAAGAAAAAGAAGACGAGGATGAAGAATCACCATTAACTATGAAGAACCAAATAACAAAGATAGTTGTTTCCTCTGAAGAAGAAGATATAGAGAAATAAAAACAAGCTTTTAGAATACATGTGCACAAGGAAAAAGAAAAGAAAGAAATAATCATGAATCTAATGATCCAAAGAAGAAGAGGAAGAGAACAAATTCTACTCTAGAGAATCCTCCAAGCCCAATGAACCTAAATGCACTATTTGAAGGTATTTTTCATAACAAGATGTTGAAAGAAATTGCTATCATATATCAGAATGAAAATGAGGAAACAAAGTTACCATAATTGCGGCTATCATCAAATATATTGTCACTGTTGAAGCTGATATGGAGTATATCAAGAAAAAGGTCACAGATGATGTATGGAAGGTATGGAAGGTTATACTAGAAAAGAGAGAAGCATTCACTGCATTAGGAGAAAAGATCAAATCAGATGTTGTGGAGAAGATTAGTTTCTCCATATCTAAAGCTAATAAGGCCACACTAGCTTGAGTTTGTAGAAAATAATTCAGATCAAAGTGAAGGATAACACTTCTCATGGGAATTTATCGAGGTTGGGGCCCTAGCTCGGTTGGCTAAATATTTCCTGTTGCAGGAGGTTGGTCATGAGGTCTAGTCTCTCCCACCCTCGTGGTACCGGAGGGCGTGTCGCGCCAGTGCCGCCGGTCACATTAAAAATTTTACCAAGTGCACTGCAGTTTATATGGGGTCATGCTACCCGATTCCTGCAGTCTTAAAAAAAAAAAACACTTCTCATGGGAAAGATCAGGATCAAATTGAGAAAATACAAAAGGAGAATGAAGAGAAGGTTACTGAGATTACACAAAAAAATTGAGATGATTCTTGTTTGTTCCTCCAACAAGGGAAATGTTTTAGAAAAAGAAAGTAGTGATGATGAAGATGAAATTTTAGATAATACTCTTTTAGACATGGAAGAACCTATGCAATAAAATGATCAAGATATGCATGATGTGGAAAGAAAGACTATGAGTGGAGAGGAAACTATGAAGATTGACACTCCTATCACTATGGGAAACACAGTTCAAAAAACCCTGAGTTGTCTATTTCTCTAACAAATACAGAACATGGCACTAGTGAAGGTAATATGCATGAAGCAAAAAATGAGCAAAGACAAACAAATGAGGAAGACAAAGGTATAAGTAATGATGAAAAGGAAGAAGAGAAAGACAAAAAAGAAGAAGGTGAGCAAGGAGAAAAAGGAAAAGATGGAGAGGAGGAAGACATGGACAAAGATACAGATAAGCCCTCTGATAAAGAAGAAGAAAAGGTAGAAGAAGAAGTTACTAACTCTGGAAAGAATGAAGATGAGAAATTTGAAGAGTTACCCAAGAACATTGGAAAATCCTCCAGTGATCCTATAAAGAGTTACTACTTGGTCATAAATGGTTCCAATCAGAAATATCTTCATAATTGTTGCAATTTCCTACTGGTGACTTAAGTAAGATGCCCCCTGAGCATAAGATGTAGCTAATTGATGTGTTAAATGTATCAACAATAAAAGAAATTCTTGAAACATTCCAAAAGAGTAATGAGTTGATGGAAGAAGCGATGAAAGTCTTACAAGAAATCACTCCAACTACTAATATTGATACTTCATTATCTTCTATGGAGAACTTCATATTGTTGGTTGATTCTTTTAGAGGTTATGCCTCCAATTTGAAAGGAAAAATGGAAACAGAGGCTATAACAAGGCTTATATAAAAATGTTCATCAACCTATGCTAAGATTAAAGAATGTCTGAAAGAGGTAGATGACTATGAGGATGAGGCAAAAATATTGATTTTATATTGCATTGTGTGGCCGAAAGCCACACAAGGTATAAAAGCTGAAATGGACTTGATTGAGTCTCAAATTTCCAAAGCATCAAATGACTATGATCTGGCACTAGACATAGAGTATCATACCTGATCTGCTATAGTAGATCTACATGACAAATTCCTTACCTTGCAGACCTAGAAAGAAAATATTATCAGGAAACTTGGAAAGCTAAGGGACTATGTACAATCACATCACATACCTATTTCATGTACCCTAGCCAGTGCTGAAAAGATTTCATAGATAAATCTTAACCCTAGCACTGTGGAAGAAGGAGGAGATGCCATGATGGAGCTTGAGACTTTACATAGGTTGCTTGTTGCAGAAAAAAGAAGTTGGGAAGAAGGAAATCCTGTTTGGAAAGCTATGCTACAAAATCTTGGGTCAACATCTTCGGGGTAACCATTTTTTGTTTTAGCTCATTCATGTTTGTCAAATATCTCTATACATATGCGGATGTATTAGGAGTTTTTTCTAAGGGGGGTTCAGTTACTTCAGTTTAGTTTGTACATATGGTTGATATAAGTTTTTGTGTGTATGCACCCTATTCCCTTGACGTCAAAGGGGAAGAGATGTGTGGAGAAGAAATGTTGGCATAGGTTGCCATCAATGAAATTGGGGGAGATTGTTGAAAGAATGAAGAATAAATGTTTTTTCATTGATGTCAATGCTACATGGTGGTATGAAGAATACTTTGCTCAATTGAGCTGATTCTCAGTTAAGTACTTCTATGTTTTTATGTCGATAGTCTTTGCTCCCTAAGGCCTTTGTAGACTAGTTATCATTTCATCGCATTTTTTATCCCTTTTTGTGATTCCAATATGTTTTTTGTGGATGATATCAATGCTTCATTCTATAATTTCAGCTAGTCTATACGAATGGTTTAAGATTTGCATATGATAGAAGTTTTGTATGTAGAATGTTCCCATTTTTCAATGCAATGTGCATGACCTTTTTTGTTTGTACTTCTTCATAAGTGTGTGCTTGGCCTTACAGTTTTGGGATGATGTTTATAGGTTTCTTTGGGTTAATATTTCTAGCTGGCATGACATTTTGAGTTCCATGTGTTCTGTGTGTGATAATCAATTGACATAAATTATGTTTTAGGTCTTATGCCTAGCTGACCTAAAATATGTAAAAGGTTGTGGAGATTGAAATTATAATGTGAATGTAAGAAGGAGTTATTATAGGTCCATATTGACCTATATCTCACAGGTTTGTGGTGCGAAGGTATTTGAATTTGAATTGGGTGCCAACAAGGCACATTTTACATTCCCCTTGGTGTCATCTATTGAGGTCGACCTAGTTAGTGTTTTCAATGACACTCATGTATATATATAGAAGATCATTTTGAGATTTAGTGTGGTGATGGTGGTGTGCTAGAAATGTGATCTGAATGCAAGCAATAAAGCAAATTTTTACAGAAGATTGAGAAAAGGATATGTGAATATAATTCAGAGTAGAAATTTGTATCAGGCAAAGTTTTTTGGATCAGAATCTTGAGCTTCAAAGGAACTTAATTCAGCATATGACAGATGCATTTTGTATCAATTCAAAACTTGGTTGTGTATCCTTTTTTCTTGTCTTACTCTTTGTTGTGAATAATTGTTAGAGTTGTCATGCATTAGCTAATAATTAATTAATCTTGAATTGATTATTAGTCTAATTTATTCTCATACACTTTAGCTAAACTTAGGAATGCTTTACTAGTTGAGTTAATATTAGATCATTATGTCTCATGTCATGTGATGTTGACACTTGTCATGATTCGATCCCTTTCTCATTTAGGGCTTTTCTCTTATAAGCATTCAACCCTTATTGTAAATATCTCACGGAGAATATCTAGAGATTTCATATCTTCTTGAAAGACTCTTCTATAGCTTTTCCTTGTTGATGAATATAGCAATTCTTGTTTGCAGATCTCTTGTGTGGAAGGCGTCTTTGTTTGTTGTTTGATCTTGTGGCTCATGGTTTTGTGCTTGTTTCACAATTTTAACATGGTATCAGAGCATGGATTCAACAAACCTCTTCTCGATTTATGAGGTTTTCTTCTTCAACAAGGGTTGTAGGCTTCAGATCTGAATCCCCTTTGCTTCCTTTGCAAATTTTGGAGGTGGAAATTTTTTGAAGCATTTTTGTGTGAAAAGGACCTCATCGTTGGATCCAAAGTTGTTGAGAAAACTAAAATTGGCTTTTTTTCACCTAATTTCGATTCCTAACATCAAATCTACGAGGTTTTGAAGCAGTTGCTTTGTTTCTAGATCTAGAGGGTAGCTGCAATTTTGGAGCATTTTGAGCCGAAATAGACATCACCATCGCGCTCAGAAGGCCCAATAACCTTAAGATCACCTGTCAAATTGTCAAATTTGGTAAAGTTGGCTTTTGAGGCAAAAAAAAATTGCATAGGGACCCGTATAGCCCCTGTACGAACTCCTATGCACACGGATCGAATATTTAAAAAAAAATATGCGCTTTTTTTATTTTTTAAATTTCTTGTATTCTAGAAATTTTATAAAAATTAAAAAAATATTAAAAAGCTTTTTTAAAAAAAGCTACAGGGGCATATTTTTTAGAAAAAGGGGTGCATTTATTAAAGGTACCCATAAGTACCTACAAACTGCAGGCCTACAGGCCCTATGTACCCATGCCGACATTTTCAGCCAACCGGCAATCTTGTTTCACTGGCGGATCCCCCAACAGCTTAAAATTGCCAGCTCTTTCTTCCCGACAACTGCTCATATTTCTAGCAGGTCAAAGATTCTCATGGGTGGTTTTTTCTTTCAGCAGCAACCTCACTTTTTCCAGCAAGTGACTGGTTTTTCTGGTAGGCAGAGTTTTTCCAACTCAGAGAATCCTTATGGAATATTTCGTTCGTTTTTTGTCATTTTTTTGCAAGGGAGGACGATATTTTTTTCCGTCTATGGGGAATATTCTAGGAATATTCCACTGATGTCATGTTGATGTCAATGGTATGGCCAGCTGCTCATGGCCCCTTTGAACCCCTTTGTACCCCAAAAGGGGTGTTTTTTATTTTTGGTCATAACTTGGGCATACAATATCATTTTTTGGCAAACAAGATATCATCAGAAAGTTGATTCCGTCAAATTTCCAGTGGTGTGGGTATCATCACTTCATTTTGCTTCGAGTGCATTCTACAGTCATTTGAAGTCAGAGGAGCTATTTTCATTCTTGAGCTCGTAAATTTTGACCAGTTTCTTCGTTTTTCATGATTCAAATGGCGTTGGAACTATCTTTCAGAGCTCTTCAGTTCCATCCATGTAATTTTTCCAGATTGTTCTCCAAGAACATTTTATTCATATTTTTGTGTTTTTGCACTCTAGTGAATTACTTGGAAATTTTAGCTCCTAGAAACTTTATGTTTATGTGGGCTACTTCAATTTTGGTTGTTCTTCATGTATTTCCAATCTCGTGTCTTTTTATGACATTTTGAGCTTCCATTGTTAGCACTTATGATTTTTGTAAATACACTAAGATAAAGTTCCTCTGTATTGCACATGTATTATGGGATCTTGCACATCACTTTTTGCCTTATTGTACTCACACTATGATATGAAGTGCCATGGGGGCTGATGTTTGCTTTTGTTTTCCTCCATACCTTTCTCATGTGTATGTGACTTTTGTTTTCACATCCTTTATATCTGCTTGTACTTTCATGACTGCACCTTTAGATGTTCTTGGTTCCTCTTCTTGCACTACTTTTAGGCATTCAGTTTTAGTGTACCTGTCATACCTCTCCCTTGTCAACATTATGGGGGGGTTTCTACTGTTGGTGTTAATGCTTTTTTGTTTCGCGTTGGAGTGAGCTATGTATACAGCATTTGTTCCTATGTACTAGGCGGATGCAGTGGCTGGTCACCCATGCATTTCAATGAGATGGAGCACTTACCATATGGACACTCTTGCATTCCTATTTTTGGAGGCGACCTTCCATTTTCACTTGATTAGTTCTTCAGACTATTGGTACTTGTGCTATTTGTATCTTTGAGTTCTAGATGTTTTTCCTTCGTTTTCCATCAGAGTCGAGTAGTGTCATTGAGGGAACTCATGCAGATTCTTGTCTTCTTGATCTTGATCATCATATGTTTCAATGGAGGTTCTTCTTTCAACATTTCAGCAGTCATTCTTCGACAGTGTTTGCAGCTTCTTCATGCTTCTGGATGTTCCTTTTTTCCTATTTTTTGGGACAACCTGCCTTGTTTGGAGGCTTCTTCAGTCCTTCACTTGGCTTTCATCTCTTTTTGGAGTGGAGCTTTTCCCATGAGGTTTTCTCTGTTTCTCCACATTATAGAGATCTTTTGTTTGTACATGGGTACCTTACTTGGCCTTGTTTTTTGAGACCCATCTTGCATTCGTTTTAGGGTTTTTAGCTACTCCCTAAGTTCATCTTAAGGAGAGGTGTTAGAGTTATCATGCATTAGCTAATAATTAATTAATCTTTAATTGATTATTAGTCTAATTTATTCTCACACACTTTAGCTAAACTTAGGAATGCTTTATTAGTTGAGTTAATATTAGATCATTATGTCTCATCTCATGTGATGTTGACACTTTTCATGATTTGATCCCTTTCTCATTTAGGGCTTTGCTTTTATAAGCATTCAACCCTTATTGTAAATATCACACGGAGAATATCTAGAGCTTTCATATCTTCTTGAAAGACTCTTTTGTAGCTTTTCCTTGTTGATGAATATAGAAATTCTTGTTTGCAGATCTCTTGTGTGGAAGGAATCTTTGTTTATTGTTTGATCCTGTGGCTCATGGTTTTGTGCTTGTTTCACAATTCTAACAATAGTGAGTTCACTTGGATAGTGAGTCCTCCTAGTAGTGAGCCTCTATGTAATATTTTATGACCAGTCATACTATATTGTGAGCTAATCCTCACTGTGGCTTTTCCCATCTTGGGTTTTCCACATAAAAATTATGGTGTTCATATGTTGCATGTGTTATGGGTTGTTTATGCTTTCATTTATATTAATTTCTAAGTATGCTATGTCAATTGGATGGTTGGTAATTAAATTTTTTTTGGGAATACTGACTCACCCCCCCTCTCAATATTCAAGGTGTTCAACACACCATAGATTCATTGTGTTTCTTCTCTTGAAGCCTATTTTATACATAATATTCTTATTTTGAATATAGTCTCCTTCCATGTGATGAGTTACTATGCCATAAACTATTAGAGAGAGTGTTTGATGTGATGTGTTATTTTACTTATCATGTTCCTATCTCTTTGTGTTGATTTTTTATATCTTTATTCATTCTTGTTTCTAATTCTTGAAAACCTATGAATGATGTAAACCATTAGGAACTCACCATCCCTCTTTATGTTGACCCATTTTTTAATTTTTCATCTATATTGTGACATACCAAGACTTGATATGCTCCCTTCTTTTACTCATTTTATGTATCCCTAGAAATACATGATAACTCAATTTTATTATAATTGAAAATCCTAATATGAATGAGAAACACTAGATGAAAGATAAATTGTGTAGGAGAAATTAGGTTCACCAAAAAATGTGTAAGGGATACTAAAAATTTCCTAAGTTTATTCTAGGATAATCCAATAAGACACAAACATATGGACATAGATCAACTTAGATTGAAAATTTAGTAATCTAAAGCATGTATGCATATTTTAAAATAATAAAGTACAAAAAGTAAATGTGACAAACAAAGGAATATAAATTTGTGCAAAGGAATATGGATAACTTTGTCCATGGATTAAATTCTAGATGCCTCAAGAACAAAATGAGATATGATAGTCTATGGATCAAATAATTTTGTCTACACTATGATAGATTGATTTTATGGATCAAGGTCAAATCCAAATTTATAGAAATTTAATACACTCGTGGAAATGATGTAGCAGTCTATATTCTTATGCTTTTGGATTTGCTTCATTCACCTCTACTTTCTTTGCCTTTTCTAAAATTTGGGACAAGTGGTATTAATCTTACATGTGAAGAATTGTTAGTATTCACAAGTGGGCATGTTCACATAGATCAACCACCAAAAATGTATGTAAAAGATCAAAGATAGAAAATCTTAGTAGTGTAAATACTCATATAATAAAAATGTAGATCTATATTCATTTGAGAGAATCAAATTAAAGTATTTCCTTTATTAGTTGTAGATGATATGGAATTATACTTGAAGAATGAGATGTACAAATCAATGGAATTGAATGCCTTTAAAATACAAGGACATAACAATAAATTGCACAAAAGTGTGTTAATTTAGACTTAGGTGAGAAAGGAATGGGCAGAATTCAAACGAAATTTTGAATTTGAATTTTGATTACTTTAGGGTCAAGTTCACAACTACAAGGTTAGTCTTGTGCTTGTGAAATGGTCTAAAACATAAGAGAGGCTTGGATTGAGATAGGCAACAAATATATAATGGTTACATAAGACACTGGACTTGTAAAAACTAATGATTGGGAGAATAGATTATTTTATTGACAAATGAATGGGGTGCTTTGATAAATATTCGTGATTTAAGCTCATCTATTTGAAGTGTCTTCTATATTATCTTGTTTACTATAGTCTATGTGTAATTTTCTCTATTTTTTTGAACTGTTGATACTTAAAACATTCTAATCATTTTATATATGATATAAAAAACTTAAGACCTTAAGTCTTCTTTTTAATATATTAAAAACACATAAATAATAATAATTATACATATTAACATGACTAATACATAATTAAAATAAATAATATCAAAATTAAATATATTTTTTAATAAAGATACATAAATATCTATAAACAAATAAATAAAAGCATAGAAAAAACTTGACTTTGTCCAAGATTACACCTTTTATCAATATGCACAATAATTTCTAATAGAATTGTTCAAAACCCAGCCCAACCTTATCTATTTTAAATTTCAAAGAGTGGATGAATTTTTCAAAATACCTTTAAATTTCAAAGTATACGTCACACTTTAGTTGATTATTCTTACTAATCCAAGAATATTTCTCTTTGCGTAAGGGAGGCACTCAAAACTTTTATTAGTCTTAGAAAGCCCTTTTGACTATTCAATTTTATTTTTCTTACAACGGTCATGTCTTTTGTTTGTTTTCAATGCTAATCAATGTTGATTCGATTTTATCTTAAGAATCCTCCTTGTAAGATGGGCATGACTTTTGCGAATGTCTAAATTAATAGAATATGTCAATAATGTTTTTAATACCTAATATTGAGATGTCTCTCTTTCAAATACCAAATACTAAATTCTAAACATCTTATCCTTCCTTCTTTTAGGATAAATTCAACATTTAAAAAAAAGTCACTCACCCATATATGTAGTCTATCAACGATATAGGACAAAATAAAGGTAGCGTGTTCACCCAAATCAGCAATTATTGTCTTTGTCTTATCCACCTTTGCATTTTATATTGAATTAAGCTTAAATTAAAAATAGGTAGTAGATTAGAATTACAAGTACAAAGATAAGATCTAAACATATTCAAACCAAATTAGAAAATGGACAACTTTAGAGACAAACATACTTGGAGCTGCCACTATATAAATATACTAAAACCAAACTTGTACCTAGCCAACTAGAATAGTGTACTCAAGCTATTTTTATATACTAAAACTAAACTTGTACCTAGCCAACCAGAATAGTGTACTCAAGCTATTAAGGGAGCTGCAATAGTTACAAATCAGATTCTTCAAGCATTAGCCATAGAGAATCAACCCCTTTAATGTTTAAATGGTCTAAATATTCTTGAGGTAATGATAAATGGCTATCTTGATATAACTCTTCATTTAGTATCAATCCCATTAATATTTATTATGTTATTAACAATGTTTAGAAATGGTTATGTGGATATGACTCTCATTTGGGAGAGTGTTGTTGAAAGTAGACAGTGAGTAAGAATCTCTTCCATGGTGTTTTAGTCTTTGAGACATGTCTTTGCTCTTGCTTCTTAGGGTTTTGAGCTGATTATGAAGATTATTTATTTGTTTATTTAGTTATTTGTTAGTTTTTCTTTGTTACCACATAATTGAGGACAAATTTGCCATAGTGAGGAAGAGATTATAGTAGAATAATTACATTTCAAACTTTATCAAATAAAAAAAATCAAGAAACATTGCAATACATCTAAGTTTCCAAATAACCTTGATAATAGCTTGTTTACAAGTTTTAAAAGTTATATTACTAGAAACAAAGAAACCAAATAATTGAGTATTCCATGACCATTTGTGTAGGAACTGTTACCCGATTTTCACCTGCGGGCTCAATCAGGCAGGGAACCTATGTTTTTTAAGTGTTCGTGAAGGCCAAATGGAGGCATTGTTTTGCAAGGTTAAATCATACATCTGATGCTATTTCACAAGGAAGCCTGTTGGAGGGGATTGCCTCAGTCGAACCTGGTATAGAACTCCTCAAAGAAGAAAGTCGGTGAGACCCTCCAGTTGTCTTGCCGACTGGCTGTTGTGCTATATTCATTTGAAATCCTCAGGTCGCTGGGACATTTTGGTCACCATGAGTTTTCTATCTCTCCCCGACTGAGGGGGTCCTGCCGACAGTTGTTCACAAGGTTAGCGTCGGGGAGAGTGGTTTACCTTCGCTGTGACCTCTGGCCGATAAATGGAACTCTTGGCATAATGTTTTGTCATCGGGGTAATGTCTTGCCGACCTGGGGATGTCTCGCCGAAGGTTATTGCCTTCGGCATAACATCGTGCCGAAATGGTTAGCGTCGGGAGAGTGGTTTGAGTTCGCCGTAATGTTTGGCCGACAGGGTAAAGTCTTCCCGACTGATATGAGCTCTCGCCGAAACAAGGTGGCTTTGATGAAAGGTCTTACCGACCCGATAATATCTCAACGAAAGGTTATGCCTTCGGCATAAGGTCTAGCCGAAGAGGTGAGGTCTCAGCGAAAAGAGGTGCCATCGACAAGATGTCTCGCTGATGGTTGTTAGTCACGCCAAGGGATTCTCCCTTCGGTGTAGTGTTTTGAGCTCGACGAAAGGTCTCGCCGACCAAGTAGGGTCTTGCCAAAATGAAATGAGCTCGGGGAGAATAGAGGAGCTCGACATGATGTCTCGCCGAGTGGTAGTACTCTCGCCGACATGTTTTGTGCCTTCGGTGTAACTTGTTGAGCTCAATATGATGACCTGCCGAGTGCGATTGTCTCGGCGATGAAAGGGAATATCGCTATAACTTTGGCTGCCCGCCGTAATGTCTGGCCGACCCGATGGTGTCTCGCCGAAGGATGAAGGGCTCGATAAGAGGTCTTGCTAACAATGGGGGGTCTTGCCGATAGCGATGGACTTGCCAGTGGAAAGGGATATCGGTATGACCGATGGGAACTCACTATGACCTCCAGCCGATAGCAATGGTCTTGGCGACAATTTTGGGATATCGATATAACTCCTGCAGCTTGATATGAAGTCCCGCCAACAGTCCTAGGCTATGTCGACTGTCTTGCAGAGTTTAATTGCATCGGGGAGACACGGCTAGTGTCTCACCGACATGTGATTCAGTCTGAATAGCTTTTGACCACCTGGGAATCTTACGTAGCATGTGTTCAACCAATCAGAAGGAGCTACAAGCAAACCGTTGGCAACTTGACCAGTGCCAAGAAGATCAACAGAGCACAAATGACATCAATCTACTCTGAGATCGAAGCTGATCAATCAGCTCGGTGAACATGGTATGGGAATCTAAGCAGGACAAACCTGTTGCTGCTCCTCAAAGAAGGTCAACTTGCGGAAGGGTCTAGAACAGGAGAAGAACAGAAAGGAGGAGACCGCAGTGACAGCTGGGATCTCTGTTGGCAGAAGGTAGATCGATATTAATGGTTACACTCAGAAACATTCAAAGCAGTTCTGGTGAGTTTCGAGGGCGGACATGAGGGCTGCAAGTTAATGTGATGGTTGCAAAAGATTTGAAGGGTATTCTTGGAGCGATCCTTCACTGACATGGACATGGGGAATGCATATTGAATGCAGCATTAACTTCATTCCAAAAGATCTGAGGGGCCAACGTGTTCAGGAGGCCAACACTTTGAATTTTTGTTGTATATATGGCATTTTTTGCCTCTTTGTAAAGGAGTTCTTATGCTTTTCGAAAGTTTGTGACTTTAGCAGTCCTTTCTTAGATTAGCAAACTTTTGTAACTCATTTGGAGCATGATATACAACGTTTACCTTGGATACCATTGATTGTCTCATTTTGCCTTCTTGTTCTTGCAGCATCGTGTATTGTCAGGTGATTGATCAAGTTATTTGTGAGATCTTTTTATTTCCCTATAGCTTTGTCTCACGTATTATGCCTTTTCTGCAAAAGTATGCTTATGCAGGTTGTAAATTGTGTTTTAAAGTTGTATATGACCCTTTTGATTTTTGAAAATTACCTTTCCTTCTTAAAAGCATATGCAAGCCAACCTTTTTACAAAATATTCGTGCATAAACTTACGGTAACACGTTGTGCAGTTCAATGTCAGTCATCCTTGTTCAAGTGTATGCCAATCTGAATGTTCATAGCTCTTATTACATTTAGGTGTATCACCATAGAAATAATGTTCTCATTAGTTTTAATTTTTATGCATTCTCCTTCTACCCTTTTCCTTTATAGAATCAGTAGTATAGGTGATATTAACACAATGGAAGTTGGCCTTCTCCGGAGGTTCTTTTCCATTTTTAGGTGACCCACAACCTAGAAAAGTTCTCATGTTTCTCTAGAAAGCTCAGTTTCCATAACTTTGCATAGGGTGCATTTCTAGGAGATAACAGGGACATGGTAGGAAAAAATGTCATCAAAGATTTCCAAATTTGGTAGGTGTGTCAACAAGACCAAAACACTTGTTTAGAGGATTCGTGATTTTAATGGAAAGGACATCATGGGGTGGTGTGAAGAAAAATATAGAAAACCATCAATGGGGAGTTTGGCATGGAGTAGTTTCTAAGCAATGAACTAAGATTGGGCATGAACTTTTGACATCCAAACTTTGTTATTGAGCTTCAACCATTGGTTGCAAGACAACTTACAATGTCATTTAACATTGAATCTTTGGGAAATAAAGAGGGGAGGAAGAAAAAGAGAGGAGATGGATTTTAGGGGATACTGTGGGAATGCCACCTCCAATATTTAAGAAAGGAAAGGAAAGCTTAAGGAGGTGGGGTAGAGCTTAAATATAGATCATGACTTTCTTATCAAAAGGCTTGAGAGAGAAATCTTTTTTAAACTATTTCAATATTTTCATTGAATCTTGAGGAGGTCTTCCAAATCTTTAAACATATGAATAGCTTATTTAAACAACCTATTTCCTTTAAATGTATTAATGGTGCCCAACTATTTCTCATTATGTTGGATCCACTTGTTGAGGAAACCAATGAACAATACTAATGAAAATATAAACTTGATTAATCCAATTGGAGATACATGTGATTAACCATGAAAGTCAAAATACAACATGAATATTCATGTATAATAGCAATTAGAAATTAAAAAAACACATGGCATTGGATATGTGCGGAGAAATCCTCTAGAGAAAAAACTTCACCTCCAAAAGAAATATTGAGTTTGTATTAATCAACTAGAAACAAGTGCATCAATACAACTCATAGAATCTTCTTTAGTTTGACAAAATTCTAGAGGTGTGAGAGTACTTGTGTAATAACCATATCTTATCCATTCCAATCTCTAAATATATAGACTTAAGGAATCTTAGAAAACCATCGTGGGCCTAAACACAGTCTTAAAATATAATGGTAAAAATTCTCATAGCCTGTGCTACATGATAGGGGTCTCCAAAATAGAAATTAAATCCTCTTATACATTGACGTACCATAAATTTCATCATAAGAATCTATTAAACCCAATTTATATTTCCTAAGCACTCCATGAGTACACTAAATGCATTGTCATAACCAATCTTAGAAAAGATGCTCCATAACTCTCCCTCTTTGACTTCCTTTTATAATGTCCCTCAGTTAATGTCATTGCAAAAATGAATGCACATAATCTAAAGAATAATACTAAAATAATATCCCTCAACTCCTTGTGGGAATTCAAGCTACCCATTCCAAGAATGATGGAGACTTGAAATTTTTTGATATTATAGGTAAAGGTGGGTTTCCAAAAGTGCCCAAACCCTTTTAACAATGGGATCTAAAAACATAGCTAAATTCCCAAACATGGAACCAACAAATAATTGATTTACACAAGAGATGGAACTCCACAACAAGAACAAACAACAAAAAACCTACAAAATAATTGACCCAAAGCATATGGATAGCCTAGAAAGCTAAATAAAAGACATTTCTTTCAATACATTAATTGTATGCCATTCTTCCCAAAGGAAGCCTAAATATTCCTCTAGAATCTCATTTTCTAGATTGGTGACTTATTTATCCTTCTAGATGGTTATTTAGAGTGAGTTCTTTTTCTAAGGCCCTCACCTTCCATTGGGGCCCTTTTGTTCAACATATTGTCATGCAACATGGAAATGCTAGAAGAAATTTTTTTGATAGTTGTCCTAAAATAAATAACGTTTTTTGGAAAAATATCAACTCATCTTCCTTATTCTCTAGCTACCCACACACACTCTTTGAGGTCAATTATATCAACAAAAAATAAGCTAGAATTCCTTTCTCAAATTCCTTCTTTAAAAATAAAACACTTATGTCAACTTCAAGCTCCTCACCATGGATTTGTAATGTCGTCAAGATCAAAGGGTCCAATGAAGGATTATCCAACATGCAACCTAACTAAAAAACTCACAAAAAACCAATTGAACAATAAGCAATAGATCTTTATTTCATTTCAATCATAACAATATTACAATCTACCACAATGGGTTTCCAACATGCTAGGCCTCTGTCATTTGATTACAATGTACAAATTACATAATTCGAAGGATATTGCAATCCAATTCCTCCAACTTCATCCTACTTCATTTGATACTTTCAAATGATCTTAATGAGTGTGTATATTTTCTCCCAATCTTAGGGATGATCTTAGTTGGCTACAAAGTGGCACAAAGCTCAATGCTACATAAAACATGTAGTCAACTACATGTATAGTTGAATCTCTTAAATTGAATGCAATGATGATGGACCTACAAATGATACACATAATAATCACTCTTTGTTTCAATGTTTATTTCTTTGCATTCCTTTACCAACATAAACTTTATAAAGCTATTGCAAACCATGGATGATTAACTAGGTATAATCCTATCATGACTATCAAAGTTTGGAGACCGTTTATACCCATGCGATTATCAAAATCTTTTGAAAAGTGAATATGACATTGAAGGATTATAGTAGAACATATTTATCTCGGTGTAAGGTAAAATTTGCAACTATGGTAAATTGTGGTAGTATCTTCAATAGCTAACTCATGAATAGAATCCAATGAAAAAATATATAAGAAAAACAAACAAGTAAAATAAAATATGTTTGTTTGATATAAATTTACTCTTACATTAGACACCAACAGTTGGTTGAAAAGTGAGTCCCTCACTTTCCAATGGCTAGAGGGAAACCAAGATGGTATATTTTAGCCTTTGAGATTCAAGATGAGTCTTGTTCAGGTATCCCTTTCCACTTAATTGAATACTTTTTACACCACCTATTCCTTGTGCTCCTCTCAAATTTCTATCCAATGTATCCTCAATTTTTTATTTTTATTGTTGTGCTAGATTTTTTCATTGTACATATTAGGTTCCAAAACCACAGCTCCACTTCCTAGAACAAACTTTCACTTTCAAGGCAAGGGTTGTCATTATAAAAGTAAAACCTATTCATCCACATACTATGGGGGGTTAAAGGACAAATCTACAAGAGCGGGTTTTCTCTCCTGCTCTTTGATCTTATCTTATGCTTGAGAGGATGTTCCCAGAGGCTTGATAAAAAAATGGACAACCAACAATTGTGATAGATATTTACCCAATTTATTGATTCAATTCTAAATACTATCATTGAGTTGAGAGCAACTAGCTATATTGACACCTCTATTTAGTTGATTTCTTCATCACTACAATGAGTGCAAGGTGGAGGCAATCCAGGTCGACCACAAGGTAAATTGATAAATATGTTATATGAGTTTGTTCCCTATTTTTTTACAAAACCATGGGCTACTTGAAAGTTATGAGTGAACTAGAATTGCTAGCTTACTTATCTATTCATTTTAATTACTTGATTGAATCAATACATTTCCAAAACAATATTTATCAATGGGTTGAAAATTCATAGTTAACAAGAAGGAAAATTCAATAAAGCCAAGCACAGAATAGTTGATCAAATAATGAAAATGCAATCAAGGTTTGAGTATCATAGACAAAACATACTTAGTAATCCATTATTGAGTTACACAAATCCATGTGTAAATACAAGGTGATCATTAAAAATGTTGTAATGCCTTTGAATATTGTTATATTAATCAAATCATATTTACACTCATAACAACAATTGTGAAAAGAGGAAAACTCTATTACATTCATACACTTTCATTAAAGTGTACATACAGTCCTAGACACATGGAACTTAAAATATTCTCTCATGACACTTCAACAAAATCCACTGCCTTGTTGCAAGTAAACTTCAATGGTTTAAACCTTGAAAATATCTAACACCAACTAAGTTTTATTGGAATGGACATTGACTAATCCCTTGAAATGAATCCCAGAAACCCTTTTTAACCAACTAGAGATTTCCCTAGAAAAATAAGACTATAGCAATTCAAAATCAATGGCTCAAATGCACTCCCTCCAAAATGGACACCTTGAATGAAGAGGAAACTAGAGGAGATAAATTTGGTAGGCAAAAGATAGCCCACAATAATGGCTAGTAGGTGAGGGGGATGGTTGGAAATCACACCATTTTATTTGGTACTCAACGATATTTAAAATGACCTCTTTATGTTTATTTGATGCCCCATTAAGAAATTATGAATGTAGTCATTATATCTCTACCTTCTCTTGAAAGAATCAAAACTTAAAACACTTTTTACCCACTTTCTTTTTTGAAAAATCAAGCATATAGCAAGCACATGGACAAGAAATTTCTTGCTTTAGAAGCTTGATGATATCATAGACAAAAAGTGGACCCTTTGACTTCACAATCATGGAAATATAGCTCTACATCATTAGCAAGCAATCATCCCATAGAGGTCGCCAAAATTATGACTATGTGACCAATGGACTGATAAGGCCTTTAGTTTCCATGATTAGCAAGAAATCATCCCATAAAGGTTGCCAAAATGTTGATTTTTCATGCCCCCTTAGATGGCCTATTATTAAAAATTGGTCTAAGAGACCTTATTCAGGTCATCCCATATGAACTATACCTTAAGAAATCCAAAAAATTGTTGTGTTAGACCATTCAAACTTTTGAGTTTTCAATTGTTTGTATACTCTCATACCATCTCTATTGATACCAGGTTCCTACCTCTCTAACCCTTCTATCCATCACTTTCCCAGGTATAAGTGTTTCGGGTTTTGATCATTGGTCTTAACCCTTAACCCTTATTACTTTCCTTTATGTTCCTTTTCTTCCCTTTATCACCATAGTTTTGACGAAATCCCTAGAAAATATGTGTCTTAAGGTTTTGGGATTCGAGGATCAATCATCCTCCTTATCCCTTACCATCATTTCATCATAAGGCTTAAGTCTTCCTCTCGATCCCCAATCCTTAATGTCATATATTCGACCTTTGGCAATCGAATCTCCCTTCTATCTTTTGTCTTATTTTTGTGATAAGACTTAGGTCTTCCTCCAGATCCCCAATCCCTAATGTCATATCTTCAGCCTTTAGCGATTGGGTCTCCCTCCTATCTTCTTTCTTATTTTTACAATAATACTTAAGTCTCCCTCCTAATCTCTTATCCCCGATGACATATCTTTGGCCTTCGATGATCATGTCTCCCTCCTATCTTCTGTCTTATTTTTGCAATAAGATTTATTAGGTCTTCCTTCCAATCCCTGATCCCCAACATCTCCCTTTTCCTCCACACTCTTCCAATCTTTTCACCAACCTTTTGGATTTTGGTATCCTCCTTCCCTTCTTCCAACAAGCATTAGGCCCAATGTTTGTCATCCGACGAAAGTCATCTCTCAAGCATCGTGGTTTTGACATTCTTCAGTCATCTTCTTCATCAGTATATGGTATGTGGAATATGGTATGTGGTAGTCCCAATGCCCGATTTCCGATGGGGGTTTTCTCTTCAAGATTTTGAGATAGTGCTCCAATCTTTTTTGACAAGCATTTCTTTATGGGCCTGACACTCAATGTCCCATGAAGGTGACCTTTCAGGGTTACTAATCATTTAATGTTTACTTATTTAATCCAATGGTTGGTTCAAGTCTTAAGCTTCAATGATTTTCTTGAAGGGTGCATTTTCAAGCCATAAATACCATTAATGCTCAGTGACTCTCCTCAAACATCCAATCTTAGCTTCTAAGACTACAGGGATGGCATTAAATGCATTGACTATAGATTTGGAAAAGGATTGTGGTGGCCATGCTTCATTTATTGTCTGCAAGTGTGCATTTTTCCAATGTCTCATGCTTAGATCACATTTTGTGGGTGATCTCCATCCTTCTACATGAATACTCAAGGGTCATTAATGCAAATGCATGGTGGAGGTTTAAAGAGTGTTGGACACTCTTCCTTGGCATGTTTTTTTATTTTGTATCTTGAATAAAGGCCACTTTTGTGCTCATTGTAAAGGGTTCTTCCTAGGTTCTTCCCTAGTTTCTCTTGTAGATACATGTATTTTTTGCATTTTTGGCAACTGTAATATTGGCCTATTCCTCTTTATCAATACAACTTGTTGTCTTTCCTTCTCTCACCTTGGATGTGTTGTGCAAAGTCTTATTGCCTTCATATTTGAATGAATGTTTCTTTGTTTTCTAAGGTTGAATGTTGTGTTAAATATGTTAGAAAAATCTAATTGTGGAGAAATATATTTCCCTCTTAGTGTATGTTAAATCCTAACCTTCATGTAACTTCCTAGGAACTAGCATAATAGAGGGTTGTGTGAATTTATCTGGCATTTTTGTTAGTATTTTGTGCAATTGTAGGTAGGAGGAAACATCTCTAATCTTGGTGTATCACCTCTCCCTTCCCTTTTTATGCATTTTTTCTCTCCTTTTGCTCTATGATTTGGTAGAATATGACTACTGTAAGGATTTCATCTAATGGGTTGGACCAACATATATGTACCTAGTTTAGAAAAGGAAGCTAACCATCTCCAAAGATATAACCTCAACTGCAAGGTCTCACACCTTGAGGTTATTTACATTATTTCATTAGCATTAGAGTGAATTAAAGTCTTGTACCTAATTAATTCATTCACTAGGTAATTAGAAGACTTATTCGCATGATTAAGTTTACTTAGGATATAAGATTCTTTCTAGAAGTCTTACTTGGCTTGTCTAAAACTTATCTTATCTAGCTATTTTGCATGATTCCTAGGTAGTTAGTTTGTTAGTTGTCTCGTGTCACATGATTATGAAACCTATCAACATCATGTTACATACTACATCTCAACCTTGCCTATATAAGGAAGGTCATTGTACACTTTGTAATATAGTTCATACCTCATCATTTTGATAGGTCTTAATATCAAGCAAGCTCATATTCTTGCATACTCTCTTGTAGAAGGTTTTCATTGTTTTTACAAGTGGTCTTGGGTATTGAGCTAATCTTCACCTCTTACATGGTATCAAAGTCAATCCTTGCAAAACCCTTCTCAAATTTAAGGGTTGAGTTATTTCTAGTGAGAGATATAGGTTATTTTAGTAAATTTGAGTATGCTGTTCTCTTGCATCATATGATGACTTGGAGAATCAAAAAAACTTGAAAAAAATACCAAATTTGAGGTTGTCTCTACATGTGGGCTTTCATGGAAAGTCACTTTTGGCTCATGTTGGAGGAAATATGAGCTCTTATTCAAGTTCATGGCAACTGAGAATGTCAAGATTGACTTTTGTTTCACCTAAATCTGACATTTTTGGCCAAAGTTATGAGGGTTTGAATATTTGCAAGATCTAAAGGTTGTAGAGCTTCTAGTGCATTTTCAGTGAAATCTGACCTCGTCATTGTCTTCAGGAGGCTCGAGAGACAAAAATTGATATATAACACGCCCTATTTCAGCTTTCGTTGTTCGTGAGGCAAAAAAATTTTACCTGGGCGATCGTACAGCCCACCCGAGTATAGGGTACACTTTTGCAAAATAAAATAATAATAATTTTATTATGTTTTACATTTATATTTTTTTGGCTATTAAAATTTATTCGGGTTTAAAATATTGATCAAGCACATTATTGTTGGGGATTAATTTTTTATTTGTGGGAAATAATATTCTATGGTGGATATCGGCGAACAAGCAAAGAATTTTTGTAGAGGTCGGACTATGCACCCATTCCGCCGAACTCCCAAGTCGTCGTCGGTCCGTGCTTCTATTCTCATCCTCTAGTGCTCACTACGCTCCACCGTCGTCTTGCAAAGACTTTCTACCTAATGCTTATTCCCTGTTGATCCTCCATGTTGACCGATTTTCTCTGGTAGTGTACAAATTTGCATCCAATCTCTATGGGTTATCTTCATCGACGGGTGTAGGTGCTATTGTCTATTGGCATCTACAGTCATTCATATTTGTCGACCTTCAAAGTTTCCATAGCCGGTTATGTTTTGCAATGGTTGTTGCTTCGGAATTTTTGACAAATGGTACAAATTCTTTTAAATATGCTAGTTTATTCAAAGGTTTATATATCGGCTTTTAAAAGTTTTTATATGTATTAAAACTTTTGCAAAACTTTTAAAGTCGTCCATATGATTGTCTTGGCTGACGATTGTTTAAGGGCCAACCCTTGTAATTTATTTTTTGCAAATTTTTAGCTGCGGTCATATGAATGACCATGCCCTAGCCCGAAGGAGCCCAATTATTGCGCCTATTTAGTGTTGGCAATATCTTGTATTTGCCCCCAAGTGCCTTCAAATAGGCCTTTTTTTTCATTTTTGCATAACTTTTCACCACAATCCCCAAATTCTACAAATGAGATATCGACGGAAAGCTCTCTCCGAGTACTTCACAGTGTTGTAGGTATTTTTGCCTGATTTTTCTATAGGTACAAATTATTCACAACTAAAGTTAGATCGCCCCTTTAGACCTCTGAGCTCATAACTTTCTGCCAGTTTCTCTGATTTTGGTGATTCAAGTTGCATTTGGAAGTTATTGAGGAGCTCTTTGATTTGGTTCATGTAATTTTTTCAGATTCAGCCCCAAATGTGAGATATTCAAAAAAAATTATATTTATTTCTACTTCATAACTTGGACACCCTAACTCTTGAAGAAGTTTTGTTTGTGGTGGGGAGTTTATTTGCAGTTGTATTATCAGATTTGAGAGGTTTCATATCAATTTGTGGTGTGGGCGAATCATGAGCCTCATAAGCTTACCTTTTGTTACTTTTGTGTTTTGAATTGTTTGAGTGTTTTGGAGTCTCATAAGGTGATTTATGACCATTTAGAATGATATGGGTTCATTTTGGAGTGATTAATTGGGTTTTTTATTTAAAAATGTAAAACTTGCCAAATGTTGCATAAAAGTTGTCATGCAACTTTAGCAAGGTGGCAAAAATCAAGAAAATGTTTACATGCAAGCAAGAAATGGTTACAAATCATTGGGATTGGTTGTAAATGCATAAAAAACACCCTCCAAAGTAGAATAGAGTGTTGGAGAATTTATATTGTAGTTTTAAGTTAATGAAAGCAAGCTTTTTTGGAGGTTTTCTAAACATTCCAGTCTGTTATTCTTTCTTGTATGGCCTATACAACACATTTAATGATCATAAACTATTTGGAATGCGTGGGCATGTGAATCCTCTTTCTTTTGGTTTTTGTGGCATTGAATTTCATTGAGTTTTGAGTAAGATATGGCCATTTTGGTGAAGGATGCCTTATTCTAACAATTTTTTCCATAATTTGCAATTTAAAAACATGCTAGTAAGGCCATGTATGGTATAGTATGGGCCTGAAACTAATTCTAAAAGTTGAAGGAATGAGTCTAGTTTCATATTCTTTTGGTTTGAGAAAATTTTATTAAGTTTTGAATGAGTTATGAGATTTTTGGTGAGAGCAGGTTTGTGGCTGCCCTAGGGTTTCCAGTTTTGGGAAAAACGCCATAACTTTCTTTTCCATCGTTGGATCTTTATGAAAATTAGAGGAAAATTCTGTAATTAGGTTATCTTCAATCCCACTAAAGTGATTGGCTTCATTATTTATTTTTTGAAAGTTATTAATGATTGTTCCTTTCATTTCACAGTGAGGCAGCCTGTGGGTTTAGTTGTTTAAGGTTCTAAGAAAGTATGCAATATATTGATATGAATAAATGGGTGATTGTTTGCACATCATCAAATGAATTGTAAAAGGGGTTTGGACATTCCAAGAATCCATGCTTTTGTTTGGCGAATGCTCATCAAATTCATTGAGAAAGTTCACTAAGAAGAACTAGGCATGGCCCTAGATTGAAACTATATTTGTATTGAATCAAGATTTGTTGTAAAAGATCCTTTCTCTACATCATTTTGGTATCAAAGCCCAAAGATCTAGACAAAGGAAGTTTTGGAAGTTTGTGAGTCACAAAATGTGTTGGAAATTTTTGAAACATTGTTGTCCCTTGTTCCATAATGTTTATGCCCGTTGATGTGTTTCCCATCCTTTAATGCTCATTAAGTTGTGTCCTAAATGGTGACAAGGTGCACTAAAGTGTTGAGTTGTTTCCTCCAATGAAACCATGGAGTGAGTATGTATTGGTACTATCATATTGATAGAGCGTTTTATTAGGAATTGCATGCAGAAGATATCAATTAAATATAGATAAAGATTAAACAGAGGAATGAAAATACACAAAAATAATAACAGCGAGAGACAATTTTAACATGGTTCACCCAAACTCAAGCTACATCCACCAACAAAGAGTCCAATATTATTATCCAGCAAATCGAACTACTTATAACAAATAATCATTGCAATTCAATACCACTACAAATGCTACAATACAATATCAACAAAAACCCAACCCTTAGCCGTTTTATCAAGACTTATGTTAGTTACAAAATTAGGGTTTCTTATGTCGGCCAATAGAAAAAATAACTCCTGACGCCTTAATAAAATAATAGAATTCATGCGAGGTTTCGAGGGCACTGCCCCCGAGCCCCCGCAAGGGCGCTACCCCTCTACCCCGCCCTATATCGTGATAGGGAGCATGCCAGGGGCACTGCCCCTTACCCCCATCTTGGGGGTGCTACCCCCAAACCCCCGTTAAATAATTTGGGGGGAAACCGTGTCGATAAAAGGAGAAAATTTAACCTTCGAGTCTGATTAGGCTCCATATAACAACATGTCTACCCCTGCTCTGCATCAGTTTGATTCAGATATTTTCCTTTTTTGCACTTTTGGTACTTGTTGACCTCATGGTTGAACCAGGATTTGAAGTGTTGACTCCTCATAACTATCATACATGGAAGGTAAAAATGCAAAGATTGCTTTGGTCAAAGGGTTGATGGTCCACTTTGAGTGATCACCAACCTAATTTTACCAAAGAGTATGAATGATTTGCTCATAGGAATAAATGTGTTGAAGCTATGGGTTTAATTGCAATGCATGTTTCAGATAATTTATTCTTTCATATTGAGGAATGTACAGCTCCTAAGCAGGTTTGGGATAAGTACAAGACTCTCTTTGGTGCAATTAGTGAGGTACGTTTCATGCAATTGGAGGTTGAATTGGCTTCACTTTCTACAAATGCATTTTCCACCATTGAAGACTATTTGGTAAAATTCAAATCACTAAGATCTCAATTGGCAGGATGTGGCAAGGATAAAATTGATAAAGAGTGCATCTTTTTTTATTTTTTCTAAGTTGAAAGGTTCCTTTGCATAATTTTCTATTTCCTTCTATGCTACAATGGATGGTTTAGGTGATTCTTTTGTAATGCCCTCTTTTGAGACATTTTGTGATAGGTTGGCTAGAGAACAAGCAAAACTTAGTCAACTTGAAACACATGCTAAGAATCATGCTTTAGTTGCATCATCATCTAAGGATAAAGGAAAGAAAAAGTTCAAACCTAAGGCAGAATCTAAAGAACCTCCCACCTCTTCAAAAGAGGAAAAACCTAAGGAGAAGACTAAATGTGGTTATTGTAAAAAACCAAGGCATGGTGAACACACTTGTTACAAGAAAGAATTAGATGAAATGAGGAAAATCTTAAAGGAACACAACATTTCTTTGCCCTCTAAGTCTAAAATTTCTTCATCTTCTTCTTCTTCTCAATCAACATCTACTACACACACACTGGGCTTGCAGGCATAGCAAATGGGAGTGATATGATAGATGATTATAAAAAGAAAGGACATGCCCTTGTTGTAACCTATGTTGAGAGGTCTCAAAATTGGATTCTTGACTTTGGAGCCTCCTATCATATATCAAGCCAACCTGTTATGTTTTCATCTTTGAAGCATACTTCACTCATGAGGATCTTGATGGCTAATGATGTTTATCAAGTGATGTATTTGGTAAAGGGGTTATTGATGTGCCACATGGTAGCTTTAATAATGTGCTTGGTATTCCTAATATTAAGCACAATCTTCTTTCAGTATATAAAATAGCACAAACTGGTAAATCAATTGAGTTTACTCCAGATTCAGTCTTCATTCGAGATTTGGATAGCAAGCAACTTGTTGCAGTGGGTAGGGCCAATTGTCAGGAAAAGATCTATTACTTTTCTCATTTTGTTCTTGATGGTGAATGTTCTAGAAATGACTCTCCTATATCCAGTGTGGATAGTTGTCCAAGTGGTGGTTGTCATGGATGGTTAAACCTCAACATTCATTAGCCATGTAATGAGGTTGCATTTCCTCCTACTTCTTCACATTTGAGCAAGACTTCAGATGAGCGAGATACTTGTGGTTTTCCAGATTTGCACTTGCAGGATGGTTTCATGACAGGGATATCAGATTTGGTGTGTCATACTTCTTCAACAGATTTGGAGGACTTGTTTGAGGGGGTTTCTCTCCTTTTTTATCATTCATCTTTGGAGCTTCTCTTGAGTCTCCACATTCTTTGTATTCTTCTTTGATTGGGGTAACACCTGATTTTGTTGAGGCATCTTCAGAGGCTCTTGACACATCTTCAGAGATTTCATGCTTCAGGTTGCTTCCCTCTTGCTTCTTCATGGAGATGAGGTTTCTTTAGCATCCGCCATTGGATATTTTTCTACCCAAGGGGAGATACATTGTTTGTAGGCATTCGATTCTCTTTCGTCTTTAGACATTTTTCAATGGTTTTGGAGTTACTTCATTATGGGGGAGCTATGTAGTCTCTTTTTTTCCCTCTTATGGGGGGGCTTTTGTAATGTATATATGTGATGGATCATGTACTTGGGGGTATCATGGAGTCCTCCATCCTTCCTCACATGATTTTCTTTGATTTGTCTATTTTCTCTCTTTTGGAGAGGAGTTTTGTCCTACTGGGTTTTCTCCTTTTCTCTGGTTGCGAGAGATTTATTTTTGCATTTGTACATGGGTACCTAACATGACCTAGTATTCAGGACCCATCTTTGCATCTTTTGCATCATTTGCATAATAATCTTCTCCCTAAGTTGCACTTAAGGGGGGGTGTTAAGAGTGAATTAAAGTCTTGTACCTAGTTAATTCATTCACTAGGTAATTAGAAGACTTATTCATATGATTAAGTTTACTTAGGATATAAGATTCTTTCTAGAAGTCTTACTTGGCTTGTCTAGAACTTATCTTATCAAGATATTTTGCATGATTCCTAGGTAGTTAGTTTGTTAGTTGTCTCATGTCATAGGATTATGACACATGTCAACATCATGTTACATACTACATCTCAACCTTTCCTATATAAGGAAGGTCATTGTACACTTTGTAATATAGTTCATACCTCATCATTTTGATATGTCTTAATATCAAGCAAGCTCGTATTCTTGCATACTCTCTTGTAGAAGGTTTTCATTGTTTCTATAGGTGGTCTTGGGTGTTGAGCTAATCTTCAACTCTTACAATTAGAACATTGAGCCTATGTTTAACAGGGTGTAATTTTATGTGACAATAATTTTTGGCATGCCCATTGAGACTAGTTTGATGGGATTTTTTCATCCTACTGAGAAAGTGGTGTTGTTCTTACCATATTTAGCCTTAAAGAGGCATTCAAAAAAGTACCTAGTGACTCTGCAAACAAAATATGGTGACTCTATGATAAATCTATTGGTTCAAGCAGTGCAAGTTGTGCACACCACCCGTCACTCACTGAAGGATTTGGTGTGTTCTCCAATGCATCTTTCCTTTCATGGTAGTTCTCCAACACCATGGTGACTCTATGTTAAAAAAAAATGGTTCAAGTAGTTCAATTTCTCCCCGCTAGTTATGACAATAGTTTTTGGCACGCTTGGTGGGACTAGTTTAATGGAATTTTTTCATCCTACTGAGAAAGTGGTGTTGTTATTAGCATATTAGACCTTAAAGATTCATTCAACAAATTACATGAAAACTTTGTAATCAAAATATGGTGACTCTATGATAAATCTATTGGTTCAAGGATCATTTTGTTCATCTCTGCAAGATTTCTTGTGGTTGAATTTTTATTGTATGGATTTCTCTCAAGTAGTGAATTAAATATGCTATATAAAAAATGTTGAATGTCTTGAGTGTTTACAAGGATTTGTAAGTAGAATTGGCTATGAATTATATAGGGTAGCAATGTAATGCTTTGGTACAAAGCCTGATTGAAGCTAGGTCAATTATTGTTATTCAAGTTTCTTGTTATATCTATCTTGACTCTATTGCTTAGATTTAAGGCACTGGTCTATTGAATGTTCCTGAATGCGGCTCCATGGTCATGAGTTTCAAGAACAATTTTTGTTACTGCAATAATTTATTTGCATAATGTTATTTTCATGTTCTCAAAGCACTAAATACATAGAAATCTCAAGGATCTAGCCCATCATAGTGTTTTATCTATAATTCTTTACTAAACAATTAGAACATATCTGCTCAAGACAATATTCATTATAATTGTGTGGAGATTCTATATCCACCTTATCACCATAAGGAATATTTGTAAAGGTAATATTGTATAGGATTGCTCTCCTCAGTTTTGCAGAGCCTAAATTGTTAGACTAATCGCCAATGTCTCCCTTTGGATTCAGGACATGGACTAACCGCCTCCCGTGGATCTGTTTATCTTTGGCATTTGTATCGGGCGTTAATAGGTCAATCTTTAGGTGCAATGGAAAATATGTTCCAACATAAAGTGCAAAGGAATAGAATTTCTTATCTTTTCCTATTCGTTGGTCAACCCCTTAAGTAAATCAATCATTTGAATTAGCTATTCTTTAGGTTGTCTTAAGATCTAGTTCAGAAAATTAAAACACCAACAAGTCTAATGACAAACCCTTTTTTTGGGAAAAGAACAAAAACATAGTCAATGATGGTGTAATTGATGCAAAACACATTCAAAATGCCCAAATCTTGATAGCACCATCATCGTCCAACAACCAAAGCATAAAGGTAGTCCAAAACAATTTTATCATTCCACAAGGATAGCCTAAACAAAACAACACTCCTATACACAAATACACTCTATTAAGGGAACCAATGGAAGTGGTTTTTTGAAAGCTATTGCAAGAAAACATGATCAAATTTCTTATGACAACACCTTTCGATGAAAACCAACCAAAAATTTCATTGTACAAAAATAAAAAATATTGTGAGTACCATTAGGTTAAAACCATAAAATGGCCAAATGTATGAAACTTAAGAAATATATCCAAGATCTCATTATTTGAGGTTAAATAAAATTTGAAGGCCTCCCATTAAACTCCTCAAATGAACAATTATATATGTATAAAAATAATTTTCCCAATCATAATGAAGGAAAATCCTCCACATCTAACAAGGATAACACTCACAATCACACCAATAACATGTATAGCTCCACCTCATATGACTTTGTAGTTAGTAGGATTGAACAAAGTTCATCCCAAGTAGCTACTATGACTATAAAAAATTCATAACCATGCTATCACCATATGTCATGGTTAGGTAATCATCTAAGGATCTTCATCATTCTCCCAGCCATCCACTCAATACAACCTCCTAGATCATCTTGGGAAAACCTCGGCTCAAATATCTATCTTAGAGCTTCTTACAACTTCCCCCATCCATAAGGAGATTTTAGAGAAGCTTTGCAAGAATCCAAAATCATAAATGATATTAATGTTGACCGATTCCAAGACATGATAGGACACTTATCTCTCCCACATCACCTAATATTCACTAAGAAATATATAGAAAATGTCAAACCATCCCACAATAAATCCCTCCACATTGAAGCCATTATCCATAAACATAAAATCAAATGAGTCCTCATATATGGTGGATCAGGGTTAAATTTTAAGGAAGCTATGGATCCCCAAAATTGAACCACTATCAAGGCTTATGATGATGCAAAATGAAAATTAGAAGGAACTGTTAAGTTTCATATTCAGGTTGGGCCAGTTACCATGGAAACCATGTTTCAATTATTAGACCTTGATCTCCCCTATAACCTCCTCCTCGATCACCCATGGATACATGTCATGCACGTCATCCCTTCCACCTATAATCAATGTATAAAATTCCCACGTAATGGAATAAAAATCACTATACTTGTTGATCATCAATCCTTCAAAAATTGCAACTTATTAGAATGTAGCTATAATCACTCCCATACTATCCAACCAATGATATTACACCTCCACTATCATCATCCTATATCGATCCATTGACATTCACCTTCACTTCAACCTCCCACACACTTGTTCCTAAGATCAAGGATAAGATCCTTAGCAAAGGATGCATAGAATATGAACTTAATGATTCTTTTTATGTGGGAAATCTCCCATGTTATCCAAAATCATACGACCAACCTCAGTTTTCTAGTTCCATAATTGCAATCACTATAAAGTGTGAGACACCCACATTTCAAATTTTGGGATTTTTAGAGGATGAAACTGTTGAAGGTGACATAACATCATGCTCTATAAGGATGAGGAAGATCAAGCACCTTCATTGCATACATATATATTCTAAAGCCCTACATATTTGTAATAATATGGGATAGAAAGGAAAAGGCCTTAGGCTATGTGAACAAGGAATTATAGAACTTTTGTTCTCAAAGAATAATCCCGGTCACCAAGGGCTCAGATATGGACCACCTAAATGTGTCCCCTCTTATATTGAATTTATCCTCACTGAAGTGGCTAAAGCCTTTCCTATTGTTAAAAGTACCAATGGCAGCACCCATGAAGACTCCTTCAAACTTATCACTAAACTATTTCATGACCTGAATGTTTGCACTGTTTCACATAATCCATCCACCACCGTTGATCTACCAGTCATATACCCTAAATTTATCGATCAGAACCAACAAGACCCTTCAATTCTTGACACATTTCATAATGATGAAGCAATCATAGAGCTCATGGGACTTCGTGAGAGTATACCAAGGGAAGACCACAAATCAAGGCTTGGCATCAAACTAAACACCACTACCTACTTTGGGGAGCAAGAAAATTTACTCAATCACAAAATTGAAAAATAAAAAAGAAATCAAAAGTCTCCTAATGAAAACCTCCATGAGACGCTATCAAACAATGAAAAAGTAAAAAGAAAATATGTATCCTCTAGTGAAAGCATATCTAAGGTGCTAGAAGATTAGGGATTTCCCTCCCTCTAATAGTACCACAATATTGAGAAAATTATTTAGCTTTAGTGAATGAAACACAAGAAATAAACCTAGTGATAGAAGAAGAATCAAAGAATCTTCAACTTGCAATTAGAGACATTTTCCAGCAAGAGTTGTGTCCTCGCTTGCACCTTGCCTTTATAAGCAAGGCTTCTCTTGTACATTACATATCTTGTACACATCTTGTAGCATTATTGGCTATAAAAGCATTAATTTTTGCTTCTCTTGTGTGTGGAAGGTTGTTTAGTCTTGCAAATAGATCATCATTCTTGTGAGTCATTTGTGCAATGTTAACATGCTTAAGATTATATATATATATATATATATATAGAGAGAGAGAGAGAGAGAGAGAGAGAGAGAGAGAGTTTGGCCATTATTTTTAGGATTTTGTCTCTCATTTCAGTTTACCATCTTGTCATATCCCTTCATTTCTTAATTTTTGGTTTATATTATTTCTCTTCTATAATTCTCCTCTTTACCTCCCTCCCTCTTCAATTTTTTTATTTTTTCTTCTCTTCTTTTCTCTCATTTTCTATTTTCCCCTCTTCTTCCCTCCTTTATTTGCCTTCCTAGGTCTATAATCCATCTTTATGTTTCTCTCTTCATCCTATTGATGGATCATGTATTTTGTGATCCAAAACATTGATGCTAAAAAAATAAATAGTCTAATTCAAAAGCAATCACATTCTCTAATATGGACATTGAGGAAACTTCATATCTTTTGTGCATTGCATACTTACAATTGACCCAAGTTATGGTGCATTTTTGTATGGTTGAGTCACATTACATGGATATATCAAATGTGGTGTACCACATTTTCCACATTGAGTGGAATCATATGGTCATACCAAACATGTCATCACATCACCACATGATTGAAGTATCACTCTATGAATCTCTAACCATTCTCTCTTTCTCTACTTCTCATTTTCCATATACAATTGAAACTAGTTTTGATTAAGATAAATCGGGATGGGATTGAATCCATTACAAAAAAACCATTGAGGAAAAATAGAGGGGTCTCACAAGAGGTTATATATCAAAAAAGCAAAAGAAAATGAGACTAAAAATTAAAAACCAGCAACTAGCAGAAATAGAGATAGGAGCAGCCAAAGGGGACCACTTACTGTTCTCCAAGAAGATGGAGGCCTTTTATGGCCTACCATTCCTTGGTGAGAAACTGAAGTTTTTCTTCAAAAGACAAGGCTTTTGGATTCTTCTTGCCAATGTTGTCCTTGAAAGTAGGCGACACTTTCTCCACAATCTTTACCATTTTTGTTGGAGCTAGTAGGGGGCATCTAAGTTTTCCTCCCTAACTCTCTTAGCATGGTAGCTTTTAAGCTCCTATTGAGACACTTGTATGGTGGACGTTATATTTTTCATAGTTTGGACTTGGTGTACACAATGATCTCCTACAAACTAAAGAGGATCGTATCCTATTGCAATGGAGTTTGGAAACCTCCTTTCTCAACCTCACACAATCCTTGGGAGACCCAATAGCATTTTTTATTTCCCCAACCTCTTTTTCCAGTTGGCCCAATTATCAAAAGTTTGAGCCATGCCTCTCAGCAACTCCCAATGAATTGCATCCTCCTCACCCAGCCAATCTTTAGACTTCTTCATAACAACAATCTTCAGGTTTTGGATTTTATCCTTCGTCGTGAGCAACTAGGACAACAACCACTTAAGGATGTCATTTTGAATATTAGTGGCTTTGCAGATCTCATCCATTTTCTCCCTCAAGGAGGCATAATTCATACAAGGGCTACAGGTGTCCATAGGAGCAACCTCTAGCTCTTGAGCTTGCCCGACATCAAGTTGAGGGGAAGAAGGGGGATTGGTAGACAAATTGAAGCAAGTTAGAACTAGGATGAGAGTCCTCGGGAGTGGCATCAGGAGAAGGGGACTAGGAGGAGCTAGAGTTGTTATTTGAAATATAAATTTGAGGAGGTTCCTCAAATGACACCTTTTTTACTTATCAGAAGGAGTAGGGAAATCATCAGGAGAAGGGGACTAGGAGGAGCTAGAGTTGTTATTTGAAATATAAATTTGAGGAGGTTCCTCAAATGACACCTTTTTTACTTATCAGAAGGAGTAGGGAAATCAAACGCAGAGGCTTTTCCCTTTGAAGCTCGATGGGGGCTTGGACCTTGTGACTGTAGGATGTTTGAGGGGGTTGAATAGGTAGTCGAAGAAGGGATCTAGGGTTGCTAGTTGAAATACCAGTAACCCCCTTGTGAACAAGGGCCTGGTTTGATAATACAAGGGAGGTAAGATAAGGTAGGAGAGAGAGCCACATTATACTAATAGAGCTTGTAGATCAATCCCTGGTGAAGGGGTAAGGGTTTGCCTTTTTCTTGCACATCTTTAATAGAATGTTCCAATGAGGTGTGGATCCAAAATGCAAAGTTCATTTTTTATGTTGTGAAAGAAGTGATTTAGCATAGGAAACAAATGAGCATGACCCTGTTGACTTTCTCACCTTTCTTTAAGAAATTTTCCATATCTTTTTTATAATTCCCTTTAGGGTTTTTAGGAATGTTAGCGACCTCAAGAGGGAGGCCAATGGTTGTTGAAATTAACTCCACAGATATAGAGGAGAAGCCCCAAACCTCAAGAAGGCCTCCCAAGAATTTGTAAACTTTGTCGAAAGGTCAGGGTCAGGTGAGCTTCGCCTTCTAGAGGGGCCATATCTCTAGATCATTCCTCATAGAGTTGCACTCTTCTTGAACTAGTTCCCCACTCATAGTGGACGACGAGGGAGCAATGTAACTTGCTAAAAAAGAGAACCAGCCGAAAGTGACTCCAAAAACTTTTAGCAACCACAAAAAAGACATGTAGCTTGCTAAAAAGAGCTAGAAGTAGGAAGCAAAAATTATTTTTCATGCAACTGAAAGGATACGTGTTATCATTACAATCTTGAGAGAGATTCAAATCAATCTCTAACATGGTGTGCGATTTGAAAGGCATCTTCATTAATGATGGAGTTTCTCACGTCATCTAGGATCAAATGCACTTCATCCCAAACTTTAATATTTTTGACAAAAGCCCCTAAATTAGCCATCACATCTACAAAGCAATTCCCTTCCCGATAAACGTGCATTAGTTTGCATTGTCCTATACTCATCATGATTAAGCGGGTCAATTCTATTAAGCCTTAGATAGACCAGCTTGGGGAGACTTCTTCATTCAACATCATGATGGTATAGTCCCCTTCAATGAACAAATTCATAATGCCTCATTGATTAGCCAATTGAATTCCATGAAAGGCGGCAACCACCTCCACAAAACTAGAGGATTGGGTGTCCAAATGAACCACATAAGCAAAAATCATCCTTCCCCTATGATCTTTGAGGGCTAGTTGTTATTTGTGCTTATTTCACTTGATTGGCATAAGCTACTCATTAGATATGTGTTCTTTCTTTTGCGAGTTCCTACGGAGCACTTATGCCAAGGAGAAGAACACAATAAGAACCCAAGAATCGTAAGAACCCAAGAATCGTTCATTATTTTACATGGATCAATACCCTTTTGAAATGTTTGAATATTTATCGTTTCATGTTGATTGAAAATAACCATATACTTTGAAATGCATGCTTATGTTAGATTTACATACACCTCAAGTTGAGGGAAAAATATAATGATGAAATTTGCAATACTCGTCTAAATTTCAATTTAGTTTGAGTCATTTTGATGGAATGTCTTAATGCAATCACATATTATCAAGTGGTACACTCTTAGGCTAATAAGTTTGGATCATGCCCTAATACCTATCCAATTTTGTATACTCTCATTCGCAATTATCGCTAGACATTTATCATTTAATTCTCATTAATGTACCTGCATTCACATCCACTTCCATATATTCACTTTATACCTTGATATTTTTGTTCCTCCCCAAGTTCAATCCTACACCACTCAATATATTCTAAGGTATTGAGAATTCAACCTAAAATTCAAATTTTTAAATTCGCATTCCAAAATTTCTTTTCTATCAACCAAAGTGAGCTAACTTGGCACACATTTGTGTGACTTATTGTAATGTTTTGGTATTTAAAGACATTTATTCTTCAATTAATTCTTATGTTCAAACAAGGAGAAATCACTAGAATCTTCTCTCAACCATTGATCTAAGGATCTAACTTAGGAGAACCTAACCCAAGCAATCTCACATATTCTTCTAAGGTGTTTATAAACACCAAAAAAATTACGAGCTTATCAAACATCAAAGATCCAGGAAAACAAGGTTTCAAAGTGTATTTGTCAATTCAAATCTATATGACATCTAGATTTAAATATGCATTGTTCAATTTCCTTTTTAAATCTATAACCAAAAATATAGTGACGTGTATAAATTATAATAAAAAATCAAGAAGATCTAATGTTTGTAGCAATGCTTAATGGTTCAAAATTTTACATAATAAGTTTTCAAAACATACTTTAGAATTCTATATAATTATATATTTAAGATGTGGTTTCTTAAAAAAATAAAGAAAAGTTGTTTCTTTTATTAATTAAAATGTGAGGCTTGAAACTTCAAAAATGTGGTTGAATGAAGATTTTATATTTATAGAAGCTAAATATATGAACATTAGTATTTTTATTTTTTTAATAGAATATAATAAATAAATAAATATTATTTAATTAAAATTATTTTTAAATATATTTGATTTGTGAAAGAAAAAACATTTTATTAGAAAAAAATAAAAATTAACTGAATAAAAGAAAAAGAGGTCGAGCAATTTTCTTAACGCAATATTGTTTTGTTGCTCAGTAATTCTGTGTGTATTTAAGAATATATTTAAAATGAGCTTCAGAACTTTTCTGACTTAAAAAAGGTTTTAATAAAAGATGTGGATTCCTTTGGTAAAGGTTTTCTTTCTGGTTTGTATGCATCAGGATGTTTAAAATATGAATACGGACACAGGTATTAAAGCGTGCAATTTGTTTTTACAGATAATTGAGAATGAAGAAGATTAGAACTAAAGTGGACCACCACGGCGTCGGTATATCTCGACATCCCAAACTACAGCGAACAGTTTACTGTCATCCCGTAAACTTTAATCAACCCCTTTGATGCATTTGGACCTGCTTCCATGCACCTCATTTTATTTTTTTATTTTTTTTCCTTTTGTTTATTTTGGTTGTTGAGGGTTATTATTTTGTGTGAAGCCACAATATTTTGTATCTCTTTTTAACTTAATCCTGGTAAAAGTGGTTTTAGAAGGTAATAAATCAATAGGAGAAGTATGAAGATCATTAAGCAGGATAGGGAGAGGAGCGTACTGAATGTTACATATTAAATTTTACTCGTGAAATTTTCAATATTGTCTTTTATTTTTCTACTTTTATATATTATGCTCTCAAAAGAATCGTTACTCCTCGGGGCTTGTCCAATTAGGTCCAACTGTTAACATTCTTTCCCTGTATGGTCCCGTGGTATGCTCCATAGGCTTGACTACCTTAACAAAGGAATATAAGAAGGAAAGAGAGATTTTACCATATCATTTATATAACATCAAGAACAGAGCCATACTAGGAGGAAGACACGAGGCAGCGCCAGTAGGGCCCTGTTGAATTTTTATCTCAACTCAACCCACCAGCCCTGCATATGTATTATGACCCCCGCAAGAGTGTACATCCTGCTGAATGTCGTAATCTTTGTGCGCAACTGGATGAGTGTTTCGGCAACGAGGACAAAGTTATTGCCTAAACACGTGGCTTCCTATGGGGATCACTACTTCATTACCATCACACACGTGTGACACATGGCTCCTAATGCTCAGGAAATTCCATCACTTTATCACCTTGATGTGTTCAGTATTCTTCTTCTTTGAGGAAAAAGTGACACAGCATACATAAAAACCTAGCAACAATGCTAACCCTAAGCCTAAGCCTATTTCTTAAATACAAAGAGTGAAGAAGAAGAAGAACTTAGCAATTCCAGGAATTAGATCTTGTAAGATGTGTCTTCATTTTCTTGTCTTCTTCTAGAGATACCATACCCAAGTGAGATGGATCTTCAAGCATCATCTTGGCGACTAAATAGCCTGCAACGGACCAGGTCTGCAACTTCCTTGCCTGCTTTCCAATGTATCGTCCCAATTTGCCATCATAGTATTCAGGCCAGCTGTCTTTAGATAGTCGTCGTTCCGCAAGCTCGATTGCGCGTTTTGCAATGTGCGGCCTTCCTGTTTTGATGCAGGCTGCCGTAAGCAACCACAGCAACACTGCAAAATAGATTGCATAGAAATTAGCCCAAAAAAATTATAATGACGCCCCCACATACAACTAAAGTAAGTAAAGGGGACATTGAAAATGAAGATCATGCTAACAATGTTCTTAAAAAACATGAAATGCGGGAACGGTACGAAATAGAATAAACCAAAACGAAGCAAAAGCAATTAAAAAATATTCACACCGAATTATTTCTCAGAACATGTAGCAGTTCCTTTATACAATTTTATTTTTATTTTGTTTTTTGAGAATGGTGAAGATTGTTTGAGTCGGTTAAGATTAGAAAGAGCGGGTTAATATCGTTTTCAAAGATTTAAGGACCTTACAACGGGTGGATTTACTATGTTTTTTCTATCAAAAAAATTAAAAATATTTCAGATCAATTAAGATTAAAAAGAATGAATTAATATTGACATTAGCTATCTATCCCAGCAAAAGAAGAATATTTCTTTTTCGCCACTATGGAATAGAGAAAACAAGCTGACAGTCTCTGCAACGAGCTATAAAATAAAAAGTAGAAGTTCTCCCACAATCGAACTGTCTAGCTATAAAATAGAAAGCAGAAAAGGTTTAACAATCCAACTATTAGGTTAAAATTGGAAATATTTCTAGTTTAGAAGGTTCAAAAATTATGAAAAATTACTTCAATTTAGACTATAAGTAGCTTTTGCAATATATAAGATTATGAACAGGACTTAAATTTGACGATCAACTCTATCCAACAAATAATTTTTTTACAGTAATTTATTTGAAAGTGATTTTAAAATACTAAAAAAACCTAATATTACAGTTATTTATTTGAAAGCGTTTTTAAAATACTAAAAAAATACCTTAATATGAAAAAAATTATATATAAATTACATATATATATCAACATAAACCTCTATAAATTTTGACACTCCCTATCTGAAATCTCCCTTAAAATGTTTTTTGTATTTTACAGTAAAAAAGTCTAAATACGGCCATACAGCCATCAAACGAGGCATGCATCACCCCATGGGAATTCACACTTGTGGCTCCCCGAACACAAGATCTAACCTTGAAAGAACACGAGTCAAACCTTTTTCCTTGATCAAGATAAGAGCACCTAGCTTTTGTCAGGCCCTTTGGACTGCGAATATTTCTCAATTTCCTTAAGTAGTATGTCACATAAAAATATGCCAAATTTAGCTAAGTTAAAATAAAACGATTCACTATATCTCATTCTGCAGTACCATCCGAAATAACAGTAAGACTATCAATTTGAAGAATGTCTCAAAAGCAGTCTTACGAATATCATCAATAGAAAGGGGATATCATGCTTAGGGGTTGGATGTTGCTATGTACTTTGTCCTCCAACACCTAAAGCTCTCGAAACTAGGGGATTCGACAAAATGCGTCAGGCAAGTGTAGGACTAGGATATCATCAAAACAAAGGTGATACCATCTTCTGAGGTTGGATTGTGCCATGTCCACATCCAGAGATGTCGCGCCACAAGGGAAGCCAATAAAACTTAAGGCTGGTCTAGTAAGAGAGGATCTCATTTGTGCATGTTGCCATTCTGAGTGTGGATAAAAGATTGAGACCTTACTAAATTACATCCATTCTTATCACAATGTCACCTTGACAAAATTCACACTTACAGCAGAGAGTAGTAACAAGTCTGCGAGAATTACTAACAGATGACACCTAAGTGGATTCCAACAAATAAAATTTAATTCTGTTCGAGGTCCTGCAAATCATGACCTACGTAAGCAAAATGAGCTTTTGGGTTTTTGATTTTCTGGCAACCATTCCTCTAAATCAAAAGCTACATAAAATTGGAAAGGGAGAAGTGTTAGAAATATCGATTTGCAATTTGTTTAGGAGTCGATACAATAAAAATCTAGTTTATCTTGCAAGGGACATGCATTTGAATTCATGTACATATACAGGAGATGTTAGACTATGGAAACCAAAGGAGTAGAGAAAATTGGTGCCCTACGTGGCTTATTATTCTTATGTATCACATTTTCATATTTTGGGCAAAGTTTATCATTCGACTATACTCGCAACATTTAAGGATTTGAACTATAAATATTTGCAACTATAGATGAACTATCTGCAATATATTTGCACGATTAACACATTAGATGATAGAGATCGAAAAATTCTACTAGCTTTAAACATTTGAGTTTGATATGAGAGAGAGGCTGTAAGTCTGCAGCTACTAGCCTATAACTAAGATTGCATACAATGCAGATAAAATAAGTCAGCTCACCTGGCCAAGATCCTCCATTATGGTAGCTCCATCTGGTGTTCTTTGGGTCACAACCAGTTACAATACGCCATTCATGACTCTCAATGGCAGGGTAAGCCACCTTGAGGGGCATTTCTCCCACCAGCTCATTCCACCGCTCTTCAATAAGATCCATTATTGCTGCAGATTGCTCAGGAGTTGCCAAAGAAGAAAGAATTGCAACACAATTACCGAGACAAAACCATCTAAAGTCCATCCTTGCCGGGCTGACGTTTCCAATAAAATAACCCCCTCTCATTGGCATGAAGTCAAATACCCAATCTGGAAGAGAATCAGGTATGACATTAAACTTATTCACAGCTGTGTGGGAATATTCCTCTGTTTTATATCTGTAGATGTCATTGAGCTGCTGAAAGTCAAGCCAGAAATAACTCCGCATGTGATAACTCAGTGCATGCAAGCGTTTATCTATTCGCTCTATGAATTCCTTTCCTCCAGCTTCTGGTTTAAGCAATTGACGAGCACATCTAAGTGCCATAAAGAACAATGCCTGAATTTCAATTGGGTAACCATATATTCCCTGCAAATGAAGCATACACCTTTTAAGAATGAGATAAGATGGCTTTTTAAGTCTTCAAGCCAAATTACTCTGTAGTCTGTAGTAGTTATCAGAGCGCAATAAGAATGTTTGAACAGGTTTTTTGTTTTAAAAAGAAGATTGATTTGCTTCTCCTGATTTAAGGTTTCACGCAAAACATTGTGATTGTAAATATGTGTGTAATTGTGTTTGAGACCAATATACAACTGACGGGATACAAATAAACTAGCTTTAAAAACAACAGCTTTGATATATCTTACCATCCTGCGATCAATCATGGAGCACCCATCAGCACAAAGAAGAGTGGGAAATGTGTCAAAGCCCTCTGCAAGGCATAAAGTGAGTATAAGCCTCATTCCTCGTTGGCAATCAGGCATATCTGCTAGTGAATGATCTCCTGTAGACTTTTGGTAGGCCCGCAGAAGAATAATCCACCAAAACCCAGAATCAACAGGAGCAACCCTACCTATTGCACTCTCCCCAAAATCTGCAATCATGGTATCAGTATTTCTAACAGGATCGTGAAGTACTTTGAAACTGGCAGGCATAACCCCTTCTCCCAAAGTAAAACGATCTATTTGCTTTTCCCACGCCTGAAGTCGAAGTGTCTTCAATAGGAAATTCTTCACTATCTCTGGCTCACCATTCATCAAAAATGCCAGGGCGCTTGGAACAAAATCCCTCACAAATACCTAAAAATGTTCCAAGATATTTATTAGATACAGTGAATGTATAAATTTGTCACGCCTTAAAAATATAGGTTTTTTCTTCTATAAACAAGATATAGCAGACAATCTTCTAGCGGAACCAGAAAGATCATCCACTCTCAACAAATTAGAATTCAATCTCCAGAATCTAAAGGATCCTAAGAAATTTGTTCACATAAGTTTCTCTCAGAAACTTGTATCGCTGATTTTTAATTATATATGGGCAGAAATTTCAATATCTTATAAACTTTCAGGGAGAAGGGCAAACTTTATATACAAATACTAGCTATATAAATCTAGTTAGGAATATGCTGAGAATAAGTCAAAGATGTAATGGGATTATGTAGTCAGAGAATGGGGTGTAGGTCCTTAACCAGATGACCAAACTACATGCTTGCCATGGACACTGAGAATTGGTCACTTCCTTTGTTAAGCAACATGCGGGATCTTTAGCCAGATGTAAAGAAACAAAAGGATTAGGGGACCATAACTTGTGACTAAGAACTTTTGATCATGAGAGGCCTTTAGCAAGGTTTAAAGATTATCAAAAGATAGTGAGAACAGAACTCATAACTAAGTACTTGTAGGTACGAGTTTTGACCTAAAGACAAACCACAGACTTGCAATGTACATTGAGAGTTGGCCACCTTTCTGGTTATTTATTGTGGATATCTTCAGAAGAGTGTAAAGATACAGACCTCGTGACTCAGTAATTGTGAATATGAGTCCTTATCCAAAGGACTAAATCAGAATCTTCAACGAGGGGCATATTTTGACACAGGCTTTAATTCTATTTACATAACATTATAGACGTTTCAAGATTAAACTAATAACAAATATTTTGACTAATCATAACTCTTGTCTGCATGATAGCTAAATAAATAAATAAAAGCCTCATGCAAGTTTAACAAAAAAATTACTTCAGAAAACTATTCAAATTAAAAGCATACTTTATGAAAATAAAGGTTATGAGAATCGGAAACAAGTTCCTCCAAAAAAGAAGAGGAAATTTGTGGTCAGCACGAACCAAAAGATAAATAATTAAGACCAAGCAAGAAAAGATTCCATGGTGACTACGTAAACACGTAAACATTTAAATACCCCTCTGAAAAGAGATCGTACCTGATTATAGTTTAGTACTTCTTCCCCTGAATTGTCAATGGCAGCAATTGTCCCGACAGGCTTTCCACGAAAGTAAACCAATGATCTTCTCAAAGTCTCCCAAGCATCAGCAATCATAGGATGTGGTTCAAAGGAATGTTGAAATGATCGAGGAGTGTCCTGAACTGATCTTCTACCAGGTGAAAGCAATCCCTCATAGTGGCTATCTATATTCCTGGAATTAAAAAAATGAGGGGACAACCCAGAAGATAGCTCACTCATAGACCTTTCCTCGAAAGACCTCTGGCGTTCAATATTAATTGGCCTTGGCTTTTCCAGAAGTTTAGAGATATCAAAAGCCCCGTTTTCAGTGGCACTGTGGAAGGTCTCTGCAGTCTTCATGTTTGGTACTTCCTGAGGATTACCTGATGCAACACTCAACATGTCTCGAGGCATATTTATATTTATCAGACTTTGAAGCTCCTTCAAGACAAAATGTAAAAAATATAAATTTAGTCGAGTTCAAACAGAGAGTCTAGTACAAAAAAAAGATATGCTCAAATGGGAATTTAGCCTCAAAGGGGACAAAATGACTTTCAAAAGAATGGAATTTGACATCAACAAAAAAACACTCTCAAATGGGAAAATTCAGATGAAGCAAATTTACTCTAATCATTAGCCTCAAACAGAAAAAGCTGGAGGATAAAAAGTAGAATTAGACCCAAATAAGCACAGCTGGAAAACAGAAAGTAGAACTAGCATAAAACAGACAAAACTAATTAATAATAAAGTTGATAAAACCTCAAACAAGAAGAGCGAAATTTTGCTTGTAGTATGAAGCTAATCACTGATAACTAAACTTTATCAAAAGCTGGGTAAATTTAACCGCGTCTTGTCAAATTTAGTAAAGTTAGAAACTTTAGATCCAAACAAGTCAATCGCATCGTTAACCATCACAATTAATAATGTTAACTAACAAATGCTACTAATTGCGTGTGCCTTATAAACCGAAACCCAAATCAAAATTGGTGCATGGGGCAAACCTGACTTCATCTGCTGTGCAAAGGTATAACAAGATTAGGGGAAAAAGGACCGACCAAATGAGATGAGATAAACATCAACCTTCATGGAATAATGTAAAACTATGTGCAGTTCGGTTCATTGTTCTAAACAATTTAACATTCTTACCACAAATCAAAGGAATCAAGCTTGATCCCAAATAAGCCAAGTGTCTTTTGACTGAAGCTACAATAAGAGAGACGAAAGCTTCCAGAAATAAAATTCGACAGTCTATTAAAGAAACATTGAGTTTAACCAAAAGACTCTGGGAACTAGAAGTCTTACCATAAATAGAAGGAAAATTTTACAATTCTTACTGCAAACTAGGGGAATCATACACCAAAACCAAGGAAATAAATACATATTTATGCAGTAGATAAAGCTTAAGACAGAGAATAATGATTGGGGAAAAAATCTTGGTTGACAGATAAATTATAAATTTATCACAAAAGGAAAAAAATCATATTTACAGTTCTTACCGTAAACCAAAGGAATTGAACTAGAATGAGATAAATTTAAATAAATAAATATCTTTTAATTGTACAAAAAGTAATTGAAGCTCGAAGAAAGAACAATTAAGTTATTTTCAGTTCAGTGAAATAAATTCTAAATTAACTAAAAGAAGCATAAAGACTCAGTTCTTATAGATACAGTATTGTCGTTAAGAGAAATGCCCACCTGCCGCAGCCCCAAATACTTAATACATTTGAGAAAAGAAGAAATTATGGTCTGAATTTTCTGCCGTTGAAAAGAAAATACAAATTTAACAAAAAAAAAAAGTTGTGTTACAAAAATAAAATACACAATTTTTTTTTTTTAACCAAAGTAAAATTTGAGCTAGAAAGAAACAAAATGCCCCTTTTTAATTCTAGATGCTAATTGGAAAGATGAGCAACGGCCATAGAGGAAAATTTCATAGCTGTATGACCATATCATGATTTTAAGCCAAAGCGTATATAATACAACTCTTACTGTAAAACAAAGCAATTAAACTGAAACAAAACAAACCCATGGAAATAAATATATTTATATTGCAGAAACTATATTTAATACTCGGAAAAATGAACAATGGTCACAGACAGATTTATTTGCAGCATCGTCAACTACCCTGTAAATTGACCAAAATACTTTACACATTTAGCCCAAAAGAACTCAAATACAGAAAAAATTAACCTAGAAAATTCAACAAATCTGGCCCATAACTCTTAATCTAATTAATCTTTAAAGAAACAAAGGAATCAAGCATGCGATAAGAATCTTTCCCCGTTAATATTGTAACCGAAGCTTACAATAAAAAAGAGACGAAATTCTCCACCGTAACATCAATCAAAAAATAAATTTAACAAAAAGCAATACTTTACCGGTGAAAAAGACCTAGATATCCTATAAAGTGCAGCTCAAAAAATGAGCTTTAAAATTCACTGTACAGAACAGGGGATCATACGAGATCTATTGAAAAAACGGCCGAATTTCTTATAGACGTACTACAATGCTTATAAAAAGCTCAAACCAGTGAAAATGCAACTAAATGCTTCACGCCATGGAAAATGCTCACAAATCCTTCAAACAAATGAAAATACTCGCAAATTGCTTCATTGTTTTTAAAAAGACGAAGATGCTTACAAATTGCTTCAAAGGTTTTGAAATAAATGGAAATGCTCACAAAATGCTTCAAATGTTTTCAAACGAATGGAAATTCTCACAGACTGCTTCAAAAAAAATCAAACTAACGGAAATGATTACAAAATGCTTCAATTTTTTCCGAAGAATAAGTCAGAGAGATCGTTTAAACAAAAAACAAACTAAACGCGTTCACTTTTTCAAAGATGCAAAATAAAACACTGTATAATTCGACAGAAAATAAGCAAAAGCTTTCCACAATAAATGTTTCCAGATATCTTCAAAACCTAAATCTCTCCAAACAGAAAACCAAGTAAATGCGTTCACTGTTTTTTTTCAGAGAAGAAGAAATAATGCAGATTATTACATACGGTATTATTCGATCTGTTTTTGCCGATCGGACGGTACAGAGCACTTGAACAAGCGAATCAGAGAGCAGCAAGTGGATCTTCACATCTGGTCTTTATCAGGAAGCCGCAAAGATCAGATCTGAAAGATCAGAGAAAGGAAAGAGAAATAAGCCTTCGTTTCGCTTATTTATAGGCGGCACAAAACCGCTTACCACAGCAAATAGGTCGGTGGGGACGTTTCGTCGCTCTTGGGAGGGTAGGAGAGGAGTTGGGCAAGCGGTAAGCGGTTTTGAGGGTTACATCGTTTGGTAGACCGGCGAGGAGGAATCTGCCAGCTGGGAATGTCGTCTAGTGATCGCCTATCGACGAAGATACCGGCTGCAAACAGTCAGGGCTGCAGCAGAGCGACTCAGTTCTGACACGTGTCTGTAGCTCGGAACGTTTGAAGAAAACAAAGGATTTGCAGCAACGTTGTCGGCCTAGTTACCAATAAGAAAACGAAATTTGATATTTTGCAATTTTTGTTTCTGATTTTTTTTGCTTAAAGGAGGTGACCCCCAACTTCAATGACTTCGGAAATACTTTTTGTCTGGGGTTTTTGAGAATTGTAACGGTGAAAATCATATACCTTGAACTTTTTCCCTTTGTTTGGGACTCAATTTTGAAAATGCAATAATTATAGTCTATTCGCAAGGTTGGCAACATTTATATCTATTTTTAAAGTTTAAATTTGATATTTATTGTTTTAATTGAATAGAGTAGGTTATAAGTAATAGTTATGATTGGGAATTGAAAAATAAATGATAGTATATAGATAAATTAAATAGTGGAAAAAATGGCGCAAGATGGCTTAGAGGAGCGAAAAAATGCAGGCGAGCAAGGCAAGAAATGCTGGGGAGACTGTGAAGAAGATGACCGATCAAAGAAGGGTGTGGCAGGGGAGAGAAGAGAGGAAGGGAACACCCATATCCCTCAATGGGTATTTACCAATGGAGATTGGATGGATAAGTGTCACCCAAGCTACTTCAGGAGGGATGACTGCGATGTGCGCCCACAAAACTAGACGGGGTGGAGGGAATCGAAGTCGGTAGAGCAGCTAGGATCAATACCAGGAAAAAGGAATAGGAATAGAGAAAATTGGATCGCTCGTGGTAGCTTTCCAAATTGTAGGCGTGGGTGGTTCGAGATAAAAAAGAAGCCCTAGGGTTGAGACATCAGCGAATTGGAGAATCAAAGAGGAAAGAAGGCCAAAAAGAACCAATAGCCCCTAGATAGGGAAAAGCAAGAACACTGAAGAAGCGGGTCAACGTCAACATGTTATGGATCTGATTAATCAGAGGTGGCCACAAAATGAGTAAAGGAAAGGGGCCAATGACAACAATGACCCAAGAGCAAAGAGCTCAGAAGGCCAAGCGGGGGAAGAAAAATCAAGGACAGCGTGGGGAATGCAGCCAGGAGCTAAATGGAGTAAGGGAAAACGAGCAAAAAACTCCAACCAATTATGGAACCACGGTAATAGAAGAATGGGAAGTCAAAACTATCAAAGGAAAAGAAGAGGAAGGGAAGTGGATGCAAATCTCAGGCCATGGGAAAGCAAGTTGTTTTCAATGCCAACAGAAACTACTAAATCAAGGGTTTTAAGATTGAAAGATCGAGCCTTATTTGCACAATGGTGTGGCCTGCCCAAAAGAAGAAATCATGGAGTGGTGGCAGCAAAACTTCAAGGATCAGGTAAGTGTTCAACAACTACCAAACTCCTTCCTCATTGAATGCATTGACATAAATTTAAAGAAGGAAATTGTGTATGGAAATCCTTTGTTCTTTAAGGGATATAACTTTCGCTGTAAAAAGTGGGAATCTAACTTTGATCCATGGAAATACACAATCAAAAAAATCCCCACATGGATAAAATTGGTTGACCTCCTATCTGAGTACTGGAGTGTGGAAGCTATGATAAAGATTGGGGATGCCCTAGGGGTATGTCTGGGAGTAGATGAAGATTTCATTAATGGGAAGAAAGAAGCGGAAGCTAATATACTAGTGGAAATTGCGGAAGGGGTAGGGATATACAAAAATTTGGAAATACTATATGAGTTTGGAAGTTGGAATCAGAAAGTGGTCAAATGCGAAGGATTACAAATCGGGAGGTGTTTATTCAAGGAGGTTGTGAGGGAAGGATGTTCTTGGGGAATGACAGCTAAAAAGAAGGACAACCCCAATGGAGATGAGCAAACTAGAAAAAAAGAGATAGCGGAAAAGGAAAGTCTCTCAGAGAGTCTATAGAAAACCCCAGCCCTAGACAAAGGCTACATAGGGCAAATATTTGGCACATGATCCAAAAAGAGAAAGTTGAGTGGAAACTTTTGGGAAGCAAGAAAGGATCTATGCCAAAATATAAAATATGATATGAACATGGCAACTCCTACTAGAACAAACTAGAGAACTGCAAAAGGACATAGCCCTGTAGCTAGAAGAGATTTCAAATGAAATGAACAACCCAAGAGCAGGAGAGCGAAAGGAAAAGGAATGCCAGAATCAATTGGAAAGACCATCAGAGGAAGGAGAGTCTGGAGAAAATGAGAAGGAGAAGGAAGAAGGCATCATGTACATGGGAACATCAACATAAGTTGGGGATGAAGAAATTGAAAACGATCTGCAAGCAGACGATAATGAAAGTGAAGTAGATTTGGAATCAAATGAGGAGGAACAAGAGGAGGCGGAAGAAGAGAAGATCATGGAAGAAAGAACTCTTGAACAATCTCAATAAAAAATAAAGAATCCCAACATCAAGGAAAAAGGAAAGAGAGGGCCTAAGACAAATAAGACCAAACTAGAGATAGTAGCAAATACAATTGGATAAATGAAACTGAGAATAGGGAAGGATGGTATCCTTCTCCAGCCGCAATGAAGGTCATAACATGGAATGTTATGGGCATAAATGCCTCTAACAAATGGTGTTTGGTCAAGTGCCAAATTGACCAATCAAAAGTAGACATTTTCTTACTGCAAGAAACAAAGTGGGACATAGAAGAAAGCAAAAGCAAACTCAACTGGTGGAGACAGTGGAAGGGGCACTTTGTGGGAGTCGAGGGAGCCTCAGGGGGATTAGGTGTCCTTTGGAACCCACTAGCAGTATCAGGTGTGGTGGAAGAAGAGAACAAAATTTGGATAAAAATAAAATGTAAACTGCTTCAAAAGAATGAGTAGTTTACAATAATAAATGTCTATGGCCCTATAACCACTGCAGAAAAGAGAAATCTATGGCAAAAACTATCCACATCCATAGCAATTCTTAGGGGAGAGAAAGGAATCCTAGCTGGTGATTTCAATGCTACACTAAACTGTGGAGAAAAGAGGGTGGATTGGGCAGATCCACTAGAATTCAGCAGGACTTCTAGGAATTTGTGGACACTAATCAACTGATGGACATACAAACCAAGAATGGGACCTTCACATGGACCAATAGGAGAAAAGGCTTCATCAATATAGCAGAAAGGCTAGACAAGTTTTTTTTCCTTTTTGGGGATTGGGGAGGAGAGAACCAAATACAAGAAGCCACTATATTGTCATATGTTGGATCGAACCACTTCCCAATCCAACTTTTCATCCAACCAGATATATCCCCAAAAGGTAGCTCGTTCAAGTTTGAAAACATGTGGCTCAAGGATGAAAGTGTCCCAGATTTAGTTTTTGAATGGTGGTAGGAGCTGAGAATTGGGAATCATTCTCACCTATAAAAGATGAACAAAAACCTGAATCATGTGAAAATCAAGTTGAAGGAATGGAACAAGGAACACTTCAAGAACATCTTCCAGGAGAAAGAGAGAGTAGAAAAAGAACTGGCTACACTCAATGAACACATCATATCAAATGGAATGGGAGGTGATGATTTTGAAGTAGAAAAAACATTGAAAGAAGAATTGACTGAAATTCTAAAAAAAGAGGAGTGTTTCTGGAAACAAATATCGAGGGAAACATGGTTAAAGGAAGGAGATAGAAATACCAAGTATTTCCATAGAACAACAATAATAAATAGGAGTAGAAATAGAATCATAGCAATTAGAAGGGAGGATGGAATAGAAACCCAATCAATGGATGAGGTCAATGAGGAGGCAGTGAACTTCTTCCAGACAATACTAAACAAACCAGCTTTGGAAAATAGAAATGCTTGAGACAAACTCCTGAGCTTCATCCCAACAAATAGGAGAAGATCAAAACAAAATGCTATACCAAAAAATAAGTATGGAAGAGGTGAAGAAAGCAACATTTTAGCTGAACCTTGATAAGTCCCCAGGCTCAGATGGGTTCCCTGCCAATTTTTTTCAAAAAATTTGGGGAATTATGGGGGAGGATCTGACACTGGGAGTAGAAGAATCAAAGAAAAAGATGACCATGTTGGGTGTGACAAACCACACCTTTTTGGCCCTAATCCCCAAGAAGAAGGATACTAAGTCAATGGGGGATTTCAGACCTATTGCATTATGTAATACAGTTTACAAAGTGGTCACCAAGATCATAGCCAATAGATTGAAGGGAGTTCTAAGCTAGATCATATTGGAGGAACAAAGTGGCTTCGCCCCAGGTAGGTCAATGGTTGAGGGCATCATTACAGCTCATGAACCCTTCACTTAGCAAAAAAGGAAAGGAAGCCTTATATGATTCTCAAATTAGACATTCTCAAAGCATATGACCTAGTGGACAGACAATTCCTAGTAGAGGTGCTCAGGAAATTTGGCTTCATGGAAGAGTGGATAAGTTAGGTTAGTAGTTGCATATCAACTACCAAGTTATTTGTCCTAGTAAATGGGGCATTGCAAGGTTTTTTTGCATCTTCAAGGGGCATCAGGCAAGGGGACCCCCTATCTCCCTTCCTGTTCATCATCATGGAAGAGGCTATGGGCAGGGGAATTAGTGCATTGAGGCAATTAGAGAAATGGAAGGGAGTGTCAGTAGCAAATGGACTGGAAGCAACAACACATCAACAATTCGTAGATGACACAATACTATTTGGCACAACAAGTAGAAAGGAAGCTTAGACTATCAAAACTTTCTTGGATGAGTACTACTTAGCATCAGGGTGGAGCATCAATTGATGTAAATCAAAGGTATTTTTTTCTCAATAAACAACCTAGTTTGCAAAGGGAGCTGGCTAGGATCTTGGGACTGAGAGTGGCAAAATTCCTAGGTAGGTTTTTGGGAACACCTCTTTTCATTGGCATTAATAAAAAATGTTACTATGAGAACCTAGTAAACAGTTGCAAGAACAAAATTGAGACATGGAAAGGGAAGTGGTTGTCATCAGCAGGGAGGCTGATGATGGTGAAAGCAGTGCTTTTAGCCATAACAGTTTATTCAATGGCCTATCTGAAGATCCCAATAGTAGTTGAAGAAAAACTCAATCAAATTTTTAAAAATTTATTTTAGATTGGATAGAGGAACAACAAAAGTATCTACTAGTGGCCTAGGAGAAGGTATGTACACTTAAGGTAGCAAGGGGAATGAGTATCAAGTGTTGCAAGTATGAGCAAGCTTTGGTGGTGTTGTCATTAATGTTGTCATTGATGTCAACACAGTTCAGTATGGTGTAGATTGTACATGTATAGCTAAGATGTTGAGAACATGGAGCTATCTTTATGGTGTTGCAGATGTGTTGGTTTGATGAGTTTCCAAGTGCTTTTGAGAAAATTAATAAAGAAAAGAAGTCAAAATGATGAAAGTGTTCAGAATGTGCTCTGGTATGTGCTCTGCATTTCTCTTGTGTTGATCCTATGCTTGTACGGATTTGGATGTTTGATAATGGTGATCTTGTGGTGATATCTCCTAAGTTTTAGCTTTTGGTTTGATGGTACGTGAAAGTTACGTTCATTGGTATATGAACTGTTTGGCAGAGTTGGTCTTCTGTGGACTAGGAGAAATATTTTTGCTCTGTAGTCCTCCTCTATTTCATTTCAGATCCTACGGATATGGGATGTCTTGTGAAGGTATTTTCTATGCTCTAGCAAAGAGGTCTGAAATTTGGTGATCTAGAAGTCATGTTTCAATGTTTCAGTGTGAGTTTGTATAGTTTGGATGGACTGGTGAAAGGTGTTCAGTGTTTGAATTTTGTTGCATTTGTTGTAGATGTATCTAGAAGTTCCGAGATGTATTATCATGCATAATGAAGTGTGTTGTGGCATCTGTGTGTCATCTTCTTGTTGGGAAGTGTGTACATCATTTTTCTTTTGTGTTTTCACTAGGTTTGGCCGACCTAGTGTTTACACTTCATTCGAAGAATAAATTTTAATTAAGGAAGTGTGTGGTTGATTCGAGATGTTATCTTTGATCTTGAAAATTGTTTTATTGGTCCACTCTCATTCCTTTCCATCGTGGGAATGTTGAGTCACCGACCTAATTTGAATTTATGAAATGAGGTAATTGTGGCCGACCTTGGAGAAAGTTTCTAAGGTTGAGGATGGTATAAAAGAAAATCGAATTGTGAAGAGTTGTATGACAGTGCGATGCAAAGTAACGAAAGTGAGCCACAAATCATAAGAGCAAAAGTGTGACTGTGAGTGAGTTGTGACAACAGTTCTTCATTGTGTTGGATTCCTGAAGGCAGTGAACTAAAGGTTTTTGCAATCCTTATTCAAGTTGTGGATGTGTGTTAATTGTTGTGGTGGATCTTTTGTTCTCTTTTGTATCTATAGGAAGTGGGTCTCCCTATTGGACAGTGAGTCCTTTCTGTAGGAAATGAGCCTTTGTATTTGGACAGTGAGTCCTCTTCTGGGCAGTGAGCCCTTAGCAGTGAGCCTTTGTATTTAATTTTATAATCTTTTATATTGTGAGTTAACCCTCACCGTGGTTTTTCCCTTATTGGGTTTTCCATGTAAAAATCTAGTGTTCATTGTGTTGATTTACATTTTTTTATTTGTATTTCATGCTATTACTTAATAACAGAATAGTGCGGTTGTGGAATTAATAAAGTTGAAGTTTTAAGTTTGAATTTTGTGACAATTGATTCACCCCCCCTCTTAGTAGTCTTGCGCCTATTTGACATCAAGCAACTAAAGTTGATGAACATGGCTATGAGGCCAAAGCTGGTTTGGGATATGTATGTGAAAGGAGAGCATAAATGGGTAAAAATATTGAGAAGAAAATACTTGGAATCAGACTCCCCAACTCGAATCTTGACGACGACAAACCCCTTAAGAGGCTCAACAATATGGAATTATTTGCTAGAATGCAGAGACATCATCACCAAGCATGCAACCTAAGAAGTAAGAAATGGGAAATTAGCATCTTTCTAGATGGACTCCTGGAATGGAAAAAAGGCCCTAGTAACACATCCCAAGTTGGAGCAAATCAAAGCAGAGCTGACTCGGATCTAGGGAGATAAGATATGCAATTATGGCAAAATAAAATGGCAAGATGGAGTCCAAAATTGCGAATGGCACCCCCTACAGGATCTAAATTCCCTCAAGAACAGGAGGATGCTTTATCTAGAATTCTTAAAGAAAAAACTTTCTCCCCATCCTATCAAGAAGATACTATAAGATGGTGTGGCTCGACTACTGGGTCATATGTCGTCAAGTTTGGATACAAAATTAAAGAAATGGTAGAAGCCATGCAAAACTGGTCTAACAAACTCATTTGGGGGAAACACTGCCTCCCAAAGGCTAGTGTTTTTGCATGGTTGGCAGTCCAAAAAGAACCCTCACAAAGGATAGACTAGCCACGATTGGAATACAAGGACCAAGACAATGTGTCCTCTGCAAGAAGAGCAATGAAAATGCAGACCACCTATTATTGAGTTTCCCATATTTAGAGCAATGTTGGAAGTTTTTCATGAATAAACTAAGTTTCCAATGCCCACTACCTACATGTTTACTGGCATGGTTCAACATGTGAACACAACCACGAAGGGAAGTGATATTTGATAGCATTTGACCAATAGACCCCTCAATCATAATTTGGGAAATATGGAAGGAACGCAACAAGAGGATATTCCAAGACAAGGAAATGACTCAGGAGAGACTCTGTGCCAAAATCGAAAGTATGATTACTGAAATAGTCAATGAGGCAGCCCAATCAAAATTGAAGAAGTAGATGGTCTACACTAATTGGGATGACAAAATGAGAAAGCATTCAATGGGCTAGCCATCCCCCGATTGTGTGGACTAGGCCCAAGCAACACCACCAACAAAAAGGGAGTGTAGTGGTATAGGAAGCACCAGAAGGAGGGTGGATTAAAATAAACTTTGACAGAGTTTCTTGGGGCAACCCAAGGCCAAGAGGAGCAGGATGTGTGGCACGAGATGAATTTGGGAAGATGATTGCAGAAAGATCCATCCCACTGGGAGTATGCACCAATAATGAAGTAGATTTTCAAGTGACATTGAAGGGCCTTCAACTGGGAGTAGCGATTGGAGCAAAGAAAATACACTTGGAAGGAGATTCACTAATCACTATTAATGCAATTCAGCTCAACAGCACCCCTAATTGGAAATTAATTGGCTACAACCAATAAAATAGCTCCTAGGAAAATTTGAGGACTTTAAAGTAAGCCACGTATATAGGGAGGGTAACCAAGTGGCAGACAGCTTGGAAAAGGAAGCAATAGAGAAGAACAAATGACAAAACATGTGAAATGGACAATGAGGACACCCACTTCCATTGAATGATAGCTTAGAAGGCAGGATAGAGTGTGTGCTCAATGGCATAGGAAAACAGACCCGCTATAAAGACAATGAAGCCAAAACTAGAAGGCACAAAATTTAATAGACAAAGTGGGGTGGTGCTTTAAGGGCAGGTAGCCACAAGGAGTCGTGACTTCAGGAATATGACTCTCAGATAGCCAAAATCAAATGAAAATTTTCTATGAAAAGGGTGATGATGTCAAGAGGAGGAGGTTTATAAGATGTCGGCAGCTCAAGTAGTTGTATCACAACAAGGTACGAAAGGACTAGAGGTGAAGACACAAATTCCCAAATTGCAATCAAAATAAAAAAGGAGGTGAGAATGAAAAGCATGCAAGAATCAATAGCCATGCTAGAGAAATCAAGAGTATTAAATGGTAATGAGCTGGTGGAGCAGCTCACTTGTGGGAATTGGCACATAAGAATACAATGGGATGGAGGCCGGCCTTGGGAACAACATGTGCGCTAAACTAGCAACTACTCTTGATAATGGGGATCATAAGTAACTGGTGGCGTATGCAACTGCATTGAATGGAAAAGATAACAAATGGGACAAGGTGGTACACTTCTCTAAGTGGCCATCATAGCGGAGATAGAGGAAGTGAGGTTAAAAAGCGATCAAGGCATACAAAGTGGACAAAGTGAGAAGTAGGTCTAGAAAGCTCGAAATTGCAATTTTATGCACAACTTCAACAACAAAGATGGAGAATCCACTCTTTCTAAACACAAACAAGTAACAACAGTCCTTTTACAAAGAAATAACAAACAAAAGACTGAAATGGCTACTAAATTCTTTGCACCCACTAATCCTATTGGCAACGAAGAAGGTATTGGGGAAAGAATTTCTCATGGCCTGACAAAGGTTCAGGGAAAATGTGGAGATACTGGCCATGTTCTTGGCCATGCTCTTATACATGGGGCTCTTGAAAGAGAGGAGCAAAAAGCTCTACCAGATGGTCTTCGAACACGCTTGGCTCAAGGAGATAGACAAAGTGTTAGACAACGTGGATGGGAACCTACTTGTTTCGCTATCGCAACATTAGTACATGTCATTCGACAACGGCCTGGAGGTCCCAAAATTTGTGGTGGTTTGAACTTTGCAACCACAAGAGTTGGAGAAGAGGTGGGGTGAGATTGATAGGTTAATCTCCTTCCTCCTTTGAGTGGCAGGCATGACCAACAAACTGACAACGAGCTAGGTGGGAGAGTACATACAAGCAGAAGGATTGGATGGCAAGGTGGTGGTCAGAGATAGCGAGGATTGGGAGCTTAGTGGAGGTGATGAGTGGCAAGAGTAAGACTCTCAAGATATTAAAGAAAAGGCCAGTCATCCAGCCCATAGTGCATGTGGATCCAAATTCCCAATGATAGCCGATGCAACAGAGGTGAAGAAGATGCATGCAACAATGTCTGATGAAGACTAGGTGTAGGTGAAAAAAATTCTACTGTGGTTTTTTGGTTTGCTTGGTTTGTCTGGTATTGTCAAATAAGATAATGAATAGTTTATGGTTTGAGAGGGTCATTTTGTACAGCTTGGAACCCTCATTTTGTAAAATGTAAAGGGTAAGGGATAAGTATAGTCAGCATAGAAACAAGCAGAATGTAATGGGTGGGCCAATCATACATTGGTAATCTGAAAGTCACGATGACAGAGAATGTAAAAAAAAATTGATATTAATATAATGGGTGTTTCCCCTAGCAGCTATTTACCGATAAAAAAAAAGTTATGATTGGGAATAAAGAGAAATATTATATCAATTAGATAGAAACACATAAATAAAACAACAAAAATTGAAATTCATAGTTTTCTACTAATAAGATATTGATTGAAAGTGGGTTCATTCATACAAAGGAGAATCAAAATATAAGGTCAAACATTTAGAGAAAGAGAGTTCATTGACACTCTATCAAAAACGCATAAATGTTGGACTATAATATATAGGTGAAAATCAAATCTACAAAAGCACAGTATATATAAAAAAACTCAATAAATCAAAAGAAAGCACTCACAATAAATTATTTCTTGTATGTGATATTGCCTATGATTAACAATCTAAAATTAACAATTAATCTATCTAGTTTTTTTTTACCAAATTGCTTGTGTAGACACCTAAAATATGACCTTATCCAACCACACCTAATTTTAGACTATCCTTAGCCATTAATTAAATAAATATCTACTATTTATTTAATTATTTCTATTTTTATCTTAATCCTTTAATTAAATAAATATTTATCATTTATTTAATTAATATCCCTTCGCATGATCCCATTAATTGCCCTTTTTCCTCTATCCTTGTTCATCCAATCCTAGCCTTTCATCTTATTCACATGGATCATAATCTAACTTTTTCCTCATGTGACAAATGTCCCTTTCACATGTCTAACTAACTTCTTCTCTAGATTCATTCAACCTAAACATCTATCCAAAAGTCAAATTAATTTTTCATCTTATCCATTCATCTCATTTAACCTCTTAATCCTAGTCATTGCCATAAGGATTTTTATCCTTATCTCAATCATAAATATAGATCCTATCTATCATTTGACACTTGTCATATGATCGCATATTTGATCCAAACCCTAATCCTCCCTCAATCTTAGTCATCCATCATCAATCATTCCTAGCCATTGATTTTGCCTCTTCACTACTCTATATCTAGAGGCTCTCATCCTTCATTTTGACATCTAGAAAACTATCATACCTACATGCTATCATTTTGATCATTTATCTATCAAGCTTATCATCACCATTATCAAATCATATCAAGGTTATGCTAAAGCATTGAGCAATCCACATATCAACATCAAGCAACAAATCAAATGGAATAAGGGTGCACTCCATTTTCACTCATCAAGGAGAGAAGAAAAGATTAAGTGAAGGTATTGTGATTTTTCTTCTTTTGTTTTCCTTCAATATTTTCCAACCTCTTCATTTTGGCATGCTCGATGGGACCCTCATCCCTGAACTAACATTTTCATGAATTTTTTATGAGTTTTGGTTATGCAAATTTCATTTTTTGGCCCCAAACTATGAAGTGGCACCTATGTCTCACATAAAGGTTCCTTTGTTTCACAGAGTTGTGCCTCTATTACATAAAGTGGCACCCATGTTTCATGAAGTGGTTCCTTTGTCACCTAGAACTACACTTTTGTTTTGAAGCTTGCAATTGATCAATTTGACCTAGATCTAGGGTTTTCCTAACTTTTGAGGCCTTGTTTTGCAGAATTACATCATTCTAACACTCTATTTTTGTAGTTTGACTCACTTTTTCCTTACAAAAATTATGGTTTCTAGGGCTTTGAAAAGTTAGGGTTTCTTGTAAGATTTCTAGGTGATCTAGGATTTTCCTCATTTTGAGATCTTTTAAGCATACAACCTAACATGTTTTTGAAAGATCTTTGTATTTTCAAGTGTCTTATAGCTTCATTTTACAAATTCCCCAACTAGGTTGATGAAAAAAATTATTTTTTGGCTCTTAGAGGTCATTTTCAAGCCTTATCTATGAAAATGCACCTTGATTTCATAGAGTGGTGCCTCTGTTTCGTAGAGTTGCACCTCTATAGCCTAAATTGGTGCTTCTGCATCATAAAATTGCACTTATGTTCTGCAAAGTGGTGCCTTCGTTAGGGAAAACTATGCTTTTGTTTCAGACTGCAATTTCTAGGATTTTTGAGTCATTTTCCTCATTTGACCTTTATTTTTGAGCAACTAACACATGGTGCAGTCGTATAACACTTTCCAAATACCATTATCATTGAGATTACTAATGGTTTGATGTTGATTCATTGGTACAAGTCTTTATTTTCCACTAATCTAGGCACCTAAAGTAGCTTAGTGGGTTTAATGGATATTGTTTGTTGTGCTTGGAAGTATGTGTAGACATATGCTTCTTCCTTGCACTTAATGTGATTTTGGAGATCAAAAATCTCACATTTCTTCATTTATTTTATGTTCTAATTGTCATCCCAAGGCTTACTATCTTGTGTGTATGCTCTCCCCTTATGTTTTGTGTGATCTTGGGTGACCAAAAACACATAGTATAGTCTTTCCTATTAGAAAGCTTGCTTGGGGATTTTATCACCTCAATGACTACCTCAACCACATTTTTAGGTGGGGTATATAAAGGGGGAGAGTGAAAGTTTTACCTCAAAGTATAGCTAGAGTCATTCAAGCCAAGCCATGAGACCCTCAGTCTGTCGAGACTCGTTTGGTGATGAGAGAAGGAGAGACCCTTCTAATCTCAAGCACTATTAGGCAATCTCACCATTCATGAATCCACTAAGAACCTTGTTTTAGAAGCTTTAAGACCATTGATCGTTACTTAGTGTGGTGTAGGGTATAGTATCATTCTTGAAGTTACTCACCATGTACTTTCTCTTGTTGAGGTGACACATACTCCTTGGTAGGGCCTTTTCCTTCTAAGGTAAGAGGTGTAAATGTGGTACATAACCTTTTCATACCATAGTTACCCATTCATTTGAAGGTATTACGCCTTTGGTAGGTGGGCCTAAATTAATTTAACCCACCTAATTGGCTAAATATATGTTGTGTTATCATGTTTGGCATGTTTTCATATGTAAAACCAGTGAAGCCATTTAGCTTGCATTTTTTAAACTTATCCTTATCACCTTGAAATTCAAGTAAGCAATTGTATCTTCTTGTTTGATTATATCTTGCCAAAAATATCAAAATCCATCCCAGACTATCAAATTGTGCTTTTGTATCATCCTTTGGTGCATGTACATCATCCTAAGGTGCCTCTACATAGTTCTCTATGAAGCCCCAACTTTGTATCTTGAAGCTATGCTTCTATAATTTCACCATCTTGGGACCTCAGTTTTCAATCTTGACCTTTCCAACCCTAGAGAAGACCTAAGTGACCCTTCCTCATCCATCATTTCACCTAAAACATCAACCAATTGCATCATATCCATCCAAAATCTAACATCTTGCTCTCATTCTATCATTTTCATCCATCATCACAATCTAGTCATCACAAAGACCTTGGTCCTATCAGCCATCAAACTATCCTTATCATCATCATCATCATTTTTTTCATCATTGATCTTCCTTATCTTCCTATCTAATTCATATCTTATTATCTCAAATCTTTATCACATTTGTGTTGGTGTGTGGAGCTTGATCAATCATGGTGTTTAAATTTTTCCCAAATTTCTCAACGTGTTTTCCTCACAAATTAATTAATGGGGGAATGCAAGGGAGGAAGATCCCCTTTTGCAGGGTTTGGGGTATTATCCCCCTAATGGGGCCCAGAGGCGAAGCCCACGGTGGGGGTCTGGGGGAAATGCCCCTATCGGGGGCTACTGGAGGTAGTGCCCCCAAAGCAAAAAAATGCTTATTTTTCATAAAGGAAATTTATCATCTATTGCCATTATAAGTTAAAAATAGTTTGAAAAAATACCTAGATTCAATTGAAGATTTTCCTTGATGTGAATGGGAAACCAACTATTACAGTTTTGGATAGTCACGAATTGGTTTTGGATTCACATTGTTGCATGAAATTAGTATAGATGTGGGTGTGCAGTTATTGAAAGACATTGTTTTGTGACAAAGATTACACAGGTTTAGTGTAGGGCACACATAACACTGTGCATGGGAAAACAGAGTAGTGGATTTGTGAATTAATTGTTTCACATTGCAACCATTTTTTGCATGTTAAATGTAATTTGTATTTGTTGGAAGTTAATTCATAAATAGACTGGTGTTTTGTGGACATAGCCCAAGAATAAGGGTGAACCACATTAATTATTTTATCGCCTTTAATTTTTATGAATTTCTAATTCCTCTATTTCATTCCTTTGTTTTGTTTAATTCAAATGTGCATTTAATTGTTAATTTGAACTCTTCATTCCTTCTTACAATTCCTAATACTTTGACCTATCTCACCTTCTTATCATAATCCATATCACATCCTATCAAAATCAATCTTGTCAAGATTCTATCTAGATCCCAATCCTTGATATCAAAATCCACATCAAAGTATTATTTAGGGGATTATCCAAGCCTTAGTAAGTATATGCAAGCCTTGCTCAAGTGATTATCCAAGCTTTAGTAGGCAAAACCAAGCCTTTCCTAGGGGATTATCAAAGTCTAGTGTAAGAAAAAACCCATCATTATCAATCAAAGATCTAGTTAGCTTGAGACACCATTGGTCTTGTCACCATTTTATCATTATCCCCTTTCCATCCATCTCATAGTTATCCCCTTTCCATTTATTTCACCATTATCCCCTTTTCATCCATTCTATCATCCTAATCCTCTCAAATGCAAGGTCTACCCTAATCATCCTAGCCACTTTCATATCATCTCACTATTCTTAGGTCCCTCTCTCTTGGATGCCTATCACAAGGTTCCAAGCAAGAATCAAATTATGGCATCTCAAGATTTCCCTTCATCATATCACGATACACCCTTTAAGGAGGAAGTCCACCGAATCCCCATGGAGAATCCATTTTCACCTTACATCATCTATGATCATGATTCAAGTGACCAAAACTCCCAAACATCATTAGAGGACTTTTCCCAAGATACCCAAGCTATGAAATTGATGCATAGATATATCATGAAGCATCCTGACCAATATATCCTTATGCTTGCAAACAAAGGTGGCAAATTACCCCATGAGTTTGACGCATCTCAAATCATCCAACAACCTCCTTCTACACCTCCACATTCTATTCATCATAATCCTACATATCTTCCATCTTCGTCTATTCCTCATTATGCTTCATCTTTTCCCTCTTCTTCTAATCTCCCCATTTCATCTCAAACCCTTAATCCTACATCCCACTTACATATCAAAATCCCCTCTCACACCCAAAATATTTCATCACATATCCCACAACCTTAACATTCTATCCCTTATCATCATGTCTCAACATCCATCCTTCCTAACACATCATATCATCTCCAAACCTCAAATCCAATTTATTCCAACCCCATCTCATTTTCCAATAAATATATCCAATCTTCCAATCCCATTTCATCCTCTTATCAATATCAACACATACTATCCTCACAACCTCCCATATCCAACTATCAATTTCCTCCTTTTAATTTCACAAGTACTTTGGCCCAAGACGTGCAACAAATAAAAGATACCCTCAAGGGACTTCAACTAGGATATCACAAGAAATCTCATACCTTCTAAGAACTATGTCCTTTCCTTTTGATAAGTCCATCACCATGATCCTCTTTCCCTATAATTTTAAAATGCCCAAATTTGATAAGTACAAGGGAAAGTGAGATCCTAGGGAACATTTAAAATAATTTATATTGCATACCAAGAGGTTTCCTATCTTGACACATACCTCTTGAGTCTCTTCCCTATAAGCTTGGGTGGACAAGCCCTTGCTTGGTTCACTCACCTCCCCCCTGGGACAATCACAACATTTTCTAAGCTAGCCAATAAATTTTTCACTCAATTTTTCTGTAACATAGAACATGATATCACCATGATGGACCTTTACAACAATAAAAAAAAAGAATGGTTAATCCTTTGCCTCATTTTTTCAAAGATGGAGGCATTTTTCTAGTCTCTTTGTATGACCCATACCTAAAAAACAACTCATAACTATCTTTGTCAAAAAATTAAACATTGAATTAGGCTTCCTTCTTCGCATGCAATGTGCTCACTCCTTTGACAAGATCATAGAAAAGGAGTAGCTATTGAAAAATTCCTTATCGCCAAAGGCCTAGTCAAGATATAGAAAGAAGGAAAAGACAACAATCCTAATCTAGTGACAAATCCTATTTTTGGAATAAAAACAAAAACATGGTCAATGATGGTGTGACTGATTCAAAACATGTTCAAATATCTAAATACCTTAACCATAATCATCTCATTACAATATAGCTCCCCAAAAACATGTGGTTATCCCTGAAGGTCAACCTAAATGATATATTAGATGTGAACATACCCCCTTGGGTGAACCAATCAAAATCGTTCTCTAAAAGATCATCCACACTAACATGATCTAATTTCCACCTATAAAACCCCTTGTTCATGACATGCCTAAACCCTCTTGGTACAAAGAACATGAATTTTGTGACTACCATAGGGTTCATGGACAAAAACCTCCTCATGCATGAAACTCAAGAATTTTATCCAAGATCTTATTGATCAAGGAGATATCTCTATTGAAGACCATACATCCTCTAATGAAATCTTGTATATACAAGCATCAATTTTCTTGAACGTAATATGGTAATACTTTCACATCATACAACACAGTGCCATATAAATACAATAACAATATCTCATATGATTCCATCATTCTAGTTGCATCGAACCAAGTCCTTCCCAAGTAGCTATCATAACTATCAAAGTGCCTAATTGTGTTGCCACTACCCAACATGGTCAAATTATTATTCAAGGAGTTTCACCCTCCTCTCAACCTACCAATCAATATAGCATTTTGGACCACTTGAATACAATAATAGCACAAATTTCCATCCTTGAGCTATTTAAAACATCTCCCATCCACAAGGACCTTCTCGAGAAAGCCCTCCATGAGTCTTGTGTCCTTAACGACATTGATCTTGTCCAATTTGAAGCCATGATAAGACAATTATCATTTCCACAAGCCCTTATCTTTTCCACTAGAGACATCCCTTCCATAAATCCATCTCATAATCATATGCTTCACATTCAACCCCACATCCATAAAACCACAATCAAATGTGTCCTAGTAGATGGTGGATCAGGACTTAATCTTTGCAACCTAAGCCTAATAAAGTAACTTAGATATTTTTATGATGTTGTCGATCCCTACACTAAAATTACCATAAAATCATATGACAAAGTTGAGCATGAATCTAAAGGCTCTATCGAGCTACTCATCCATTTCATGCCTGCAAAATAGGTCTCTAATTATTCACCTTCATCCAAAATAGCTAGGGGCATCTATCAAAGAAAAAATGAGCTTGTTGATCCTAAGTCTTCATCCTCATTACCTTCATGCAATCCATACACTTTACCAAATCCACCCATATCCATACATACATCATATCATCCCATCCCCTTGGCAATGTATCTCAATGGAACTTTTATGGTAACCCATTCACATACTTTAATCCAAAGGCTACCCAAACCCCTTTTCAAGTGAAGCATGGCGACCCTTGTACTACACACATTAGGGATCATATCTTAGCTCCCTCCACCCACCACATAAAGCATCCTCCATCCTCCATTGCATACCATCCATATCCATCTATCACACTTTTTCATACACCCATTGAAGAGCATCCACCATGATTGCAACACCATCAAGTCTCATTTATCCAAAAAATCCAAAAAAATAAAAAAAACCCAAAAAAGTCAAAAAATCAAAAATAAAAACAATAAAAATTTGATAAAATAAAATAAAATAGTAAAGAAAAATAATTCATCCATAGGTGAAATCCACTTGGTGGTTCCTTGGATAAGTACCATGGTGAAAACCTGGAAACAGGTGCCATGTGTAGTAGTTTATTGTCCACCATCTCCTAGGATATCATCCCATCCGCTATCATTCTCATGCATGTCATAATAAACTATCACCCATCTCCACCCATTCATCCATAATAAACCTATCATGGTTTGTCCTTGATCCTTGATCACGTGTCATCCCTTATCCATCCATTATCACCCACCCTTCCACATGCTTTCTTGGAAGCGTTAGATACAAAAGTTACATCTACATTATGTTAAAGATTTGATCTTGTATATCCTTGTAGAGTATGAAAATTAAACCACTATGAAGGATAATCAAATCCTTTGAGGATCCAAATTTCAACCCTCCACTCAAGTAAGCCTTCGGGTAACTGTGACCTTCAAGCTTACCTATTAATTAATTAAATGTGTATTTTAAGGAGCACAAAAAGTATCTAAACCCTTTAGACTTCAAAAATTGAAATTAAGGTATAGAGGTCTTCCAGACAACTCAACAAGCTCTCTATCCAAGACTAATGTGTGGCTATAGGACGAAAGTGTGTCACGCTAGTGTTTCACACAAACAAAAAAATTTCTTCTTTAACTAACCAAAAGAACCATCAAAATTTTGAGTTTTTACTTTATTCTATGTATAATTTTGCCTTAAACACCAATCCATAATTGCACTTGCTTTTTTTTTTTTTATGCATCTATAAATTTTATCTACTCCCTAACAAGATCTCTTTTTACACATGATTCAACTCCATCATGCTCTCTTTTACAATTCCAAAATTCAAAGAAACTCAACATATTTTGGACATTATTTTTTATGGTCTCTACATAGCCAATAAAACATTCAAGCATTTTTGATGCAGGAGCATCCAGGGGAAGGGTAATCCTCATTAATAAAAAAGGAGGGCATTTTATTTTATTTTCCTAAGGTTTGGTAGGAAATTTACTTAATAATTTAATTTGCAAGGATAGACTAAAATTAATATTAAATAATTTTATTTTATTATTTTGTTGCAAATTTTGGGAGTGGAGATAATTTAGGAGGGAATTTTTAGAATTTGTTAATTTCAAAAATTAGCAAAAATGGACTTGGGCATGGTTTTGGAGGGATTTATAAGTTTTAATGATGCATTAAAAAATTTCTTAAAATTATGTATGTAAAAGTGGGTGCTCAAGGTGAGTTGGCAAGAGTTACAATGGAAACTGCCCTAAAATATAGGAATAGACTCCCATTTTAGCAATTTTGGTGGGAGCGGGTTGAGAAAATCATTTTTAATATTATGGAAGTTTTTTGGCATTGGTTTTTGGAGGTTTCTTCCCAACTTGGTCATGGATTTTTGCTGGAGAAGCTTTGAGAGCCTGTTTTTGAAGATTACAGGCAATTTGGGTTATGTTTTGGTAGCCATTCTTGGCTAAAATTTGAAGGTTGTTGTTGTAGGTGTAGTTCCTTCTTGTGAGGGTTGTGGATATTGTAATTGAAGATTTATTACAGGTTTTAGGATGTTTTTACAGCAGCAGAAATTTTGGTAAATCATGATTTATTACAACAAAAATTAGATGAATTTTGCAGGTTGAAGGAGCTAAAAATTGGTGCAAGAAGAAATTTTGAGGGAGAACAATTTGAATCTATTTTTTATTTCATATTTCAATTGTATATTAGATTGTAATCAGATTTTTAGTGCTTTCATCAACCCATATGGCTACACAATCATTAAATTTTAGTTATGCTATGTAATTCTTGAATTTTCAAGAGATTTAGAATGAACAACGATGAATACTTCTTGCAGATTTTTGTTGATGTTACAAACAATTTCTTAGTGCAACTTATGTTGTTTGGGAGTTTATGTTAGAGGGTTGGATTCTATTTCATCAGTGGTATCAAAGCAAGAGTTCCTGAGTGTGCAAGCAGAGTGCCGAATGTGAGACAGTTTGTACCAAGACTTGTGGTGTGTGTAGACAGATCGTCAGACATGAGGCAGTCTATACTAGAGAGGATGGGATGGGTCATGAGGAGAATTATAAGAATTTTGTTTTGGGTACATTATTGGGAGAAGAAGTAGAAAATATGAAGTACTTAGAAGAGTTTGAAAAGCTTCAAGCTAAATTAGATGTATCTGAAAAGATGATTAAGGAGAAAGTGGGAATACAAGAAGAGAGATATGGGAAGAAGAATTTTTTGTTGAAAGAGGACAACAAAAAGAAAAGAAGCATAAAGGAAGTATGGAGAAAGAAAGAAGAGAAAATGGTCACTGTAGATCATAAATTTAATGGTAATTTTAAAGATTTTGTGTTATCTAAGAATGTTTTGTTTGCGGGATTTAGCAAGGACAAGGAAAATGGTGAAAAGAAGAAGGATACAACAGGAGAAAAAGAGGTATCATTTAATTATGTTAGTAAAAATTTACATGCAAAAGAGGTAGATGAAGTTGTGGATGATGTTGTAGCAATTTAGATAATGAATTTTGATAGTCTTAGATTTGACAAAGGGAATGATGAAGAAGAAGATAGTCTCCTGTTGAAAGATGAGATAAGAAAATTAGAAAAATATTTCAAGGAGAAATTATAGAATAAGATGAAAAAAAGAGGTTGTAGTTGATACATGCCTCTTTGAAGGAGGAAAAGTTGCAGTAGTGAGCAAGGGGAAGAAAGTAGAGGTAATTGTTGATTTATCAAATTTTGTCAATGTTGCTAATGGAGCTAATTTTTGTGAGGGTGAAATGATAAAAGGAAGTGAAGAAAGAGAGATGGTAAGATGCAGCAATAATAGGTTACAAGATGAAATACAATAAGGTATGATGAATTTTTTTGACATAGAAGAAGAGGGTGAAGGAGAAATAGGTGAGAAAAATATGCAGATGTAATTTATTGATTTCCATAAATTTGTTAATAATGATTTGAGTGTAGATGTTGAGAATGATCAAGTGGGATGGAAAGATGAACCATGGTATATCAAAGTGAAGAAGAAGAAACAGGTGGATAAAGAAGAAATGTGGATGAAGAACCAACACATAATCTATAAATGTTTATGAGTTCAACTCATGAAACATTTCAAATTACCTTGGGTGTCTAATGCAGGAACATCCAGGTGAAGGGAAATCCTCATCAATAAAAAAAGAGGGCATTTTATTTTATTTTCCTAAGGTTTGGTAGGAAATTTATTTAATAGGTTAATTTAAAGGATAGACTAAAATTAATATTAAATAATTTCCTTTTATTATTTTGTTGCAAATTTTGGGAGTGGAGATAATTTAGTAGGGAATTTTTGGAATTTTTTAATTTCAAAAATCAGCAAAAATGGACTTGGGCATGGTTTTGGAGGGAGTTATTAGTTTTAATGATGCATTTATTTTTTTCTAAAATTATGTATGCAAAAGTGGGTGCTCAAGGTGAGTTGGCAGAGTTATAATGGAAACTACCCTAAAATCTAGGAATGGACTCCCATTTTGGCAATTTTGGTGGGAGTGGGTTGAGAAAATTATTTTTAATATTATGAAAGTTTTTTGACATTTTTTTTTGGAGGTTTCTTCCCAACTTGGTCGTGGCTTTTTGCTAGAGAAGCTTTGGGAGCCTGTTTTTGAAGATTACAGGCAATTTGGGGTATGTTTTGGTAGCCATTCTTAGCTAAAATTTGAAGGTTGTTGTTGCAGGTGTAGTTCCTTCTTGTGAGGGTTGTGGATATTGTTATTTAAGGTTTATTGCAGGTTTTAAGATGTTTTTGCAACAACAAAAAATTTGGTAATCATGATCTATTGCAGCAAAAGTTAGATGAAGTTTGTAGGTTGAATGAGCTAGAAATTGGTGCAAGAAGAAATTTTGAGGGAGAACAATTTGAATCTATTTTTTTTCTTTCATTTTTCAATTATATATCAGATTTTACTCAGATTTGTAATGCTTTTCATCAGCCCATATGGCTACATAATCATTAAATTTCAGTTATGCTATATAATTCTTGAATTTCCAAGAGATTTAGAATGAGCAAGGATGAATACTTCTTGCAAATTTTTGTTGATGTTGCAAACAATTTCTTAGTGCATCTTATGTTGTTTGGGAGTTTATGTTAGAGGGTTGTATTCTATTTCATCAATTTTTTAACTATGCTATATAATTCTTTGACCATATGAGATATTGTGTCATCTAGATTTATTTTTCTTTAAATTATAGAATATTTTGAAACAATCTTGTATATACTCTAATAAATATTGTGTGTGAAATAATGTCAACTATTAAACTCAATAACACCTTAATGAAACATTATATCAAAGAATCTAATTTAAAATTAAACAAATTTCAAACCCAGTAGATTCATCAAAACCATTCCATCGTCCTCTATCTCCAGGGATTCGTTTTAAGTTGCTTGCTCTCAGATTGTGTAAGCAGAAGCTCAACAAAATGACAACCTAGAGAATGAGATGATATGTAGCATGCATTCTTATGCTAAATGATGTGATAATGAAACTATGATAATGAAATGAAGAGCAGATTATGATTATGCAAGCTATTCTACCATGATTATTTATGCTAAGATGATAAAAACTAAGTTGTTGTGCTATGGAATCTAGGATATTAAGATGCTAAATGCTTGATTATTCAACTATAATTCTCATGCTATGCAAACAGGATTTTCAAAGAGCCAAGAGGTCTTATTTATAGATTTTTGAAGGAAAAAGCTTAGTTGGCAAAGATCAACGGTTGAGATTCAGTTTTGGTAAGATGAACAGTGAGAGATGGAGAAATTGGAGAGAAAGATGGAAGCTAGAGAAAAAGAAGGAAGATGTTTCCTTCCCACAAAACCTTTCACTCAAAAATAGAGGAAACTTGCCATTTGTCAAGTTTAGTTATGAGTTAGTTTTGGTGGTTGAGGATAATTTAACAATTAAATAATAAAATTATTTAATTTCATGTGACATGTGGATTTGGAAACTTCTAATTAAATATTGAAAAATATTTAATTATGTGTGGAATATGGATAAGAAGTTTCTAATTAAATATTTAAAATATTTAATTAAATGTGAGATGGCTTTTTAGAAGATTTAAAGATGATTTTATGATTTTGAAAAAAGAAGAATATCTACTTTATTCAAAATAAAGCAATGTGATAATTAAATTGAATAAATTGTAAAACTTATTTAATTAATTAAGAAGAATTGGAAAAAGTGATTAAATTAAATAAGTAATTAAGCTTATTTAATTAAGATAGAAGATTTAGAAAATGAACAATATAAATAAATAATTAAATTTATTTATATGTAGATTGAATTAGAGATTTAATTAAATAACTTGTATTTAATTAATTACCAGACTTATTATAATGTGACCATTTTTAGGTGTATACATTTTTCCCCTCTTTAAAGTGATGTGTTTTACGCATTGCTTCAAAGAATTAAAATTTTTTCCCTAGATGTGAATTTTGGAAAACTGACGCCTGCATGCCCCTTTAGGCGATAAATCAGATAAAATTTAGAATTTTTTAGATTTTTGATTTTTTTGGAAATTGTTGATGATTTTGAAAATGTGCAGTGATTGGTTGTTTGATCCATTGGCTAAAAAGGATGATTTGACGAAATCCGCTATTGAAAGATTGATATGAGGATGAAGAAATTTGATTATGCCCCACTGATGATGACTGATAGGTCTGATAGGATAGCTAATAAATTTGTCCTCGTGATGTATGAGAAAAAAAATAGTAAGATAACTGATAAATTTATCCTCATGATTGATGAGAAACAAATAGTAAGATAACTGATAAATTTGTCCTCATGGTTGATGAGAAACAAATAGTAAAATAACTAATAAATTTGTCCTTGTGGTTGATGAGAAACAAATAGTAAGATAACTGATAAATTTGTCCTCATGGTTGATGAGAAACAAATAGTAAGATAACTGATAAATTTATCCTCATGGTTGATGAGAAACAAATAGTAAGATAGCTGATAAATTTGTCCTCATGGTTGATGAGAAACAAATAGTAAGATTGATTGATTTGATTGATTTGTTTGATTGCTTTGATCACAAACCCTGATTTGATATGTTTCAAATGGATAGGAGAGATTAGTGATTCTTCAAGTGCGGGAATGATTCCTAAAGACCTGAAGCTTGATTCCATTGCTTGTTCAGGCAGACAAAGATGTTATTGATGCCTGTGGGTGATGTAGGTGTAGGTGCTTCAGGTGCAGGAGGTCTTGCGAGACCAATGAGTCTTGGGGGGAGTACCTCATAGTCCCATGATCCATTTTTTTATGATGTATATTTGATGATCTTTGTATACACATTCATTTTTGTCACATTATGATATTGTATCTCTCCTTGTTTCGATATCCTTGTACATTTGACATTGAGTTTTGATGTTTATGAGATGCAGCGGATATTGTTGATCTATGCATGTCTACATAATTATCTATGATGGATGGATTTATGATAGATGTATGTATGATGTATGTTTATGGATAATGATTCTTGCAAATGGATATATCTCATGATGATGCCTATGCATATGATATGATAGTCATGATGATGTGTATGACTCATAATGATCATGATGCGATGACCTATGATGTATGCATTTATGATGGATTTATATTTATATGATGGATGCCTATGATGTGGTTATGTCATGTGATTATGTTTAAATGCTATATGAGATGGATGCAAATGATATGCAATGCTTTGTATATTTTTGTATTTTTCTGATGTTTGTATGATGATGATATGATGTGATAATGATTTCTAAATGCTTTGTACATGAATGTATAGATGTTGTGAAAATGACCATGTGAAAGAAAATGATTATGTCTCTAAATGTATGAATGACATGAAAATGAATGAACAACTCATATGAATGAATGTTGTGAAAATGATAAATGATGATGAAAATGCTAAAGTGTGATTTGAAAGTAAATGAAAATGAAAATTTCAATGATAGTGAATGAAAATGATAATGATAGTGAAAATGATAATGAAAATGACTGAAAATGAACAAGTATGATAATGATAATGAATGAAAATGAGAATTATAATAAAAATGAATGAATGATAATGAAAGATATGATAATGAATGATATGCAAGCTAAATAAATGACGTGATATGAAAAATGATAACCCACTTTTAATGTATGATATGAAAATGAGAATGCCATTTAACTGAATGAATGAGATGAAATGATAATGCAACTGAAATGAATGGATGATATTTTTAGTAATGTCAAATGTACTCAATCTTTTGTTAGAGAGATATGTTGTCTTTGATGTTTTTCCAACGTTGGAAAATCTACAATGCTGATGCAGAACTAACATGAATACAATCTATATTAACCATGCAGATTTGTCATTATGAGAGCTATTTTATGCCTGTTTATCATCATCAAACTTTTGAAATGTTGGAAGTTAGTACAAGCATCAAAGGGGATATTTGCACCGATGATGACCTGAGTACAACTTTCATGATTTTTGATATAGCAAGGTAATACAAGCATTGAGGTATAATTTAACCAAGATGACCTAAGTATTGCTTGTATAAACATACAAGAGTTAACCCTTTTCCTATGCAAATTCTGAAATGTCATCAATGATACGTTGTACAACATGTCCCACGACAAATTTGCATAGTAATAATGGTCAACTCACAGACAACATACAAAGAAAAATCATACTCCTTCCTTCCTTCTCTAGTCTAGGACATCATCAAGTTGCTCCAGAGGTATAATAACAAAAATCCATAAAAACAAAAATTCAACCTTTGCTTAAAGTATTTCAATCATTATTCAAATTAGATCATCCATTTTGATTTGAAAAACCTAATGTTATGCTTTTCGATGAGTGTTTTGATCATGTATGATTGATTACCAACTGTTATCTTGTCATTGTGTTTTGGTTTTGTTTGACACATTTGATGTAATGCCATTTGTCTGTTGTGATAGCTCAAATGTTAGTTGCCCCCGTTGAGTCTATATTTTGCTCCCAGTTAGACACAACAGATTATTGTGGATATGTACAATGTTCATGAAACCATGATGAAACACAATTTCCTCTATGATGTGCAAATGATGGATAGATAAGATGTTGATAGGATGGGGATGCTGATAGGATGGTAATGTGGATAGGATGGAGGACATGGACTAATAGATGAAAGGGCCAACTTGTTCGCAAATAGTGCCTAATTGTCAGGTTTTTACCATTTGTTTTTATTGCACTTTTTCAGATTTTCAGATTTTTTTTGTTGTTACTAAGATGTCTGTTTGCTAGGTTTTCATCAAGGAAATGATATTTTTGATTTTTCACCTTTTTTTGTGTGTCAAAAAGATGCCTGTTTGCTAGGTTTTCACCCTGATGACGATTTTTTCTGGACTTTTTATGTTGTTTTTTTTGGATTTTTTTCAAGACTTTTTATGTTGTTTTTGGATTGTTTTAAGAATTTTTATGTTGTTTTTGGATTGTTTCAAGACTTTTTATGCTATTTTTTGAAGCTAGATATAGAATTGATAAATGCCAAATCCGTAGACCACCTTGACGATGTCGCTTTCCTGTGTGGATGATTGTGTTGGACGAAAGGACCCAATTGGAATGAGGAGTATGAGTGGCAAGTATGAAGGATGATAGATGTAGTGAATGGAAGAGGTTGGGATAGGATCCCTAATGTGCACACTACATGGGCCATCAGGCTTTAGTCGAAAAGGAGCTTGGACAACCAATGAGTTATAGTACGTGAAGGGGTCGTCATCAAAGATGCATCGAAAGACATCACCAATGGAGGTGTAATGATATGACGGGTATGTGAACATTGATGGGTGGAAAGGACTATATGGTATAAGTGATAATGAGGTGAATTGAGACCTTAGATCAACAAATTCTTTCTTGATAGATGCCCCCAGTGATTTTTGAGGGAGAGGCATGTTTGGAGATCAACTTTTGCTTGCTTTTATTTTTGAATTTTATTTTTTATTTGTTTGATAGCTTTTGATTTTGGCTAGTGGACTAGTCTTGATCTTCTTTTGTTTTTAATTTTTCCAATAACTTTTAATTTTGGCTAAAGGACTTTTCTCGATCTTTCTTTCCTTGCAAGCTTTCTTTTGATTTTAGATCTCCATTTGAAAAAGGCACTTTGACCTTTGATTCTTGAATTAACTCCTTTATATTTTCTTTGAATAATACTTGTTGATACATGTCTATAAGGTGGATGGATGTAGGTGAGATGGAAGGAGTAGTGATGTCATCAATAGAGTCTTTGAGACTATCCTTTTCGGTAGGACTAAAATCAAAGGAAGCTTGCACATCATTAGCGACTTGGCAAGATGGATTTGTAGAGGCCACAATAGGATATTCATACCCTAGTCTAGGGCAGGTGGAATGGAAGGATGATGGTTATATATCCTCAACAGGATCATGATTCAAGAGTGGGTTATCATAGAAGTTTTGATCAAATAATGGATTATCAGTGATATGAAAAGATTGAGTGGTAGCAGATATGGAGTAGGTAGATGTATCATCAAGATCCCAATTGGTTTCAATCTCAACACGATCATATTTTTGTATTCCTTCTATAGTTGTCTCAACATCATCATTAGAACTCTGACCCTTCTCAACAACAGTAGCAGTATCTTTTACAAGCAAAATTTCCAAACGATATTCTCCATTTCCTAGATCATGGATTTGGACCTTAGAATTTGATATTGCAATGGATGAAGTGGATTTTTTGAAGATTCAGGATCAACACATGCTTGAGTATGTGGTGCTTCACTTTTTCTAGGGATGGCGATTTCGGCTTTAGGACTGAGATTATGACAAGGTATGGAAGGAAAAAGATCTCCTTGTATGGTGATTTCAACTCCATCATGAGGGAATTTTAGGCATTGGTGGTATGTGGATGGTACTACTTTCATCTCATGAATCCAAGGTCTTCCAAGGAGAATATTATAAGGTAGCGGGAGATCAAGGACTTGGAAAACCACATCCTTCACCACAGGGCCAACTCAGATTGGTAAAATAACTAATCCTTCAGATGAACGTTCCTCTTGATCATATGCCTTCATGGTACTCTTGTTACTGGAATCAATTTCTTCTTCTGGATATCCCAAAGCATGGATAAAATTTAAAGTGCAAATATTCAAGCCAGCTCCTCCATCTATTAAGACATGCCTAATTCGAGTTTTATGGACCATGACTTCTAGATAAAGTGAGGAGTTGTGAGGATGAGACACGGAGGCATCGTATTTTTCAGAAAATGATAGGCAAGTGGGTGAGGACAAGTGTTCCACCATGGCTTGAAACTTGTTAATATCCAAATCGGTGGATACAATTGTGTCGATGAGAACCTTCTCTAAAATGTCTTTACATGCTGGGGATATCTTGAGAAGCTCTAAGATAGAGATTTGGGCTGATGTTTTCTACAATTGATTGACTAAATTATAGTGACTTGGAGGAGGGACGGTTGTTTTGGATGAGCTCCCTTTTAAGACCACTTTAGCTTGTCCCCTTGTTGTCACATTGACTTGTTGGTATTCCTGCTTTTCCTTGACCTTGATAACATTAACCTGCTAGTCATCCGTGTAAATGTGGTTAATTACGTTATCATAGACATGGTTTACACTTTTTCCCTTGTCATTTGTAGATTCGCCTTTCTAATAGTTTGGAAGAGGGTCCTTAAATGATTGATAATCTTTATTAGCATGATGTCCTTCGACTGTTATTGTGTCATTTTCTATCAAATCTTGGACTAAATTTTTCAATCCTTGACAATTATTTGTCCTATGTCCGTTGCATCTATGGTAGTCACAGTAATACGACTCATTCCATGATGGTGGTTTGACTTGTGGCTCATAATCTCTTTGAGGTAGCAAGGTGATGGAATTTTAATCCATAAGCTCTTTGAAAGCTGACTCAAGAGATTGGCCCAAAGGAGTGAAACTCCGTCAATTTGAAAAGAATTATGACTTGGGCGGATTTGCATTTTGAGTGTTGTTGAGATTATTGTTGAAGTTACCACGATTATTGCTAATGTTCTTATTGGTCAAATTTTCTTGATTGGTGTTGGATCCTTGATTGGTGTTGCTATTGCCTTGATTGGTTGAATTTCCTTGATTGGTGTTATTGCGTGGAGCACCTGATAGATTGAAGATGGATGGTTTTGCTTTCACATTGTTTGCATCTACCACACCATCATTGAAAACATTCTTGTTTCTAGTCCAAAATCTTGATTTGGCATTGTTGTTGTTATGATTGTATGAATTTGGACTATCTTTGTCAAGTTTTATCACTCCTCCCTTGACTAAGGCTCCTTCAATAGTGATTGCATTCTCAATCAACTTCTCAAATGATGGAGGGCAATGAAGGTTGAGCCTATAACTCATTTCTTGATCAAGACTGTTAATAAAGATATCCATCTTTTCCTTTTCAAGAACTGGATAGGAATATCGTGCGAATAATCTTCTCCACCTTTGTAGGAATGTGATGAAGTTTTCCCCAGTCTTTTTCTTTTCTTTGCATAGATCAAGCATAGTTATTTGATGTTGAATGTTGTAGGAGTATTGGGATATAAATTTGTTGATCAACTCCTCAAATGTCTTGATGGGTGGAGTGATTTTAGAAATCCATTCCATGGATTGCCCACCTAAACTTTGTGGGAACAATCTCATCAAGTACGTGTCTTCATGTGCAAATTCAAGGCTCATGTTTCTAAATTATCTCACGTGGTCAATATGATCTATTTTCCCATTGTATCTATCAAATTTTGGAATTTCATAATGCTTTGGAAATGGGATCATGTTGAGATTTTTATCGAAAGGATATGGACAAATATCCTCCAAAGCATACTTCTTAGTTGTGCCCCCTTGTATTTCCTTGATTTTCCCTTGCAGTGCTCTTATTTGTTGGGTAAGAGTACTAAGATCATTTAAGGGATTTTCATTCTTTCCAAGATCTCCTTTAATATTCTCTGTATCATAGTCAAAGGGAAATTTAGCACCTTAGTTTGCCAATAAAAGAAAGTATCTTTCTTTATTTCACTCTAAGATCTTTTCCATGGCTAGGTGAAACTGTGGATCTTGTTCAGCTTCATGGAGCATTTCATTGGTTATTTCATCATTTGAACTATTTCCATGAGGCCTATGAAAAGGATTTTCTTCCCTATCACCCATGTTGCAAAGTGGATTCTCTCTTTCGTCTTCTTCTCTTTTTCGGGACCTTGTGATAATAGGCATATGCTTGAATCAAATTTTTACTAAACGTAGATCACAAATGGGAGTGCAATTTGTTGGATAATTGATGCCTTAGCCAAATAGAATGATGGATTCTATTGATATGACTAAGGAAATTCTAATTTTTAGATTTTGATTCCTTGGATGAAGGATGATAGATCCTGTTATGGGAGTTAAACTGAAAATCAGAAATTGATTTAAAATTGATGCACTTTAAGATGTTTTGATCTTAGCTTGAAAAATGATGGTTTTTGCAAAAAGCCTAATGTTTCCAAGTTTTTCTCTATTGTAACAATTGATTTGGGCAGTTGGAATATTGTATTGCTAGTTGCAGAATGTGAGAATGATGAATGGGTTGACTATGATTATTCCTTTGTGAAAGAGATCTTCATTGATTATAAGCTTGTGAATATAAAGGCTCTAAAGAAAAATCATCAGTATATCCTTTATCAAAGTCATGATATCTATGGATGAAAGTTCGATAGTCAAGCAAGACCTTCCTACTTTGGTACAAAAAATGTCTCCTTTTCAAAAGTTTCTTGTAGCTAAGTGGCCTCTTTGGTTTCTTGATTCTTTTAGCAAGGGATTTCTTGACAAATGTTGTTGATTTCCAATCCCTTAACATAAATGCCACAAGTTGATTTGTCAAACTCTTGTGTTTTTTTAGATGATCTTATCTGAATTAATGTTTTGAAAACACAACAAGCATTTGTAAAACAGTTGTTTTTAAGTCCTAGAATCTAAAAAATAAGTGCATGTTCAAGAATCAAACATGATCCTTTTTTATTTCCACTGGTATTTGAAAAGAATACACTTCAAGCAGACTCACTCTTAAGGTCAAACGGTCATCATAATAATCACAACCCACAACTTAGAATTGCATCGACTCACACAACCATGTAACCCCCTAGAGGGTTCCTGTGTTTTTTTCTTTTCTAGGCGTGTACTCAAAGTTATATTTCTTGATCCCTTGAGCAAACGGTCCTTGGAAATTATATGGTGAGTATCTTGGGGGTAGATTCTTCCCCCCTTGCACTGTGAGTTTTATAATGTTTGGCTAATGACTCAATTAGCTTCTACACTAAGGTTCATAATAAGGGTTTCCATTCGGTGCGACAAATGATAAACTCCCTCAGGAGAGCTCCCAACCTTTAGAACAAAGGCTTTGGGGATGGTTATCTTGCACACTACCATCGAATTACAGACTTTCCCCGAATTTGCTTTTGATTATAGTGGGTTGGAAAACTTGGCTTTAGTTGTTCCCACTTAGGTTGTTCCCATAGGGTGAGTACTTTTTCCCACTATGGAAGGCCTGCTAAAGGTTTTAACAAAGCATAAAGTGCATGAAATTAAAAGATGAGTCTAGAATTTTGATCACCCAGTTAAGGGGAGAGCATAGGCCTATCACTGTCCAATCACAACAAACAATGTTTAGTTTTAAAGCCCAAATGATAATTTGCTATTCTACGTGAAGATATTGCTTCACAAAAGACATGATGTTCATTTTAACCGAGATAGCAATGTATGATGACTACCCTAGGATTGGTGTATTTTAATCCAAATGACTACCCTAGGATTGGTTCATTTGAATCCAAATGGCTACCCTAGGATTGGTTCATTTTACTTTATTGTAGAAAAGATTATCTCTAGTTGTGGTCACATCAGATCCAAATCCAATTTTTACAGTTTTATAGATGCTAGTTGGTCCTAAAGCATGAATGAAAAATAACATATGATGGGTTATTTTCCCATGAGTGTTTCAAAACACTATTACAATGAATATCAAAGGCTTTTTTTATTTCACTTCAATGCTCCATATTCCTCTTAAAACCTACACCATTGCATAGCTTATGAAATTCTACCCCATTTCAAAAAAAAAAGCATCGAAAAAGACCTCCGTATGACCAAGATATAGCCATCTTAAGATTGACTGTCAAAGCACTAAAACATAATTGATCATATGCGCTAGAGTTTTGATCAAATGCGCTACAAAATTGATCATATGCACTAGAGTTTTGATCAAATACGCTACAAAATTAATCATATGCGCTATAGTTTTGATCAAATGTGCCAGAACAGACATCAAATGTGCTAGAGAATCAATTATATGCACTGGAACGGTCTTCAAATGTGCTAGAACAGGTGTTGTATGCACTAATCCGCGTCTCCAGTTGTGACCTACTAGAAAATCTGCATTAAAATATTAAAAATGGGGCAAGGGCCCCATGGTGGGCGCCAAAAATGTGTGTGTGAAATATGTGGAAGCAACAAACAAGTTAAACAACACACCAATGAAACATTATAACAAAGAATCTAATTTGAAATTAAACAAACTTCAAACCCAACATATTCTTCAAAACCGTTCCACTGTCCTCTATCTCTAGGGACTCGTTTTAAGCTACTTGCTCTCAGATTGTGTAAGCAAAAGCTCAACAGAATGACAACCTAGAGAATGAGATGATATGTGGCATACATTCTTATGCTAAATGATGTGAGATAATGAAACTATGATAAGGAAATAAAGAACAAATTATGATTATGCAAGCTATTCTACCATGATTATTTGTGCTAAGATGATAAAATCTAAGTTGTTGTGCTATGAAATCTAGGATATTAAGATGCTAAATGCTTGATTATTCAACTATAATTCTCATGCTATGCAAACAGTTCTAGGATTTTCAAAGAGCCAAGAGGTCTTATTTATATATTTTTGAAGGCAAAAGCTTAGCTGGAAAAGATCAACAGTTGAGATTCAGTCTGGTAAGATGAACAGTGAGAGATGGAGAAGTTGGAGAGAAAGATGGAAGCTAGAGAAAAAGAAGGAAGATGTTTCCTTCCCACAAAACCTTTCACTCAAAAATAGAGGAAACTTGCCATTTGTCAAGTTTAGTTATGAGTTAGTTTTGGTAGTTGAGGATAATTTAACAATTAAATAATAAAAGTATTTAATTTCATGTAACATGTGGATTTGGAAACTTCTAATTAAATATTGAAAAATATTTAATTATGTGTGGAATATGGATAAGAAGTTTCTAATTAAATATTTAAAATATTTAATTAAATGTGAGATGGCTTTTTAGAAGATTTAAAGATGATTTTATGATTTTGGAAAAAGAAGAATATCTACTTTATTCAAAATAAAGCAATGTGATAATTAAATTAAATAAATTGAAAAACTTATTTAACTAATTAAGAAGAATTGGAAAAAGTGATTAAATTAAATAAGTAATTAAGCTTATTTAATTAAGATAGAAGAATTAGAAAATGAACATTATAAATAAATAATTAAATTTATTTATATGTAGATTGAATTAGAGATTTAATTAAACAACTTGTATTTAACTAATTATAGAAATATAATTTTTAGTACAAATTATGTCATGTTCTGTACTTTCATTTGCATGTTTGTATACAATATGAACAAAAGTCGCCATCTGTACTAAATTATAATATTGAGACCAAATCTCTTCTTGTGGAGCAAGAGTGTAGGTTTTTGCAAAGTTAACCACTCAGGTATATTCCAATTGAGAATGCATTTTTACATATAAAAATTTGTTCATCAAGCCATTTAGAATATTGAAAGTTTTTCACATATTTGTACATAATCTTATTCTTAAATACATGTACACTATTTTACTCTATCATCAACAACACTTTCAATTTTTTTTATCCTTGATGTAAAAGCACCTAGATCCATATTTTTAGATTATTTTTTAAAAAATATGGATTATTTTGGTGGTTTTAGTAATCTCTTAGCATCAAGAAGTCTCTTGTGTGGTTAGAATTGATTTTTTTAAATTTTTGCTACACTATTTGAAGGCCCTATAGGTAGTTTTATGAAAACAATTGTTACTTGAAATCCATGAGGGCTATTCAGGATTCCTCTTATACGGAAATTAAATGATGCATTTGGCTCACATTGGTGAAGGTTTCATAGTCAAATTCTCAACAGTTTGGGAGAATTTAATTTGCTTTGTTCTTAGTTGGCGGTATACGAGAAGTATAAAATCTCAAGATTTTTAGAAGTTAGAGAAAATCACTTGAGAAACATTATAATATCATCACACACATCTTGGAAAGTTGTAAGGTGATTATGAGCCTCTAGTAAGAATTTATGCAAAAAGTAAAATAAAAAAAGAATTTTATCAGCATTCAAATTCATCTTGCTAGTTAATTGAGTGGTTAATGAGAGGGAAGAACCTTCATATTTTATTTTCAAATAAAATATTTTGAGAGGCATTAGAAACTCTTCAAGGGTGTGATTTTTATGAGGAATCCAAATCTTTTATTGTGAACAACTTCAAAGAGTGTTGAGACATAAAAGAAATCATTTTATTTACTTTAATTAACAAATTTCATAAAATACAAGAGGGTTGTGTTACATTCTTGTGGAGAGAAAAATCAAACAAAACATGAAAAGGAAATAAGAAGTGGCGTATGAAAAGTGAGGCATGGGTGGTGAGGAGGCACCCATATTTGGGAAGTTCAAAAAATATTTTAAAAGATAAATAACAACAACAAAAAGAGGCAGGGAGGCTACTTTAAAGAGAAAAGAACAACAAGTAAAGAGGAAGTAGAAGCATGGAAGAAAGGTGGAAAAAGAGAGAAGGTGATGTGGGAAGGAAGAGGGACAACAACCCATTAATGGCATTATTTTAAACAATTGTAAAATATATTTTAGAACAACAATAAGAACCTTCAAAATGTTGTGTTGAAGACATGGATGGAGATGTAGGAGTTTAAAGAAGTTAGAAAGAGAGAAATAGATGGAGAAGACCAATAGAGGCCATCTTTGTAATGTTTTGTGTAACAATTTTTATTTGGAAATAAATTTATATTTAAATGTGGATTTAATAAAATTTATTATGATTTTTTTTGTATATCTTTTAGTTTCTATTATGTTGAGTATATTTGTGCTTGTGGGAGAGAGATTTCATCAAATGGTATCAAAGCCAGTGGTCTTAAGTGTGTGGATTGAGCGTCAAATGTGAATCAGTATACACTATGACCTGCAGGTGAAGAGTGAAGTGGTGAGTGTTGTCTGAGGAGCTCCAAAGGATTGTTGTAGGTGTGTGAAGAGTCCCGAATAATTGAAAGTTGAAGATGTCGAGGAGGTTGCAGATTGAAAGGGCATGCAAAGTGTTTGATGGAATGTCAAAGAAGAAGAGTATGAGTTTGGCCTTGGGTAAGGCTTTAAAAAATTATTTTATTGAGAGGAGAGAGAATGTTGGAGGAAGAAAGTTGGGTCAGAATTTAGAACAAATGTGTAGAGATATTCGAGAGATTGGGTGCCTTAAAGGAGAATAGAAGGAAAGCAAAAAGAAAAGAAAAGAACATGGGGAAAAGTGAGTCATAAATTTTTCCTAATTTTATTTTATGTACAGGAAAGAAGGATGAAAAGGAAGATGAAGAGAAAGAGGAAGAAGATAAGGAAATTACAACAAAGTATGTCTTATTAAAGGCATAGTAGACGTGGTTGTAGTAGAGGTAGAGGATGAAAAGAAGGATGCAAAATAATTAAACTGATTCTTTGGAGGATGAGAAGGTAGAAGAAGGAAATAATGAGATTATAGCTGAGCATGAAGAACAAAAGGTCACAACAGATTGTGTGGAATAAGATGTTGTAGTAGGATGGGAAGAAGAGGTAACATTTAAATTTTCTAAATTCTATGATAAATATTTCTATGTCAATAAAAAATATGATAAAATAGAAGAGTGTGATGAGGTGAAATTAGAAGAAGAGATGGATGAAAATATAGCAGTGGAGGTGAAAGAGTGTGAAGAGGAAGTGAGGATAGAAGTATTTTATTTTCATGAGCTTGCTAGTGCTAATTTATATGTAGGGAAATATTTGTATGATGTTGCAGAGGATAGTGTAGATGCATGTTGGTCGAGGTGGCCAGAATACGGTGGGATGGATCCCACAAGATTAAAGAAAATTGAGAGTTCCAATTGGTGGAGGAGGTCTTATTATGGTGGAAAAGATTCCATGTGGTTAATATTGGTAGAAAAAAGAACTTATGGAGGGTTCCAATCATAGCATGGAGTGTGTTGCAAGTTATTTATAACTTGAAAGAGTAGTCCTACTACTCAACTCTATTTTGTGAGTCCACACTCACAAACTTCATACCCAACATGTTTGATGTAGGAGCATCCGAGTCCAAAAATAATCTTGCATCACCCAAAAGTATTTCAAGTTTATTTTTTAAAATTTTTGGATTGTTTTGATGGTTTTAGGTATCTCTCGACATTAGGAAGTCTCTTGTGTTGTCATAATTGAAAACTTTTTTTTTTTTTTCAAATCACTATTTTAAGGCCCCAAGGCAATTTTACGAAAATAATTGTTACTTGAAATCCGTGATGGATGTTCAAAATTCCTCTTATAATAACATTAAAGGGTGTATTTGGCTCACATCGGTGAAGGTTCTGTAGTCAAATTCTCAATGGTTTAGGAGAATTTAATTTTCTATATTCTCGGCTAGAGGTTTACGAGAAATTTAAAATATCAAGATTTTTAGAAGCTAGAGCAAAATTACTTGGTGGGAAACATTATAATATCATCACACAACTTGGAAAGTTTTTAGGTGAGTATAAACCTTCGATAAGAATTTATGCAAAAAGTAAAAAAATTATATTTTATCAGCATTTGAATTCATCTTGCTAGTTAATTGAGTGGTTAATAAGGGGGAAGAACCTCGTATTTTATTTTTAAATAAAATATTTTGGGAGGCGTTGGAAACTCTTCAAGGGTGCAAGTTTTATGAGGAATCCAAATCTTTTACTGTGAACAACTTTAAAGAGTGTTGAGACATTAAAAAAAATCCATTTTATTTACTTTAATCAACAAATTTCATAAAATACAAGAGAGTTGTCTTACATTCTTGTGGAGAGACATATCAAACAAAAAATGAAAAGGCAATAAGAAGTGGTATTGGAGAAGTAAGGCATGGGAGGTGAGGAGGCACCCATGTTTGGGAAGTTAAGACAATATTTTAAAAGATTATTAACAACAACAACAAGAGGTAGGGAGGCTGCAATAAAGAAAAAATAACAAGAAGAAAAGAGGAAGTAGAAGCATGGAAGAAAGGTGGAAAAAGAGAGAAGGTGATGTGGGAAGGAAGAGGGACAACAACCCATTCATGGTGTTGTTTTAAACAGTCATAAATATTATTTAGAACAACAATAAGAACCTTCAAGATGTTGTGTTGAAGATAGGGAGGAATTGTAGGTGTTTGAAGAAGTTAGCGAGAGAGAAATAGATGGAAAAGGCCAAGAGAGGCCATCTTTGTAATATTTTGTGTAACAGATTTTGTTTAGAAAGAAAGTTGTATTTAAATGTGGATTTAATAAATTTATTATGATTATTTGTATATATTTTAGTTTCTATTATGTTGAGCATATGTGTGTTTGTGGGAGAGAGATTTCATCATTTCTTTAATGAATATTGAGCTCATTTTTAGATATCTTCACATACTTTAATTGTTATCCAAAAACATGTGAACTAATTTCATGCATGCATTTTGTTAGTAATAAAATGTTATCAAATCTATTGCACTCTCCATAAATACAAGATTTAAAATAAAATAATTGTCTATCATATGTTTCATAAAATAAACTTCTTATAAACTCCTTAATTGTTATAGGTGGCATATTATTAGTAGATTCTTACATAATTTGATTAGTATGAAAAGTATAACGTATATATTGAAAAACATCATAATATTAATGTAATTGAACATGAGTTATACAACAAGAAGAGATTCATTGTTTATTAATTTTGACATACGAAGGTTTGCATTTCTCAAATGACCTTTGATTTATGTTAAAAAATTATAATTGAATTATCTAGATTTTTTTTTAAAAATAATTCTATTTGAGTCATTGTTTAATAGATTTTTTGGATGAAAATCATGATTTTTAACCTCACTCTTCATTTTAAAAAATCTCTAGTATTAGATGATACACTTGTATTCGCATACCGATATTTATGAATTAAAACCCTAAATTCATTATATAATTTCATTTTAGACCTTAGGAGTCTACTACCATAAGCCCAACATTGGTTAATTGAATCATCTTCAATACTTTCTCTTCTTTTTAGTACTTTTCTCCAAGTTTTAATATGTACATTTAAAAAACCACTTATTTGAACATTTTTTATTCAAAGTTGATTTATTAATTAAAGTAGTTGTTATTGTTCATCATGTTGCATTCTTATCCTTAGACCAACTATTTTTTATAATAGAATTGATAGCATTAACAACACTAGAAATATTATATTTTATTGATTCATTATTGTTTTTGGTTTTTACATATATGCTTAATTTTTTATTACTTTTTACATTTTTGTCATTCTAATTAATTGCATTACTAGTTGCCATTGAAATCCTAGCTTTTTTATTACAAAAATTCTATACAATTTATTTGCATGGGCTCAAATTGTTCTCCAAATATCTTACTAGGAAGATTATTCAATAATTTTTCTTTAATTTAAAAAAATAAATTTCACTCATACTAGGAATTTCATTATACCTTTTTATTATTTTGCTTTTAATAGTTAATTTAAATGCAATATTACTATATCTAGTTTATTTTAAAATGTTAATATCATCCTCGTTAAGAATAATAGAAGGCTTACTTAGACTTTTTTGTAATCACATTTTTTTAATCTTTTTGTCTACTATATTTTTCCATTTCCATATTTGTATCTTTTACAGTCACCTCATCCATGTTGGTGTCTTTAATTTTCTCCTCTTTTATAGTCACCATTCAATACTTCAATATTTTTCAATTGTTGAATCCTATATTTTTGAACTTTTTTCCTTCTTACTCTCAATATGTTTAAATTTATTTAGGTGTCATGAGCTATGTTTAAATTTCTTTAGGTGTCATGAGCTTCCTCTTTATTTATTGATATTTATTTTATCTCGTAATTACCAAATTATCTAGATAATAGATCACTCTTTGATAAATTCTTTGCTTGATTCCTCCAAAAAAAATATTGCAATCCCTTTTAATTTTAAATAAAATCTACATAAAAATTTATTTTTAGTCATTATTAGGCCATACATAATAAATAAGATAAATAAAAATATATATTTATATTATTATACTAGGTTTTCCTATGGTAAAGATGACAATGACTATATAATAGAAACATACACCCATTTCTAAATGGGTACACATTTAAAAAAAAAACAAGTACCCATTTCTTTTTAGAATGTGTACACATTAATCTTTAAAATGTATACACATTGTATAATGGGTACACATTATATGAAATTTGAAATTTCTCATTTGTGCTTTTACTTTGGTTTTCTTAGAATAGACTTAAAAACCTAACCTTGAACCTTGGACTTGCAAGTACAATGTCATGGTACCAATAAGAATAAAAATTGACTTTGGCAATATGGTCAATGATTTTTTTTCAACAATCTAGTTTTCAAATATCTAATTTTTTTGGTGTTGAAAATATTTTTATTTATTAAATAATTTTAAACAAGAAGCTTCATAAACTTGAAATATCATACATTTCTATTTTTTAATATTTTTATTTTGAGATTTAATTTTTTTTTTTTAAATCAATCTATTAATTATTCTCTGCATAATTAAAAAATTGCATCACAATTATTTTAGGTCAAATTATATTGGCCATACATGAGAAGTTACATAAAAAATACTTTAATCCCAATAAAAAAATTAATTAATTTTTTTTTAAAAAGTACAAAAAATATTTTGACCAAACTTCATTATCATATGTATATTTTTACAAATGCATTTAAAAAATACTTTTATTTGCTAAATTTGTTGATCATATGTGCATTGTTTGGCATTCAACACACTTTAAAAAAAAAAAATTGTACTCCAATACTAAACCAACTTGTATTATTTGAGTATTGAAAAAAAATGCATGCTTAAAAACTATAAATAAAATCCTGCATTTCATATTTTTACACCATGTTAATATTCTATGTGTAAGTACTTAAAATTTTACCCCAACTGTGACAAAATTTGATTTTCAAGAAAATTGCTTCCAAATTTTGGCCAAAAATTTGACTCAACTTCTGGTACTTACCCCTTCAACACATGAATATAAGTATTACAATCAAATATGAGGGTTGTAGTTCCATAAATGTGAAATGAAAGGTTTATTATCTATCAACACTTCATAAAGAGTTTTATCAACAAGAGCCAAATATGGAGATCAATTAATCAAGTAACAAGTAGAACTCATAGAGTTTGTTCAAAAATTCTAATTAAACTATGTACCACTCAACATACTTCAATCTCTTCATATTGATGTTTAATTAATTCTCTACAACACTATTTTACTAATGTGTATAAGGGGTAGTCTTCTACCAAGTAATACATGCATGTTTATATAAATTATTGAATTCCTTAGAGCAATACTCGCCACCATTATCTAGTATTAACATTGGAGCTATATTTCTTTACTACAAAAACTAAAGACCTAACATCACTTTCCTAAACAAAATCTACCTCTTAAACACCTTATTAAAATTATATATGCAAGGTTATCAAAATTTTCATAAGAAAAGGATCAAAATGTTAATCTTTTTAAATAAAATAAAAAATTTACATTGATGAGTGGTGTTGAAAATTGTCACCCTTAACAATTTCAAACTATGTTTTGACCCCCATAAATTATTGAGCCTAATCGACCCCTTAATATCCTAAAATTATTCATCCAAACATTAAATTGTATATTAATGATATCAAATTTCCACAATCCATGATAATTGCTATGCAATGGTTTCTGGATTAGATTGTGTATAATTTTTTTGCATCAATGTTTCAAATCACACTCCTTATTTTCTTAGATCTTATTACTTTCCTTATGGTTTTTCTTAGTGTTCTCCTTCCTTTTGTTTCTAAAATTTAATTTTCTAAGCTTTATATGGTTTTTTTCTCTTTTTATATTTGTAAGTTTATAGTTACAAGGTTATAGCTTCATGTATATGAAGTTATAAATTAGGACTGTAAACTTATATCTTTTTTAATTTAGGTTTTTTTATCTGAAATGTTGATGCAAAAAAATTATACACAATCAAATCTAGAAACCATTGCATAACATTAAATTGTCCCCGACATTCACTAACCTAGAAGTTTGGGCCAAGACCCATACTCCCTTCGGTGTATGGATCCCCCTTCTTAGCCAGGACCCATTTTTGGGCATGTTGTTGGTGGCATTTTAACATTCAACATTTTAAAAAGTTCAAGTGTCATCTTTCAGGATCTAATTTTTGGGAGATTGGATAAATACCTAGTATTTTCACCATTTGAAACTAGAAGTGAAAGAATCTAGCAATAAATACACTATTGAGAAAATACTATTATCAAGAGAAAATCAAGAGCAACATTTAAAGAATATTATTGTAGCAATTCAATATCTAACATCATGTCAAAGTTTATGTATGTTCATGTTCATGTTTTGTGAAGGCTAACCCTTATTGTAGGTCTCCAAAGCATTCAAGCAAGTAAGATCCAAATCTTTGAGGTGATGTGCATGACTTTTTTCCTTGAAGGAAACCATTGAAGGGTGGTGAATTGCAACACTTTGTGATTTCATCATTCCTTCCTTTCAATTATCATTCTTATCATTGACATTGTTATTGTGGAAGTGGAAACACTTACACAAGGTTTTATTGAGGAAAGCCCCTAAATGACCCAACATTTTCTCTCTCTCTCTTTGAATGTGCAAGTTATAGGATTGAAGAAGGATTAAAGAAAAATTATCAATTGTTGCATTTAAAGCCCTAAAAGTTGTCAAGCCACAAAAACTCAATTCCAAAATTACCTAACATTTTGAAAACTTTGCAGTCAAGAATCAGAAGCTTAGATCTAACACCAGAGCATCCCAAAATTAGTTTCAGGACCACCTATCAGGGACCCATATGCCTCTAGGCATTTGTGTCCTCCTCTGCATGCTAGATTCAATTTTTTTATGACATGTGCATAATCTCCACTACTTCTTAGATCTGCTTGTAGTTTTTTGTTTCAGTTTGTGTGCTTCTAAAATATTACACTTATCTTATTAGGTCATATAGTTTAATTAGGTTAATCATTTCAAATCATTTCCAATCCACTTTCATGGCCATAAGAAAGGAGATCTAGGTCTTATTTGCTCACCTTTGAGGTTGATAGTCAATCTATTCACCTTGTTAATCTCCCTTCTAATGTAATTTTGGAAAAGGAAGCTAATTAACCTTAGGTTTACATATTAAACTAAAGGTCCCCCCTTTTCCCTATATTACATTTTGGTGAACCTGACATTTTGACATCATAAACCTTTTGAAAATTGCATTCATTCACCGTAGATCTAGGTTTTGCATTATATTTTCTTGCATTTCTTAATTAGGGTTTCATATTTGCATCATAAAAGTCATAAAAATCCAAAAAATACCGCATTATAGCTTGCACCATAACTTGCATTAGGGTTTTTTCCAGTCATTTAGGTTAGATTTGCATTCAAATTTGTTTTTCAAAAGTGTGATTTGTTGTTCAAACATTTTCATACACTTGTATTTCACTTACATTAAGAAATTTTGGAAAAATAGTCACTGTGAAACCACTTTGCAATCATAAACAAAAGCCTTAAACACCAACTTAAACATTTACTTTTTCAGTTTTTAAACCTTTTGTCAAGGAATTAGACTCCCCTAGGTGACACTATCCTTGTACAAGTGTATAAACAAGATTTTTCACAATTGTTTGTCTCAATCTTCTCATTTTGTAGATACTTACAGATCTTTGTTTTGGAATCAGTAATTGCATGTTTTTGTGCATATTGCATATAGTTCATAAAAGTGAAAGAAAGTGCACTATTTGTGTTTTAAAGTTGCATCAAAATCATCATTTCTAGGAATTTGCATTTATGAATTAATCAATTATTGCATTTCAAATATAAAATTTGTATTCATAACTTGTTTAAACATCTTCAATGTTCTTACATACTTGCATTTTGCATAAATTGAGCAAATTCTGGGAAATCATTTACTATTACAACTTGTTGCAAGTAGAATCAGAATCCTTAGGTAGTGTAATACACAAACATATTTTGAGTTTATAGAATCCCTAACTAGGACTCAGATGCCCCTAGGTGACTATGTCTTGTTATTTGGGTATAGGTTAATTTTTTGTGATATAACACTCTTAAGAACCTCTATCTGAAGTTGTCTGATTATTATTCATTTGTAGATTAACACTCTGAACCTCATTGAAAAATTTCAGTATGGATATGTGTTTTGGTAAAACTTGGATGTACTTGAAATATTTGGTTGATGTTTCAAGTTGCACATGTGTTTAACAATGATTCAAATCTTGATAATAACATCCATGAAACTTCATCTCCTATTACAAGTATTCTTGATGTCCTAGGTCAAGATGAAGAGTGCATGCATGAGTTCATAAAAATATACTTGCATAACCTTGAGAATAATGTGGCCTTTTATCCATCAATGCAATGGCCTACTATCCCATACCACAATGTCCTACCATGCGACCACTTGAAACATTCACTTTGTTACATCCAAAAATTGAATCACAAGGCATACCTCCAACAACATGCATGGAGAGACCTATCAATAACAATCATAATGAAGGCACATCAACCGACCCTGTATTATATGAGCATAAAGTTATAAACACACCCATTGACATGGAACAAAATTATGGAAAAGGATTTAGAATATTAAGAAAACAAGGATGTGACATAGAGAATGAACATGAAGTCCATTCTCTTTTGGAACAAACACCATCCAAAGATACTAAAGGACTAGGTTACCAAGATCCTCCACCTTTACATCAAACAATTGTGCCACCAACCAAGAAATATAAACTTAAGTTACCTTTCCTACATCCTATAACCAAGACTAAAAGAGCCTTAGACACACTTCTCAAAATAAGACATATTACATTGCCACCCATTCATGAATGAGAAGATAAGAAAGGAAAGAGTACACACGTCTTATTGTGCATATCATATAACACTTGGACATATTACTAATGAATGCCATGCTTTAAAGAAGAAATTAAGTGAATTTGATGCTTATGGGGATCAAATTAACGTATAATCCATTAACATTCATTATTCTTTGCTCCTTGCCACATGGTAATTGTAGTGTCATAACATGCTCACTACCATTCATGAGGGTATAAACTAGGCTTTATGCAATCATATTTCATTTTGTAAAGAGTAGCATATTTGGCTCATCTTTGTCCCTACACGTGGGGGGAAAAGAGTTAGGTAGCCTTGTCCTAGGTGCATTCCTTCTAGCAAGGGATTCATATTTATCTCCTTAAAATCTTAGTGTAACAAGTACAACATTTTAGGGGGGGGGCATAGAGTCCCCCACTCATTGCTTGCATAAGAATAGTCCCTTCTTAGATGATAGCATACATATCCTAGGAAGTGTGACCTTGTTAATCAAAGTGTGGCCTTCTTGATCTATTATTAGTGTCTCCTTTTTTGTGATATTAGGCTTGATATCCCTCAAGAGAGTGACATTTCTTGGGATATGACATTCCCCTTGGTGGTAATGCCATGGCTAGTATTCCCTAAGGTGTGAATTTCCTTTTCCATGACTTGTCCTCTCTTGGTGGTGATTTCATGAGTGATATCCCCTAAGGTGTGACCTTTTGTATGTTGTGCAAATTCCCTTTGTTATTTTCTCTTATGGTGGTGTTGATACAACAACCCTTGAGGTTTTGACCTTATCCTATTGTCATTTATGCACCCCCTAAGGTGAATTTTTTCACACTCCCTAAGGTGAGTTTTGTTGTGCCCCCTACGGTGAGTTTTATTGTACCCCCTGAGGTGAGCTTTGTTGCACCCCTTGAGGCGAGTCTTATGCACCCCCTGCGGTGAGTTTTATTGCACCTTCTGAGGTGATTTTTTACAAGATGGTTCATAGATTCAACATAGTGGAGCTTATTGGGTCATGAACTTGAGCACCCCTTTTTAACATGACCACCTAGCATAACACATCTTTCTTTCCAGTGGATCCATGTGTTCCATGAGTGATGTGTATGACTTCAATCCTCATGAGAGCTAAAATTTATTCAATAGATGATGTTTGGTATTTGAAACAATTTAAGATTGAGGTCTCTTTACCTTATTGACTAGAAATTTTTAGTTCTAACCTTGTGTTTTGTCGTGTTCCTTTTTATGTGTCTTCTTCATGTTTACATCATGTTGACATCATGTTTTTTTAAATTTCTTCATCATCTTTATGTTCCATCATGCCATGTGTTCTCATCGTGTATGCTTCATGTTTTCTGACTTGTATGTTTGTGTATGTTGTCTTGTTGAATATCATACATATGTGTGTGTTCCTTTGTGCTTATGCTAGTTTTCCATGGGATCTTGGATCCTATAGGCTTGTGCACTCCCCCTTGATCCTTAGTCATCCTATCTCTTCAACATTTGGACAATCAAACCCCACTTGGCATATATTTTCTACTTTAGTGTGAGTCTGAGCGAAAGTTCATAATCTTACTAAAGTGGGGGCTAAATATTGTGTCAAAAATTGTCACCCTTAAAAATTTCACACTATGTTTTGGCACCCTAAATTATTGAGCTTAATTGACCCCTAATGTCCTAAAATTATGTATTTTGGAGCCTATTTGTACCACCTTTTTAATAAATTACAAGCATCAAATAAATGCATCCAATCATTAAATTATCCCCAACATTCAATGTCCTAGAATTTTGGTCCAAAAATTGAACGCCCTTAGGTGTATGGGTCCCCCTTCTTAGCTAGGACCCATTTTTGGGCATGTTGGCAACATTTTAACATTCAAATTTCAAATTTCAAGTGTCAGCTTTTAGGATCTATTTTTTGGGAAATTAGATAAATGGTTATAAATACCTAGTATTTTCACTATTTGAAACTAGAAGTGAAAGAATCTAGCACTAAGTACACTATTGAGCAAATACTATTGTCAAGAGCAACATTTTCAGAGCATTATTGTAGCAATTCAAGATCCAACAACATGTCAATGTTTATGTATGTTCATGTTCATGTTTTGTGAAGGCTAAACCTTATTGTAGGTCTCCAAAGAATTCAAGCATTCAAGCAATCCTTGAGGTGATGTGCATGACTTCAGTCCTTCAAGGAAGCCATTGAAGGGTGGTGAGTTGCAATACTATGTTGTGATTTCATCATTCCTTCCTTTCAATTATCATTCCTATCATTGACATTGCCATTGTGGAAGTGGAAACACTTACATGGGTTTGACTAAGGAAAGCCCCAAAATGGCCCAACATTTTCTCTCTTTGAATGTACAAGTTACAGGATTGAAGAAGGATTGAAGGAAAATTCTCCATTATTACATTCAAATCCCTAAAAGTTGTCAAGCCATGGAAAATTAATTACATAATTACTTAACAACATTCCAACAACTTTTCAACTGGGAATCATAATATTAGATCCATCACTAAAGAACCCCAAAATCAATTGTAGGACCTCCTATCAAGGACCTATACGCCCCTAGGCATCAGTTTCCTTTGCATGCTAAATCCAACTTTTTATGAAAGGTGCATAATCTCTAGTACTTCTCAGATTTTCCCCTAGTCTATTTTTTTAGTTTGTGTGCTTCCAAAGTATTAAATTTATCTTATTAGGTCATATAGTTCAATTAGGTTAATTATTTCAAATCATTTCCAATCCACTTTCATGGCCCTAATAAAGGAGATCTAGGTTTGATTGGCTCACCTTTGAGGTTGATAGTCATTCTATTCACCTTGTTGATCTCCCTTCTAATGTAATTTAGGAAAAGGAAGCTAAGTAACCTTAGGTTTACATATTAAACTAAAGGTTTCCCCTTTTCCCCATATTACAATGAGAAAAATAAAATATAATAATATATATTATACAATTTTATATTTCAATTTATCTTCACATTGAATTATATAATGACAATTTTATGATAGTTTCATGTTTTTTAATGTTTCCTTGTGTAGGAGAGGGGGATCAACCACGCCAAGGATCTAGGTCATAGAGAGCTGAGAGTTGAGGGCTTCCCTAACTTACCTCACTCTAAAGGATGTCTTGGGGTGAGGATCAAGAATGAATAGCACTATATAGTACTTTTTTCACTTTACAAACCTAGAGTTTAGGTTTAGGCTAGGCGATCTAGTTTTCGGAGTCGGTACTGTAGCTCAAATAGTTCTTTGTCTGAGGATGACAGCGTAGTTCTAGGACTACAGTGTGGTGCACTGGCGTCTATATGGCTAGAAAACACAAAGTACAGTACAATTTCCTTAAAACTAACTAACAGCCTAGCTAGTTGATCTTGACAAGAAAAAATAGAATGATGAAGTATGAAAAATAGAGACAGAGATGATAAAGCAAGTAAATAAAAGCTAGGGTGATGAGGATAATCTCACAAAAGCATCGACTCGCCAGCTATCTCCACATGCACATCCACCTACACACAAGAAAGAGGGAAAATTGTTGGGGCTATATAGGGGCCTACCTCAGCAAGACCCCCATTTCAATGTTTCCACCTCCATGGACAAACAAAAAGCAACAAAGTAGAATATGTGATAATGAAAGTAGAAAGAAAGAATGATTGATATGAACACTACAAAACAATACTATGTTACTCTATCAAATCACAAAGGATAGGAGTGAAGCATTACCACCTCCACCTAAAAGCTCACTATCCAATGGAGGAGAATGCAAGGTATGGACTTGTAAAAGTCACCATAGCTGCAACGGTGATGAAGGGAGGTCTCGCAAGACTCCAAGCCCTCACTTCTATGATAGCCTTCACACTTGCAATGTGGAGTTGATGGAGCTTCAAAACTGTTGCAATGCTCACAATGGAATGCTGGAAATGTTGCTTGAGAGTGAAGAAGTGAAGTAGAGAATGCTAAGAGAGAGTGATTGAATGTGTAGAGAGTGAAATGAAGTGAGAATGAATGTTTTTGAAGGTGGGATGGGAAGGAATAAGGCATTTTTCAGGTCAGTTGGTCGAAGAGGGATGTTACAATTCGGCCCCAATCGGGTGTGTAACACCTCTACCAACTTCAGAAGCAAGAATTCTTTAGGGACGACAACACAACGCGTAGACGTCTATGCATCACGTGCTTGTCCCTGACAAATATTATTTCACCGACACACATGACAAATGCTAAGTGGATAGAAGGTAGATGGGTGATGTGGAATTTTGCTTTCAAATTTGATTTTCTAAGGTGAGGGTATGTGAAAGGGGAATTTACTTAAGGGGTGAAAATTCACTCCTATACATTTTTCCCCCACTTTAGTGAGCATGAATATCGATGAGTATTTAGTAAAGTAGATCAAAGAGTTAGTAGGGTTAGAAATGTATACCTGAACTGTCGAGGAGGTAGACCATGATTTGGCAAACTCAAAAGCGCATGGCAGGCAAAGGACTCCATAGGTACTCTCCCTAAGGAGTTTTGAACAAAAGGACTCCATAGCCCCATAGAACTATGAAGCTGGAAAAATTACTTCGAAGGTCCTTAGACCAATGATGGACAAATATCGCAAGATGAAAGCATCTTACAGGCCTGCAAAACTACAAGAAGGCAACCCCCAAGTTCTCTCTCATGAAGGAAGCCCAAAGAAGTAATCACTTTACAGGCCCACAGACCTGCAAGAAGGCATCCCCCAAGTTATCTCTCATGAAGGAATCCCAAAGCAAGGGGACTCCATAGAGTCGGACTGGAAAGTGGCTTCACAGGCGCACCTGCAAAGCACCATGCTAATCCATAGATAGAACATGCAAAGAAACAAAAGCACCCGTGGAGGCAAACAAATAGACAATCACACAAATAGTGAACAAATTGAAAAGATTTCAAAGGGGTCCCTTGGGAACCCTTCAAATGAAGAAGGGTTCCACTCAAGGGATGTGCTATTTGAAAGTGTATAAGAGATGTTTTTTCTCAAATCAATTCATCATCAAGGAATCATTTTGAAAGATTTTCATTTCATCGAGGAATTTGAAAGAAATGAAATTCCCCCTCGCGAGGGGAAGGCAAGGCTTCTCCTGCAAGAAAAAGTTTCTCCCATCTCGGAGGAGAGTTCTCAAGTTCTTTCTTTGCAAACCCATGATCAAGGAAACACATTTCGTTAGAGGTCCAAGTTGAGAATGCGATTCTTGAAAAAGCTTGCCAAAAATTTTGAGAAAAGATTCGTTGGCAATGAATGCATTTTCTAAAAATTGAAACATTGTGAAAGCAACGTTGTCACACATACAAGGGACAACTCAAGCAAAGAAGAGAGGAAGATAAAAGGGCGAAGAGAAATATCACGAATGAGAGACACAGGGGTGATCTGATATTTCAAGGTTAGAGCTGCTCATAAATATATATAAGTATAATAATAATAGTATATAAATGAATAGTCATCAACCCCATAGTATATCATACCATGTGAAGAATGCATGAGAAGACAAAATAAAAATAAAAAATAAAAAATTGGGTCAACATGGAAGGGAAGCCTAAATGCCCCCAACACTTTGCATCATCCCCAAATTTGTCAAAAATCAAAGCACATAACAAAGGAAGAATGATGATACAAATAGAAGAATGTTTATGACACAATCACTCATGTATCCAAGAACCAATAAGGATGACAAGGTTCATCCAGGAACACATAATACAAGCACGAGGAAACACATCACAACACACACACACATCTAGTCTAAAGATAAAGAAGGGGCCTCCCCCTAACATTCATCGACCAAGAGGTCATTCGCTTCCCAATCTAGGTCATTATAAGGGGAAGGCGGATGAGCCTGTAGTGGTGGAATATTAAGGGGAGGAGCTTCTGACCCTCCCACAACAAGGGATAAGGAAGAAGGCCCTACAAGGTCTCCTCCTCTAGGATCTTGTGGAGCTATGGTCAACGAATTTGTGAAGATCACCGACAAGGCTGGAACTTCATCCAAAGAGTTGAACATACACTTTCTAGAAGTGCCATGTTGTACCTCAACAGACAGGGAGGATGACGACGCCTGAGATTCACCACTTATCTCACCAAGTGACTCGAGAGTGGTGATAAACTTAGGGGAAGTCGGGACTTGCTTCGTCACGAGGACAAAACAAGCTAGAGCAGGACCAACCTTTAGAGAAGGTGGGATCCTCTTATGCCCTCCATTGTTGGAAGGGACAACCTCCATTTTTAGCTTCGTCAAGGGATGTGAACTCCCCACAAATGAGGCAAGAGGTGTAGAGGAGGAGAAAACCGTGACACACACCATCAAAGTGTTCGACATGTCCACGACTTTAGGGAATGGCGGGATGTCTGGAAGGGACATCAACAGGGGTAGTTCAACCAAGGGAGTGATAAACACCTGCACCTTTTTAAGGTCATACACACTCACACTCATAGCACGAGCCAAAGGCGATACTAAACTTGATTGAATGGAAGCAAAGAGGAGGACGCATTAGGAGGCCTTGAAGCAGGGGCAGCCATTTCTTCTTCCTTTCTCTGCAAAGTGTCTTGCTCATCCACCAGAGCCTTTCGTCGACACTTGTGCTCATGCATAAGGTGGTTTCTATGACTCTTTAAGCTAGAGGCAAGGAGCTATGAAGGGACAAAAGGCTCCTACTCAACCATAGGGGTGTCCATCACAACCATCTTCAGTGGAGGGACAAACTCTTGAATGGGAGCAGGTAGAAGAGGTTGAGAAACAACGAGGGGAGTTGGCTCTAGTGCCTCAGTGGCGGGCCTCTTCCCATTTACTGCTTTAGGAGTAGGAACGGTGGGAGGCCACAGAGGTTGAGACATAGAGGATTCCCCGTGGGGACCCTTCCTTCTACCGTATAGGTAAGGCCAAGGTCCAAGAGGTATAGTAGGAAGATCCTATATCCTAATCTTAGCTTTGCACCAAGCATGCACCATCAGACTTCTCATGTAAAAGCCAAGAGTATTCATCCAAAACTCATTTTTAGAAAGAGGAGTGGAAGAGGTATCCTGAGGATGGGTAGGCCTCTCCCTTCCCTTTCGAGAAGAGGAGGTAACTTGTTGTTGTACTACCGGAAGGGTCAATTTTGGCTATCCCTTGCCCCTAGTCTTATACTTCACATACTTTCAGTCAAGTAGGTTTGCTCTTGGGGAAAGTGGATCAATCGGGGTAGTCCAAAAATGATCTAATGAGTAGCCCCCATGGGACACCATTGGTTGGTATCTAGTTTCATGTACAACGTGCACAACACCTTCATGGGAGAACTTCAAACACTTATGAATGACAAAAGTGATTTTGTTCATGGAAGCTAGCCAAGGTATGCCTAACTTCACCCTAAACAAATTAGATTATGGGATAACATCAAAAGTTGTGTTCATAGTCCTAGGTCCTACTAGGATAGAGAGAGTTATTGAGCCATATGACTTGAGAGAGAGACCATTGTGCATACAGATGGTATATTTTTTTTCTTCATACTCTTCTTTCTACACTGAATTTAGCCACAATGTCTCCTTTGTAATGACATTCACTCAGCTCGTAGGGTTGACTAAGACCCTCGTCACAATGTTTTCGTTGAGGTGAGTGGGAATATAGAGGGAAGAGGGCTTGTTGTTCAAGGGAAAATCTTGCGATGTGAATGTCACATCTGGTGAGCCAGTCATAGGCTACAAAGAAGGAGTAATCATGACCATGTTAATGTACACCTCGGGCTAAGTGGTAGAATCTAAGGGATCAATAATTAAGTTAGCAAAATGTGACAGAAATGGGTGCGTTTATATTTGCAACTCACTATTCACTTTCGCCACTGATTTATCTATATTTTGTTTACTTCCATCAAGATGAATAGTACCATCCTGGATGTGGTCATGTATCTCATGAAGTAGGCCCATACATCATTTGGTATCATGTTCGTTGACTCAATGGTACTGAAAAAAGGCATTTGCATCATACCAATTAGGGTAAGGTTCCTTGAGAGGTTGAGGGTTCTCCAAGGTTATGATCTTATCCTTCAACAACTTTTGCAAGATGGAAGAATAAGATTCTGCTAACTTTGTGAACTTTTTGTTGCATCTAAGTCTGTTATCATTCGTTGTGGCTACTGCATTTGCAATAGCCTTACCTTTTCCTGTGATTGATACAATATATTTTCCTTCCGAATGGGAGCACGAGGAGGATCCCCCAAACTGAACTACCATCTATTAGTATTCTCGTAATGTCACACACAAATGCACGAAAGAGGGGTATTTCATAAGGGAAAACTTTTCCTACCAAGGTCTTTTCCAGTTCCCTATGAACACTTTATGCATGTCAGAATCGGGCAGTGGGTACGAGATCTATGGAAAGAGGGCTTGATACCGCACTATAAAATTAGTTATCTTCTCATTATCCCCTTGCTTGCATCGAACGAGATTCAAAAAGGTCATCTTCGGTCCAATGTTGGCTTGGAACTGTTGGAGAAATTGATTCAAAAGTTGATCAAATGAGAAAATAGAATTGTTGGGTAAGGAACAATACCACTCGAGTGTTGTATCCTTAAGAGATCGAGGAAATAATTTTTTCATCAATGCATCGTGATGGAAGAAGTCTATACATATGGCATTAAAGGTAGACACATGTGTTTGTGGGTCCACTTTGCCACCATATTTTTCAAATTTGGGAATCTCCATTGCTTGTGGGAAGGGAGTACTTAGGATTGCTACCAACAATGGGTTATGTCAGAAAAAGGGTTGAAAGATAAGCTGGGTCGAGGCCTGGGAGAGACTTGCCAACTAGTTTTGCATATGACCCATATTCTAAATTAGGGCATTCAAAATAGGGTCAATAGATGATAAAGGACCAGTGGAGCCTCTAGAACCACTGCCACCAAAAAATCTCTGGAACCACCTCTGGAGCCACCACCGTGACTACCGTCGGAGCCACCATCACTAATAGGGCCTCCACTGGAGCCACTTCAACTACTAAAGCCACCTCCATGGCCTCCACCAGAGCCACCTCTTCCAGTGCCACCTCTACTACTAGAACCACCACCACTCATTCCACCAGAGCCTCCACCACTGGGGGCAGTAGGAGGGGTGAAACTGAACCCAAGGGGTGTTTTACTCGCCTTGATAGTGGGGGATTTTGAGAAGTAGAAGAGAAATTGATCGAGGGGCCCATTTCGGCCATGCATATAGATGTGGTAGGCGTGGAAACACCTATTTTTCTGTCATAAGTATCGAGCACTTCTCCTTGGGTGGTACTCGATCTAGGCCTATACGAAGGGACATAAGCTTTAGTTAGATTGGAAAGGCCACTTAAGAATTCTATGCTTGTCTGATCTTTTCCCAAAAAATGTCTCAATTCACTAGTGATCCTAGAGGCTCTCACCATGTTTGGTGCTTTCTCCAAATGGTGCACAAGGTCTAGTAACCTATTATCCAATGCCAAAAGGTTTTCCGTAGGGACATGCACAACTTCATCCTCATCCATAGATGAAGCCGTGGGGGATGCTGGAGGAGTAGGAATGAGAGTGGTCTAGTCTATGAAACCCATCTCGTTAGTGAAGCCTGTAGGAAAACTAGTGGTAAATTCATTAGCTAAACTAGTGGAGAAAATAGAAGTGACCTTCGTCTTCTCCATCGGTAAGTGTCAAACACTTCATCTAACAACGTACCCAAAAGTTGTGGATAAGGTTGTGATGCTCATAAACCTTCACAACACTTAGGGTTACAATGATCTCAAGGCACGAGGAACAAACCTCAACACAGACAAATGGGTAGACATTGTTCACGTCAGGCTCACCAAAAATGTAAGAGAGGGGGACCAACCACGTCAAGGCTCCAGGTCACGGAGAGCCAAGAGCAGAGGGCTGACCTAACTTAGCACACTCTAAAGGATGTCTTGGGGTGAGGATTGGGAATGAAGAGCACTATATAGTACTTTTGTCACTCTATAGACCCAAAGTTCAGGTTTAGGCTAGGCAAGCTTTTTTTCAAAGTTGGTATTGCACCTCAGATAGCTCTCTATCTGAGGATGACAGCGCAATTCTAGGATGAAAACATGACACACTAGGGTCTCTTGGGTGCGCTGACGTCTATACAGCTAGAAAACATAAAGTACAGTACAAAATGCCTCAAAACTAACTGACAACCTAGCTAGTTGATCTTGACAGGAAAAAATAAAATGATGAAGTGTGAAAATATAGACAAAGATGATAAAGCAAGTAAATAAAAGCTAGGGTGATGAGGATAATCTCACAAAAGTGCTAATTCACCAGCTAGCTCCACATGCGTGTCCACCTACACATAAGAAAGAGGGAAAATTATTGGGGCTGTATAGGGGCCTACCTCAGTCAAACCCCCATTTCAGTGTTTGCACCTCCACGGACAACCAGAAAGCAACAAAGTAGAATATGCGATAAAGAAAGTAGAAAGAAAGAACGATTTCTATGAACACTACAAAACAATACTATGCTACTCTATCAAATCACAAAGGAGAGGAGGGAAGCGTTACCACCTCCACCCAAAATCTCACTAGATAATGGATGAGAATGCAAGGTATGGACTTGGAAAAGTCACCACAACCACAACGGTGATGAAGGGAGGTCTCGCAAGACTCCATGCCCACACTTCTATGATAGCATTCACACTTGCAATGTGGAGTTGATGGTGCTTCAAGACTGCTACAATGCTCACAATGGAATGTTGCAAATGTTGCTTGAGAGTGAAGAAGTGAAGTAGAGAATGCTAAGAGAGAGTGATTGAATGTGTAGAGAGTGAAATGAAGTGAGAATGAATGTTTTTGAAGTTGGGATGGGAAGGAATAAGAAAATTTTCAGGTTAGTTGGTCGAAGAATGATGTTACAATTCGGCCCCAATCGGGTGTGTAACGCCTCTGCCAACTTTAGACGCAGGAATCCGTAAGGGATGGCAGCGTAATGTGTAGAATTTTGTGCGCCACATGCTCATCCCTGACAAATATTCTCTCACCGACACACGAGACAAACACCAAGTGGATAGAAGGCAGATGGGTGATGTGGAATTTCGCCTTCATATTTGATTTTCTAAGGTGAAGGTATGTGAAAGGGGAATTTGCTTAAGGGGTGCAAATTCGCTCCTATACACCTTGCTACTTATGTGGGGATTTTGGAGTCCAAACCAATCTTGTGCTAGAAGTTTCCACTACCTATTGGGTTATTAATCTAGGCAAAGAGATGAATATTCCCCACCTTTTTATTGAAGATGATTATTTAAAAATTATAAAATATCTAAGTAAATATTCACCTCCAAGTTGAACAATAATTTTTTTATTGAATAATAATTGGGATCTCCTAATGGATTCCATTAATATTTGAACAAATTAACATTATGTTGTTGGCACATTCATAAACAAGGGTTTCCAAGAACCCAATCTAATTAAAAGTTTTGGGTTAGATACTTTACTTGAAAAATGGCTTAATGCATTGCTTTAGGAGCCTCTCCGTAGGAGTTTTTTCCTTTCACTAATCTAGCATGGATGAGAGGCTATTTTTTATTGTGTTACTTAGAAAATTCAATTGAGGAGTTTTGGGAAAGACCTCATTAGTTTAAGTTATATGTGACCTTATTTTTGGAATTTAATAATGACACAATTAAGGTATATGGTAGGATCAAGGAAAATACAAAGTATAGTGAAAGTACCAATATCCCTTTCACTTGTGTGGACTTGACATATTGTGCTACACCCTTAATATTAGAGTACATTGGATTATGAATAGTTGGCTTGTGACTATCTTAACTACTAATTAAGTCATATTATCATTATTATATTTTTATCTAGTTAATTAGGTCAACCTAGGGATTATATAGGGTTATCTAAGTCAGCTTGGGTGATATCCTAGGCATAAATAGGTATACATAAGAGGTTGTGAGTCTTATTTCATCATCATATTGTGAATTATGTTCTCATTGGAGATATTTGGAGGTTTGACCCCTCAAAGTGGCTTGTTACTCTTAATTATTATCAAGTATTTATAGCATATTTTCTATCATATTCTTCTATTGTGCAAGTTATTTAATTACAAGTGGTATCTGAGCATGATCTTGGCATCGTTATGACAAGGCATTTTTTCAATTTTGGAGGTCATTTTGTGAAACCCATATCTCCCAAAATTTGGTGAATTTTGTCTATTTTTTAAAGGGTTTTTGAAGGAAATATTAAAGAAGCTACAATCCAGATTTCATAGGAATTGGAGTAGAATTGAGCAAATTATTGCAGAATTACGGTTTCTACCCAAATTATTTGGAAGGTCCATATCTCCTGACTCCTATAGAAATGGTTCTTGATTTTTAGTGGGTTTTTGAAGATATACTAGAGAAGACTACAAGCCAAATTTTAGATAATTTTAAGCTAAAATATTTGATTTATTGGGAAATTAGGGTTTTAAAAAAAAATCTCTTGAGGCTACAAATCGCCTATTTTTTGGGAGATTTTTCTATTAGAGTGCGACCTAGGTCCTGGTAAGTCACAGTGAACTTTTTAGATTATTTTGAATCTATTTGTGTGATTCATTAAAAATTTATTTTTTACCATCATGATGGGACCTGCAACAAGAGGCAAAAAGAATGCTACCACACCAAGGAAATCTTCAGAGAATGATGGGGTAGAAGCTGAGGATTTTAATCCTAAGGATAAAATAAACAAATTCAAGGATGATATTTCATCATTAGAGAAGAATATTACAAAAGAAATAAGTGAATTGAAATCACTTATTCAAGGTATGAGCTATAAGAGTGAAGATTCACTTCATAAGGTAGAAGATAATGCTTTTGTTGGACATGAATTCCTTGGACTTGACTTTGATTTAAAGAAGGATCCTTCCTTTAATAATCATATTCCAAGGCAATTCATACCCAAGTTGGACATGAGAAAGTTTTATGGCAAGGATCCAACCAATAATGTGACAGAAGAAAATATGAAGGAACTATTTCAAGGAAGTTTAAAGGATCGCATAAAATATGAAGTATAATGTTCCAACCATAATCTATATTGCAAGCAATTGTAATGGCAAGACAAGTGGAGGAGAAGTTTTTTTCTAGTAGGAGACATGGGAATGTAAATTTCAACAAAAGGATATCTCCTACACATTCACTACCACAACCTACTAGGTTGACTCCACAAAAAATTGAGGAGAAGAGAGCAAAAGGGTTATGTTTCAATTGCGACAACAAATATAGTCCAAGGCATAGATATAGTGAAAATAAATTATTTTATATTGAAGGAAAAAGTGAGGAAGAAGAGGAGGAACCAATATTAGAGGGTGAAAGGGAGTTAGATGATGAATCACATGATTCCCAACCAATCATTTCTTGTCATGTACTCTCTGACTTTAGTTCCCCACAAAATCTCAAGGTAGTAGGGTTCTTACAAAAGCAAAAAGTAACTGTGTTGATTGACTCAGATAGTACTCATAATTTCATCAACAAAAAATTTGGCTACTCTAAATTGTTTTATATATCCAACTCCAAAATTTTAGGTCTTGATTGTAGATGGCAGTACTGTGAGTTATTCGAGAAAGTGTCATAGAATTACATTATCCATGGGATATTATTACCTTGATAGCCCAATGTATGCTATCTCCATAGGTGCAATTGATATTGTTTTGGGAGTACAATGGCTTACTACTTTGGGAACAATTGAGATGAACTTCCTAGAATTATTCATGAAATTCCAATAAGAAGGAAAGACATTAGAGCTAAGAGGGTTGAAGCCAAAGTCCCCACAAATTGTTAGCTCTCATCAAATTCAGAATTTGCTTAAGAAATGATTTGATGGATTTGTGGCCATATTATGTTCATTAAAAGTCTCCCAATCTAATGCTCCCACCCATCCATATTTACAAGAAATAGTTGATTGTCACTCTATGATTTTTGGAGATATTCCTAAAGGAATTCCTCTTAAGAGAGATCATGATCATGCCATACAACTAGTTCTAGGGAGCCAACCTCCCAACATCAGGCCTTATTGGTACCCACATATACAAAAAGTGATATAGAAAATATTATTGAGGGGATGTTAGAGGCAAGAATTATCAAGCATAGCCAAAATACTTACTCCTCGCCTATAGTGATGGTATGGAAGAACATTGAAACTTGGTGCATGTGTCTAGACAGACTATAGAGTTCTCAACATGTACAACATCAAAGATAAGTTTCCTATTCTAATCATTGATGATTTTCCTGATGAATTGAATGGAGCTATATATTTTACAAAGTTAGATATTAGATCTGATTATCACCAAATTTGAATTAAGGAAGAAGTTATTTGTAAGACAACATTTAGGAATCACGAGGGTCATTATAAGTTTTTGGTGATTTTGTTTGGTCTTACCAATGCTCCATCTATTATATTTTAAAGTTTGATCAATTTCATCTTTAAAAAATTCTTGAGGAAGTTTATATTAGTGCTTTTTAATGATATATTGATTTATAGCAAGGCATGGGAAGAACACTTGCAACATGTAGATCAAGTATCACAAGTTCACAAAGAGCATCAACTCTATGCTAAGCCATCCAAGTGTGCTTTTGTTCTTAATGAGGTGGAGTAATTGAGACACATAGTTTCACATGAAGGAGTAAAGGTGGATCCTAACAAAATTAAGGCTATCATTGAATGACTATTCCCAAAACCATTAAGAAATTGAGGGGTTTCTTGGGATTGACTGGATACTATAGAAGATTTGTGAATAATTATGGTTGTATAGCAACACCCCTCACAACTTGATTGAAGGACTCTTTTCATTGGAATGAATCCACTAATTCAACATTTGAAATGTTAAAATGAGGCTATGTGCACAACTCCAATGCTTTCCACTCATGATTTCACAAAGGATTTAATTATGGAATGTGATGCTTCAAGAATTGGTATAGACATAGTTCTCATGCAAGAGGGTCATCCCATAGCTTTTGAGAGTCGTGAATTGATGGGTAAGAATCAACTTAAACCTATTTATGAGAAGGAAATGCTAGCTATTCTTCATGTAGTAAATAATGGAGGCCTTATCTAATGGGTAGACACTTCAAGGTTAAGATAGATCATGATAGCCTAAAATATTTTTTTGAACAAAGATTATCTTCTAAAGAACAACAAATATAGGTTACTAAGATGTTGGGATATAATTTTGAGATTTTGTATAAGAAAGGGAAGGAAAATGTTGTGGAAAATGCACTATCTAGGAAGGATGAGAAGGATGAAGCTTTATTATGTGCCTGTTCAATATTACAAAAATATTGGGTAGTAGAATCCAAAGAAGCATGGAAAAATGATGTGGCTACTAGTAATCTCATTCAACAATTATAGAGTGATCCTAGTAGTTTAGATAAATTTTGTTGGAAGAGAGATACTTTATGGTATAAAGAACAATTGTATCTTTAAAATAATTCCTCTCTCAAACAAAAGATTCTCATAGAGCTACATGAGTCTCTAGTGGGTGGTCATTCAATATTTTTGAAGACATATCATAGGGTCAAGAAATACTTCTTTTGGGAAGGGCTAAAAGGGGATGTTCAAATATTTGTGGAAAAATGTTGGATTTTTCAAATAAATAAAGGGGAGACAATTAATACACATGGTCTCTTGCAACCCTTAGTTATTCCCAGCCAGCGTTGGGAAGAGGTCTCCATGGACTTCATCATAGGGCTTCCAAGATCTAATGGTAAGAATGTCATCATAGTAGTAGTGGATCCCTCACGAAATATGCATGTTTTATTGCATTATCATATCCTTTTACAACAATTACAGTGGAAAAATATTTTTTGGAGAATATTCAGAAGCTACATGGTATACCCAAGGTTATTGTTAGTGACCGTGATATTATCTTTACTAGTAACTTTTGGATAGGTTTATTCAAATATTTGGGTACTCGATTGGCTCACAGTTCTTCATACCATCTATAATCTGATGGGAAAACAGAGGTTGTTAATGAGTGTTTGGAAGTATATCTACCTTGTTTCACTTTAGATAAATAGTCTCAATGGGTAGATTGGCTACCATAGTAAAATGGTGGTACAACACTTCCTTCCATAGCTTCATAAAAAATGTCTCCATTTATGACAGTGTATGGATATCATCCTCCTTCCATCACATCATCATTGAAGGTGTCACCAAGAGTTCACACGGTGGACGACCACATGATTAATCAATAATAAGTACTTTCAGGACTTAAAGAGAATTTATACATGGCATAAAATTAAATGAATCAATAGGTAGGCCACACATCATAGTGAGATAAGTTTTGAAGTTAGGGATTGGGTTTTCTTGAGATTGCTACCTTACAAGCAAATTTCACTAAAGAAATAGTCAAAGAATAACAAGTTGTCTCCAAAATATTATGGCCCATATCAAATCATGTAGAAGATAGGTAGTGTTTCCTACAAGCTTGAATTACCATCAACAACAAAGATACATCTAGTTTTTCACGTTTCTTATTTGAAGAAGGTAATTGTGATTAATATCCCTATATAGAAAATATTATGAGAGCTTGATGAAGAGGGTAGAATCATATTGGAACCAGAGTTTATTCTTCATAAACACACAAGTACCAAAACACTCACTCAATATCTCATCCAATGGAAGAATTTACCAATTGAATATGACACATGGGAGGATGATGAGTTCATTCAAAAGCATCCAAAATTTCCTAACATTGAGGAAAATGCTTCTCTAAAGAGGGGGGCATGTTATGCCCTTAATATTAGTGTACATCGGATTACGAATAGTCATCTTGTGGCTATCTTAACTCCTAATTAAGTCATATTATCATTATTATATTGCTATTTAGTTAATTAGGTCGGCCTAGCGCTTATATAGGGTTATCTAAGTTGGTTTGGGTGATATCCTAGGCATAAATAGGTATATATAGGTGGTTGTGAGTCTTATTTCATCATCATATTGTGAATTTTGTTCTCATTGGAGATATTTGGAGGTTTTCCCCCTCGAAGTGGCTTGTTATTCTCAGTTATTATCAAGTATTTGCAACATATTTTTTATCATATTCTTCTATTGTGCAAGTTATTTCATTACATATTGAGAAATTTTGAAACACCATAATCATTATATTCTTGGCGTGAATAGTTCATCATCTCTAGTATTATTTGAGTTGCTTCCTTTTAATACTTATAGAGGTGATGAATTGTATTTGTGTAAAATCATCAATGGTAGAGGTGGTCTCATAGGATTTAGGGGATCTTTAGGGTTGATAAAGATTCCTTTCTTGTAGAGATGGGTGGTGACTGGGCTAGGGTTAAACCCCTCATTGATGATATAAAAAATAATTCCATTTTCTGACATATTTTGAGAAATAGTAGTCTTCCTAAGTTTATGCAACATATCATTATCCATGATACTATCATTGCTATTCAAGTTATCAAGGCTTGGAAGGTAAGAAAAATTTCTATTAGAGGGCTATACATTGATACTTGAGTCCATTGCACATGTCACTAGAATGCCCTTGGAGGGACAAAATATGTTCAAGGATAGGAGCAAGAAGGTTGTTGCCAATTATTTCTTAGAAGGGAAATCAAATTTGAAGGAATTCTAGGTTAGGTTCCTTATCCTTAACTAAGCCCTAGGATGAGGTATGCTTTCTATTGATAAGATGCATCATTCTTGGATGTGAGTTCAAGTGTGTTTTCTCTTATCTATTCACTCTCTTAAAACAATTCAAAAAAATATTGTTGGTTAGTATTCCTTTCTACCTATTAATGTCCTTTGAGTATTTAGTTATGGATGACAAGGTGGGAGAATTGGAAGTTCATATTCATAAAGTCCTTATTCTTCTATTGGTGAAAAATGTGTTGGATGGAAGACCCTCCCCCAATATTAAGGTAGTGGAAAATGATGCGGAGACCAATTATCCCTTGATCCCTAAATCTCCTACCCTTATGATATAATTAAGGAGGTGGTTTACACTAACACTAGTCTATCACTTTTAAAATCTCAAAGTCTAATTTACATAATAGTTGTGTGTTAACTGGAGGTGGTTGATGGATCCAACAATGATTTTTTTGTTAAATATGTTTTTTTTTATCCTTTGGAGTGGGAATGCAAGAATGGGGATGCCCTATCTAAGAAGATGAAGGTTGAGTTGGGGTACACTACCAAGAAATTGGGTGTTAGGATTTCACCCAATAATAAAGGATTCATACAAATACAAGTGGCTTTTATCAAGTGTGAGGAGGATAGGAACACTAGGTCTATGTAGAGGTCCCTAGAAGAAGAGGTTATCATTTTAAAAGAAAGAAACAAAAACCAACATAAGAAGATTGAGGAGCTCTAGAAAGGGGTGACCTCAATAAAATAAGACCTAAAAAACCCTCTAATTAAATAGAACCATGGTGAAAATTTATGTGGCCAGTAACCACATGCTAAATTTTATGTTGGATAAAAATAATTAAAATAAATTTATTATTGGTTCTTCTAGATACACCAATTCTTAAGATAAGAAAAAAACTACTATCAATACTCAAAGGATGAGATCATTGAGGATCACTTGTAGTTCTTGGATGAAGAATGGGAGGCAATTGACACCCAAACATTCCTAGTGCTTAATGAATGGAATTTGGTGGTTGCCTATGGTTTTTTTCATTTACTTATAACACCATTTCTCCCTTGTGTTCTCCCTTCTATTTTAACTCTTTTGGATTTCACTTTGACTTGGAGGTCCTCAACTAGTACCATATTCTTGTAAAAAGGTTTGGGCCTTGTCAAAAATCCATTACTTCCCAATATAATAAAAAAAATTGCACTTAATGACACTCTAGTGTAACACCTTATAGATGTTATTATAACTTTGATAGGCTTAATGTTTTATTTAAAAAATAATTATTGATATTTAAAAATATAATAACAAAAATATAATGAAAATACAAGTCTTGAATTTTTTATTAAAAAATAAATTATTAATATATAAAGGTTTCAATATATAATGGATAGAAAGTGATGAAGATGTCATTAAGAGGGATAGATTTTGAGGTTACAAAAGATAACACTGTTTAGGTTATAAGGATGTTGATGTAAGTTCAAAGGTGTTCAAAGATGGGAGGGGAAAGATAATGTTGTATTCTCAAAAGGTAAAGAAAAACTCAAGAATCAATAGGTTGAATACCTTAGGGATTCTCTATCCAAGCCTTGGGTTGAAATGGGTTTACAGATCACGAGGTACATTATATTGGAAGAGAGGTTTAACTATGTATACTTTATCATTTTACCCTTTTAAATCATTTTGGCACACAAACTTGTTAGTATTTTATTCTTATTATTAATGTCGCTTGAGTATTCTATAATAGATCATCCCTATGCATCAAGATCTCATTATTCGACTAGCTCATTTTTCTTAGGCTAATGGGCTTGCAAACTCCATGTAGCCTTTTGATGGTGAAGAAACCTCGTTCTCTAGTTAGATGGAGAGTAATTTATATGGTTTTGTAAGTGAATCTTCTAGGTGTTGGGGTAAAGAGAATTTTGAGATTTATATTTCAAGTTCCTTAGGCTCCCTTAGGGATTTGGAGGCCAAGAATGTTAAATAAGAAAGGTTATTTATAAGAAGGAAGGGATAAATGTGGAGGAGGCCAATAATGCTAGTTGAAGGAAATTAAAAGGAATATATTTCAAAATTTGTAGAAGACTACTTTAGATGATGGTGATTAGCAAGGGAAGAGGAAATACAAGGAATATGAAGACAAGGGTAAGAAAATATAAGGTTTTAATAAGGAGTTTGTAGGAAATCCTAGCCTATTCTCTATTTTCCCTAAGGAATTTGGGAAGGTGGTTTCTAGTAAGGAGTTTTCTTCTATTGTAAAATAATTGGTTAAAAATATGGGAGGCATGGTCAATCAAATCTCTATGCACCACAACATTCTCAAGTGGTTCTTCATGGATAATAAGAAACTTAAACCAAAGAGCACTTTAGTGTGTTAGAGTTTGTGTAGCAACATTATGTAACTATATTTTGGGGGTAGCTTTGATAAGGTGAAGCGGAGTTTTATTAAAGAATTAAGTAGGCTTAAATAATATTAGAAAAAATAAGATGAGGGAACTAATTTTATAGAAAAGGAATTACATTCTATTGAGGAGACCTCAAGAAGGTAGTCAATTTGAGTAGGAGGAACATCCAAAATTGAGCTACTAGTATTAATATGCAGCATGGAGGTATAAGGAAATAGGAAAGCCTAATGCAAGAAGGCCAAAAATCAAGATACCATAGTTAAAAGAAGAGTAAGATGATCATGATAGACAAGTTAGAGAATAAATTCATTGATGATGGCTTGCATTTCCTCAAAGATGAGTCATAAGTGGCCATTGCTCTCAATTCTTTTCCCTTTTCCCTTAGCTTGTTTGGGTTTTGTTGTTAGGTTCTAGATTTCTTTCAACTTTGTTGTACCATTGTTGTTTCTTTAGTCTATATCTTCACTAGGCTACTCTTTTGGTAGATTTTTTATTTTTTGCATCGTGTTTGTTGTATAAGGGTTTGGGACCCTTTCCAAAACCCATTTTTACCCTTAATTATTATAAATAAATATGTATATGTATATGTACATATGAATGTATACACACACATAATGGTTTCTATAAAAAAAATTAATAACAATTATTATTTTATTTTTTGATACACAATATATTTTATTAGTCAAAATTATCCTTATCAAAATTAAAGAATATTTATGTAATATTTTATCTAAATATTATCGTCGTTATCTTTTTTTGAAATTATAAATTAATTGATTCTAAAAACTTACATTTTACCGCCATTATTAGATTTATGACAAATCATAAGAATAATTCAAATCGATCCATTTATTATTTTAATTATACATATTTATGTCAATTCAAAATTCTAATCGATTGTAATTGAAAATCTTAGTGAATGAATCTTTTATTTTCAAATATCAAACAATTAATTTTTAAATAAAAAATAGATTCAAAAGAATTTATAATATATCAAACAATATATACAATTAAATCCATAAACTCTTAACAAATGTCAAAGACTGTCCTAAATTGACATTCTATCAAAACAAAACTTTATTAAGTATTTTATAAAATTAATCTTTTCTAACAATATTTAAAAAAGACACATCATTTTATCAATTGACTATTTAATATATTATTACTATTTCCATCGTATTAATAGAAACAATTTTATAATAAATTGAGATAAATTTATTATCATTATATAATAATTCCTTAAATAAAAATAATCAAACACTATATAAAACATAAGATTATAATCCACAGGAACCTTTTCAAACAATTAAATATTTTAATAAACTAATTGTTTTTCTTTTGTATGTTAAATAATACCTAGAAGATAGTGAGAACCCATATATATATATACCTTAGAGACATCTTCAAACAATATTAAATGTGAATAATATAAGAAAAAGATGACAGATTAACTTAATAATAGAGCTTAAAAAATATAAGCAGCAAAGTAATTGGCGCAAGTTGCATGCTCAAACACTCCATATAATCACGCCCATTATATTATATTTAATAAAATTGAATTAAAGGAGATTTTGACGTGAAGCTCGTGCTTATATAAATGATGATAAGCAGAAGGGACGATTAGTTCAAAGGGGTAGTTGGGATTCCCTTTCGTTTGTTGTTGTCACATTTTGCTCTCTTATCATCCGTCCACCTATAAAATTTGGTGGGAAACGTGTTAAAATGGGCTTGAACGTGTTAAAATAGACTTGACTATATTGAACTTTAGGTGGATATTTTTCTTTGGTTTAAAGAATCAGTTTGTTTAACGGATGCTTTTGGTAATGGTTTAATCTATGTATTTAGTCTTATAAGCATACATTTATTCCTGATTATCCTTCTAATTCTTATTTATAATACAATCGTATTGAGTACAAATCCTATCCGAATGTCTGATCCAGATCATATCTACGAATGCGACGTTATTCTCATAGATGTAATCTTGATCCTTTTAATTGCAAAATATATTTTCCTAATTGGCTCCTTCTTACACTTTGGTCTGAAGGCTCCTTCTTACACTTTGGTCCCATGTCAATTTTACACAAATCTTCACAATTTGGTAACGTTTATGTATAAAAAGACATTACTACATTCAATTCAATTGTCCAAAATCACACATTTGATTGCTTCCATTGTATAAGATTCAGATAACATTCATTGAATTCGATCTCATTGTTTTTATAAATCAGCACAAATCTTCAATCATAGAACTATGCATTCTCTCTTTTCATTTTTTACCATTTATAAGCTTACTGCTTGATTTGATCCATTCTATTCCACTCCATCTAAACCCCACATTTAATCTTTTAGTTAATTTATACTTGTGTTTATTTATCTAATTACATAAGAAAAAATATTTTTCTTTTTCAATACCTAACATAAAGTCAAAACATGTCTACTTTATAATTTCTTCTTGATGTATTACGCTCATTTCAGTGTCTATGTACATAGCATATAATTTATGGGCTCTTATATTGTCCTCATCTGCACATTCATATTGAATTAAACAAAAGTACAACTATAAACCAACACAGTAAACTTACCAAATAGTTAAACCTTGGAATAACACACCTTTATTATCATCAATCTTGGTTCAATCATTGAGCATATTACCTTTATTTTTCTTTATAAAAAATATCTTCATTAAGAAAAACAATCTAAAAGACAAATGGATATTATATTAATAGTATTTCATATATTTTCTAGAAGTCAACATTTCCATGATTTTATTTATTGCAAATGTCAATTCAATCAAATGAATAACTAATACACAAAATTTGCTCTTTTAAAGACTTTCTTTTTAGATTTACTTTTATTTTCAATACTTGTTTTAACTTAGTTTTTCAATTAGAAGTAATCAACTCACAAATTAACTTAAGCCAAATGTAACTGTTATATTTTAATTTTATATAAAAATATGATGCCAAGCAAAAGCCTTATGTCAATGACATCCTACAAAATATATTTATCATTGCCAAAAATCAACTGCAAACAAGAGATTTCCAATTTTAACTATAGTATCACCTATTGATGATCTTGCATCCAAAAACATGAAACTCCAAAATATTTTGGAGCTCTCATGCATAAATTTTCTTGTGGAATGAAGTTTGAGATATAAGCAAGGGGGAATTTGATTATGTTTCTTTTCGAGTCAATCAATCACCTACTAGATTTGGGCATTTGAGTTTTCTCCTTATCATAAGAGATAACAAATGGTATTTATGTATTTAAAGTTAATTGTATTAAAATATTATATTAATAATTTATAATATTATTAGTACTATAATATATTATACTATGAGTGTCATTATATATTTTAATATTAATATAGTATAATATATAATGATACTCATAGTATATATATTACTATTGGTATTATTCAAAAATGCATGTGACCTCAGTTTAACAAAATGTCTTAAAAAGATGTGACTAGCATCCTTTTAGCTTGTGTCAAAATGGGACCTTTACCTAATAAGGTATCAACATCCATCAAATGCTCAAAAGGAGTGTATTAATTATGTCCAGTACGTATTTTGGTTCATAACAATAAGTGTGTAGAACTACATTATATGGATTTATCTTACTTTATTTATAACATGCTTTCTCTTCAATTTTATAGTGGTTTGCTTAGGTCTATTTGAACTACACTATTCTTTTGAGATCAATTATATTGTTTAGTTAGATTTTGATGCCTTAAAATTTTCTACTACATTTTCTTTGATCCATTCCCTTACCTATATAGTTGATATGAGAAGAAAATTGCAACATATATGATTCATTTTATACATATGTATTCAAAATATTGAAGAAAAATTGTATCCTCCTCTAAATTGATATTTATTTGGGTGCTTTTCTTTTAGGCCATGGCAAATCCTCTACAACCAATTCAAATAATTGTTATTTCAAGTAGTGATTTAACAAGTCGCTATAACAAGGCCATTAATTACAAGGAATACTCCATTACTATCAATTGGGTCAAATGCGTCTACAAATCATAATGGGTTTAATAAAACAAAAATCCAAAATTTTACAAGATGTCTTTCACTTAGTTGTAGCTAGATTTTTGAGCAAGTAAAAGTAAAAATCTTACGTGCACACACTATCCAAGATTTTGAAGTCATAACAATGGGGGAAATTGTAAAAAAATTCCAAGCAACATGTGATAAAATAGCTAGATTTTGTTGTTTCTTGAGGTAGTTGTATTATGATGAATATTCTGGAGAAGGTGATGCTCCTCATATTCTCCAAGAATTTTAAAACTATATAAACTATAGGCGGTATGATAATATTCTTGTTCCCTATGTATTTTACCAAAAAATAAATTATACTACCCCTTCTACATAAATAAAATGTTGGAAGTTGTTTTGTTGTCACAAGGATTGCACCCTGGATAAATGTAAAACTTAGCTATCCTATGAAACATGGGATTATATTCAAGCTATGGGTTGCTTATGGTGAATATGAACCTCTAGAGAGGGTTGGTTCCCTTGATGAACCTCCCAAAAACTATTGATTTGATGAGAAAAAAGGGTAGAAGAACTAAAAATGGAAGATTATTGATCCTAAGAGGTGATGCACCAATGATTAAATGACCTACACTTGTTGTTTCAACTCACAATTTCTCTAAAAATCTACCCTATTCTATGCACACCACAATTTTGAACAAGCCCATATAACAGTGTTTCAGAGGAAGGTTATTTTTTAGGTTTTATTGAAGGAAAACTATATGTTTTCACAACTATAACTACTGGAAGTATCCACACAACCTATAACCTGTATGAGCTTTATGTATTCTTGCATAAAAATGTTTTCAAGTGAAACATAATTAAAGGTTTCAATATTGAAAAATCATAGAAATTAGATCAAATCATTCGTAATAACACTGAACACATAAATTTTGAGAGCAAAACATATTACTTTTATTGAAAAATAGGAGTTTTTCTTGTATAAATCTGAAAAATATGCTTGAAAATACATGAAATTGTTGATCTATATTGAAAATATCTCAAAAACTAAGTTACAATCTCTTTCTTTTGCATAAGGCAAAAAGAAGAATGAAATAACTAACTCTAAAAAGAGTTGAATGCTTGGATTTATCAAAAACCACCTCCAGCTTAGCTGGACTTGTCTTCAAGGAAGAGGTTGAGTTTGCATGATGATTTGAGAGCTGTCTAGATGCAGAACTCCCTTTGAACTAGTTGTAAAATCATGCAAAACCATGTAATTTTTAAAAATTACCTCAACTAGGATTCCATCACTTTTATGGTGATGCCTCCATGGTTGTGTAACATTCACGATATTTAAACCATGCATAAACATTTTAGAATCCAAACTCACTAGAATTTTAGCTTTTCAAAATAAATCACACACCACTTCTAAACTTGTTAAATTTTTACCTCTATTAAACTTTGTTTTCTATCTATTGAAGGCACAAATCTTGAATTTGATCACATAAATGTTATTTTTGTATCTTTCATATTCTTCTTAAAAATTTCAATCTTCTCTACAACTTGGCTCATGATTGGATATATCTCCTAAATCTTGAAGCATCATATTTCTATTAAAGTTATATTCTATAATTTATTGAAGCCACACAACTAACTTCTTGAGTATTCCTTCCTAATTTTCTTCCTCACACACTTCTTACAACTTATTTGTGATTGTTTTTCATAACTTATTAATTGTCTGCAACTTCTTCCTTTACTGCCACCATGATAAATCTTTCCTAGAAATTGATTTTGTAGCCTCACCCTATAGCCCTTTTCATATGTATTGCTTATACAAAAAATTTCTAATACATAAAAATATCAGTACACACACAATATAAAACCCAGACAATAGGTTTTGTATTGTTCTTTATAAGCATTCCTAGAATTGATTGCACTAGGATAATATGACAAACCTTTATTAATCTACCTAGCTATTGTAGGATTCAAAAATACCTATTTCTTGCATAAGAGAAGAATATAATATGAATAAGATGCAAATGCTTGATAAAAACAAGCTACTCCAAGGGGGGAAAACTCTAGAAGTATTCAACTAGAAAAAAATTTACAATATGATATCAACTACTACTCATAACCTCATATATATAGGAATCAATAAGTAATATTTGTACCCCAATCCCAATGATGTTAACTTATCAAACTATAATTATATTGAAGGAATCATAAATGACTCACTTAAGCATTATGCAAATCCCAATTTATCTTTTCATTGCCTATACTCTAAACTCTTCTATTTTTTGGAAATATTAATGAACCCAAATGAAGTTGCAATCTTCAATGGATCAACAAGAAAGATACCATCCACAAGAAAGTGATGCAACATGAGATTGCATGAATATTGCAAATTAATATGATGATTTGGAAATTGATCAATTGATGATATACAATGTACAAGCACCTTGTATATATAGGCAAGGTTTGATAAGGGATGACAACTACCCTTGATACAAACATTAAATTCTCAATGCAAAAAATTAAATTCATGAGATAACGATTAAATTCCTAAATGACTAAAAGTAAATAATGAGACATGGCCCCATTATAACTAACTTCTAGAAATGACACCCAGGATAACTTAACTCCTAAGTAAACTTATTATGCGAATAGGTCCTTACTAATGACTAGTTAGTAAATAACCCCATTCACACCAACCCCCATAAGTACAACTTAGGGAGTGTAGTTATTATGCAAATGATGCAATATAAAAATGTAATATGGGTCCCGACAATGAGGCCATGTTAGGTACCCATGTACAACTAATCATGCAACTAATCTCTCACAAATAAAGTAAAGGAGAAAACCTAGTGGGACAAAACTCCTCTCCAAAAATGAGATGCAATGAAAATCATGTACAAGTGATAGAAGAAGTGATGTATGTAGGTCTCAACATCAATACCCCCCAAGAACTATATCCATCATGAGGATACATTACAATCAATAGCCCCCCCATAAGAGGCAAATAGAGAGACTATATAGCCCCCCACAATGTATAATCACCTACAAAAATGGTGAATGCCTGAAGATAAAACATGATCCATTATCGAAAAACAACTTATCTCCCTTTTAGAAGAAACAAAACCAAGTAAAAATGCAGGAATGCTTCCCATTCCAAATAGGAATTGAAAAAAAGAAGCATAAATATGTATGATGATGTTTCTAAAAGTTGCTCATGTGTCTCCTTGTCCATTAAAGTTGAAGATGCCACAATCAATGAAGAAGGTGACAAACCAAGACTCTGCGAAAATGAATGTTGAACAAGATCCAAAGATAAAGATGGTTTGATAATAGTTGTGCAATGTCTGTCATCAAATAGGAGAGATACCCCCTCAAATGTGTCCTCCAAATCTGAAATGTGAGACTCCACAAACAAAGATGCAATGTTTGATAAATAGGAATCCCAATTAGGAAGACAATGAGATACCTATTGCAATGAATCATTGGAATTTCTTAATGAGTCACCAATATAAAATGAATGGTCTTGCTGAACAAGAATGATGGGAGCCTCAATCAATGACTCTGCACAATGAATCAATCAAGGTGAAGGTACATCAACTACCTCTAAAGGAGAAGGAGGATTTGAAGAAACCTCATCATCCTCATCTGAAAATTCAAAGTACTCCAAATAATCAAACTCCCGAATAGTATCTACAAATACCCTAAATTATCCTGACGTATGAACACTTTTTGACTAACTCCCAACATTCTTCCCCTAAATGATTAAATAATACATTATTATTTAATTATTATTATTTTCATATTTTTCTATTAATTAAGTAATTTAACATTATTTAATTAATTCATCCTCAATCATCATTTTTGACTAATTAAATAAATTGTATTTATTTAATAAAGTCCTAATTTAACATTATTCTCCCAATTAATTAAATAAATCATATTTATTTATTTGTTGACTACTTTAAGCCCTACAACTACCAAACTATGTAACCACTATAAATGTAACTCAATGCATTTCAGTAAAGCCCAAAATAGGCTTTTACTATATAGAATTATCAATTATGATTCTTATAGCTAAAACAATTTCAATCACACAAAAGATTTCATGACATAATTTTATTCCAATTATTGTTTTTTCTTGAAGAGAGTAAAATAATTTAGATTTGAGAAACTACGATGGAAAGAAATATATAAAAGAAAGCATGACGAACACAACAAAATAAAATTTGTGAGTGTTTTTTAGAAATGAAATTGGATCAAAAGATGAGAAGTGGAAGATTTATAACATTTTTAGCTAGGTATGAAATAGTATTATTATTTGGGATTTTGAGGAATTGGTCATCAATGATAGTTAATTAGGATGATAGTTATGATAATTAGTAATCTTGTTTCATATATAATGTTAAGTCTGATGGCTGAAACTCTAAAACTTAGGTAAAATATGGGAAAAAGGAGGTGGAAGAGATGGAGGAATGAGAGAAATAGAGGAAGCATGTGGTATGTAGGTAAGTGAAAGCTAGAAAGTCTGAGAATTTAACACAACCAACTTTGGGACTTGGAAATAGGACTTCTTAGCTATAACTCAATAAGGGGATTTTGCAACTTACAAAATATCTTGAGCATGATGCACCATTGAAAAATTCTCTAATTGGATATAATTGATGGGAATCACAAGGGAACTGGCACATTAAAAATAGTGTCAACAATGGCTCTAGTTGGGGATATTTCTTTAGCTGAAATAGAGCAAGAATCTAGGGAATTCTGGAGAAGCAAGCCAACCATAAAAAACCAAAAAAAAAACCAACAAATCTTATAGTTATACTATAATACAATGAGTATGGATATGCCCTAATTATGAAAAGTAGGGTTTGAGGAATTGTCCATGCACTAGAAATTCCAATATTTCTTCATTCATGTTCTGTAAGAAATATGAGTGACCTCACCATGATTACTTTAGATTACATAAGGGCCAATCCAAAGAGCCTCTTATAAATATATGAATACACTTCTTAGGGTTTAATGAAATTCCATATTCCAAGGCTCTTATAAATATCTTTTCCAAATGCATACAATGTTCTTCTTTCTTGGAATATGCTGTCAGGTCATCCTAATATACCACCATGAATATATCTATGAAATTTAAAAAACAACATCCATGGCTCTCTAAAATGTTGCTCCTGCATTAGTAAAACTGAAAGGAATTTTGGCATAGAGATATGTGCCCCATGGTGTGGTGAAGGCAGTTTTATATTGCTCTGGTTCTTTTACTTTTACCTGGTTATACCCTAAAAACCCATCCATCATGGACAAGAGCTCACAACCAGTAACCTTATGCAACATCGCCTCCATATTAGGCAATGTGTAATTATATTTTAATGAAGATAATTTTAAATTTTTGAAATCCACACATAGTTTGATATCTCCATTCTTTTTTTCACTGGCACCAAGTTGGAAACCCAGTTGGAATGTCTGATAGGCTTTATAATGCCCCCATATCTTAACTTCATTAGCTCCTATTGCATTTCGGGTGCTAAGGTAGGATTTATTGGTCTCTTCTTCTATCTGAAAAGCTTAGCATCTGGCTTCAAGGGGATTTCATGCTGAAATAGATCTTCTCTATAAGCCTTTAGGTCATCATATGACCAAGCAAAGACATGCTTATATCTCATGAGTAGGGAAATTAGCATTATTTTGATTTTGGGGTTGAGTTTCTTACCAATATAACCCTTCTTAGACACATACTCAATCCCCAAATTGATTTCCTTGAAGTCTTGTTCATGTGTAGAATTCTTCTTTGCATTACACTTATCAAAGTTATCAAAAAATTTCTCTAGGGCTACCAACCCTTTAAGAATTTTATTATTCTTGAGTTGAATTACTTCATTTCCAAAAATGGTGTCCTTCCCATCAATTTTTTCTAGAAAGTTTTGGAAATCAATTTCCTGGTTGTGATACTCATCCACACAGTATAGGAATTTCAATAAGTTTGTATCATTATTGAATACTTGCTAGTTTTGAATGTTCTCACCCAAAATCCCTTGTGTAATCAACAATTAGGGCATGGAAAATTCATAGGGGACAACAACAACAATAAATGAGTATGGGGGCCATAAAATCCACTTGTAGAAGTCAAGGGGTGCATTAAATGTTGTCCTTGAAGCACCAAAATTGAATCAATCACTTGAGAACGTTGTTCAAGCATTAATGGAATCATCGTGAAAAAACACACCATTTCGTAGAATTGTCGAGCCTTCAGGATTGAAATAAATACTCAACTTATCATTAAAAGTTTTAGATCCCTAAACAAAGCACCTTCGTCAGACATTGGGCATCGGGCCTCAAGTCTATCGCTTGTTGGAAGAACATGAAGATGAAGGGAGAAATGGAAGGATTCAGAAGAGTACAGATGGGAGGAAAACTTTGGGAGTCGGGAGTCAGGTGAATGACTTACATCCTACCATAAAGTTTGGTAGAGGGTAAGAAAAAAGTTTGACATTTGAAATACTAAAAGGCTCATGACGTAAGGGGTTGGAGGCCGGGAAGAATGATTACATCTTACGACAATAAAGGTAAAGAGGTAAAGAGGAAGGCCAATTCCCAAAAATCTAGAACCTTGAGACTTAGCTATTTTTGAAGGATTCATTGGGAATTTGATGATCAGGGAAAAGGATTAAGGATTACACATAGGATGAAAGGATGACAAGAGGTAGAGATGAAGGTTGATTCCCGAAGTCTAAAAATTCAAGACGTAATTGGGACTTTGGTGATTAGAGGGAGGAAATAAGGCTTATGAAGGGGAAGTGACAAGGTTTAAAAGTTAAGGCCGATTGTTGAAGCCCAAAAACTTAGGAAAAAGATGGGAAAAGGAGGTGGAAGAGATGGAGGAACAAGAACGATAGAGGAGGCATGTAGGTATGCAAGTAAGTGAAAGCCCGAAAGTTTGAAAGTTTAACACTTAGCCAATTTTGGAACTTGGAAATGGGACTTCTTGGCTATAACTCGATAAGGGGATTTTGTAACTTATAGAAGGTCCTGAGCATGATGCATCATTATTATTTTTTTTGATCGGATATAATTAATGGGCATCACAAGGGAATTGACACAAGTTGAAAATAGTGCCTGTTGGCCTCCTACAATGATTTAACAATTGTGATTCAGAGATTGGAAATCTAAACTGAATAGCCATTTCAATCATCATGAAGGTGCATTTAACTTGTCAACCCAGGGACGTGAAATTGAAATGGGTCAACACAGTATGTGCACTAAGGATCCAAAGTAGCCATATTCATTCTACAACTAAGAAAAACATAATGTTGAAGGTAAATTGCTTGGAAAGGAATAACATGAATACTGAACATCAACCAACAAATATACTAAGCTGAAATGCATAACAAAAATGAAAAATCTGAGCAAACAAACAAGAAACTACTCTGTCTGCTTTGGCTATAGGAATAGTCATAGAATAGAATTCTAGTCACTGTAGGAACAATCAGTGCTAGATTCTTAACTAATTACTAAACATAAAGTAATAACTAAACTAAACTAAACTAAGGGACGAAATGCTCACCAAGTGGGCCCCCTTGGATGAGTATCCTCTAAAACTAATGTAAACTCAGGTGCACAAACTTATAACTTCATTTTATTCATTGGAAAACATGAGTACAATAGAGCAGTGTAATTGTATTACTGAAAACTAAAAATGCAAGTACATCATCAGATCATGCAACCTTATGAGAAGGAACATGTGAGTCTTATTTATAGGAAAAGAAGCTACTAACTAATCACCTAGCAAGGCAATCAACTCCAACAGATTAGGAGGATGCCACTTTAGGGAAAGCATGAAAAGTGGAGAGGCGGTTATGCATGCATGAAATCTAGTTTGACATGCTTACCTCAACGTAGATTTAGCACAACAGTAATGCCTATATTCGCTCAACAACAATAAAGACCATTTACAAGGCGGTTACAACTCGATTTGCATGAGAAATCTCCCGCCGTCGATAGTCTTCCCCTCGTTGACCTTTGCATGACCACTTTGCTAAACATTATGGTGAACGACCAGCTGGTGGAATCTTCTCAATTTAGTGGCCTCTAATCATATCTGCATGGCAATATTAGTACACACAATAATCACATATCTGAAACTATCTTAAATACCATTCATTAATCCACATGTAGAATTAACACAAATAGTCCATACAACATGTCAATGTCATTAAAGATTTGTAGAGATAAAATTAGGCCCAATGTCTATGGTTTTGAGGAAATATCAACATTCAAACATCAAGGTCCATGACAATTTCAACAAATAGATCATAAATTCTACCAAAATTAAACCATAAACTAGACTCATCAGTGCCACCATATTCCAGTTAAATTACAAATCCAATAAAAAATAGGCACCTTGAGAATGATATCTTTCAATTCCTTTGACATATATGTTTTAAAGATAGATATGCTAGTAGCATCGACAATTACAACATGTATGCATATCTTAAATACATTTAACTATATTGATAAATGCCAATTTTGTTAGGGTTAGAAGGCATATATCTAATAGTTAAATGCAGATTTGATCAATAAAATAGAGAAATAGAACACAAAAAATTATAGTAGAAACAAGACAACACAGAGAATTTAACGTGGTTCACCCAATCTGGGCTACATCCACAAAACCACAACCATCCAATGATTTTATTATATAGTGAAAAACTTATTACAATCTCACGAATAATCGCCTTCTTCTACATACTGTAACTCCCATCCCAACCCCTTATAACAAGCTTAGAAGCTTCCAAATTAGGGTTTTGCAAAGTCGGTTAATTTTTCTTTTTCGGTGATTTTTCCTTTTTCGGCGATGACACGAAAAAATAGGAAAAAAAATTCTCAAGGGTTGCCGCCTTTGAACCCCTGCCCAGGGCCCAACGGGGATACATGAAGAGTGTACAGTATAGCATGATCAGTCACCACATACCAACAAATTTCAAACTATTATATTGATTTAAGATTTTTTTTTTATCTGTAAAATGCAACCAAAGTTACACGAAGTATATATTAATATTCAAAAATCATGTACATGGATACATAACCCCAAAATCAGGGCCTGAAAGATAAAATTTTCTAAGCACCCCTGTCACCAAAAAACTACCAACTACGCCCAATTACAAGCCCAAAATATAAAGGATGAAACTAGCATTGCAACCCAAACCCCCAAAAAACTTTAGAGCTTCTATCATTCTTCTTCATCATAGAAGTTGCCCGACTCCACAACCTCATCAAGTTCCCTGCACCATTGAATGCCTTCGACCTCAATCAAGCTCAACCTGTGACAGAGGAAATTGTACCCAATTGTGGTCCAATGTATGTGACGCACCAAGCCTCTCTCGTCCATGTTCAAGAGAAATGGTTGCTGCTCCACCACCACCCTGAGCTAAAACATCCCGTCAATATCATCTGGCCATGGGATCCCAACCCCTAATTCTGCAACCATGACTACATCCAAATCATCCACCAAAATGATTGCATTGAACACAAGCCTGAGCAACAACAAGTGACACACCTTGGGGATTCCTATATTGAAAAGAGTGGAAAGAAACCATGAAAAAATATCTGTGTTCGCCCAGAACCTGTTAGAAGAGAAGCAAAAAATCCTGCCGATCACCATTCACATCACCTCGAGGCATAAAATATCCTTGTTGAGGTATATCTTCTTTAGCCTTTGATCTGAGATGAAGCCAAGGAATGTAAATTTCTTCTTAGAGTAGCGTAGTCTCACCAGAGTATTCATTTTGATCATGTGGAAAGACGCCATCCACCAGGATGATTTAAAGAATGAGTGTTTAATTCACACGAGTTGCCAACCTTGAACCACCATCATCCCAAGCACGATTAATTGCAAATGTCTTACACTCCATGAAGATGGCATTTAAGACACAAGTCCTCCTGTACATGTCAATCTTGTTGATTGCAGATGCAATCTTTGGCCATAGACCGAAGCCACCCAGGTCACTTCCCTCACCAAGCACCTACAAGAAAATGTCACATCCCAACCGAGGAAATCCAATTTTGATTGATAAAGCAGCCAGTTTAGAAAGGGAAATTATGCTCATTAAATGTTAATAATGGTCCTAAAATTCCTAACTTGTGTGTGAGAGATACCACACCACATCTGTTTGATAAGAGCTCCATCCCATGTGCCAAATCTAGCCTTTAGGGCATAAACATATGGACCCAATGGCACATGGACATAAGAAATATTTTATTTACTATGTACACACATGGACACAAAAATTATTTTTTAATTAAAGATTATTTTATTGTATCTACATTATTTACTTAATTTCTATTTCAAGAGTTATTTTTATTTCATTTAAACTTATTTTATTTTATTTAAAATTGTTTTATTTTATTTACTTAAAACTTATTCTTGTTTCATTAACATTGTTTATTTTATTTTTATTTACTTAAGAGTTGTTTTGTTTTACTTTCAAACTATTTAAGATTTATTTTATTTTCTTAAAACTTATTTTCTAGTTTTAGCATTATTTTTATAAAAATATGACTATGCTTTAGTTTTTTATTTTTATTTTTTGATACTCAAGTTTTGATTTATATATTAAAAAGGGAAAATTACAATCGTCTGGAAATGCAGGTATTAATACCATCAAATCCCGACCCAACCACCTGCACCAAAAAGCCACCCAAAGACAAGCCAAAACAAGAAACCTAGCCTACCAGAACCAGCCACCTGACCACCAAAGCCAACAAAAAACCCAAAAATCCATGAGGGTTCGGCTCCAACCAAAGACAATCATACCCCTTGCACCCAAAAATTCTCAAAATGGCCATAAACAGGCCGCATCAACAAACCCTGCATAGAGAGAACGCCATTAAACCCGAGAAAAGAAACCCAACTAACTACCAGCATCACGATCCACAGGAAAGAAAATTCACAAAAAAATGTTTAAAGCAACAAATTCTTCAAAGACCTTTACCCACCCGATGCCAACAGGCCGAAGAATTTTTTCAAGTAATCAATAGCCACCGCCGCCACCATTCTGTGATTGCTTAACACCGGACCGCTCAAGTCAAGGAGGAACATAAATAATTTCACAGCCTCATCTGAGCCCTGAATGTTTTCAAAGTCACCTGGCCTTGGAACACCTCTGCCCTCCACAACAAAGCCCAACACCTCATCTAAACCGCCCACTAGGTCCTTTCGAAACATCTTTACCATCAACAGTTTGGCCTTAGCCTTAGACACACCGTTGTCCAGAAGAGAGGCTAGGAACCGAGAAGAGATGTGAAGGTCGTCTCTTCCGAATTCCTTGTTGGCCAAGTGACCAGCTCCCAGGATCATTTTTGTCGCCACCAAGACTAGAGGATCCTTGTTTGTGAGAATCCGCTTCAAACACTGGTCTTTGATTTCTTTGAAGGAGGCTTGTCTAGCTGTCGATTTCAGAGAGATTGGTGTGTCCGCCCCAAACTTCGCCACTTCATCCACAAAGACCTCGATGACAAAGCGAGAGCGCCTTGCCATGAGCGCTAACACCGGTACCAACATAATTCGCCACGAAAACCTCCTCAAACCAAAAAAAGCACCACAGATGGATGAAAGAAAATACATTAAAAAGCCAACTTAAACACTTCAGCTCAATTACTACCAAGTACCAATCCGTCGCCACCCTTGCTAATGACAACCATCCAAACGTGCTGAGTTTGATCCGTATTAAACGACCTCTAGGTGATAATGCCTCCAACAACCTCAAACTTAGGGAAGGATCATGACACCTAAGCCACGTGAACATCATCCTAGTCACACCCTTCGCCGTCCCCCTTTGCCCTTCCACTTCGCCACCGTAGCACCCAACTCGCCCTCCTGGCATGCTAATGCAAAGAAGAGAGGGGGGGGAGCCCACCCAGCCTCCCACTATGCTTTAGTTTTTTATTTATATTACTATATTCATGCTAATTAAGTTTTAGTTTTGTATGTATTTTAATGAAATATTTTTAATATAAATATATATTGATAAGTATCACATTTTGTATTTAGGTTTATCTCATTTCCTCATCTATATCAATCTTTATTTCCTCTCAATTTTAGATATTCGTCCACATTCACCATTCACTTCTCATTTCTTATACCTCATTCACACTTATCTTAATGCATTTTCTTCATGCCCTGAGATTATAATTTATTTTCTCACCTTAAATTTAAATATTCAAATTTAAATTTCAACTTTCTCTACTCTTTCCGTTAAATATTATAAACTAATTCAACACTTTTCATATTTAAAAACATTCAATATACTATTAATTCACATATTTTACAATAAACATAAAATTTAGTTGCTTCCTTCTATTATTTGGCATGAGACATACATGCATGCTCCCTTCTACAAATAAAATGTTTAAAAAAAGGGCTAAAATGGTGGAAACTTTTAGGAGGAATATCCAATAGAATATCATATCTTTGGAATATTCAAATCCTCTAAAATGATACGCGTGCCTTCACGCGAACTCTCCCATGGAATAGCGTGCAGAATATCCTGAGAGTGCGGAGATAAATTGTAAAGTCCATGGAGGTATTACCAAAATTATTTAATTTAAAAACAATAATAAGTCAAATTCATAACTACTATGCCAATATAAAAGGAGACAATTCGCAATAAAAACAATTGTGACAAGAGCAACATTCTTGGAAGTCGGGGGGTGTCATTAGGGTATAATGTAAATGACAATAAAAAGTGATTTTTAATTTTTGTTTGTTTGTATTGAATAATGTTGAAATTATAAGTGGTATGAAGTAATATAAAACATAAGGGAATATTTGGATTAGATTGTCAAGTTTTATAAAGATATATGGTGTAAAGGGTTTTAGTGAAGGCGGTTTAATGATCAGTGATACTAAATATTCTCATCTCAAAAAGATGATGGTCTCTATAAAAGGTATTTGTGACTCTATAAATAAGTCTGTTATATTTAGTTCAATTCAATATTTTTAGTTTGCTTTATAAAGTTAGATTTACAAGATAATTTAGTGGGTTCCAAGTGTTAAGTGTTGTCTTAATTGCTACTAGTCCTAAGTGGTAGCAATGGATATTTGATATGCTCATAAAAGAAGAGGAATTTGTTGCATATGTTTATGCAAATAGTTGAGAGTAGAAGCATTTAAACACCTCTTCCATTGCATTTATTAAAAAAGATCTCCATTGTAAAGTGATAATTTTTATGGAAGTAGGACCCATATAATTTTACATTAAACTCTAATATAAATTAACAATAGAGGAGAAATCAATGACTTGCGAGAGTTAATAATCTAAAAGAATATTTGATAACAAAATAATTGTCATTGGAACAAGAGTAAAGACCTAATTTCCAACATAGAATCATATTATTGTGAATTCCACACACACCCTATCTTGCTTTGGCAAAACATGGACCCCCCCTCTCCTTTGTTTTTTCTTTGTTCTTTCTTTTTTGTCATGTTGCTTGGTTTCTCTTATTCCTTCCCTTGGTCATGAAGAAATGTGCTTTAATGTTAAATTATGGCTAAATCCTATGTGCTTCAATTTCAAGTTGTTTTTAAGTCATTTGGACCCTTTTCATTAGAAATTTTCTCAAGTTTCAAAGTCTCAAACTTTAGAGTTTCTCATCTAGTCATACCTTTTGTCTTTCCCCTGATTTCATGATCCTCAACACTTAATCATTTTATCTCCTTTAGGATTAGAGTTTCAACATTATCATTATCTAGGTACTTGTTAAGAGTTCTTCCCAACTCCCAATCATTTTCACTATGTATTCTTTCAAAATTAGATTTTTGGCCTTCTGCTTCTAAACATACTATTGATGACGATGTTACTCGCAGCAATAGGGCAAATAAATTCTTCACAAACAAACCACGAAGAGCCTATCCTTCTTGAAAGACTTAACCAAAGGCAACCCTAGGGGATCCGTATGATAGGATAAAGGTCAACTTAGCTCAATCTCAAGTCTTCAATAGTCAAGTCTTGACAGTACTAGGTTCACTTCAGTATGATGTGATATTGTTGTTAATCTCAAAGGGAATATGTTTGTTTTAAATCATATGTATTAGACATTGAACTTTCAGTTAGATCATAAAAAAATATCATGAAATCAAAATATTTGAAATAATATTTCATGAACATCAACAATTTTGCTATCACTTAAGTAGATTTAGCTTTAAGCATTCAACAATTTCATAGGAAATGAAATATTTTCAATAAATTTCCATTCATTCATCTATTTTTTGAAACATTTGCTAGAATTTAAACATCTATTCTAAAATAAAGCATAAAAATACTAAAAATTAAAATTTCTCTCAATTATTCTCCACGCATGCCCCAAAGAATTAACTAAATCAAAGCAAACCGCTTTAAGGCTTCACGAGATTGCTTCACGACTACATATAAAATGGTGCAAGCTTTTAAAGAGAGGGGTTTTAGTTTGGGCACCGAGTAGGTTCTGTATGCACCCTTAAAGGACACATCACACAGTCTTGTTCGACTGAACTAACAAAACCAACTATAAAGATTCATGAGATAGGTAGCTATAAAATTGGCTTTAATATTGATTAATATCTACATGCATACAAGTTTTTAGACCAGAATGATTTAGAAAACATGAAAAAAAAAACAAAACTTAGAAAAGTTTTGGCTCTTCCGACATCCACAAATTATGAACTTAAAACAAAAATAAAGCAGTAAATGGCCTTTTATAGGAACAAGACCCCAAGAGTTCAAAATTAAAGTTTATCTAGAGAATCAGAAATAGAAAATCAAAATGTAACACATGGCATAAGCCAACTGCCATCAGAATATTCTAGACGAAGTCAAAGCTTTGACTTCCTTAGCAACAACACTTTTCTCTTTCCAACTCCAGTACACAATACTTTGCATGAATCAATGCTATTGGTACCCTTGATAATACCAGATAGGAAACATTTACCGGGACTAGGAACAACCTGCAAAACTCAAATGCAACAAAAATATTTCTAGGACACCTCTGGTATTCGATATCCGGTACCTCCTTTCATCATTTAGGGCTTGGGCTCCAGGATCTTTTCTTCGCCTTTCTTCAATTGATATTCTTGGAAAGCGTTCAATGCTTGATGCATACATTCTTTTGAAATCCCTTGTATTTCCTTCCAAGTGAGCTTAAGTCTAGTGTATTCTTCTAATACCTGGAGTATACTAGCATTCCTTTGCACTTTGTTTGTTTCATATCTAGCTATGGTGTTCTTGCACTGTATAATCTCATCAATGACCTCCTAATTTAACAACTGAATAGGGTCTCTATTTATCCTTTCAATCCATTCCTTGAAGGCCTAGCTTCTTTACCCTCCTGTCCTAGCATTTGGGGATCACAACCTTGACGTGCTAGCATTTCAATAAAGTCCTGATCTTTGTCAAGCAATTTTTTTACATTCCACGGTGACCTTTTTAAATCCTTCTATACATTATATCAACATGTCACCTTCCCATTTCAATTGTTTCTTCCATTTTTCTGGCAATAGAACTTCTTGCTCTAAAATTCCATTTCCTTGTATTAATTCTTGGACATCCATTTGTATGAGAATTTCAACATTTTGCCTTTCAGCATCAATCTGTTCCTAGTGAACCCTGCATTCACTTTCAAATCTTCTGGATTTCTCAGAACAACGGTATGCTTCCTTATACTTTCCTATTACATATGTAATAAATTCTTCTTCCTGCCTCACCCAATACTCAATCCATTCTTCAAATATACATTCATTTTATGGCGAATTGCTACAATTGCATCCACCTATTCTTGTGACATTAGTACTGGATGTTGGGGCAATTCAGTATGTGCTTAACCAAATAGGGTTAGTGATTTTATAAAATTTTCCAAGGTAGCAACCCATTCCTTCAATTCTCTTTTCTTCATTTTATACTTTTGTACTTTGGCAACAGTAGCATCTAGATTCATCTTTATTTCTTCCAACTCTTGCCTCCAATATGAGTGTCCAAGATTAATGCTTGTTATCTTGTACTCCTTAGGCATTATTTCATGTCTATTTTTTTCAGCTATTGGAGTAGCTATATGGACGGTTCTATCTCCATCTACTTTTTTCTGTATGGAATGCTTTGCTTTAGCTCTTCACCTAGGTTTAGGAGTATCTACTTCCTGTATAAAATTGTTAAGATATAGAGGTAGTATTTCTACTTCCATTGGAGAAGCCAATTCCCTTATCAACTAATCAGGTGCATCCTCATCACGCTCTACCTTTGCAACATTACTTTTTCCCTAGTTTCCACTTGATTCAAGAACCTCTTCTCTTACTTCTTCAATTTTATTTGTTACGTCCTTCGAAATAGGAATTTCTTTAACAATTTCTAGCATAGATTCAGGATTTCTGGGATTTGGCACTGTCTCCTCAGTTTGAAGACTTATATTTTCATGTCTATCCAGATGTTCAACATCACCTTCCTGTACATCACTTTCTTTGTATTCTGCTACACAAGGATTTTCTTCATTTCCAACTTCATCACCTGAAACCTATGTAGCTTCTTCTTTCTCAATTTCAACTTCAACCCAGTCCTTCTCTAATTCTTCAAAGACCTACAGCTATTCATTATCATTTGGATTATTCCCAAGCGAAGGCTGGGAATTAAAAGTATCTTCAATAACCATTTCCTCAATAGGATCTTTCCTTGCAGTCTCCCTTGCTTCCATCTCAAGAATATCAAGATTCCCTGCTTCTAAAGCGAGTGTTCCTTGTATAAATTCTTCTTGTATAAATTCTTCTTTACTATTCGTAGGAGTGGACCCTATGTCTGGAATTTCTTCTACCACTGGTTGTACCATGGGTTTATCTTTAAACTTCTTTACTTTTACCTTTTCCCACATGGCACCCCATCTATCCATCTGTTCTTTAATTCTGGCTTCATTTGCCTCAAAAATTTCATCCAAAACCACAGTAGTTCCTCCTAGTGCTCGTTTCACATTAGCCATATTAACAGAAGGAGGAGAAGTAAATAATGTTGTAGCTCTCTAGGATGCAGACCTTGTCTGTGCACCAAAATTTTATGTTACTTCTACCTCTTCATCAATGATAGGTTTAGTCCTTGGCTTTGTTGTAGAGGAAGATGCACCTTTAGGTCTTACTTTTGATTTATCTTTACTTGATTCTGTATCTTTCTGCTTATCAGCTGGCTTTAATGGAACTCTCTAACTTGAAGCCTCAGGGGTTTTCTCTTCAATTCTTATACCAGGACCTGCTTTACTAGTTTCCCTTTTCTTCTTGGCAGATTACCCACTCTCAAATGCAATTTCATTTTCTTTTTTTCTTATTTTATCTTGTGAGAATGTGGGTTCAATTCCTTTCTCTCTTAAAGCTTTATAGCAATCATTTATCCAGTGTTGAGTGTGTAACAAAATTGGTGTAGAGAACTCATCAATCGATGTCATTTCTTCACCCTCATAATCCGGGTCTAGGATAGGTTCATCATACACTTTGTCTTCATTATAATCTTTATTCAACACTTCTCCATCATCCTCTTCCAACTGATTTGGAATATAATGAAGCATAAGAATCTGAGTAGATCTTAAGGACAATCTTTCATATTTTCTTTTCCTTACTTTGTGCTCATCTTCACAATTAAGCCAATAATCTTCTAGGTGTTGGACATGAGCACGGTAACTAGCTATGTTCTTGGCAATATTCCCTTCAATATCATAATACATTCTTTGAAGTGGAAAACATTCAAAATTATATGTTTTCAGTTCTTCTTCACACAAGTTAGTTGTCTTGATTGCACTGCATTTATAATTCCCTATCACAATAGGAAATTTGAAGGAATCCTTCTTACAAGCCTTGCTATAAAGAGCCTGATACAGTTTTAATTGTCTCACTGACTCTAATAACATAATTTTATATGTAGGATACCTGGGCAGCATGAAAGTATGTCCATCAAACCCTTCCACCCTAATGTAGGAGAAATTGGGGAACTGAATATACCGGCCTCCCATCGGTCTAATAACACTTTGTGCCTCCAATGAAACCCTTTTGGCTTTATCACCTTCCATCGTTCTAACCAACTTCATAGAGAACACATCATTAACCCTTTTGTAATGCTCTTTTTATCCGTGGATAGTGATTTGCGGTAAATTAGCATATATTAAACTATTTCCTACTTCTCTTCCTAGAGTACCAATTTTCTTCAACCCTTGTTTACTTGCCCTCATGGAACATGAATAGATCACATATGAAGACATATAGAAACATCTGGTTTTGGGAAATGCAGTTATTTGTTTGTGCAATTTGTCACTAATAAAATTTCCCCAATGTAATTGCACAAGGATTATTCATCAATCTGGATATTATCACAAACATCCAGGGTTCAAATTTATTGGGATCTCACAACCCAACTTTCCTACTCAACATGGTTATAACATCTTGAATATCTTGGTTAATCATATACCTTAGAATTTCTTTTGTCTGTTTTGTAATTGGATCTTGGCACCATTAGGTATTCATAATTTCTCTATTGCGCTCTTTGACACTGATAAGTTTTGGATTTCACCCTCATATCAATATTATACATCTGGGTAAATATAGGAAGCCCAAATGTGTATATAATTCCTTTATGGGAGAGATCTGCATAAGTTCTTCCCTCATTCTCAATAATTCTTTTATTTGGGTTGTAATGATTCATACATTCCATGACCAATTCAAGGGCCTCCATTGTTGGCGAAACCCTCCTGCTAAAAGTAACCCACTTGCTATAACATTTCTAGTACACTGAGAAGCATTTTCCTGCTATACCCGAGTGCAAATTTGAACATCAAAAGACCACCCCATATGAATATCTGTAACTACCACACCAATTGGTATGGCTTGTGAACTGCAATATTTAAATTCCTCTTCTGCTCTTGCATTAGAAGTACTCATTTTTGCTGGTGTGTTCTGCATTTTCAAATGTGTGTCTAGTGTGCATGTTAGGGTTAAATTTAACCAAATTTCTTACAATTTCATAAAACTTTCAATTTAACTTTCGGCTAAATTCGAATAAAAAATATAATCAACACTTCAATTTCAAAAGGGAAAATACCATTTTTTGAGATTTTCATGCGTGAACATAAGTAACAGAATATCAACTATCTGGAACATACCTGGTTCTGGTTGACGATGATAATCTTTTCAAAATGGAGCTTCAAAACCCTTGGTAGTTGTGTTCTTAGTTTCTCAAAATTTACCTTTCCTTGTGCGCTAGTATTATTTTGTTCGTTCAATGTCCTTTGCAAATTCACAGCATGACGGGAAGTGAAGTGTTATGAAAGCAATTGCATGCTTAAGGTGGTGCCAAGTATGGGAGTAGTTCACCACCTTCATTAATTACTTGTTATAATGCATTAATTTCTCAAATAAAGGTGCAATGATCATGAATTAGGGTTCAAATTACGAACGCCTAGATTTATGTGCAAGCTTGCTACTAGAGGAGAAAGACGACACAACAATCTTACATCGCACTTTGGTGTCACTTTGATTTTTGCGAGGCATAATCCATTAAGATACTCGATCAATTTGTGATCACTGGGATTAAAACTTTTGGTACTAACTTATGAGAAGAAATACCAGGAACTGGGGTGCTTACCTCCAAGCTTCAGAGAAAACCAAAACAAAAGAAAAGACTGGGAATCGGGTTTAAGAAATATCAAAAAGAATAAAAATGATTAAAGCATTGCAAAACAAAATCTCTGGTTTCTGAGTTCCAAATAAAGGAAATGAAATAAAAACTATTAGACTTTGGTAGAAGAAAATGGTGTTACCAGGATTGACACTTTCGGTTGATGATTTGCCGGACGAGGCTAGGACCAACTGAAGATATAACTCACTTGATACAACCGCACAACTCTGAGATTCTTCTAGTAAAATATTAAACTTCATGAAAAGACCGAAAGACTGAATCAGGGAAAGAATAAGGATAACACAAAGACCGAGCAAATTGAAAATGAAGCTTGCATTTGACCAAACCACAGAGCAATTCCAAAGCAAAGGAAAAAGAAAGAAAAAAGGGGTCCAAATTTTTCCAAGTAGCAAAATGGGGCATGTTGTGAGACCACAAAACATATAGCTTATGGTATGACTTTCCTGTTCTACTTGACCCTTGATTCTTAATCTTTTTTTTTTCTCTTTTAAAATCTAATTTTGAAGCTTATGCATATCTGGTTACTTCAAGTATGAGTTCACCACCTTCCAAAAACTTGAATAGAGAATTAGAGATCATCATTTTCCTCTATCCCCTAATAGTCCATCATAGGTCTTATTTTGTCTTCTAATTGTAGATAGTCTATTAGAGATCATAGTTTTCCTATAACCCTTGATAGTGTTGAACAAATATTATCATTGATGTCAAAGGTGTAGTGTCAAGGAGTAGTACTCATTGATGTACAAGGTGTAATGTCAGTAATACAATGAGAATAAAATGAACTGTACTTGAATTATCATTATTGTTGTGCATTTTCAAAACAACGAATATGATAGTTTATAGTATGCTTGCAATATCATGCCTACATCTATTCATGTTGATAATGGTGATATGAAAGTATGATCCAAAATGTTTCAAGTCAATTACTCAAGGCAGAGAGATTTCTCTGGCAACACATTCATGTTATGTATTTCTTCCTAATGTCAAGTGTGGCTCTACAGTTTGAATACAAAGTATGTCTACACATGTTCTATCATATTCCATTATTTCTAGAAGTTATATTCATCTTGCAAAATTTTTGAAGTGACAAAAGGGTCATTGTGTTAGTTAATCAACCAATGATAGTTTTGGAACTGTGCGGAAAAGGCTAGTAGTATGCATCATCCATAAATAGTGTGGGATGATAATATAGGTCTAGGTTAAGGTTCCTGTGAAAGTAAACAACATGTTTCTTTGGTGGCAACAAATTTGATTTAGGACCGACCTCCTACACATTTCATGTAATTTAAATTTAGGTCCACCTTATGTTGTCCTAGTTAATTGTGGATCCCTAGCCAACATAAATTGAAAGTAATGTAATGTATTTTATATAATTTAGATCTCACTTCACATGATAGGTGTGTATGGATGTGAATGTAGGAAAAAAGTGAGCAAGGGTAAGAGCAGATGTGGGAGAAAGTGTTATTCAATGTGATTTGCATCTCAATCGTTGTGTGCCATCATTAGATCATAAGGAGAGTTTATACAAAAAATTTAGATCTTGTGTAAGTTGTGTAATCAATATTGAATCTCTGTAAGATTTATCTTTGTAATTTGGTAGAACTGGTGTTCTACTTATTGAGTTGGTGCTCAAATCTTTGTATTGGGGATTGGTGTCTTCAGTAGGTTGGTGCCTACTTTGTTGAAAATATGTTGTAGGTGTTGTCATTTATGTCAACATTTGGTCATTAATGTCAACAGTATGGAGATTGTTGGAAATTTTTGGTGTTGCAAATGTTGTAGATATGTTGTGTTGGTGTTGCTAATGCAACTACTTTTCATAAAATTTGAATAAAAGAGTGTGCCATATGACAGAGTTGTGTCTTGTGTTGTGTTCCAAAAATTTTCATGATTGATGACATGCTTGTGCAGTTTGGATATGATGACCAAAGGTGTTCAAAGGTTCTATATCTAGAGTTTTAGGTTCTGGATCATGCAATAATGGAAGGTATGTTTTATAGTATGTCTACCTATGTAGAAGGTTATCTGGGAGAAATGGAATTGCTCCACATTTCTCTATATTGTTTTTTCTTATCTTGCAAATTTGGGAACATGCTTATATTGTTTGTATCTACTTTCCCTTGGAGTATTGAATGATGAGTTGCCCCGCAAGCTTGGATTCATAAGTTGTGTTATGTGGTAGTGTGTTTGGTTGCATAAAATGAATGTGTTCTTTTGTTTCACATGGTTGTGGTAGTAGTGTTGGATATCATGATAATCTAGAATATTTTGGAATGTTATGGAGTGTTACTATGTGGTTCATGTGGTGTTTCTGGACTTGGAGAGGTTTTTATGTGATTGCTTGTTAGTGTTAGTGGAGGCTTGGCCGACCTAGCATGCTAGCACTAATTGTGAAGGTTATTTTTTGCTTGTGAAAGCATGGTGATGCATGTCGTTGTAGATTTGGGTCCTAGTTAACCCTTGATGTGGTCTACCTTCACTTCTTTCCACCACATAAGTTTTTGGTTCTAACCTATTTGTTGTTTCACGTTTGAGGTGCATACATTTCATTGAGGTTGACCTAATTGAGATTGTTTAGTCGTAGATGGTATAAATGCAAGGTAATTTTTGGAGATGTTGTAAGGTGTGTGAATGATGTGAATGTGATCAAGTGTGGTGATCTGAGTGTGATCTTAAATGCCTATGACTCTGGATGTAGTGAGCAAAAGGTGTCTACATTTTCAGTGTGCTTGAAGTTGCTAGAGGAAGTGAGCCAAAGGTTGCAGATGGTGCAAATTTGTAGTGGTGGATTTTCATGTTGCTTTGAGATAGTGAATCTATCTATAATAATTTCTTCTATTCTTCTTTTTGTTGGGCAATGAGCCCTTGGTAGTGAACCTTTCTTCTTTTCTGGGCAATGAGCCCTTAGTAGTGAGCCTAATTATATTTGGTGTTATTATTCATCTATATATGAGATAATCCTCATCGTGGTTTTTCCCTACTTAGGGTTTTCCATGTAAATATAGTGTTCTCTTGTGTATGGTTGTGTTTGCATTCTTGTTTCACATGTTTGCATTTTGCTAATTCTTAATGAGGGTTTAAATTTTGATAAGGGTTTGAAAGTTAAAGAGGGATTGAATATTTTAATGTACAACTGATTCACCCCCTTCTTAGTTGTCTTATGCATCTAACAATTGGTATCAGAGTTATGGTTCCTTGGAAGAAACTTAATCACTTTAGGTAGATCTAGATGGTGCATAGGAAGGGCGTCAAAGCTCCTATGTTCGATGGAATGAATTATACTTACTTGAAAGCCAGGATGGATTCCTTTCTTCTTTCCTAGGGTTTGGTGTCTAGAAATCAATTGAAAAGGGATATCTATGCCTACTAATGGTCTAAAAAGTGATGATGAGATCAAGGAATATGAGAATAATGGCAAAGCAAGAAATGCTATATTTAGTGGACTTTCTATTTCAAAACTTGGGAAAGTGATAAGCCTCAAAACTACAAAAGAGATCTGGACAAAGTTGGAAATAATTTATGAATGAGATGATAAATTCAAGTAAGCAAAGATGCATAATTACAAGGAAATTTTTGAAACCTTGAGGATGTGTGAAGATGAAGATATTACAAACTACATGCTCAAAGTGGATGAAGTTGTTAATACCATCAATAGTCTTGGTGGTAAGCTAGAAGAAAGTGAGGTTGTGAAAAAGGTATTGAGAACTCTTTCTAAAACTTATAGTTCTAAAGTTTCTTCTATTGAGGAAGCTCAAAATTTAGATCAATATTCTAGAGATCAAATGTTTGGTGCTTTAGTTTCTTATGAATTAAGATATTTTGTTCAAGATTCTACAAAGAAAGAAACTACCTTTAAAGTCAGTAAGGCAGAGAAGGATGATGAATCAGATCTAGATGATCTTGATAAGGTGGCAACAAATTTTGTAAGGAGACTGAAAAAGGGCACTGGAAAATACAGAGATAAGTTACCCTTTAAGTGTTTCAATTGTGGAAAGATAGGTCATTATGCTTCTAAATGTCCAATAAAAGTTTCAAATGAAAAACATAAGGATCATAAAGGTAAATTTATCAAGAAGAGTTATTATGTTGAAAAAGACAATGGTGTATCTGATGATGAGGAATCAGACTATCCTGATGATGATAGTGATGAATGCTTATTCATGGCTCTAAATGTTGGAACTAATTCTAAACGATGTATGAAGGAAAGTGCTCTAGAAACATGTCACACTATTGAAGGAACTATGGTGACTTCTTTTCATGCAAGAGAGGAGAGGAATTACTAGATAATTGATAGTGGATACTCAAATCATATGATAGGTAATAAGAGTAAGTTTGTTAAAATTCAGAAGTATCATGGTGGTCTTGTTAAGTTTGGTGATGATACATCTACTAAGATCTAAGGAAAAGGTTCAATTAGTTTTGATGGAAAACATACAATAGATAATGTTCTTTATGTCAAGGGTCTTCGGCATAATCTTCTAAGTGTAGGATAGATGTGTAGCAAAGGATACAATTTGGTGTTTCAGGATGATGGTTGTGAAATTGGGAAAGGAAGATCCAGAATTTCGGTTGTTGTAGGGACAAGGATAGAAGGTAATGTTTATCATCTCAAAGGTAGTGGTTCTAAGTGCTTTATGTCTCAAATCAATGAAATTTGGATATGGCATAGAATAATGGGTCACATCAATTTTGATATCCTAACAAATATTAGTTCTACTGATGTTATGAGAGATCTAAAAAATATTACAAATCTTATCAATGCAATTTGCAAGGGATGTTAGTTTGGAAAGAAAACAAAGAAGAGTTCGAGAATAAAGAATACTCTACCACAAAACCTTTGGAGTTAGTGTATACAAACCTATGTGGGCCTGCTAGAATAAGAAACTCTCATGGTGACAAGTATTTTATGTTGTTGATTAATGATTATTCTAGAATGACTTGGGTGACATTTCTCAAAGAAAAAACAAAAGCTCTAGATAAGTTTAAAGAATTTAAGCATATGGTTGAGAATGAAATGAATTTGAAAATCAAGTGCTTAAGGTTTGACAGAGGTGATGAGTTTACCTCCAATGAGTTTAACAATTTTTGTGAAGATCATGAAATAAAGAGACATTTGTCAACTCCTAGGACTCCTTAGCAGAATGGAGTTGTGGAGAAGAAGAATAGAACAATTCAAGAAGTAGCAAGGACTATGATGAAAGAAGAAAATCTATCGGATGTCTATTGGGGAGAATCTATTCATACTACAGTGTACATATTTAATAGAGGTCAAGCAAGAGCAAATAGTTCAAAGACTCCCTATGAGCTATGGTATGGAAAACCTCCTACTGTGAAATATTTCAGAGTGTTTGGAAGTAAATCTATTAGATGTCTATTGGAGAGAAGCTATTCATACTCTAGTGTACATACTTAACAAAGGTCAAGCAAGAGTGAACAGTTCAAAGACTCCCTATGAGCTATGGTATGGAAAATCTCCTACTATGAAATATTTCAAAGTGTTTGGAAGTAAATGCTATATCAGAAGAGATGAAGAAAACTTAGGAAAGTTTGATCCAAGATCTGATGAAGGAATCATCTTTGGATACTTTACAAAGAGAAAATATTACTGGTGCTATAATAAAAGTGTAATATTTAGCTATGGAGATAGCCACCCAAGATCTAAAGGCCTATGGAAAGCACAAAATACTCAAAATATCATTATGACAAGAATAAATTATATTCCTATCAATGAATTCAAAAAGAATTGATATACAATGTGAGAGAGACCCTTGGTTATATAGCCAAGGTGAGGCATAAGATGTCATAAGATTATGAAAAGTGTCTTAATCTTATGATATGAGACAACTTATCATAATTACCTAGGAAATGATAAAGTCTAGACATGACAACTAAGCCTTCTAGAAAGAATCTTAGGACCTAAGTAAACTTAACATGTGAATATGTCCCCTAAGTCCCTGTAAGAGAATTAACTAGGTACAAGACATTTATTCACCCCAACACCCCCCCTTAAGTGCAACTTAGGGGGAAGATTATTATGCAAATAACACAAAGATGGGTCCTGACTATGAGGCCATGTTAGGTACCCATGTACAAATGCAATGCAATCCCTCACAAATGGGGAAAAGGAGAAAAACTAGTGGAACAAAACTCCCCCCAAAAGAGAGATGAAATACGAAATTCTCTCACAAAATTGAGAAGGCCAAAACCCCATAGGAGGAAAAAGACCCCCCCATAAGAGAGAAGAAGAAGAGAGAACATGCAACCCCCCCTCAATAGTGAGTCCCTATTCAAATGTCACAATGTCGAGAGTCCCAATATTGAAAGAAGGAGACACTGTAGAACAATGTGAAGAATGATGTAGAGCATACCAAAGATGATGATGAGTCCTCCAAATGTTGCTCCAAAAGAATGCCAAACTATGACAAGCATTGATAGAAATAATCAGGTACAAATGTAGAAAATTCCAACATAAATGGTGACTGAGCTGAAACTATCAACTCATGAGTAACTACAAAATTTGTTGATGAATAACTATAGATGAATCTACACTGCAATAGGAATAAGGTTAGAACCAAGGAGAAAACTGCATGAGTATCAACTAGACACTCTCTTGACATATTGCTATATCCCTATCACAACTTGGAGATAGGTACCAAGTCTCTGGATATAGAACCTAACTTTTGAATACAGGTAGATTGCTTCCATAATAGGAGTGGCTATATGGTATCTAGTCCATCACACCGAAATGCATGGGTAACCAACTGTTGCATTCACTATGTATATAGGAACTAACACTGGATAAATATATCAATCCAAAGAAGCATGAAATATGATAGAGTACACTAAATAGCAAGATTGTGGCACTTTATTTTAGTGCATTTATAGTATTACATAGAGGAGAATTGCAACAATGATTATGTAAATTTGGAAATGTTGATGAAGAAGCCATGCAAAAATGTGCCTTGAAGTAGATGACTGTGAAAGGTTCCCTATAGGTGGATGTCGATAGGAGCAACTGGCCCCTATTGACTGTCGGTTGGAAGAACAGACGATGCATGGCAAGGCTCGATCGGTAGGCAAGAAAATAATTTTCCTAGGTTTTCTTATTAATGCAAGATTTGTTTTAAAAAAACTTAATTGAAAACTTTATTTTAAAATCTTTATTAAAGGAAAAACTTTATTAAAAATAATAAAGAATTTTTTTAAAATTTTAAAAAACTTATTAAAAAATAAGAAAATTTGATTTTTTTTTAATTTTAAAAAACTTTGCTAATAAGGGCATGGTTTGGTGGTCAAGTCGCTTGGTTGTAGTGATGCCCACCAGGGTTCAAACCCTTGCTGGGCCAAGGTGCTTACATGCCTTGTGCCTTTACTAGGCCATTGTGCTTGTGGGTTTGGTTGTTTCTTGTGGTTTCTTGTACCCAGTTCATAGCTCTGGTCAAAAGCGTTTACCCCTAATAATATGGGTGCATTGCACCTTTTTTATAAAAAAAAAAAATTATTAAAAAATAATAAAGAAAAATATATTTTTTAAATTATTAAAAAAACTTTAATATTTAAATATTAAAGAAGACCAAAAATGCTCTGAAAATATGGCTACTTTTTGGATCTGGCAACCAACACCCAACTTCAAACCCTTGAAGATTTGGCCTCCAATGTCCAACTAGGACGAAACAAAGGGCAGATCTAACTTTCTCAAAAACTCTGAATGTAATGGTGAGCTCAGATATGATGCAAAAAGCTCCCAAAATGTACCTGCAACATAAAGAAAAAGAGGAACCTCCCCAAAATATGATATTTCTATTACACCTTTTTGATTCTCCAGATCATCCAAAGATGCAAAGAAGAGCATACTCAATGCTTCAAGAAAATACAAGATTTGTACTCAAGATCTCGTAAAATACTAACCAAAGGCACTCAAATTTCTCTAATACCATGTAATATTTGGCTATGGAGATAGCCACCGAAGATCTAAAGGCCTATGGAAAGCACAAAATGCTCAGAAGATCAATATGAGAAGAATAAAATGTATTCCTATCAATGAATGCATAAAGAATTGATGTACAATGTGAGAGAGACCCTTGGTTATATAGCCAAGGTGAGGCATAAGATGTCATATTATGACAAGTGTCTTAATCTTATGATATGAGACAACTTATCATAACTACCTACGAAATGATAAAGTCTAGACATGACAACTAAGTCTTCTAGAAAGAATCTTAGGACCTAAGTAAACTTAGCAAGTGAATATGTCCCCTAAGTCCCTAGTAAAAGAGTTAACTAGGTACAAGAAATTTATTCACCCCAACAAAAAGAATGAAGAAGATTGTTGAAAGTGCAAGTGTTAAAGTGGATGAAGAACCACATCAGAGTTCTATTTTGATAGAAGGATATGAATCTGATGAATCCCTTTGCAGTGAAGAAGAAAAGGAAGAAGAAAAAAAAAGGAGATGATAGTTGAAGAGGAAGAATCTCCAAAAAAGATCCCTAAAACTCCTAAGTATGTGTAGAAGAATCATTCTGAAGAGAAAATCATTGGAGATAAGAGAAAAGGAGTGTTGAAAAGAAGAAAAGTTGGTATGACAGAGGAATAGGTAAACTTTTATTTGCTTTCAGAGGTAGAACCTAAAATTGTAACTGAGGAATGCAAAGATGAGAATTGGATCATGGCTATGAAAGAAGAGTTGGAACAAATTGAGAAGAATCAGACTTGGGAATCGGTCCTAAGACTAGAAAATAAGAATGTGATAGGAACTAAGTGGGTTTTCAAGAACAAGTTAAATGAGGATGGAAAAGTTGTCAAAAATAAGGCTAGACTTGTGTGTAAGGGATACTCACAAGTGGTAGGAATATATTTTTAGGATACTTTTGCTCTGGTGGAAAGGATGGAATCTAATAGGATGTTTTTGGCTTTTGCAGCACATAAAGACTTCAAGGTATATTAGATGGATGTGAAATCTACATTCTTGAATGGTGAGTTAGAAGAAGAGGTGTACATTGAACAACCAGAAGGTTTTTAGTTATCAGATGATGTTGATATGGCCTACAAGTCAAAGAAGGCATTGTATAGACTCAAACAAGATCCTAGAGCTTGGTATGCAAGGTTGGCTAAGTACTTGTTGCAAAAATGATTCAAAAAAGGTAGTGAAGATAGAAACCTTTACTTTAAGGTTGAAGGATAATAAATCCTAATTATGGTAGTGTATGTTGATGACATTATCTTTGGAGGAAATGAAGGTATGTGCAAGAGGTTTTCAGATGCAATGTAAAATGAGTTTGAGATGTTAACATGTGGGGAGATGAATTTATTCCTTGGATTACAAATTAGTAAATAAAAAAAAGGTATTTTCATTTCTCAGTTAAAGTATGTCAAGGAAATGTTGAAGAAGTTTGGAATGAAGGATTCTAAACTAGTGTGTATTCCTATGGTTACTAGTTGTAAGTTGAGAAAGAATGATGAATCTCCTAAGATAGATCAAAGAAAGTATAGATCAATGATTGGGGGACTGTTATATCTAACTACTAATGGACCAAATATCATGGATGCAGTATGTCTTATGGCAAGATTTCAAGAAGATCCCAAAGAATCACATGTTGCAATAGTTAAAAGGATATTTAGGTACTTGAAGGGTATTCTAGATTTTGGTCTATGGTATCCTAAGGATACATATTTATCCTTGAGTGCATATATAGATGCAGATTGGGAAAATTGTGCATATGAAAAAAGAAGTACAAGTGGAGGTTCTTTATTTCTTGGAAGTATATTGGTTTCTTGGTTGAGTAAGAAGTAGGATTTAGTGTCAATGACAAAGGGGGAGATTGTTGAGAGTATGTTATAAGTGTTTCCATTGATGTCAATAATATGGATATTGTTGGAAATTGTCGGTATTGTAGATGGGGAGATTGTTGGTGTTGCAAATGTTGTAGATATTTTGTGTTAGTGTTGTTGATGTAGTTGGTTCACTTGGTTTCCAAGTTCTTTTGAGAAAATTTGAATAAAAGAGTGTGCAGTATGATAGAGGTGTTGTCACCTAGAATTGCACCCTGAGCAAAGTTCAAAACTGAGCTTTCTAGAGACACAATGGGATCATTTCAAGGCTGTGGGTCACCTATAGTTGAAATGAACCTCTGAAGAAGGCCAACTTCCTTTGGGTATCACCTAAACTATTGATTCTTCAAAAGGAAAAGGGGAAGAGATGCATAAAATGGAAAGCTAAACCTATGGTGATACACTGTATTAATGAGAAATCATGAAGTGAATGCAGCAAAATACACACTTGAAAGCCTAATTGCTATTTTCAAAACAACATATTTTAGGTTTAAAACTTGAGTCCTAATAGGTTTGGCCCACACATACACCTTGGGAAGGAAAGATTAGTTTCACAACCTTCAGATACAAATGCAGAAATGTGAAAACATAGTCAAAAAAATTACAAGCTTAAAAGAAAGGATGCAGAAATGAGAATCATGCAACCATGAAGACAAACTTCCAAGGGTACACTCTGTGTTGTATTCAAGATTCCAGCTGAGTTACAAAAAACATACATTGATAGAGAAAGGATTGATTGAAAATCACTAACTCTTCAGAGTGCGCAATTCGAACTATTTACAAAAGGCAAAAAATGCCTTATATACAAACTGATACGTTGGCCCCTTAGGCTTACAAAAAATATCCCGATTCGGGATAGGATTTCCTCTGATATTTTATCAAATTAATGCTGAAGACCTGCGTGTCCCTGTTGTTGGTGTTAGTCTGAAACATTCTCGAAGAAGTCCTCTTCAGATATTCTTTCAGCTACAACATTTATTCGATCCATCGTGTCCAGTTGAGCTACTTCGGTCACACCATGAATGCTATGATCCTGCAATAGATACACGTCGCCCTTCATCTCGTCGATGCTCTTTGGATTTCCACGGTCTCCCCTTAAATCTCTTTGATTGGCCGAGTGAAAACCATGTAGCCCTGCAGCTGGTCAAAAGTCCCTTGAATGGAAATGCATCTCGGCAAGACTCACGCCGAGGCATGAACCCTCGGCTGACTTCTTTTCTTTCGGCCTGAATCATTCTAATCAGAAAGAGGTTACCTTGAGCTCATTATGTTATGCCAAAAACCTCCATGTTCGGTGATATTCTTGGCGGGCACCTTAGTCGGCAGGACCTCCCGCATTCGCCAAGACTCTATAGCGAAAACTCCCTCCTCCGCCGAAAGCTTGCTTTGAGTTCAGAGAAAGCTAGCCTAGTTGGTGAGACATCCTGCCGACCTCATCTTCATTCTGTCTAATCTCTTCTTTTATGTCATTAATACTCCCACTGGTAGGGAAGAAGTCTTCCCGAACTTCTTTTGCTACGTCGAAGGATCCTCTGTAGTCGGTATAACCTCCGAGCGACATCATCAGTTGGCAAGTCTTTCATGTTTTGATGGGGTCTCCTAGTAGTCGGCAAGACCGTCTTTGTTCGCCGAGACTCTATGTCGAGCTCCATTTGTTTACCTCAAGTTCATTCCTCTCCACCAGGCTTGAGTTCCCTATGGCCTTCGGCGAGATCTTACCAAGTCGGCAAGACTTCCCACTGATGGCTTTATCTTGTGGTGAACTCCCTATCTCCTGGCCAGCTTCTCCTGCTTCGCTGAGACCTACGCCAAAACCAACATCATCCGCCGGTCATCCATTTGGTTTTGGCGAGACATCTCCACTTTGGCGAGACTCTATGTCGATATTCGATGATCTCGGTGAAGTCACTCATAATCGGCGAGCCTCCCACCGAAAACAAGATATCGAGGCCTTCATCTTTTGTGCCGGGCTCCTTGTGACTTCGGCGAAACTTGAGGCATTCACCGAGACCCTATGCTGATAGAATAAGGCTCCGTCGATGAATCACCATCTACCTAGTCAGGGAGAGATGATAAAATCGGTAAGACACAACCCCGACGGTGAAAAAATATGCCGATAGAAACCCTACGGTCACCAAAACAAACGAAGCGTCCTGCCGGATGAAGTATGCAGAAGCCTTTTGATCGCCATGACATCGAACGAGTCTTGCCGATAGGAAACACAGACTCATTCGATGCAGAAAACGTGACCTAGCATGAAGTAACCTTCGATGGAGATATCCCATCTGACCCTTATGACACCTGCAACATAGATGCTTACCTGATCGAGCCTGAGGGTGAAAACTAGGTAACATTTCTGGCGATCTTTACGAGATGTTTGCTTGCTAAACATGAGAACCAGTAGCTAAAATTTTTCCATTGGGCATGGAGTCATTAGAAAACTCAGAGAACACATAAAACATCAGTCAACACATGGTTGCAATACGCATGAGACCCATAGGGCACATTAGGTGACCAAAATGACAAGACAGGGGAAACAAAAGAGAAAATATACACTGTGCTGAAACAACACTTATGGAAAATGTAAAGTCTAAACTATTATGTACAATAGATAGATCAGTCATATTTGAAAATAGGGCTTAAGGTGTATCCCATTGACTGGGATAGGAAGCATTTCACCTTCTGTTGTAGCTAGTTGATATGCATTGCGTTCTTTATAACCTATGATAACAAACGGACCAGTCCACATGTTGTTGAACTTGGTGTGATGGCCCGGTCTACTTTAAAGAACGTCCCACCTGAGCACAAGGTCTCCCTCCTTAAAATATTTTGCTGTATCCCTTTTATCAAATGTCTTCTTTGTCTAGACTTGATGATCTTCCAAAGTTTTCATTGCTCTGTCCCTTGATTCTTCGAGCTCCATGAGCTCTGCATACCTTACAAACATGGGATCCTGTCCCTCAAGCATCTCCAGCTGGGAGCTCCACAGATAGGGGCAATCTTGCCTCTTTACCATAAACCAACATATATGGTGAATTGCCAATAGACCTCTTAGGGGTCACTCTGTCTACCCAAAGTGCATTCTTTAAACTACTGGGTCAGGTCCTTTGGCTGTCTTCTATGGTTCTTTTGATGATCCTAATGAGGTTCTTGTTCGTGCTTTCAGCTAAACCATTACCTTGAGGGTAATAATTTGAGGAGGTGTTCAAATGAATGCCATGCTTGATAGCCCAATCAATCAATTTTAATCCCACAAATGCAAGGGCATTATCAGAGATGATGGAGTTAGGAACTCCAAACCTGGTGACTATGTCTTCATAGAAGCTCAAGACTGAAGACTCTTTTGATTCTTTCAAAGCAACTGCTTCTGTCCACCTTGTAAAATAGTCTGTGGCTGTAAGTACCCACATGTGACCATCACTGGAAGGTGGGTTTATTGGACCGATGAAATCAATGCCCCATTTCATGAAGGGCTGCTCCACTTGAATTGGATGTAGGGGCAGAGCAGGCAATTTCTCTTTTCCTGAAAATAGAGCACATTTGATACACCTTCTTGACCAAGAATGTGCATCTTTGAACAAGCTGGGCCAGTAGTAACCAACTCTCATAACCTTCCAGGCAGTAGTTCTGGGGGCAAAGTGACCTCCTCCAGCTCCGTCGTGAAACTCATGAAGCACTCTTTCAATTTGGTCACTGTGAATGCATCTTAACAGGACACCATTCAGATCTTTCTTAAAAAGAACATTATTTACCATCACATATGGTATAGACTGCAATCTGAAGTATCTCCTTTGAGCTTTGTTTAATCCCAATGGGCATTCACCAGTCTGTAAGAAATGGGTCATATCCTGCACCCAATTGGTTGTCCCTATGTGCGCATTATCTTGGGCATTCTGAAGTTCATTTGTATTGGAAAGGATAACATCCTTTTCGAGTTTACCTTCACCGTTTGACCCTGCAGCGAGGTGCTCACACAGACCTTTGCCTCTAACCAACTTGGTGATCTTAACGTCTACGTCATACTCCATGACCTTGGTGACCCATCCTGCTCTTTTTTCATTCAGGTCTTTATTCAGCAGAAACTCCTTCACACTTGAGTGCGCTACCAGAATATGGATTTTACTATGAGAAATCAAAGGCTTGAATTTCTTCAGGCTTCTGATTACGACAAGGACATGCCTCTCTACAAAGGAGTATTTTTGCTCATAATCAACCAAACTTTGGCTGAAGAAAGCTATTGGTTGTTCTAAATCCTCTTCATTTTTTTGAACCAATATTGCAGAGATATTACTGGTGCCACCATAAGCACATAAATAAAAATCTTTAGAAAAAATGGGATTTACCAGCGTAGGAGCTGCTGCTAAGGCCTCTTTGACCTTTTCAAAACTATTCTTGGCATCTTTCATCCAACTGAAAAACTGCATTCTTCTTTAACATAGCTGTCAAAGGTTGTAACAAGTTTGCAACATCAGGGATGAACCTTCTCAGAAAGTTGATCTGGCCTAGAAAACTTTGTAGACCCTTCTTGTGACTAGGCAGTGGCAACTCAAGTATGGCCTTGACTCTCTTAGGATCAATAGTGATTCCTTGCTTTGACACTATGTGTCCCAATAATTCCCCTTCATGAACAACAAAGATACTCTTTTTTGGATTGAGAGAGATCCCAAATTCTCTGCATTTTTCAAAAAAATTCCTGAGATGTAACAGATGTTCATCAGCATTCTTAGAATACACTGTTATGTCATCCAGGTAAATCAATATAATCTTATTGATCAAACCTTGAAATGCCATGTCCATGGCCCTTTGAAATGTGGCACCAGCATTGGACAAACCAAAAGGCATTCTTTTGTATGCCATGGTGCCCCATTTAGTTGTGAAAGCAGTCTTAAACTGATCTTCCTCTTTCACCAGTACTTGATTATACCCTGAAAAACCATCTAACAAGGAAAATATTTCAGAGCCAGCAACTTCTTGTAAGATCTGTTCCATGGAGGGAAGCGGGTAGTGGTCTTTCATAGAGTATCGATTAAGATCCCTAAAGTCTACACAAAGTCTTAACTCACCACTTTTCTTCCTCACCGGTACAAGATTAGAAACCCATGAGGTGTGCTTGATAGGGAAGACAATACCCCCTCACCTAATTTGGTCAGCTCTTTAATCATTAAGGGCTCGAGCTTGGGATTCAAAGGCCTTTGTTTCTGCCTTACTGGCTTGGCATTAGGTTCTAATTCAATCGTATGCTGAGCAATATGGGGATCAAATCCTTTTAAATCTGAATACTCCCAAGCAAAGACATCATGGAACTCTTGGCACAAAGCAACAAAAGCTTGTTTATCTTCAGGTGAACAGATTTTTCCTATCTTAAGGAGCTTACCTTTGAAGATCTCCAATTCTTCATAGTGTTCTTGTTTGATCTGCAAGTTGGCCTTACCCTTCTTGAGCTGATCATCAGTACTAAAAATTGATTCCAAGGTAACAAGACCTTTGGGTAGCTTGTTTGTCTTTAGCTGTATGACTTGATCACCATACTGCTGCTTGAGTTTTGCTTGATTCGTCATGGAGAACTGATCTTCTTCTAGTAGGAAAGAGAGGATCTGTTCATCACTATCAAAGACTTGCCAGTGAATGTTGTTGTCAGGAATTGATGGTCTGACCACAACCTTGACATATTGCTGCACCTTCTCTTTTTCGATGTCATTTGGAATGTCAAACTATGCTCCAATGGCTACGAGTCTGTCAGCATGTTTGTTCTGATTTCTTGGGATAGACACTAAATTAAAGGCCTCAAAATCTTTGAGCATGTTCCATACTTTGTTTCTATAGGACTTTAATGTGTCATTTTTAGCAACATTCAGGCCCCTTACTTGATTAACAATTAATTCACTGTCCCCATGGACTTTCAAGTTGGTTACTCCTCTCTTTCTCGCCCACTCTAGACCTTGAACAAGGCCTTCATACTCAGCAGTATTATTGGAGCATGCAAAAGCAAAACGAAAAGCAAAGTAGTATTTATCGCCTTTAGAGGAAACAAGCATTGCACCCCCTCCTGCCCCATTCTTACTTCTAGAACCATCAAATAACATCTCCCAAAGTCCATTAAGCGGTTGCAGTAACTGATCTGCACCCTTTTCCAAGTTTGGAATCTATGTGTCAGGTTCAAGGATGACATAGTTGCCCATACCAGCATCTTGAATAAGGTCTCCAAGACTGTCTGATACATTTTCAACTGCCCATTCATGTAGCAGCATGTCAGGAACAACTTCTGATTGGAGTTCTTGAGTGGCAGCTAGTTCATTGTCAGTAGAAACAAAATAATTTGTATTTGCAGCAGAAGGAACGACATTGATGGGGCTTGGGTTATATGGCTCAATGTGGTCTTTGGCCAACCTTTCAAACTTGATGGTAACCTTAGTCCCATATCTTGTTCTAAATAGCATATGTGACCAATCGGCTGATACATACCCACCTATCTTGGCTGTAAAGTCTCTAGATAAACACAAGGAAAATAAAGGTGGAAGGTCTATGACACATATGTCTTGAGGGATTGAAAAGTTTGGGCAAGCATGGAGAGTGAGGCTTAAGTCCTTGATAATACCCAAACTGTTAACCGAAGTGCCATCCAATTGGATTAATCCCTTCTCCAAAGGCTGGTATTTTAGTCCAAGTTTGTTAGCAATCTGTTTTGGCATGACGGAGCTGCTAGCTCCACTATCTACCATACAGTTATGGACTAATTTGTCACCAATGATCACTGACACGTAGAAAGGAGGTGGTTTAATTCTTTTTTCATTCTCTATGCAAGGCTGCTAATCATTTCCCTGAGAATCATTTGTTAATACGACTCTAACCTGACCTATTGGGGGCTCAGATTCATTAGACATTTTCAGACTTGATAGGGCTGATTGTAACATATCCTTTTGACCGGGGATGACTAAAGAATCCCACATAGAAATAGTTATATTTGTCCTTCTCATGCTATCAAGAATGTTAAAAGGTACAATTAGACTTTTATTGTGTACCTTTGCACCAGTATGATCAGCTTGTAAGCGTGGCTGCTCCTTGTCTGAGAGTTGCTGATTTCTTTGTGAACCATGAATTGCTTGAGAGGTAGATGGCTCCATGGCTGATGCTTTTCCCTTGTCGGCTACTTGGTCGAGCTCAAATGCTCTCTTCTTTGCCTTGGTGTTAGCTGCAACTGGAGAGCTATCTTCATTCAGTGCACAGAACTCTTGACCTTGCCAGTTGAGTAGGGTGGCATCATTACTAAGCTGATCCTGCTCGTTGCATGCACTCTGCTGCGATGAAGCATTTTGCCATCAATGCTTGATTGACCATTTGAACAAGTGGCTTGATTATGAGGCACAAGGGTAACACCACTCATAATCAGCTGCCAAATTATTTTGAGTGGGAACCAAGTCCCTTACTGTGCTAACAGGTGCTGGAGCATAGGCCTAAAAAGGTCTTGTGTTCACACTCTGTCTTGGGACCTAATAATTGCCCTGATACTGCTGTCTATTTGCTTGGAATTGTTGCTACTGACCTTGAAAAGGCTGACTTGAGGCCTGATTTTGTTGTTGATAAGGCCTGGAATAGGTCTGTTGCTTTTCCAAGTTCAACAATTTGTTACCAAAAGTATGTAAAAGACTTTTGATCTCTTGCAATTCATTTGATGAACTTGAAGCAACACTTTCTTGCTTGTCAGTGGTTGGGACAACAACTGGTAGAGTTGGTACAACTAGTAGAGGTATTGTAAAGGGATATTTGCATGAATTTCTAGAAATATAGGCATTGGTGGCCTGGGAGCAAGCTTACCAGCTTGAATTAAGTTGTTTTCAGCTCTGATGGCTATTTCAAAGGCATCCGGTAAAGACACTCCTCCCATTGACTAGACCATAACAACTATATTGTTGTTCAAAGCCCTCAAAATGTATAGAAATGCATACTCTGGAGGTGGCCTCATTGTTACAGGGATTCTATCCCAAGTTCTTTGGAATCTAAAGTTGAAGTCATTCATCTGTTCTTGTGGAGCCCTCTTAATTGTAGTCAGATGCTCCAATAAAGACAAGTTGTCAGACCTATCTTGGAATTGCTAGTGCAATCTTTTTCAAAAATCATCCCATGTTGCAATTGAACTAACTGGTAGGCTCCTATACCACTGCACAACTCTTCCTTTCAGTGAAGCAACTAGCAATCTTACTGCAACATCTTCTTCAATTATGTGGTGGACTCCGCATAATGAAGCCACATCTCTTAAATGTTCAATGGGAGTGGTTTGGTCCTCTCTAGTAAAAATTGGTAGACTCTTCAAGGCTGCCATTGGAATATCATTATGTTGCACCAAGTTCAAGGGACTCCCTTAGTTGAAAGGAACAAAAGGTTGATTCTTTGGAGCGGCCATTGAAGGTATGTGAGGTGGATTTGTTGGTACAACGAAAAGAGACCTTACAGGTGGAGAAGTGGACTGAGTTCTTTTGGAATAGATGATGGTTGTTCTTTGCCTTTCCTCAACTCTGCCTCGTCTTCTTGGTGGTGACAACTGCACGTATTCAAAAGGGCCTGAGCTGCTTCTTGTTTGAACTCTTTTCATATACTATAAAATGCATTTATTTCTGGATTTCTTCCTCTTTGTGGAGTCGCCAAGTATGCCAAAGGACTTCTATAAAGTCTGAAATTCACTGGTTGCATACTAAACCAGCAAGTAATTAAAATTAATTTTTATCCCACTGGGCGTGCCAGAAACTGTTGTCACCTAGAATTGCACCCTGAGCAAAGTTCAAAACTGAGCTTTCTAGAGACACAATGGGATCATTTCAAGGCTGTGGGTCACCTATAGTTGAAATGAACCTCCGAAGAAGGCCGACTTCCTTTGGGTATCACCTAAACTATTGATTCTTCGAAAGGAAAAGTGGAAGAGATGCATAAAATGGAAAGCTAAACCTATGGTGATACACCGTATTAATGAGAAATCATGAAGTGAACGCAGCAAAACACACACTTGAAATCCTAATTGCTATTTTCAAAACAACATCTTTTAGGTTTAAAACTTGAGTCCTAACAGGTTTGGCCCACACATACACCTTGGGAAGAAAAGATTAGTTTCACAACCTTCAGATACAAATGTAGAAATGTGAAAACACAGTCAGAAAACTTACAAGCTTAAAAGAAAGGATGCGAAAATGAGAATCATGCAAACATGAAGACAAACTTCCAAGGGTACACTCTGTGTTGTATTCAAGATTCCAGTTGAGTTACAGAAAACATACATTAACAAAGAAAGGATTGATTGAAAATCACTAACTCTTCAGAGTGTGCAATTCGAACTATTTACAAAAGGCAAAAAATGCCTTATATACAAACTGATACGTCGGCCCCTTAGGGCTTACAAAAAATATCCCAATTCGGGATAGGATTTCCTCTGATATTTTGTCAAATTAATGTTGAAGACCTATGTGTCCCTGTTGTTGGTGTCGGTCTGAAACATTCTTGAAGAAGTCCTCTTCAAATATTCTTTCAGCTACCACATTTATTCGATCCATCATGTCCAGTCGAGCTACTTCGGTCGCACCATGAATGCTCTGATCTTGCAACAGATACACGTCGCCCTTCATCCCGTCGATGCTCTTTAGACTACCACGGTCTCCCCTTAAATCTCTCTGATTGGCCGAGTGAAAACCACGCAGCCCTGCAGTTGGTCAAAAGTCCCTTGAATGGAAATGCATCTCGGCAAGACTCACGTTGAGGCATGAACCCTCGGCTGAATTCTTTTCTTTCAGCCTGACTCATTCCAGTTAGAAAGAGGTTACCTCGAGCTCATTATGTTATGCCGAAAACCTCCATGTTCGGTGATATTCCTAGCGGGCACCTTAGTCGGCAGGACCTCCCGCATTTGCCAACACTCTATAGTGAAAACTCCCTCCTCCACCGAAAGCTTGCTTTGAGTTCAGAGAAAGCTAGCCTGGTCGGCGAGACATCCTATCGACCTCATCTTCATTCTATCTGATCTCTTCTTTTTTGTCATTAAGACTCCCATTGGTCAGGAAGAAGTCTTCCCGAACTTCTTTCACTATGCCGAAGGCTCCTCTGTAGTCAGTATGACCTCCGGGCGACATCATCATTTGGCGAGTCTTTCATGTTTTGATGGGGTCTCCTAGCAGTCAGCAAGACCGTCTCTGTTTGTTGAGACTCTATGTCAAGCTCCATTTGCTTACCCCGAGTTCATTCCTCTCCATCGGGCTCGAGCTCCCTATGGCCTTCGACGAGATCTTACGAAGTTGGCAAGACCTCCCACTGATGGCTTTATCTTGTGGTGAACTCCCTATCTCCTGGCCAACTTCTCCTGCTTCGCTGAGACCTACGACGAAACCAACATCATCCATCAATCATCTATTTGGTGTTGGCGAGACATCTCCACTTCGGCGAGACTCTATGTTGATATTCGATGATCTCGGTGAAGTCACTCATAATCGGCGAGACTCCCGCCGAAAACAAGATATCAAGGCCTTCATCTTTTGTGTCGGGCTCCTTGTGACTTCAATGAAACTTGAGGCATTCGCCGAGACCCTATGCTGATAGAATAAGGCTCCGCCGATGAATCACCATCTACCTAGTCGGGGAGAGATGATAAAATCGGTAAGACACAACCCCGACGGTGAAAACATATGCCGATAGAAACCCTACGGTCGCCAAAACAAATGAAGCGTCCCTCCAGATGAAGTATGCAGAAGCCTTTTGATCACCATGACATCGGATGAGTCCTGTTGATAGGCAACACAGACTCATCCGATGCAGAAAATGTGACCTAGCATGAAGTAACCTTCAATGGAGATATCCCATCTGACCCTTATGACACCTGCAACATAGATGCTTGCCTGATCGAGCCTAAGGGTGAAAACCAAGTAACAAGAGGTTTGTTCCATTTTGTGTTCCACATTTCTTCATGGTTGAAGATATGCTTGTTCAGTTTGGATATGATGATTAGAGGTATTCAAAGGTTCTACATCCAGAGTTTCAGGTTTTGTATTGTGTGGCAGTGGAAGATGTGTTTGATAGTGTGTCTACCTGTGTAGAAGGTTATCTAAGAGAAATGGAATTGCTTTGCATTTCTCTGTGTTGTTGTTTCCTATCTTGTGGATTTAGTAACATGCTTATATTGTATCTATCTACTTTCCCTTGGAGTGTTGTGTGATGAGTTGCTTCGCAAGCTTGGATTCATAAGTTGTGTTTTGGCAGTGTGTCTAGTTGCACAAAATGAATGTGTTCTTAAGTTTTAAGTGGTTGGAGCAATAGTGTTGGATATTATGACGATGTGGAATATTTTGGAGTGTTTGTATGTGGTCCTCTTTGTGTTTTTGGACTTGGAGGAGTGTATGTGGTCACTTAGTGTTAGTGTAGGTTTGGCTGACCTGGCGTGCTAGCACTAATTGTGAAGGTTGTTTGTTGTTTGTGGAAGCATGGTGATGCGTTTCAGTGTAGATTTGGGTCCTATTTAACCCTTGATGTGGTCTTCCTTTAGTTCTTTCCATTGCATAAGTGTGTGGTTCTAACCTATTTGGTGTTGCACGTTTGAGGTGCATATGTTTCATTGAGGTTGACCTAATTGATATTGTTTAGATCGCAAACAGTATAAATGCAAGGTGATCTGTTGGATATGTTACAAGGTGTGTGAATGATTTGAATGTGATCAAGTGTGGTGATCTGAGTGTGAGCTTAAATTCTATGAATCTGGAGGTAGTGAGAAAAAGTTGTCTACATTTTCAATGTGCTTGAAGTTGCTAGAGGCAGTAAGCCAAAGGTTGAAGATGGTGCAAAGTTGTAGTGGTGGATTTTCCTATTGCTCTGAGATAGTGAATCTCTCTTTATACACCTAAAATTGGTCAAGACATTTAATTAATTAAATACTAGTTATTTAATTAATATTTCATCTACTTATAAATAAATTCTCAATTTATTTATATAGTTCATATCTTCTAATTCTCCAAATCTAAAATAACATTCCTCTAATTTAATTAAATAAACAAATTTCTATAGTTTTTTTTATTTAATTAATTTTCACCAATCCCAAATTTGGAATTCAAGCACATGTCTACAACTTTTCATGCCACCTCACCAAGGTCACATGAAATTAAATAATTCTAATTTTTCAATTAGAATTATCTTCAACAAACTTTGAACACATGGTATTTTTCTCACTTTATTCCTTCATCCATTTGACATGTTTTCTTTGGTCAAGGGAACATCCTTCTTGATTCTTTCCATCTCCACCATTCATCCCTCATGTTTGAATTTGGACTGTCGATCGCTGCCACATCACAAGATGCTTGGAAAATCTTATAAATACAACCCTTTGCTATAGTATTTGACATCCCATATTTTAGCAAACTTATTATGTAGGAATAGCTTTGGAGCATTTGGATTTTATAGTTAGCTTTGTAGTATCTTGTTAAATTAGAATCATGTCTTGCTTTATAGTTCCATTTTATTTCATGTCTTGCTTTATAGTTGCATTTTAGATTATCACATCAATGGTTATTTGAGCATATGCAGAATCATTTTAACTTCTTATTACAACATTTTCATCACATAATCTAGCATCATTATCCATTTTTCAATAGCCCCATTATCATAGCATCATGGATTTCATCATACAGCTTCATGTAGGAACTTAGATTTCTTGCATTTTGAACATCTCATTTCTCAAGTTGTCATTCTAACAATCATAGTGCACATATAAAATGTGAGAGCCAAATGGTTTAATGAATCCTTGAGAATAGAGAACAATGAAACATTTTTAAAGATTTATTTAACTACAATTTAGAGTAGTTTCTTTGATTCAAATATTTAATATAATACGTCTCATTGATGTTTGCGTTGTTTAGTATTGATTTTCTAACTCTTCCACATTTCACACACTCATAAAATGGTGCCCATTGTGGGGTCCAACCCCATTTTTAACAATTTTATGGAAAATTTCTTGTGAGCAGGCTGGACGTGATGTTTTAGCATGACCGTGAGTTCTTTCAGCACATTCGACCAATCTTTTAGCACATACGACTTCTATTTCGGCGCATACGACAACTCTTTCAGTGCATCCGTTGTCTATTACGGTGCATATGACATTTCTTTTGGCGCATCCAACAAATGTTTTAGCACATTCAGGGAGTCTTTCAATGCTTTCAGTCAATAATTTAGCACATTCATCACTTCATTTAGCACATTCATTAGTTCTTGTAGTGATTGCATGAGTTATTCTAGCCCATAGAGTAGTTGTTTTAGTGCATTGGATAGTTCTTTTAGTGCATACGATGGCTATTTTAGCGCATCTATTTAAATTTGCAAAATCTGAGAACTAATTGGTATTTTCTACTTGCAGGTACTTTTATACACTAGTCAAAGACAATATTATCAAAATACTGATGATTTATGTAGGGGTTGGAGTTATTTAATGATTTATTTTGATTAAGATAGGCATCTAGCTTAATTAGAAGGATAAAGAATGCCATGTCTTCTATGCTTGATGAATGGTAGGAATATGCTCTCCCCTTAATTGGGTGACCAAAAATACATACCCATTCAATTTTTATTTTGTTTTATCCTTAGAGGGCCTATCTTGTGGGAAAAATTAATCACCCAAGGGAATGACCCAACTAGTAACACGCTAAATCCAAGCGACTTCCAAGTAGGATATAAATGTGGGTACTTGAGGAAAGTTCAAGTATCACGAGGATTGTTCTGACAAGAAGGGAAACAATGGTCTCTTGTCATATGGATGATCCCCCATGAATGGAATTCCTATACTAGAACCTCTTGTTTAGAAGGCCAAAATACTTATTCTATTTGCTAGCACAAAAGGCCTAACCTTTGAAGTTGTCCCACATTTTTGCAGCTTTTAGTAGAGATGAGAAATATGCCATGGGAGATTCATGGGTATTGAAGCTTGGCTGCCCCGTAGAAGTGAGTGTCATGGACGAGAGCCAGTGGGGTCAAGCTTCTAATCATCCACTAAAAGTAGGCGCAACTGGAGTAAAATCCAAGTGGGAATCCAGTAAATATTGTGCTACACAACCTTAAGTTGGACATGTTTAATGTGTTTTACAAATGTGTTTTTAAACAAGTTTCAAACAAAAAATCATACATTGGAAGTGAAAATATTGATTCAGAAAACATCCTTTGAAACAACCAATTCTTTGATTGGAAAATTAGAAAAATCAAACACAAACTTGCAAGAAACTACAACATTTTCCCAATTCAGCGCATCCGCTGCATTTTCTAGTGCATCCATGCAATCCTGCAGTGCATCCGACTGCTATTATAGTGCATCCGTGCAATATTCTAGCGCATTCAGTCTCTGTTTTGGCACATCTAGGTAGTGTTATAGGGCAGCTGTGTAATCTTCTAGTGCATTTACCTTCTGTTATAGCACATACACTACATATTTTTAGTGCACCAACCCTATGTTTTAGCACGTTTAGGCAATCATATAGCGCATCTATGCAATTTTCTAGTGCATCCATCCTCTGTTTTAGCATTTCTGTCAAATATTTTAGTGCATCCATTAAATGCAAAACCTGAGAGTTAAATTTATCCCATGTTTCGCAGTTTGAACCAAAATTCAAATTCTTTTTCAATCTAGAATCATTCCTCAAGTACCGTAGAGTCTAAAATTGTTAAAAATGACCTCTACAAGTGGAATTATCCAACCTAAACCAAGATCTAACATTTTAAAGTGCCTAAATCATCAAACTTATCACACCTTTGATTATTAAGCCTAGTTTCATCATCAAGATTTGTCATCCTTTCATCAGGAAACAAAGCTATATAATCAAATCAAACTTAGTCTCATCAATAGAATTTGTAATTCTATTTGACTTAGTTGTAATCCTTGGCACTTTTCCAAAACAAAGATCAAAGTTTAGTCAAAGTATAACACTTGTATGCCTATTCAAACAAGGTTACAAAAGCAAAAATTCAAAGAAAAATAACTTGAAACACAAAACATCGAAACATGAAACATTGAAACAAAAAATATTGGAACTCAAAGCATCAAAACTCCAAACATTGAAACTGAAAACATCGAAACTAAAAACACCATGGCTGAAGCTGAAGAGAATCCTTTCCATGGAATCCACAACAATGAAGGGGAAGAAATAATTGAAGAAGATATCCAAAATGCGGAACAATATCCAAACTTCCACAAATTCTTAGAAAAGATTTTTGATAGAAATGGGGAAAAATACTTACTAATGCTAGCTAAACAAGGTGTCAAACTGCCTGATGACTTTGATGTGAATCAATTGAAATCACCTCCCAAACAACCTGAAAAGGAAACAAAACAAGTGGTTTCCTTAACTCATCAAATGAAGAACCTCCAACAACAAATTCTTGATATGCAAAGGGGATCCTCAAAACGATACTTGATCCAAGACATTTTTCCATATCCATTTGATCAAAGTATCCACATGATCCCTTTTCCCAAACATTGTGAATTCCCAATGTATGACAAATACAATGGTGAAAAATATCCAATAGATCATGTGAGGGAATTTAGAACCATGAGTCTTGAATTGCATATGAAGAAACGTACTTGATGAGATTGTTTCCACGAAGTCTAGGTGGACAATGTCTTGAATGGTTCTCCAAACTCACACCACCAATTAACACCTTTGAAGAATTAGTTAACAAGTTCATCACCCAATATTCTTACAACATTCAACATGACATAACAATGAAAGACCTTTGCAACTTGAAACAAAAAAAAGGGTGAATCGCTCCTTGTATTCTTACAAAAATGGAGAAGGTTATTTGCAAGATATTCTTGTCTCGTACCTGAAAAGGAAAAGATAGAAATCTTCATCGACAACCTAAATGATGAGATGAACTACAGATTGGAATTACAATGCCCACCTACCTTTGAAAAATTGATTGAAAACAAAATAAAAATCGAAGAGGCTTTAATCAAGAGAGGAGTCATCAAAATTTACAATGAAAACAACTCATCAAATTCCTCCAACAATTATAGTAGTGACAAACCAAAGTTTTGGCAATGAAACAAGAATGTGGGTAACAATGATGGCACAATTGAAAACCAAAAGGAAAAACCTGTATTCAACTTAACAGTAGCTTCCACCAAAACTAATCAGAACAACAACCCACCCAACAACCAAAACAACAACCAAAATGTCAACCAAAGCAACAATCAAGGTAATGTTGGATCTAGAACCCCATCATATCGAACATCCTCAAATCAAAGAAGGTTCACCCCTTTGGGACAATCATTAGAGTCGTCATTAAGGGAAATTCTTGAAGCTAAAGTCATAACATTACCAGAGGCAAGAAATTGGGAGCCACAAGTTAAGCCTCCATGGTGGAATGATGCACATTTCTATGACTTTCATTGAAACAAAGGACATAAAACCAATGACTACATGCAATTGAAGCACTTGATACAAGACATTATTGACAACAAGATGATATTTGTAGGAATCCTAACAAACAATGATCATGGAGTGCTTAAGAACCCTCTACCAAACTATGAGAAAGGGGAGTCCTCGTCATCAAACACAAAAGGAAAAAACATGAACTATGTTTATGACACCACTATTCTCCATATCGAGGTGGTTGATAATCAAACCCATGATGAACCCAATATTATTGTAACTGATAACCCAATAAATGACAACATCATTAAACATGAACAAAACATCATTGCAATTGAAATTCATCACCCTAATATTGACACCACCTCACATCAAATCAATGACCTTGTGCTAATAAATTTGATCACCAACATCGTTACAAATGACAATCAAATCAATATTATCAAAATTAGAGAGAAACAAGACAACCCACCAATCAATGCGATCACAAGAGGACAAGCCAAGGTAACATTGAAAGAAGCTAGCCCTTCCATGTCCAAAGCAACTATTGTTGTTCTTGCAACCCAATATAGCATAGTTGATCAATTGTAGAAAATACCTGCCAAAATATCCATATTAGAACTTATCAAAATTTCACCCAATCACAAGGAAATCTTAGAAAAAGCTCTAGTCATCACCACGGTACCGCACAATCTGGAAATTTTCCAATTTCAAACTATGGTGGCACATTTGACTGCACTGCACTGCTTATCATTTTTTGAACATGATGATGTGTCAATCACCCATCCACACAACGCTGCTCTCCACATTGAGGTCTTAATCCACAAACATCATGTTAAACGTGTTCTAATAGATGGAGGAGTTGACCTGAATATCTATACTTTAAAACTTGTCTGTGCACTTGGGTATTCAGAAAATGCTATTGATCCTAGAAGGAAGATCACAATAAAAGCATATGATGATGAGGAGAGATCCTCCCAAGGATTAATAGTGCTACTTATTCAAGTGGGACCAATTGTCAAAGACATAGTCTACAAAGTGTTAGACAAGGAATTGACATATAACTTACTCTTGGGAAGACCTTGGATTCATGACATGCAAGCAATTCCATCCACATATCACTAGTGTTTGAAGTTCCCTTTCAATGGGCAAGAAATCACTATTGCAGCTAACTCAAACAACCCCCAATACTGTAACACACTCAAGACCACCCAAGATGTTTTTGTACCAAACAACATGGAAGCGCCACCTCATGGTTCATCAAATGATGGAAAAAAACTAAACACCTTGTCAAAGTGGGTTGAGAAAAAGGACCAATCAAAGGATAAGGGTATCGGTGATTCCACTTCCTCAAGTAAAGAAAGTATATCAGATTCTTCGCCAAACCAGTCTGGGATAAAGGACCAATCAAAATAAAAAGGTATCGGTAACCCTACTCAACAAAATCAGGAAGGTTAGCTCAATGCCTTATCGAAATAGTTTTCCAAGATCCAATTGAAAGACAAAGGCATGGGGGAATACTCATTTGAGAAATCCTTATGTTTATCACAACTTCCGTCTTCTCCTAAGTCAATGAGTAGCCATCAACATCAAGACAACAATCATCACAACAAATCACTCTTTGATGGCACCTTTGTAAGAGTAGGTACATTAGTGGATTAGTCAGATGACAAGGAGGTTTTAAATTGGTTATACAAAGATGAAGAATCATCACAAGCATCCACCTCAAATGTACAAACAGAGCAGTATGGCAAAGGAAAGACAATTCTAGAAAATATGGGTTATGAGGGAAAAGGTCCTATCAGTAAAAGGAAAGAAGGCATAATAGATCCAATACAACCCATCATAATGAATTCAAAGGACAAAATAGGACTAGGGTACAGGGAAGAAGCCAAAGAAGAAACTAGACAACAAGTTGTCAAGAGAATCCTTCAATTGAGAGATAGTTCTGAAACATACTCCAATGAATATGAATGGGATTCCCTCTTTGAAGAGTCTTGTCATGATAAGGAAATTTATATGGTACAAAAGTATACACCAACACATACGAAGGGACAAAACTTGAGTTATAGACCACTTGAAATTGGATCACAACATATCGATGACTCGAATGAAGACGATCAGACTTCGAGTGAGATAGATCATTTGGAGGAGATTAACATCATAAACCTTGACTTTTCTATTGGACACTTTGATGACATCGCCAGCATGAAACTCACCCCTTCTGACCTTAGCCAATCTAACAATTCCTTTCCTTTGATACATCCCGAACTAATTGACTGGGACCAATCTGAGCTGTTGGATCTACCTACCTTTTCGAATGATGATGTCATTGTAAAATTTATTTGTTTGGATAACCTTGAAACATGTTCCATCATCGAAACTCATAATGGCACTTCAGACAAGGGGAGTGCCAAATCTCTCAGTTGCAAAACAATGACTATTAAAAATAGATCTAATGGTGAAAACCATTCAATGGCAACATTAGATCAAGAAAAAATCAAAATAAAGAGTGCATCTAATGGTGACAACCTCTTTGAGGCACCAAAGGATGGGAGATTTGACACACTTCCAGAATACTATCAGGAGAGGTCTTCAGTGCTGATAGAACCAACACAATCCATCATTTTTGGTACAGATCAAATAGTCAAGACGTTACATCTAGCGGCATCAATGAAAAAGCAAGAAAAGCCAAACTTCACTAAGTTCTTTGAAGGAAGGCAAATGAACTTTGCATGGTCTTATGCTGACATGCCAGGTATAGATCCAAAACTCATCATGCATCATTTATCACTACCACCTGGAATAAAACTAGTCAAGCAAAAGTTGAGAAAGATGCATCCTCATATCGCTCTCTTGGTAAAAGTTGAATAGAAGAAATTGTTAGATGTGGGATTTATCAGACCTATTGACTATGTTGAGTGGATATCAAACATTGTGCCTATTTCAAAACCAAATAAAAGTATCAGGATATGCATAGATTTCAGGGATCTCAATAAGGCTTGCCCAAAAGATGATTTTCCTTAACCTAATATTGACATCATAGTAGACTTGACAGCGGGGCACAAAATGTTATCACTTATGGATGGCTTTTTTGGTTACAATCAAATAAAGATAGAACTTAAAGATCAAGACAAAACAACCTTCACATGTCCTTGGGGCACTTTTTGTTAGAACGTAATGCCTTTTGGGTTGAAAAACATGAGAGCCACATATCAGAGATCAATGACCACCATCTTCCATGACATGATGCACACTTTTATGGAGGACTATGTAGATGATCTGTTGGAAAAATCATACACCAGAGAAGGACACTTGGAAATTTTAGACAAGATCTTCACCCGATTGGAGAAATTCAATGTGAGATTAAATCCCAAGAAATGTGTGTTTGGTGTGACATCAGCTAAACTCTTGGGATACATCGTGTCAGCCAAAGGTATTGAGGTAGATCCTATAAAGGTAAAAGACATCATGGAGATGCCTCCTCCTAAAACATCATTCAACTCAGATCATTACAGGGACAGTTTCAATCCATTAGGAGGTTCATCACACAACTAGCTGATAAAACTCATCCCTTCAATCATCTACTCCACAAGAATGTCTCTTTCAAGTGGGATGAGAAATGTGAAGCCAACTTCAATCAACTCAAGAAATATCTAATGTCGCCACCAATACTAGTACCACTAACCGAAGGAAAACCATTGCTACTCTACATTACAACAACAAAGATATCTTTGGGCGCTTTATTGGCATAGGAGGATTCAACAGGAAAGGAAAGGGAAATCTATTATATTAGTAGGACCTTAAATGGTTATGAGATCAATTACACTTTTATTGAAAAATCTTGTCTTGTGGTAGTATTTGATACCCAACAACTAAGACATTACATGCTGACTCACACCATTAAACTCATAGCTAAAATTGATCCCTTAAAGTATCTACTCAGCAAAGCTGCCCTAATAGGAAGACTAGCTAAGTGGATTATGATATTGAGTGAGTTTGACATCCAGTACATGGACAAAAAAGAAATCAAAGGGAAAGCCATAGCAGATCAACTAGCTGAAGCACTATTGCAAGACAATCATCCAATGAACATTGAGTTTCCAGATGCTAATGTCCTAATGGTATCAACTCAACAATGGATGTTGTACTTTGATGGCTCTTATACACAACATGGATCATGTGTAGGAATCTTGTTTATCTCACCATAAGGACATACAATTCCCAAGTCCTACAAATTGATGTTTCCTTCCACCAACAACACAACCGAATATGAAGCGATAATCATTAGAATCAAAGTGGCAGTTGAGTGGAAGATCACAGAGTTACATGTCTATGGTGATTCTCAACTAATCATTAACCAGGTGAATGATGATTACCAAACAACAGATGACAAATTAATGCCATATAAAAGAATGGTTGATGAATTCAAAAATTAATTTGTATAGATAAAATTTGACCAGATTCCTAGAGGCGACAACAAAGTTGTTGATGCCATGGCTACCATTACTTCTCTCTTACAGATTCCTGAAAAGCGAGCCTGTTATGAGGTCATGGTGAAAAATTGTTCAACCCCTCCTACGACAACCCAAAATCCCAAGTCATCTACCATCTAGCTGAGGTTGACGCTTCTACCTACAAGAAAATCTATACCTATCTAAAAGACAATACCCTCCCACCCGATTTATCCTGGAACCAAAAATGAAATTTCATCTGACAAGCAGCTTGACACACCCTAATAGCCAATGTGCTTTATTGATGAGGTCTTGATGGTACTCTCTTTCGGTGTCTAGAATGTAACGAAGCTGAAACCACTTTACGTGAGGTCCATGACAATATATGTGGCACACATTCAAGTGACCTAACTTTAGCTAAGAAAATCCTGTGTTTGGGATACTACTGGCTAAATATGGAGGATTCATTCCAATATGTCAAAAGGTGCACAAAATGTCAAATCCATGAAAACTTGATAAATGCACCGACACAAGAGTTGCAACCTTTCACATCAATATGGCCTTTTTTTTAGTGGGGACTGCATCTTGTGGGGAAAATTCATCCATCTTCATCAAATGGACACAAGTCCATCATCATAGCGATGAAGTATTTTACAAAGTGGATTGAAGCAGTTCCCCTAACCACCATCACATGAAAACAAATATCATCATTCATCCCAAACTAAATCATCTATTGGTATGGCATCCCTCAATCCATTATTACTGACAACGACAGACCTTTCAAGAATCAGGACGTCAAAAAACTTTGTGAGAGGTTTCACATCTAGTATTAGTTTTCTACACCATACTATCCTCAAGGAAACAGCCAAGTAGAGGCCTCAAACAAGACTATCCTAAAAATCTTGAAGAAAACCGTCAATGAAGCTGGACATGATTGGCATGTTCAAAAAAACCCTGCCTTGTGGGCTTATAGAACCAGTATCCGCACCCCAACATGAGCCACACCATATGCTCTTGTCTATGGATCAAAAGCCATTCTACCTATTGAGGTTGAGCTACCATCACTTCGTGTATAACTAAAGGGATCATTTCAAATGAGGATTACAAAGTATCTAGGTTATAGGAATTGGAACTATTGGATGAGCGTCATCAACATGCAGTTGATCATTTGAAATCATATCAACATAGGATATCCAAAAGTTACAATCATAGAGTAAAATCTAGAACATTTCAAGTTGGTGACTTAGTCTTGAAAGAGAATCCCCGTAGTCAATAGGATCGAGAGAAGAAGGGGAAATTTGAACCAAACTGGCTAGGTCCCTTTGTCATTGTATCAATATTCAAATCAGGAGCATATCAGTTGTCCACACCAGAGGGGGATTTATTTGATGAACCCCTCAACAGCGTACATCTCAAGAAATTCTACACCTGAATCATCCAGTGCATCAGAAAAAGTCCTAAAAAAATATTAAAAATATTAGAAAATGTCCTGGAAAAAATTGTTGCCTTGATGAAAACCTAGAAAACAGGCATCTTGGTAACAACAAAAAAATCAGAAAAATACAAAAATACAAAAAAAAAGTGAAAAATTAAAAAATTAAAAAAATTCATAAAATCTAAAAAAGTTCAATAAAAACAAGTAGTGAAAACCTAGCAACAGGCACTATTTGTGATAGGTTAGCTTTTCCATCTATTTGAGCATGTCAACCATTCACTTTCACCATTCACTTTCACCATCAATCTTCCTATCATTGGAAAGCTTCATGAACATATCCTGGCATCACAGTCGTGTCTCACCCTAGACTGAGGGAAAAATATTGAACTCACTAGGGGCAATAAAATTTGAGCTTAAACCAACAGACAAACAATAGTAGGACAAACACAACAAACACAATGATCATAGTGCAGCCCAACATTGAACATCAATCACCATCAGTAACACATCAACCATTCAAATAAAACAGCCAAATCAATCAAACCAAAAGCAAACTTTAAATGGATGATGTTCCTTCTAAATCATGGCTTTATCACTTTAGCATGTCTATTCAACTGTTGTACTTTGATTTTTGTTATCATATCTTTGGAGCACCTCAATGATGTATCAAACTAGAGGAGCCAGGAAGGAGTATGGTTTTTCTTTGTCTGTTGTCTATGAGTTGGTCATTATTACTGTGCAAATTTTCACGAGACGTGCACTACAAAGTATCACTAATGGCATTCATAATTTGCATAGGAAAAGGATTAACTCTTGTTTGTTTATGCAAGGAATACTCAGGTCATCTTGGTTTAATTATACTTAGATGCTTGTGTTAACTTGCAATATCAAACATCATGGAAGTAGTACTCAGGTCATCATGGTCTAAATATGCCATCGATGCTTGTACTCGCTTTCAACATTTTAAAGGCTCAATGATGATAAAAAGCACGTCAAATCAACTATTACAAATGACAACATCTGCATATCAGATTTGCATGGTTAAGTTAGATTGCATTTGTATCTATGGGATTCCAAAGCTATAATAGTTTCACAATGAGGTTAGCTCTCTTATCAATGGATTAAGTACACTTGACATTACCAAAAACACATCAATTGCATCATCATTTGCATACATTTGAAAACACATTATCACATCATTTATCCATCCATGCATTACATCATAATATTTGCATTAGAAAACACAAAAAGAAGTGCATTTCATCTCACTTGCATGATCCAAATCATTTCATCAATTATTAATGGATTAAGAAATTGGTCCATTAAGATGACTGAAAGACATGTCCAGCAGAGTAAGATTTCCAAGCAGAAAAACATCTCTATTTTAATAGGTGCATAATTGAACTTGATGCATCACTAAAATCACTTACTCCTTTTATCAAATGGATCTTGGATTCACATAAGATGATTGAAAGACATCCAACATAGCAAGATTTCTAAGAAGACAAAGTTGTTGAAGAACATGACTGGTAAAAACATAATGCCATTGTTATGAACATCTAAAACCAGTAGTGAAGATAAATTTGTTATTACTAAAATACAAGACTAGAAAAGGAATAATTGGATCATCGCATGCACATCATACATCATTTTCATAATCAAATCCATCTCACATGGCATAAAACATTATTTGCATAAATCCATAAAGTATATAGAATCATTAATCATGCCTTATCATTTCATCATTGTATACATCACATAATCATCACATAAGCACCATCATTGCATAATCATCATCATATAAACATCATAAAACAAAATCACTATATAATCATTTCATCTATACATTCATTACATCATTTATTTGCATGAGAAAAGTACAAAAACATAAAATGCATCACATTACATTGGCATAATAAAATCCATCACATGCATCCGTAACATACATCATGCATAGGAACATCCATACATCATCATATCATCATTACATCCATACATAGGCATCATTCATAAAGCATCATAGAATCATAACACATCAGTTGCATCATCATTTGTATCCATAACATATCATATCATTATCATATAGACCATCACATAGCATAAACAATAGAAATCAAATGCATCCATAATAATCAACATAATCATCATCATATAAACATCATATAGAAACATACATCATAATCATCTCCACATATCATATAACCTCAAAATCATAATGTCAAAGTGTACAAGGATATCCAAAGGTATAAAGAGATACATCAATATAAAAAATGGCAGTGTATCATAGTGTCTGAAATCAAAGAGGTACATCATCAATGTCTCAACTAAATAAAGCAGTATACATCATGTCCCAAAGTACATAAAAATCTATCACCATAATTAGAGCTATGTCATGCTCCCCCCAGACGGTGTTGGCATCACAAGAACAATACCTCCCCCACCTGATGGACCTACACCAGGATCTCTTTGATCTCTAGGAAGCGGTTGCATAACACCCATGCTAACGGTCTAAGACTAGGACCTCCCTAACCAAGACTATGCAAAGTCCTCTCGCCGCTCTGGAGGAACTGCATCATGATACCTGACTCTGTAAAACTCTACCTCCTATGTGGTACAACATATCTCTCTAAAATAATTTGTAGCCCCAACAGCTGCTGCAGCCTATTGTAGTCTCTCAGCAATGCCCTCGGCTTGATCGACCAACCATCTCAAAGTATCCCTCTCAACAGTGAGCATGGCAACTTGTGCCTGCATCTGACCCTGTTCCTGAGCCTGGACCTATGTGATCTGGGCTTGTACCTATTGTACTTGTTGTCTAGCCGCATCCTACTCTGCTGTCAATATAGTGATCTACCCCTGGTCCTGCGCTAGTAGCACTTGAACCTGCTCAAGCTACCTCTGCAGTGTCTCAACCTATACCTGTAAGGCCGCAATCTGTGTTTGTTGTTGCGGAAAAGGTAGCTGAACCTCCACACGTCACCTCTTGCGAGGAACTCTCAACTCTCCAATATTTGGCCTTGGTCCTCCTCCACCCTCATCTCCTCCCCCATCACTCTCATCATCATCTCCCTCCTCACTGCTCTCCTCCTCCTCCTCCTCCACCTCCTCTCTTTTCTGCCTCTATCCATGACCTACTGCCCCCTTCTCTGCTAGCAATGGCACTAGCTCGTCTGAGATGGTAATCCATGGGAATGGATGCAAGAACCTGTACTGCACATACTCCTCTAATATTGACACATTACTGATCTCTGGATGTGTTAGTTCTCAAAAATGTCGATTAAAAACCACAAGAGGTTGCCAAGCTCTTGATACGTTTTAGGCTAACGAACAAGGCCCAATGGTATATTTGAACCTTCTTCTCTTTAGGCTCTGCCATACCTAAGTGGGTATACCTATGTAAATGAGGAAGACTTAAAATGTGTGTTTCCTACTTGAGCAATCTATCCATAATGGCAATTGAGAGTGGAGAGATTAAAGCTTACTAACTACTCCTACCGAAATTTGAGATGTGAATGTTTCAAATAAGATTTTATGAAATTCTAAAATGGAATTGGTATGACCAGTGCCTACTTTTGTTGGGCTAACGGAGTCAAGAGGTAAGTGATATGTGTGTCCTATTTTTGGATAAAATTTGAATTGCTTGACACTTATATGGGTTTATGCCTGGCATAAACGTGCAAGGATGCAATTATCTAGTTTTTCTTATTGATCCAAATGACCTTTTCTAGATTACTGTGATTAATTAAAAGAATTTAATCCTTCCTTGAAGGAGCCAGTTAATTGAACCACACAAGAGCAAAAAATTTTCTTTGATAAATTGAAAATATCCTTGATACAACAATTTAAATAATAAGGAAATGTCAACCTTGGAGACAACCGGATAATATTTTCAATTATTTCAACAAACAACTGACACCATAATTGGATCACCAAATTTATGCATTCTTCTCCATTATATAATTTTAAATGATTTTACAATATACAACATAATGTTCTATTGAGGCGACTGACCAACCTATCCAACTACCTACTGATAATTTTCTAACCTACTCCTCATTCTAATCCCCTCTTTTAGTCTTGGTCTCTCTTATTTATACGAGAGGCAACAAGCTTTAGACCAAAGGACATGTCTTTTGATAATAAAACATAATTTTGAAATTAAACATAACTAAAGGACCTTAACAATAAACATGTGTGTTAATCCGTTAATCTCTGACTAAAAGCCTGTGGTCACCTAAGACCTATTCAAAGCCTTTACTGTATGATATTTCCTCCTTGTGATGCTCATAATCAATCTTCATCAAATCCCAAATATTTCTCCTGGTGCTATAATCCGTCTTGAAGAATTCCCTTTACTCCTGCACTTTGAGCTCATCTGCAACTTGGTTTTAGCTATTCTAAATGGAAAATCTCAACTTATTTCATGTATTTTATCACCAAGATGAATTTACTCCTGAATCATAAATTCACATAATTCAAATATTTGTATCAAGCTTAATTTTATATTTTGACGTTGACTAATGTGATTGGTATGCTTTAAATGACCCAACGGCTAATTTACTGCACTACCTCATGTCACTTTTCACTCCCCTGTGGTACCGTGATGTCTCCTTGGTACATATATTCAATATACCACTCTACCGTAGGTCACCTTTTGCTCTCATATGGTACCGCAGTGTCCTTTTAATACTCCTCTTTACTGTACCACTCTACCACGGGCTATGTCTTGACCCCCCGAGGTATAGTGGTAAGGGGTGAAGGTTACAGTGTACAGTAGTGGCTCCTTTTACCATCATACCGCGAGCTACTTTGTAATGGGCTGCAGTAGAGAGGTAAGATGTGAGGGCTATGTGGGGTGGCCAATGCAGCAGTGGTATAGCAGGAAAGGGAAATTTTGACCTTATGGATGGCGATATTGTGACTTTTTATGAAAGTGATATTGGAAATTTTAGATTTTAATTGATAATTTCCTTATATTTTTTATGAAAATTTTGGTTCCAACAGGATGCACCTCCCAAATGACAACCTATAATCCCTGGAAGTATTATACGACTGCATCATAAGACAACAAAGGTCCCCACTATAGCATCCACTCGTCGCCATGCATAGTGGGCCATTCCCTGCAGAATATCCTGAACCCTACCATACTGTCTAAGTACCCGCAACAACAAGAATCTTTGAATGATAAATCGGGTCTGCCCAATTAGGTATATCGACTGGCACAAAAATGACATCTCAGTGTCATCCTCTAGCCACTACTCACAATCCAAATAAGGATACCATACCACAGACTCAAGATCATCTAGTGTCCTCCTCCGGTACTCGAGTTTTCCCAGCCTAGGCTAAGCAACTCGACCAACATAAATGTGTACATACAGCCTCATGGCAAGTTGTTGTCTATCTCCAACTGGCTGACTGACTGCTATATGCTCCCAGGCCCAAACCTGAAGCAATGCGACCCCAACTGATAAATTTTCCCCTCAAAGATAAACAACCTAATGCAAATCATGGTACAGATGGGAAAGCATACAACAACCCCATGCATATCGAGTGCCATGAGAAATCATGCTCTCTAGGATTTGTCCCCATCCCACTGATAGTCCCTTTGACCTGTGATTAGGACAAAGGAACCCTCAAAAAAACTTGGCAAGAACTAAAGGAAAAGTGGCGTATGCATCTACCATATCCCTCTAGGGAATCTCATAGCTGCATATAGTATCATCCTCGAAAACTCAACATAGTGCATCAGTCCTGCCCTACTCCTAAGAATCATATAACATAAGCTCTCCAACCACATGTATCCGCAAAATTTGGTAGATGTCCTATGGAGTAACTGTGATCTCACTAGTGGGAAAATGAAAGGTGTTATGCTCACTATGCCATCTCTCTGCTAAGGCTATCAACAAACCCCTGTTGATCCTAATCTGGGTCATATCAATCAGGGATGACAATCCACATCATGTGATAACAGCTACATCAGGCGGTGTCAGGTGTGGAATCAAATCCCATGTCCTAGGAAAATGCTCTCTAATTTGTAGACTCGTCAAAGGCTCCTATCATCACAAAATATTGAAAATCAGCCAATCAATCAATCGACATCAATCAGCCAATTAATCAATCGACATCAATCAGCCAATCAATCAATCGACATCAATCAGCCTATCAATCAATCAAAATCAATCATCCTATCAATCTAATCAGCTCTGGTGAGACTTTGATCAAATCTCGTGAGCATCAAATCAATCAATTTTAACCTTGCCTATCATGAGGTTCATCAATCAATTCAACCTCGCCTATCATGAGGTTCATCAATCAATTCAACCTCGCCTATCATGAGGTTCATCAATCAATTCAATCTCGCCTATCATGAGGTTCATCAATCAATTCAACTTCGTTGATCATGAGGTTCATCTATCATTTGACCTCGCCTATCATGAGGTCAACCAATCAATCAACCTATCATTGATCCTTGCCTATCATGAGGTCAATTATCATCATCCTATCATTGAATCTCACCTATCATGAGATCAATCGATATCTAACCTATCAACAACATCAATCATCACCAAATCAAAGGCTGACGCGATCAAACATCATCGAAATCAAGGAGTCTAATCAACCAAATCATCAATCAAGTTTAAATTTCACCAATGCGCTAGAACAGTCTTTCTATGTGCTGGAAAACTCTATGTGCTAGAGAAATTCATCAATGCCCTAAAACAGAGTTCCAATGTGCTATAGTTTTAATCCTATGTGATAAAGTTGTTGATGCGCTAGAATGGTCATTCTATGCACTATTGCGGTATTCCTATGTGCTAAAACGAAATGATCCAATTTTAAAACGTGAAAAACAAGCGAGAAATAAAATGCACAAATTACAAGGGAATTTTTCAGGGTACATACCGGAGGACCGTACGTCGTCGGGCGGTTGTGACGCCTGACCTACTCGAACCAGTGTGTGTGGTAAGGGATCACCGTTCTGCTCCAAAGTGCTAGATTGCTAATCATTCTCAAGTTTTCAAAATCCAAAATGCACAAATGAACTTTTTGATCACCTTTTTAACCTTTTAAATGTTAACTAAGAGGGATTTTTATGGGGTTGTTTTATTTTATTTTCATAGGGGCTTTAATTCATCAAATCATCACCAGGTGACTTTAACATCATTTTTTGGGAGATAAATCATTTTTGAAGCATAAAATTTTGAGATCATCATCAAATAATCAAAAATTCCAAAAAATCGTAAAAATTCAAAAATTCACCTATTTATCTCTTGAGGGGGCATATATCCGTCATCACCTGAAAATCAACGTCTAGGGCATCGATTTTTTTTTCTTGGCATCAGTATCAAATTTTTCTTTGCAGCAATGTGTAAACACATTACTTCAAAGAGGGGCAAAATGTAAACACCTAAAATTAGTCAAGATATTTAATTAATTAAATACTAGTTATTTAATTAATATTTCATCTACTTATAAATAAATTCTCAATTTATTTATATAATTCATATCTTCTAATTCTCCAAATCTAAAATCACATTCTTCTAATTTAATTAAATAAATAAATTTCTATAGTTTGTTTTATTTAATTAATTTTTACTAATCCCAAATTTGGAATTCAAGCACATGTCTACAACTTTTCATGCCACCTCACCAAGGTCACATGAAATTCAATAATTCTAATTTTTATATAGAATTATCTTCAACAAACTTTGAACACATGGTATTTTTATCACACACTTTATTCCTTCATCCATTTGGCATGTTGTCTTTGGTCAAGGGGACATCCTTCTTGATTCTTTCCATCTCCACCATTCATCCCTCATGTTTCAATCTAGACCGACAATCGCTGCCACATCACAAGATGCTTGGAAAATCCTATAAATACAACCCTTTGATATAGTATTTGACATCCCATATTTTAGCAAACGTATCATGCAGGAATATCTTTGGAGCATTTGAAGTTTATAGTTAGCATTTTAGTATCATGTTAAATTAGAATCATGTCTTGCTTTATAGTTGCATTTTAGATTATCACATAAATGGTTATTTGAGCATATGTAGAATCATTTTAACTTCTTATCACAACATTTGCATCACATAATCTAGCATCATTATCAATTTGTCAATAGCCCCATTATTATAGCATCATGACTTTCATCATATAGTTTCATGTAGGAACTTAGATTTCTTGCATTTTGAACAACATCTTGTTTCTCAAGTTGTCACTCTAACAATCATAGTGCACATATAAAATCTAAGAGCCAAATGGTTTAATGAATCATTGAGAATAGAGAACAATGGAACATTTTTAAAGATTTGTTTAACTGCAATTTAGAGTAGTTTCTTTGATTCAAATCTTTAATATAATACGTCTCATTGATGTTTGCGTGATTTAGTATTTATTTGCTAACTCTTCCACATTTTACACACACACTCTATAACAATTTCTTCTATTCTTTTTTTGGGTAGTGAGCCTTTCTTCTTTTCTAGGCAATGAGAAATGGTAGTGAGCCTAATTGTATTTGGTGTCATTATTCATATACATGTGAGCTAATCCTCACCATGTTTTTCCCTACTTAGGGTTTTCCACGTAAATCTAATTTTCTCTTGTGTATGGTTGTGTTTGCATTGTTGTTTCACATGTTTACATTCTACTAATGCTTAATGAGGGTTTAAATTTTGATAAGGGTTTGAAAGTTAATGAGTGATTGAATGTTTTAGTGTACGATTGATTCACCCCCCCTCTCAATTGTCCTGTGCATCTAACATACTTCATATTATTATTCCCTTATTATATTCTTGCTTTGTGAGGCTAGATTTGGACTGTAGTTCCAAGAAGCTATTCTCACCATGGTTTTTCCCATCTTTGGTTTCCATGTATATTTGGTGTTCTCATGTGTGAATGTGTGCTTATGTGTTTTCTTGTTTATCAATAGTTGTTTTGATTCAAGTTTCATGTTTGGATATACATGTTGAAGTAAAGATTTTAAAATAGATTTTATCTACTAATTCACCCCTCCTTTCAGTAGATTGTGTGCCCTTCAATTAGTATTAGAGCTTAGTTCCTTTGAAGAATCTTAAAAAATTGAGGTAGATTTGAGATGGCACACTCAGTGGCTCAAGAAGGATTGTCTAAAAATAAGGCACCACTCTTTGATGGATCCAATTATGCATTTTAGAAAGTAAGGATGCAAAAATACTTGATGGCTCTAGGGTTTGAGGTTTGGAAATTTGTTGTGGATGGATATGAAACTATTGAAAGTGATCCAAGAGATAAAATCGAAAAGGATTGTGAAAATAATTCTAATACAAGGAATGACATTTTAGGTGGTTTATCTAACTTTGAGTTTGTGAAGGTCATGCAATGAAGACAACAAATGAAGTATGGGATAAATTACATAATATTTATGAGGGTGGTGACAAGGTTAAAGAATAAAAGATTCAAACTCATTGAGGCTAGTTTGAAATTCTGAAAATGAAGGAAGAAGAAAACATTGCCACATTCCTACTCTAGGTTGATGAGGTTGATAACTCTATCAAAGGGATTTGTGAGGAATTGAAAGATGTGATTGTGAAAAAGGTACTTAGATCCCTTCCTGAAAGGTTTGATCCAATTGTAGTGAAGTAGGACATTTCATTGCTAAGTGTCCTTATAAAGACTCTAACAATGCTAAGAAAAAGTATGGAAAGAAGTCATCTTTGAAAGGGAATAAAGTTTAGAGGAAACAAAATAGTTTATTCATTAATGAAGAAGGCTATTCAACTGATGAAGAGGATCAAGACATCTTCGAAAATGAAGCAGAAAAGGTTGTATTCATGGCTATAGAAACTAGAAAAGATAAAGAAAAAATGAATTCCAAAAATAATGATGATGAGGTAGATCTTGTGGAAGAATTACTTTGTACTGGCAAGGAGATTAAGAGACTAAAGAAAATAATTGTTGAGGTAGTGAAAGATAAAGACAATTTATCTTAGAATCTTGAGAAGGTAGAGAATATGATTATTGATATGAAGATTCAAGTTGAAGAAGCAAAGAGGATTGAAGAATTTTTGACAGAAATATTTTTGTCAAGAGATAAGGATTGTGAAAAACTTGAAGCAAAAATTATGTCACTAAGAAAAGATATTGACAAAATAAATCAAAAAATAAAGATGAAGTTTGGAAAATTATTGAGACCTTGGATCAAATAATAAAAAGTTAGAGATCATTGCATATCAAAACTAGACTTGGTTTTATTGATATGCAAATGAACAAAGGTGACTGAGCAGTTTGTGAAGTCCACTAATGAGAATCCAAAAGAGATTGGTTCTGAAATTTTAAAGTAAGAAAGTTGTCGCAAGTGAGAAAATCAAGGCAAAAAATGATGGTTTCATCAAAGTACAAAGGCAAAACAAAAGATACAAAAGACAAAATTCAAGAAGACAAGGATAAAATATCAGGTTCAATCATTCTTTTTTTGGTTATTGTTTTAATTGCTATAATTTTGGTCATAAGGTTGTGAATTTTAGAAAGGATCTGGTAAGAAGAAATAACTTTGTTAGCATAATACATTTGCACCTTTGTACAATTTCAATATTGTTTACCATAAATGCAATAATTTTGGACATATTGCTAGGAACTATAGAAGCAATTTTATGAGTCCTCCCCTACCAAAAACAAAAGGAAAAATTTCAAGATGTCAAAATAATGAATCAAATAAAGTTTGGAAGAAGAAACAAGAGGAGAAAAGATTAAAAAAATCCATGGTATCTTAGACTACATTACATGCTCAAAAGGAGAACGATCTATGGATCATTGATAGTAGATATTCAAGTCACGTGATTGGAGACAAAAGCAAGTTTATGCACTTCATAAAGTTTGATGGAGGATCTGTAACTCTCATAAATAATTATTTTGCTAAGATTATCAATAAGGGTACTTTGAGTCTTGATGGTGGAAAGCCAAAAAATCATGATGTTCATTTTGTTGAAGGATTGAAACATTAATCTTTTAAGTATTAGTCAAATGTGTGACAAAGGTTACAATATTTCATTTAGTGTTAAAGGGTGTGAAATAAGAAAGGACAGTACTAGAGAGTTGATTGCGGAAGGAAGCAAGACTGGAAATGATGTATACCATCTCAATGAGCTGAATGGAAAAAAATTATTTTCTATACATAAAGAAGAAAGTTAGCTTTGGCATAGAAGGTTGTGACATATTAATTTTAATGTGTAATGTCGCAAATTTTACCCCTTGCAATTTCACATACATTCTTGTATCTGCTTTAGTGTACACTCCCCTATCATTTGTGTAGGCTCATTTTAGCCCCTGTATTAGCTTCTTTCCCTCTCAAGATGCTCGAGACCCCTTTTCAATAGCTACCTTCGCATGTTAGCTTTGCATCGAACTTGGTGCTTTTCCCATTTGTGTCATTTTGTAGCATGATGTGTCTGGACACTAGCATGCCGATCAGATGTCCATGTGCCATGCTAGCGTCCTACGACATTTCAACATTCAAATGACCGTTTCTGAGCATGTTTGCCACTTGTCATCTACTTTTTTTAGTGGTAACGGCTTGGGATGCCTTGTAACTACTCGGGAAGCTTTTTTTTCTTCTCTTCTCTCCTTAAATGCTATCTTTTCAATTTATTTTGGCCTTTTAGCTTCATTCCACCTTCACCTCTAGCTTCTTTCCAACCTTGGCTCTACCATTTTCTCTCTTGTTATTTTGTTTGCACAAATTTGTATAGCATGTTACAACAACACTCTCAAGCCATTACAACACCCTCTACAAGGCTTCTGGTTCTTGCAACTCTCTTTGTTTCCCTCCTTGGCTTTATAATCCTTTCATGTGATATCTACCTCGTTCCTTGCACCTTTGAGCATCTTGGGATTCCATATCCCCTATCAATTGCATCTTTACTTTGTCATATAGGTTTTCCTCGTCGAGCGAGGGTTTCTTTTATCACTCATACTTGGTGGTGCGGGTTCTACTCCTAAAGCAGGTTTTTTTTTCACCACACGCTTTGTCCATTTCAATTCATTTCTCTATATCTATTTGACTATCTATGGAGGTGGAAACACCAAAATAGGGGTTTGATTGAGGCAAACCCCTATACAGCCTGAAAACATTCTCCAGATCTTGTACATGCAGGTATAGAATACATTCATGTGCTAGAGGCTTCATCACATGTGGTTGTAAGCACTTCCTTTCATCTCCTTATCTTTATCATTTATACTTTGCTTCATTTCAGTTATGCTACATTCTATCACTTTCCTGTATTCTGGAGGTTCTCAGTAATTAGAGTAGAAGTAGCTACTCTATTGTTTTATGTGATAAACTCACTCTCTAGTCTGTACGAGATGCTAGTGCACCTCTGGGATGCTTGTGCACCGTGTTGTCATTTGTATCTCGTGATGTCATCTCTTGGCTGGAAGCTTGTCAGTTTGTCCAGAGAATCTTCGTGACTTGCTCTTTCAGATTCTAGAACTCTCATTGTTGTTCCTTGAGGTAGTTTAGGGTAGTTCCCCCTGTGAGGCTCTTTGAATGAAGAAAATTGGTGAGTAGCGAATCCCCCATCTCTACATAATGATATGTGAAGATTAGTTCAAAGGGAATGGTTAGAGACATGCCAAAGATAAAAAGCCTTGGTCTACATGTTGCAAACCATGTCATGAGGGAAAATAGACAAATATTAGATTTTCTACAAAGGAATACTCTACAACAAGGCCATTGGATTTGATTCATATGGCTCTTTGCAAAACAATGAGGAAAAAGAGTCTACAAGGTGATAGTTATTTCATGATGGTTATTGATAATCACTCTAGAATGACTTGGATTACTTTTATAAAAGATAAATCAAAATCTTTTGAGAAATTCAAAGCATTCAAGACTATGGTTGAAAATGAAACTAGAAGAAAAATCAAGGTTTTAAGATCAGAGAGAGGTGGAGAGTTCACTTCTAATCGATATGGTGAATTCTATGAGGAGCATGGGATCTGGAGGGATTTTTTTTCTCCTAGGACTCCATGGTAGAATGGGGTTGTAGAAAGGAAGAACCAAACTTGTGAAGGAGGGGATTCACTACTCCCAAGTCCCAAGATAAATAGGGTCTAAAGGGAGAGAATTTACCTCGATCACCTCAATGGCACAGACTCAAGTGATGAATGTTGAAGATGAAAGAGATTGCAAAAATGTATTGAAATAGAATTTCTAATATGGTCACAGATAAAGGTCTTAGGGAACTGAAAGAGAAGATTGCAGAGATTTCTAGGACAAGAGGATAATCTCTAGACCAAAGGGCATCAACATAAGAGTAGGATGATAGCATGATGCATTGTCATCTCAAGGACATGTTGGTATCTTGTAAGAACAAAAAGTTAAACCCCTATACAAAACTCAAAGAATCTATTAACTACTCAAAATCTAAGGTCTGGTTACTCTACTAATTTAACAGAAAGAAAGGATGAAAGTAAATGACAAAGGAGGTGATATATTAACTCATGGAAGGTCCCACACTTTGAAGCCTCCCATGAAGCTTCACATGAACAACCTATACATAAGGAAAACAAGGAAAAATGTTGGGGTTCTTTTAGGGCTTGCCTTAGTCAAACCCCTGTTTTGGTCTTTCCACCTCCATGGACAACCAAATAGATAGAGAATAAAAAAGACACAAAGTAAAGTAGACACAATGAGTGATAAAAGAAAACCTTGTGATGGAGGAGAAATTGTATCATGAAATAGATAGCTAAGTTACAAAATAAAACCCTACAATGGAGGAGAACCCGTATCACAAGATATAAACATAATAAAATATGCTTGCAAATAGACAAGAAATCAAGAGAGCATTACCAACAATTTGTGGCTCCCTTTTGGATTGATAGACATGATGTTGAGTGATTTCAAGAGAGCCTTGGCTATTGATGAGATGTAAATCTGGTAGAGCTTCACCATAAAGACATTATGTAGAAGAGAGAAGGGAGAAAGAAAGTTGGAGTGAGAGAGAGTGAGAATGAATGCAAATGAGAGTGAAAAAGAGGCTTTTGTGAAGTTGCATGGGTGGGAAGAGCCGTTACACTTGAGATTCTACCACAATGACACGTTTCATGGGAAAAGGTTCCTGAGATTCCCTCATTTGAACTCATAAAGTGCAGAGACACTATCATGTCACACGAACATCTATGCATTGTGCAGGCATCCAACTCACAACATTATAAGAAATGAGGTTGTGGACTACTGAATTTTCATCATTTCCACTTATGGATTTGAAGTAAAATTTTGAATCATAAGGTTCTTGCCATAAACGTGGCTAGGCACCATAAATGCGGGGGGAAAATGTGCAAATGTGAAATTTCCATGGGGTGCAATTTTGCAACATTACATTTTTCCCCCACTTTAGTGAGTTAATTTTTGAGAAAAATCATCTACACTAAAGTAGAAAAGAAAACATTAGTACAATAACAAAAAATTAAAAATTTTATAGATTTACGTACCAAAAAGGATACTATAGAGGTCGCAGAGGTTGAGCAGGTGGATACTAATGATGCCCTTGATGATCAAGCTCATCGAGAAACCACAACATCAAACATGAAGTTTTGTTCTACAAAAATCAAACTTAGTTCAGTTCAAAAATAAAAAGAAGCTACCATGGTGAGAGGAATGCTTAAGAAAAAGTCAATGGTTTGAAAGAAAAATATGATGAAGAGGTGATTATATTCCCCCTCCAATTTTTTCCCCAAACTAGGTGGGGTGAAAATAGGAAGAATGGAAGGACCGCGACTGTCAAGAAAAATGGGCCAAAAAAGGCCTATATACACCCAGGAGTGTTGGGAGATTGTTGGATGTTGTGGATGTGTTGTTAATATGTGGTTGTCATTGATGTCAACACTATTAGCATTTGGTGTATCTATTACTGTATATGTCAAGGATATTGAGAAAATTATAAGAAATAGTATTCCAAGTTCTTAGTGGAACTATGTAGGTCATAAAGGCGTTTTGTTTTATACATAAAATATTAGCTGATGTGGATTAAAGGGTTTATTGTTGAATGTTTCTAGATCATCTATCGGAAGTTTTAGAGGTCCGCATGAAGTTATGTGTGAGTTATGGTTTGACAATGTTTTGTTGGTCTCTGTTAGTATTCCTGAATGAAAATTGTATGATTCTGGTTATCTCAGTTGTTTTGGATACTTCTCTATTGTTTCTTGGTGTTCTCAGATGTCTTTAGTTCATTCTCTATCTTTGTGGTACATCCACATTAATTGGTGAGCTCGTGGTTGAAGATCTTTGTGCGCATTTTTGGTTTTTCATGTTTTTGGTCGACATGTTGGTGATAGCGTGTTGTGGATCTTCGAGGTGAAATTAATTAAAGTATTTTTTTATTGGAGATGTTAATTTGGGTCTCCACTATGTTGTGGTCGACCTTGGGGGATACACATTAAAATTTTATTTGTAAAATTGGGCCGACATTGCAATTTATTTATTTATTTTTGGCCGACAAAGTTGTGTTGGAATCTCTTGGAGCGGATATATAAGAGCGATTGTGTGATCGGTAGAAAGTATGCTTCATGTGCTCCTATGTGTGTATGTGTGAATATCATTACTGAGTAGAGTGTGAAGAAGATTGTGCGAAGTGTGAAGAAGTGTTGAGCTTAATTGGAACTATAATCAGGCTTGTGAAGAAGCTATTTTCTCAGTTCACATCTTGGATGGTTCTAATCCAAACCCTATTGTTGGACAATCAGTCCTCTTTTGTAATTAAGCAGTGAGCTCTAGGTAGTGTGCCTGAATGCATGTGCATTCCCTATATTATTTCTTCTTATACTTCTAATAGAGTATAATCTTGTGGACTAACATCCATTGTGGTTTTTCCCCTAACAAGGTTTCCATGTAAAAAATCTTGGTGTTGTTTGTCTCTTTGATGTGTTAATTGCTTATGGTTAATTGTTCATTCATCAGTTCTGAGATTAAGGATAAGTTAAGTTAGAAAAAGTCTAAATTTTTGTGACAACTGATTCACCCCCCCTCTCAGTTGTCTATCCTTATTTTGCCAACAATCGGTATCAGAGCTAGTCCCTTTGAAGAAATCTAACAGCTTGAGGTGATCCAAGATGGCAACATCATCATTCAAGAAGGACAGTCCTAGATTTTATGGCACCAACTACTCACTGTGGAAAGTCAGGATGCAATTTCATATGCAGTGCATTGGTGATGCTTATTGGAAGATTACAAGAGATCAATATATTATTCCTCGGAATGGTCCCTCCACTGTTGATGAGATCAAACATGTTGAAAGTAATACCAGAGCTATGGAAGCATTGGTGAGCGCCCTAACAGATTTAGAGATGGCTAATGTGATAGGTCTGCATACAACTCATGAGATCTGGATGAAGCTAGAAAATTTGTATGGAGGAGATACACAGGTGAAGATGGCTAAGCTACAAAGCTTGAAAGGAAAGTATGAGAACTTGAAGATGGGTGAAGATGAAAATATTACATCTTTTATGCAGAGAGTAAATGAAATAGTGCTAGCTATTAAATGTGTTGGTGGTTCAATAAGTGAGGATGAAATTATGGCTAAGATACTTAGATCCTTGCCTCCTTACAAAATGAAGGTTCATGCTATTGAGGAATTTATGTCTGTAAACAAGATGACAAGAGATACACTGATAGGGAAGCTTGTTGCTTTTGAAATAAGTGAATTTGGTGAATCTACACCGAAAACTGAATCTGCATTCAAAGCTACTGTATCCGGAAGCTACAGGAAAAAATACAGTCCAGGAGAGAGCTCCAGAAAGATATCTAAATATGATGAAGAACTGAAACAGCTCGAAGACAAAGAAAGAGAAGTGCAAGAACTAGAAGCACTAATTGCAAAGCAAGAAGGAAGAGGAAAAGGTAAGTATGAAGATGTATTACCTATTAAATTTTTTTCATGTAGTATTATAGGTCATTTTACTTCAAGATGTCCTAAAAGAGTTCCTAGGACTAAGCCTAGAAAACCTAGATTCCAAAAGAAATGCTACTTTGTTGAAGAAGCAGTAACTGATGATGATTCTGATAAAGATAATGGAAATGAAGATGAATGGGCTTTCATTGCCACCATTGAAAATAAACATGTGCCTACTGAATCTACTGAAGATAAGAAAGCTCTTGCAACCTGAGTTAAGGATAAAGATGAGTGGGTCATTGATAGTGGATGCTCACATCATATGACCGATGATAAAAGCAAGTTTGTGAGTCTAGAGAAGTATGACGGTGGGGTTGTAAGATTTGGAGATAACAATGCTTGTGTGATTTGTGGAAGAGGTTCTATTAGCCTTGGTGGTAAGGAAAACATTGATGATGTTCTCTATGTTGAAGGTCTAAAGCATAACTTGTTAAGTGTTGGACAGATGGTACACAAGGGATATGATCTACAGTTCAAGAATGGAAAATGCAAGATTCATGGGAGTTCCGGAAACATGATTGCTACTGGTGTGCAAACTAAAGGTAATATTTTTCACTTGAATACTGCTAGTGGAAGTTGCTTAATTGCTCAAATAGATTAAAGTTGGTTGTGGCATAGGAGGTTGTGTCATGTAAACTTTGGCAACATTATCAAGATAAGTTCTACTCAAGCAGTAGGAGATTTTCCTAGGTTAGTGAAGCCTGCTAATGTAATCTACCAAGAATGTCAGATGGGTAAACAAACTAGAGTCTCCTTACAGAGCAAACAATTTCATTCAAATAATGTCTTAGAATTGCTACATACTAATTTTTGTGGTCCCTCTAGAGTTATAAGTATTCATGGAGAAAGGTATTTTATGCTGGTTATTGATGATTACTCTAGAATGATTTGGGTTTCCTTTTTAAGAGAAAAGTGTGAAGCATTGGAGAAGTTCAAAAGTTTCAAAGCCATGGCAGAAAATGAAAAAAGTTTGAAAATCAAATGCCTGAGATCTGACAGAGGTGGAGAATTCATTTCAAAAGAGTTCAATTCTTATTGTAAAGAATATGAAATTAAAAGACAGTTATTTGCTCCTCGAACCCCTCAACAAAATGGAGTTGCAGAAAGAAAGAATAGAACAATTCTAGATGCTTCCAGAACAATGATGATGGAAGGGAATGTGTCTCAGATGTACTGGAGTGAAGCGGTAAGCACTATTGTATATACTTTGAATCGGGTAAATGTGAATGGTAATTCTGGTAAGACCCCTTTATGAATTATGGTTCGGTTACAAGCCTACTATTAAGTATTTCAAGATCTTTGGAAGAAAATGTTATATCAGGAGAGATAATGATATAGGAAAGTTTGATGGTAGAAGCGATGAAGGGATCTTCCTAGGTTACTCCACAAAGAGCAAGGAATACTGATGCTATAACAAAAGACTGAGAAAGATTGTTGAGAATGCAAATGTCAGAGTTGATGAGGATGCTGTCAAATCATCCAAACGATGCAGCTATGATTCAGATGAAGACAACACAAATCAAGGGAAGAACACTCAAACACCAAATCTACTTCAGAGTATTCCATATGTCTCAGTGAAGCAACCACAAGTTGTTTCAGCAATTCAAGTCAGTCAGGAAGCACAAACAAGTGCAAGTGTAGAAGAAATTTTAGAAGTCACAAAAGTCTGAGAAAGTCCCAAGACTCCAAGGTATGTAAAGTTGAATCACTCTGAAAGTCAAATCATAGGAGATAAGAGCAAAGGAGTGCAAACTAGAAGAAAAATTGTAGAAGAATATTGTCTGATTTCCAAGATTGAACCTAAGAGTGTCACTGAAGCCTGTCAAGATGAACACTGGCTGGAAGCCATGAAAGAAGAATTGACATAGATGTAAAAGAATGACACATGGACACTGGTTCCTAGACCCAAAGACAAGAATGTGATCGGTACTAAGTGGGTATTCAGAAACTTGAGCTGAATGAAGTAGGTAAAGTGGTCCAGAATAAGGCAAGACTGGTATGTAAAGGGTACTCTCAAATGGAAGGTATTGATTTCAAAGAAACCTTTGCCCCTATTGCTAGAATTGAAGCAGTAAGATTGTTTCTTGCTTATGTTGTTTATAAGAACTATAAAGTCTATCAAAAGGATGTAAAGTTTGCATTTCTAAATGGGGAACTAGAAGAAGAAGTGTACATTGAACAACTTGATGTATTTCAGCTAACAGATAAGGAAGACATGGTTTGCAGATTGAAGAAAGCTTTGTATGGAATCAAACAAGCCCCCAGAGCCTGGTATGCTAGATTGGACAAATATCTACTAATCTTGGATTCACTAAAGGTATTGTTGATAGTAACGTATACTTCAAGTTAGATCATGATAAGGATTTAATCATAGAAGTCTTTGTTGATGACATCATTTTTGGTGGAGATGATAATCTATGCATGAAGTTTGTTGATGAGATGAAGAGTGAATTTGAGATGAGCATGATTGGTGAAATGAAGTTCTTTATGGGATTGCAAATTACACAGTTGGACCAGGGGATTTTCATATCTCAGTCCAAATATGTGAAAGAGCTATTGAAGAAGTTTGGTATGGATGACTCCAAACCTGTTGGTACTCCCATGGTAACCGGATGTAAGTTGACTTAGAATGATGACTCACCTAAGGAAAATCAAACTTGGTACAGATCAATGATTGGTGGATTACTCTACTTAACTCATACTAGACCAGATATTATGAATGTTGTATGTATGGTCGCTAGATTTCAAGCTAATCCAAAAGAATCACATGTGACTGCTGTCAAAATAATCTTTAGATATCTGAAAGGAACAATTGACTTTGGACTTTGGTATCCAAAGGATGATGATCTCACTTTGTGTGCATACACTGATATGGATTGGGTTGGTGATGTGGATGACAGAAAAAGTACTAGTGGTGGTGCTTTCTTCCTAGGGAAGAAGCTGGTGTCTTGGTTAAGCAAGAAAAAAAGTTCCATTTCTCTATCTACTGATGAAGTAGAATATATTGATGTTGTAAACAACTGTACTCAAGTGATATGGATGAAACAAATGATGAAAGATATCATGGTAATATATGAAGAGCCTATTTCCATATACTGTGACAATTCAAGTGCAATAAATATCTCAAGGAATCTAGTACTACACTCTAAGACAAAACATATATCAATCAAGTTTCATTTCTTGAGGGAGAAAGTGAATGAAAAAGAAGTCAGACTGGAGTATGTGCCTACCAAAGAACAAATAGCAAATATATTTACTAAGCCATTGTTGAAAGATACATTTGAGTATCTCAGAGAAATTCTAGGGGTAATTACCCCTCCTAATAGGAACTAAATGATGCATTTACTTGCATCAATCCATGAGCCTCATTTCTATATTATGATCTGAATCGATGTTTTCGTGGCTGCTACTTAGGGGGAGCAGTCAGATGTGCAGATATGTGGTTCAGAGCATATGGAAAGGTCATAGTTACCTTTTCAATTGATGTCAAAGGGGGAGAAGATTTATGTGAAAAACATCGTAGGGGGAGAAGTGCTACATGTCAAATCTTTTCAGAAATGAGGTGCAAAAGAAGTCAGTGTGTTGGGTTGATGGTATTTTTCACATCATGTGTTGCCATCAATGACAAAGGGGGAGATTGTTGGGAGATTGTTCGATGTTGTGGATGTGTTGTTGATATGTGGTTGTCATTGATGTCAACACTATTAGCATTTGGTGTATATATTATTGTATATGTCGAGGATATTGAGAAAATTATAAGAAATAGTAGTCTAGGTTCCTAGTGGAACTGTGCAGGTCATAAAGGAATTTTGTTTTGTACGTAAAATATTAGCTGATCTGGATTAAAGGGTTTATTGTTGAATGTTTCTAGATCATCTACTGGAAGTTTCAGAGGTCCACATGAAGTTTCATGTGAGTTATGGTCTGACAATGTTTTGTTGGTCTCTGTTAGTGTTCCTGAATGAATATTGCATGATTCTGGTTATCTCAGTTGTTTTGGATGCTTCTCTATTGTTTCTTGGTGTTCTTCGATGTCTCTAGTTCATTCTCTATCTTTGGGGTATGTCCACATTAATCAGTGAGATCGTGGTTGAAGATCTTTGTGCGCATGTTCAATTTTTCATGTTTCTAGCCGACATGTTGGTGATAGCGTGTTGTGGATCTTTGAGGTGAAATTAATTAAAGTATTTTTGTATTGGAGATGTTAATTTGGGTCTCCACTATGTTGTGGCCAACCTTGGGGGATACGCATTAAAATTTTATTTGTAAAACTAGGCCAACATTGCAATTTTTTTTATTTTTTTTCAACGAAGTTGTGTTTGAATCTCCTGTAGCAGATATATAAGAGTGATTGTGTGATCGGTGGAAAGTATGCTTCATGTGATCCTATGTGTGTATGTGTGAATATCATTACTGAGTAGAGTGTGAAGAAGATTGTGTGAAGTGTGAAGAACTGTTGAGCTTAATTGGAACTGTAATCAGGCTTGTGAAGAAGCTATTTTCTTAGTTCACATCTTGGATGGTTTTAATCCAAACCCTATTGTTGGACAGTGAGTCCTCTTTTGTAATTGAGCAGTGAGCTCTAGGCAGTGTGCCTAAATGCATGTGCATTCCCTTTATTATTTCTTCTTATACTTCTAACAGAGTATAATCTTGTGAACTAACATCCACTGTGGTTTTTCCCCTAACAGGGTTTCCACGTAAAAAAATCTTTTTGTTGTTTGTCTCTCTGATGTGTTAATTGCTTATGGTTAACTGCTCATTCATCAATTCTGAGATTAAGGATAAGTTAAGTTAGAAAAATTCTAAATTTATGTGACAACTGATTCACCCCCCCCTCTCAGTAATTTGTCCTTGCTTTTTCAACAAGGAGGGCCCACAAAAGGGTCATTTTCAAAATTCATCATGAGTGAATTGTTGACTTTTGTGAGAGAAAAGTCAATGAAATGCCTCACAAATGTGATTATGTGGACCCCAAGATTGAGCAGTGCATAGGTCTATATCCAAGGGTGACATTGTTGATGAGGTACGAGGAATTTGACCTTTTCTTTTTATTTTTAGATTTTTTTTTAGATTTTCCAAATTGAGAGCAACATAGGCATTTGACTAACGTAGAGGGATCTGGCTAGTGCATTGTAATCTCAATGATGCAAAGGTGTCTATCCAACACACTATCATCTTGATGGTGCGTCAAAAACCTCCTGCCATGCTAGCATCTGCCATGTGTGTTGTCATCTAGGTAGTGTTTATGGCAGTCTGCCTCATATGCCAGCATGCTACACAAACATCTACACAATGCACCTCCATCCCAAAGGCTAACTTAGAATATTTTTGATGTAGAAGGAAGAATTTCATGATGTAGATGGATTTGATGTACATCTTGTTTCCTCTACAGGATTGGACAGAGATGTGAGAGCACAAAGGCCAAAAATTTCTTACTACACTTTAGGATTAGGCCACACAGATGCATCCCGATGACCAAGACCATCTTCGACATGTGGGCTTGTGGTGGGCCTATACCCTCCTAGAGATGCTATGTCACTCACCGATTATCATGGCACTCATGGAGCAATGTGATGTGACTACCTCCTTGTTTCACTTGCCTAGAGGAGAGATGAAAATCACACTTGAGGACATGTACTGGATCACTGGCCTACCCATCCACAGATGGCAGGTGGCCTATGTTGATACACGATTATCTCAAGAGGCCCTGGAGGGTTAGCAATATTGCACTAGACGTATAGAGTCTGATGATACCACCGACAACATCTACATATGGTGGTTTGAGAAATGATGAGTGATAGCCCCACTTATTCAAACAATGATGGTAGTCACAGTCACCCTCCAAGTCACTATGGATGGGTGAGTCTCTCACCTGTACATGGGCCTCATCCATGCTATTCACGAGATAGAGGAGTGATGGACCATTTTTTCTTGGGGCTATAACATGTGTACCCAATTATACCATGAGTTAGGGTGATATGTACATTGTGAGTTTTCCAACCTCATAGCCTGCACACTCCTACAAGTGTGGTATTTTACACATTATAGCTACCTAGCCAGTCAGGTTTCCCTAGGGTGTAGTCCTTTGTACCCCAATGGCACACACATATGTATTGGTATGCAATTGGAGGTATAGAGATCTACATTTTTGGTGGCTTCAAATGGATTCTTTGTGGTTGCATGAGGTGAGATGGTGACCATATAGAGGCTTGTGGTGGACTACAGACATGTGGAAACTACAACATATGCAGCGTGATTGTCTCCTAGTGGGGCACACCGATTATATTATTGTTCCTTATTATTGGCATAGGGTCGCTTGATAGTTTGAGATTTTATAAATCATCCCCTTGACTCCTCCCTCATTCATCTAATCAATGAGGAGTTTTATGAGACCACCAATCATCATTATTTGACCATAACAGATGTCATTGTCAGTGACAATGGGTTAGAAAATCATGATCAACCCCTAATGCTAATGATTGATGATGTCACGATTACCCACGGGTATAAGGCATGGTGGGTGATAGCAGGTCCCTCCCCAATTTTTTGGGCACATGCCAGTGCATAGGGGTAGAGAGGAGGAGGGAGAGAGGATCACAGACATGGAGGCAATGACGAGGAGGGAGAGGTGGCTGGTGAAGCGATAGAGAGGTCAAGACAGTGATGGAGGCTTTCATCCCCCTAGCATCTATCACAGTCTCATCAACACTTCCTTTTGTAGCTAGCATCCCACCTATAGTGGTAGTAGTAGCAACAATAGGTGTAGGTCCTAGTGTTGCACCTCCTTCGGATCCATAGTGGTAGCCCATGGATCTAGGTATAAGAGTGATTTGTGCTAGTTCTTTTTAGTACTTTATCTTTTAGTTTCATCTCATATATATGCTCATGTTTTATATGTATATCATCTGGTACTGACAACATCTACTACTTTGTGGTTGCAATAGATACATAGGAGTGGATCAATTTTATCGAGTGGTGTGTCTCTGAGGTGACCCCAATCATACCAATCCAAGGGAGAATCCTTGACATGTACAACCCAAAATTAACGAGGTCACATGACCACTTATTTGAGCCTATTGCATGGTTGAGGACTGCATACGGGGAGGCATGGGTAGAGGTCATGCAAAGGACCGTCGATGTCACCACTGTGACTGAGCAGTAGGATCAACACATGGTCAAGCTTCACACTACCCTTACCAAGCGATATCAGGCTAGGACATGGGCACAGAGTGTCGAGAGCACACATGATTCCCTACAAATCTAGGTTGATGACCTCAAAGGGCAGGAAACGGTCGTGAGGTTGGGTGCAGATCCTCAAGTACAACAACTTCAAGAGGAGTTGTGATAGACCTAAGAGTGGTAGGCACAACTCTAGACGGAGGCTACAAATCTACATGGAGAGATACAAGGATTTTGTTTGAGCTTGTCGGTGTTGCATCACATCAATCACACACCATCACATCTATTCATCCACGACCTTCATTGCCACCAGGACTAGAGGGATTGGGGAGCCATGCGTCGAGGGGCTATAGGCCCATTTTGGATGTGCTAGATTTTGTATACCAATGATATTATTTTGTACAACGTCATTTTGATGTATAGAAACATATAGATATGCAGTCACCACATTTTGATATAGTGGTGTGATACATGTACATGATACACACACATATATATGATATTTTTGATCCATCATGGTGTTCTTTATGTGTATGATTTTTACTTTCATGTATGATTATGTGATGAATTTTATGTTTATGGATGTATGTGTGGATTAGATGCTATCATGATTTAATACACACACGTGAATGTATGTTAATTAAATACAAGGATGATCTAATTGCCTAACCAAAAGACTTAATCAAATGCAATGCATGAATACACAACATAAAAAAACACACGTATATTTATAATTCTTAATAAAATTAATTAATTCATATACATATTCTCACATCATAACACAAAATACAAGGATAATGTGTTATGAAATAATTTCATAGAATAATGAACTACAATCCATGAGGGACAAGCATCATGCATATGCCACATTGACACTATGCATAGTGTCGACAAAGATGCATTGCATTGACGGGTTATTTTAGAGGCATTCCATCCATAGACGACAGTCCATAGGCACTAGAACCATACACAAAGATGATAATGTAAAGGCCTAACCAGTTAGGGCTAAACTTTCCCTTTTGATCAGGTGATGCTTTTACATTTCTCTTATTCTCATAGAGAACTAGATCACCTACCTTGAAAGTTCTAGAAAGAACACCTTGATTATAATGTTTAGAGATTGATCATTGATAAGCTTGGAGATTATCGAGGGCCTACAATCGAAACTCATCAAGCAACTCAAGATGATATAATAAATTAGTACAGTAAGTGTCATCATCAATTAATCCTTTGAGGAAACTCACAAAGACAAAATTTCCAACTCTAAAGGTATGATATCCTTGGCACCATACACTACAACGATGTGCCAATCACCGTATGAACACTTATGTGATAGGACCACAGGGTGTATGTTAATTGAGTATGCCAATATTTACCATGTTTATTCACTATTTTTCAGAGATTAGCTCAAGTATTTTATTAGAAGCTTCAGATTGGTCATTAGACTAAGGATAGTATGGTGTAGAAAAATGATGTTGAATATGAAACTTTTTTAGGAATTGATTTACCTCTTTATTCTTGAATGATGTGCCATTAATATCAGAAACAAGGGTAGAATGCAATCCAAAATGAGCAATAATATTATTTAGAAGAAAGTTATAGATTGCTTCAACATTCGTGGATCAAAGTGGAATAGCTTTGATCAATTTCATAAAGTAATCAGTAGCAATAATGGTGAATACATGTCCCTTAGAAGAAGGAGGTGATATTTTGTTGATAATATCCAACCCCCATTTTGTGAATGTCCAAGGAGAGGTCTAATTTTGAAGCACTTGAGTAGGGGCACGAATAAGATTGCTATGTTGTTGATACTATAGACACTTCTTGACAAAGGAAAAGGAGTCTTTTTCCATTTTTTTTCCAAAAGTATCCCATGTGAATTAGTTTTAGCACCAGGGATTTACCACCAAGATTTCCACCCCCAAAGCCCAAATGGGCCTCTTGAAGGGCAAGGGGTATTTTTGATTTAGTGAGACACTAAAGAAGAAGACCTTTATAATATTTTTGATAAAGAACATTAGATAGTATAATGTATTGGATTGAAATTTTTTGTATCCAAGTGCGAGCAATTTTCATCACATCATCAGGAAAATTTCTAGTCTTTAGATAATTAGAAATGTAATAGTATCATTCCCCCGAGTCTACATGAGCGCACACTAGAGCATCGAATTTGGTTTGTTCTAAGACAACAAGAGAGTGGAGAATATAAACGACAAAGTGGTATTCTCCTATGCCACCATCTAGAGACACAAGGGATCTTGCACTCATCATTGCATCTACGTGTCATTTTTCTCTCCTAGAAACACTATCTATGATGAAAGAAGAGAAATGATCAAGAAAGGATAAGGCCAAATCTTGATACTAAGATAGATTATTCTACTTGTCTTGATATGTTCCTATAATTTGATTTACAATAAGCTCAGAATTACCATGTATGCGAAGATGTTTAATATTTAAATCTATCACATTACGCAAGCCAACTATATGGGCTTTGTACTCAATGATGTTAGTGCATTGAAATTCTAAATGAAAGGATAGAGGAAGTGGCTTACCTTCAGTCAAGACTAAAACTACACCTGCTCCAAAGACAACTTAGCATCTTGATCCATCAAAATATCTCCTACATAGGTTCATGGTTTACTATTGCTGCCATTATTTTTAGTCACCCTTACAAAAAATTGTGCCCTAGCTTTGAAACAAATTGAACTATTATCCTTTTCACCTTTTCAAACTAGTTTGTAAACCTACATCGGGAATTTCCTAAGTTTTCTAACTTCTTCCCCACCAGACGGTATTAAAAGTCCTACTTATTATCTACTTTATGTCATATTTTTACAATTTGTAAGTGTTAAGTTGTCGAAGGACTTTCTCGATTACTTAATTTTACTGAAGGTAGAAAATAAGAAATGATAAAGGGTGTGGCAGAACTTTGGGGAGTTTTGAAACCATTTTCAATTCCCGATAGGGTTTCCAAAACTTGATTATTCCCATCGTGGACTTTTCAAAACTATCAAGTATCTTGTCTAAAAATATTCCTTTTGAAGAAGTTCACTAAAGGCGAAATCTAAAAGCATATTTAGGGTTGATTTGGAGAAGCGGGTGATGGGTTCAATGTCAAAGCCTATGGTGAACTTCAAAAATATTTGGAAAACTTTATTCTAAATCTGACATTAGTGAATTTTAGCCAATATACATTCTTATTTCATGAATTCATTTATATAAATATAATAACATTCAAAGTGCACAACGAGGTACATTGCAGACATATAAATGAAAGAATACATTTTAAGAAAATAAAAACGCAAAAGTAAAGCCAATAAATTTTAAGAACATTCACATCACAAGATATAGATTTGAAATCCAAAAAGATATATATTCTAAAACATAGAAAAAGAGGTTGGGGGTTCACCAAAACATAGGGTTTTATACTAAATTTGGAACGTTTCACCAAACTTACTATAAATAGAAAGGGTAAAATGGGGTGTAATGAACCTACCTATTTTCTATTTCATTCAGGAAATGAGATCCTCCAATATAGAATTAACTTTCAACCCTTAGGTGAGTCAATTCTATGGAAGATCTAGCAATTTCCTTTATGTTTGTGTGGATGGGCGGTACAATCCAAAAAACACTTTTGGGAGATGAAAATAAAATAGCAAATGACCTCAAATCTATAACCTAAGACCTGATTCATATAGATGAAGCTTAGATCTAACAAAAATAGTCAATTCTATATTTTTTGGATCAGTAGAAGACACTTAAAAATTGCCTCAAAAATCAGTTGCTAAGTGTCATGTTTGATTGCAAAGTGTCCTGAGACTAATTTTTGAGCTAAATTTTTGGGAGCCTCTAAAGACAAATTTGAGATGCAATTTCCCACTAGTCTCACTCAAAAATGACAAAAAATAAATTTGAGATCTGATTTTTCATGATCTTGACAACTTTTCTTGTAACTTTGTGTAAGGTAGGGGGACCAACCACACCAAGGCTCCAAGTCGCAGAGAGCCGAGAGTGGAGGGCTACCCTAACTTACCTCAAAATTGGATAAGAATTATTAGGTCAAGGATAGAGAATGAAGAGCACTCTCAAGTGCTTTTATCACTCTCAACATGGCTTGTTGGCGTCTCTCTAGGGTGTTGGAGTCTGTATGGCCAAACAGTGAAAAAGTACAGTACCGAATGCCAAAAGACCTACTTACAATCTAGCTAATGAAGTTTAACGAATTAAGAAGAATAAAAAAGTACAATAAATGACTATAAATATGATGAAGGAGATGACAAAAATGAAGGTGACGAAGATCAACTCACTAAGAGTCCATTTCACTAGCAAGCTCCAAGCGTGCATGTACCTACACACAACCAAGAGAGGAAAAATCTTGGGGTTGTATAGGGGTTTGCCTAAGTCAAACCCTTGCTTTGGTGTTTCCACCTCCACAGACAGCCAGGAAAGCCACGAGATATAAAATGCGATAAAGGACATAGTAGGAAAGAGAGTATCGAACACTATGAAAAAGCACAATGCTATTCTATCAAACCACAACAAAAGAAGGATAGTGAAGCAATACCACCTCCACCCAAAGGCACTCAAGACCAATGAAGGGAGAATGCAAAACTACGAATTTGGAAAATTCGAAATGACCATAGCAGTGACAAAGGAGGTCTTGCAAGACACCAAAATCACAGCTTCTATGGTAGCACAACACGTTCTCAGTGAAGTTGATGGAGCAGCAAGTTGCTAAGCAATGTTCAAGAGATTGTAGAAGATCATATGAATTTCCAAGAAGATGAAGTGAAAGTGAAAAAAATCCATTTGAAGATGGAAAGGGATGGAAAGAGCCATTTTCAAGTTAGCTAGTCAACACAGAGACATTACGCTTCACCCCCAATGGGGAACATAATGTCCCTGCGGACTCCAGAGGCAAGAATCTGTCAAGGATGACAATGTGCCATGCAAACATCTGTGTGTTGCACGCGTGTCCCTGAGAGAAATTCTCCCATTGAAACAAAGGACAAGCGTCAAGTGGATGCATGGAAAGTAGGTGATGTGGAATTTCTTAGTTGGGTTTTATTTTTCTAAAGTAGGGGGTGTAAAAGGGGAATTTGCAAGAGGAGTGAAAACTCGCTCCTATACACTTTGACAAATTTTGCAACTTTTGTAATTTTTCACTTCAGAGATATCCAATCTTCAATTTTCCTTCAACCTAAACTCTACAACACAAACAAAAGAGGGGGAAAATTGTTTGTTTTTGGTGAATGGGGGTTTGCCTTGGTCAAACCCCATTTTGGTAATTAAACCTTGAGTTGAAATAAAACATGAAAGGAATGATGAATGAACAATGCAATGTTGCAACTCACCAAACCCTTGAATAAACCTTTGGAAATATGAAATGTTGATTTTGATCTTGCATGAAATTAATTAAATGGATGTGGATCTTTATACTTGATATGTGACTTGAATGCTTGCTTGAATCTTTGAAACCTACATCACAATATTAGCTCCAAAAACACGCATTATACTTAAGACCTTGACATGATACTTGAGATATTTATTGTTTCAAAAAATGCTTGATAAATCTTCTCTTGAATGTTCTTGATAATAATATTTTCTCTTGTGAAATCTTTGTTGAAAAATCTCTTGTAAATCTCTAGTTTATTTGATAAAATAACCTTGTATTTATAGGTATATATCCTTAATTTCCCAAAAATTAAACATTACAAGCCAACATTGAAATATGAATTTGGGGTCATTAAAATACCACTAAAAACATGTTTTAAAATGGGTTCAAAGGTCTAGGGAGGACCCATTCACCCGTGGGCGAATGGGTCCCAAGCCCTTATTCCTGGAACACACATTGCTCAAGGTGATTTATTATATGTTGGCATTAATTATTGTCGGGTTTCCCCTTTAAAAAATGTAATTTATTAGGCTGGTAGATGTAAAATAGGGCTTATTAAGGCATAATTAAGTCCAATTCAATTAAGCGGGCCTAAACAAAGTGTGAAAATGTAAAGGAGTACATTTTTTACACTACATTTAGCCCACACTTTAGTGAGAGGATGAGCACAAGTGCACACTCACACTAAAGTAGAAAAATATGTTTCAAGAAGAGTCCAAGTGCACAAATTTTTATGGGATAGGATAAAAAAGATCAAGGAGGTTGCGAAAGCCCCCAGGATCTAAGATCCCATGGAAAACTAGCACAAGATGTATGATATGCAACAACAAGACAAGATATACAAACATACAATGTCAAAGACTTAAAGAAAGAAAGAAAGAAAAAGGAAAAATAAAGGGGTGGATCAAGCCTTGATTGTTTGTCCAACTCGATGTGGATCAAGCCTTAGATGTTTGTCCAAAATCGTTTACAAGTGGAACTCATTGTCCACTATGCAAACAATAATGCACTCACACAGGCTAGTGAAATCCATTGTCCACTAGGTGAGCCCCTAGAAGTGGCTAAGTGAGAAAGGCATGCCAGGTCTACAAGCTCTCACTGTATAATGAGAAATTCATGCAAAGTCTACAGGCTCCCATTTTACTAACCATACCAAAGTTATACCTCCTAATAACTTTGATAAGGTGCCACACAATATGAACTTCGAGCTTTATAAGGCTAGAAAGTTGTGTTATGCTAAGCACTTATAAAAAAATGAAAATAGGATATTCAAATGGGTTTTATTAGTTCATGTAAGGTATCCTCTTAGGGAACATCATGCATAATGTCTCCAAGAGAGGACAAGTTGAGGATAAAAGATTCACAACTTAGGGAATGCAATCTATAGCATCACCACTAAGAGGACTGTCATATGCTCAAAAAGGTTGAATCTTGGAGGGAATCCAACCCAATGTCACCAAGAAGAATACACATCACGTGAATTGAGAAGACCAAACTTTGAATAAAAATTTCATACTTCCTAAGAGATGTATAATATCATGACTAAGAATGGAACATGCAAATGATGAACGGGGGACAATATGCCCCCCACTTAAAATGTCAAAATAATTGCTATGTTGGTATTTTAAGTAGATAGAGAGAAAGAGAGGATCCTTGGAAAGAATATACACCTCAAAAAACTAGTTATACTTGCCCCCCAATCATAGAGAAAAAGACAACCACCCAGATCTATCATGTTGCTTCCAAGAGAGATATGGTTGCACTAAAAATTATACCACCATGAATAGTAATGAGCAAGACACATAAAGCTACTAATTCCACATAGTGATGAGCAACATGATAGGATTAAATTCGGTATCAATTAGAGGAAATAGGTGCATCAACACAAGGAAGAACATCACAATCCTTAAGATGTTGAATTTTTTCACTCAAAGCCTTACATTCATTAGTAGAATGACCATGAATTCTATAATATGCACAAAATGAACTCTTGTTATAGAATTTCTTTCCCGTTCTTGGAGGGAGAGATATCAAGCGAGCTTGGAGAATCTTTGACAAGGTACTCCCATGATCACTAGTAGAAGATGTTCCTTTATTTTGTGACAAAGATATCTCTTTCTTAGTACAAGGTTTCGTACATACACAAGACTCTTTAGATTGTGAGATTTTGTACTCTCCCTTAAAGGAGAGTGTAAAATCTAGTGAACCCCAATCATTACTAAGAAATGTGTTTGAATATGTCCTAGGAGTGATTTGTGTGATGACATTTATATTAAGCAAATATTTATTTGTTTCCTTTGTTTCTTTCAAGGGACAATAACCAAGACCACTAGTTTTTTCTATCAATTCAGGATGCACCAAGGTTAAAGTTGGCTTAGAATAATATTTTGTAATAGTTTTGGTATTGAGTGAAAGCTTTTTTGATGCTTTTGTTTCTTTTGAGGGACAATAACCAAGACCACTAGTGGTTTCTTGTGTGTTAGGCTCTATAGGGATACAAAAACCTTGTTCTCTAGCACCATATCCTTTTCCACTATACCCAAGTTATTTCAAAATTTTGTAACCTCTTCCATAAATATTTTCCATTTCTTTTAGATTTGGTGGTTGTTCATAATCAACTTCACCAAAGTTTTTTGTGTAATTTTTTTCTTCTTCTAAAGTGGTTGAAGTGGATGCTTTCTAAGGTTCTTCCAAATTTTGTGTTGACATTACCATTGGTTCTTTTCCCTTTTCAGAATTTTGTTATGATCTTGTATTCTCCCATGAATGTAGGTGTGAAATCTAAGGAACCCCAATCATCCTCCAATAACTTTGTAACTCTTTCAATATTTTTTCCTTTTTGTTCCTCTTGCATGGGTTCTATTTTGTAGTTGGCATCAATATTTCAAAGGAATTTCCTTGTCTTTCCCAATGTGCAAACTTTTTGGTTTAGGGTCGGCTTTGATTGTATACACTTTTTTGTTGTAGACATACTTCATTATACAATGAAGAGTTGAAGGCACTACATGAATTTTTTGAATCCATGGTCTTATTAAGAGAATATTATATGATATTTCTTGAGGCATAACATGGATAGGAGTTTGCAATGTATCCTTTCCAACTGTAATAGGTAATATGATCACACTAAGCGGTTGTTTTCCTACGTTATTAAACCCATGAATAGACAAAGAATCAAGTTCAATATTGCTTTTATCCATTCCAAGCCTATCCAAAAGGCTTATATCATGAGAGCTTCATTTTTTTTTTGCACTTCCAAAGGAGGTAACTCACTTTGGTGAAAAACAATGTCTAAATTCATTCCTTGAATTATGGGTGCTACATCATTTGGATTTGCACTAGGAGGAACCACAACTTGTTGCAAGGAATTTTGAAGCATGTTATGGTAATTAGGTGAAGCTTGAATAATATCCCATAAGGATATCTTAGCAAGAGTATTCTTAAGTTGTTCAACAAGATCATACTCCTTTCCACTATGTAAAGGAAACGAGGAGAACTGGGAAAGATAGGTTGAGGCAATGGTAATGAAGTAGGAATGGTTTGAGGTTGCCTATTGTTCCTTGTATTATATGTGTGAGCAACAGTATTATAACTCAATTGCTACAAAAAAATTACTATCAAGTTGCCTTGTAAAATTCAAGATAGCTTCTGGAAGTAATGGTTGCTTTTTAGGTGGTCCTATGATAAGCACATGTTTTTTTTTAACTTGAGATTGATATGAGGGTGGGTAGATGGTAATAAGTGTCTTAGGAAATGACTTAGGAGGTCCAATAATTAGAGGACTTGTAGGCGAACTCAAGGGATATCTAATGTTCATAACCTCAAAAGACTTATCCTTATTTTGATGATCTTTTAGTAAATGGGAGTCTAATGTCACCTTATCATCTTCATCTAAGGAATCCACATTAATATTATTTGAAAGATATGTACCAACTCTATCATTTTCTTGTTCCATGATCTCTTCTCTACTAGGAGATATTTTAGGAGATCTTGAGCATGAGAGATTTTCATGACATTGAATGGTTGGATATTTTAAGATAACTTATCATAAGTAAGGGATTCATGTAGAGAAGAATTATCTTTCTTTTCAATGATTTCATCTTTTTGTTCCATTATACCTTCCCATGTTAGAGAAGCATTGGAAGAGGGAGAAACAAGATTCTCATGAATTTCAATGAGTGGTTCTTCTAATAGCAAAATATCTTCACAAGTAGGAGAGATATTAGGAGAAGAAAATATATGATTTTCATGGTTATATGATGACACCCCCTTGTCCAATAATGTATTCCCAAGTAGGAGAGATAGGGGAAGAGAAAAAAATAGGATCGTCATGGCTCTAAATGATTGGATCTTCTAATACCAAAATACCCTTCTCACAAATAGGAGAAAAAATGTGATTGTCATGATTACCCACAATTGCATACTCTTTCACTAAAACATTCTCACAAGTGGGAAAGATATTATGGGATGGGTAAAGGATAGGCAATGTGGTATTAAGGGATGTGTCAATTTCATTGTCTTGCACTAAAAGACCCTCATAACTAGGGAAGATGTTGGAAGAATGACTAACATGCTTTTTAATGTGTAGACACCTGAATTTGACCACCCCCATATGGTAAAATTCACTCTTATATTCCTCTATCCCATATCCATAAGCCATATTAATTAAATAATTTATTATTTGGTTGATATTTCATCTTGTTCCTAATGTCTCCTAAGGTTTTTAATTAATTTATTAAATACCTTATCCCCTTTCTTCTCTAAATTAAATAAATAGTCCAATTTATTTAATTTAGTCACTTTATCCTAATGAATTAAATTAATTTTTAATTCATTCATTTTCTCTCTCATTGTCCCATCCTCCAACATTTCCCCTAATCCTAATTATCCCACTTAACCTAAAATTAAGGTGTGCACATTCCTAATCAAGATTAGGGTCACATCCATAAAATGCAAGTGGCTCACTAATCAGGATTAGCTCACCTAATCCCTCATTTTCACAACCTAAGTCAATGATTAGACCTAACCTAATCCACATGCCATTTATGGAATCCAAACTTATTCAACCCTATTAATGACTTTCTCCTTTTGGATAAGTCATCTCCATGCCCTTTGGAATTTAAAATTCCAATTTATTCCCCTATGCATTTTGAGGAATTTTTAATTCCTCGCATACCCCCATAAGGAATTTTGTATTCCTTTGTTCTTCCCCATGAGGATTTTTGAGGAATTTTTAATTCCTCTCTTGTCCTCTCATTGTACAAATGGACAAGAAACTCCTTTATGAGGAGATATTTCCCATTCCCAAGGTACTTACAAGTACCTCAACCTCACTTCCAATTCATCTTCTCCCTTCCATGTCACCTTCCACATGTCTTCATGAGATGAGTTGAGATGTCTCAAGACATCTCAACTCTTGATCTTCTACCCTAGAACTAATCCTAATGATCCATTTATCTAGAGGAACTTTCCCTAAATATAATGGATTTTTCTTCATTTTGATCATCACACACTTAGCCAACTTGAGAGCACTTGCACTCAAGCCTTCAAGCCACCATTGTTGTAGTATTTTTGATCTTCCATTTTGCATCCAATCACACATCCATGGCCACCATTTCACTCACCATACAATTTTCCACCATTTTCATGTAGATTTTAACCATTTTATCAAGCAAAGGAGCACACAAATCAACATCAAAAGGACCAACCAATTCATCAACTTGGGCAAGGTAAAATACTTGGTTTCTAATATTATTTTGTTCAAGTTCAACTAGGCTAATCGTGAGGTGTCATTTGTGCTTTATTTCTTGCATTTTCCTTTGTGTTTTTGCATTTTTAGAGTAGAATTCACACTTGATCACATTTTTGGCATACCCAGTGGGACCCACATCATGGGTCCTTGAACTTTTTTTTGTTTCCATTTTGCAGGTTCACACTTTTCTTCACTACAGAGGCGACTCCACTCGACGGGTGAACCCACTTGATCGCAAGGGTGAATCTCCTTTAGAATAGGCGATTGTACACCCACCACTCCTTAGAATAGGCGAACTTACATCCCACATATAAGATACAAGTTGTAGAGGTAGATATGCCTTCAACTATACATAGAGGTGAATCTGACACTTGTATGAGTGAACATGCTATACTTACAAAGATGATTTCGCACACACCCATCCTCTCAATAGGTGATTCCACTTAGAACAAGGGAAATCTTGTGACCACTATAGACATGAATATGCCCTCCAAAGGGGCAAACCTATGGTAAACCAACCCTTAAATTTTTTAGTTTATGCTTTTAGTTTGTTTTGGATTTGGGTACTGATCTATTTACTTGCTCATTTGTGCTTGTGGAATTTTTTACTAACAATTTTTGTAGCTTATCTAACGCTTGACGAAGACTAGTGATTGAAATTACTAACTTATCTTCTACAGAATGATCATTTGAAGAGCTTAGTTAGTTTTTGTGTCATTTTCATACTAAATTAGGCACGCTTCAATTTCTTAAAGGGTCAATTAACACTTGTATGTCGTGTTTGGGAGCAGTTTTTTGACATATGCTCTACCCTTGCACCATACGATGAGACTTGGGATCACAAATTGCAAATCATTCTAGCCTTGTCTAGTCTACCTCGAAGTGTTATCTTTCACACATGCTCTCCCCTTGCACCTTGTGCGAGCCTAGGGATCAGAAATTCCTAGCATTTCCTACCCTTTAGTGAGACTTGCCTAGGATTTCATCACTTGGGGGCGATGTCGACCACGTGTTACTGGCAAGGTATATAAAGGGGGAGAACTAAATTTGTACCGCAATCCAGTCATGTCATGTCTAATGAAGCACTGATACTAGGGTGATTCCTAGATAGGTGTGAAGAGTTGGTCCGCATTTCCAGTACCGCACTGGGGCTCTTGATCCACGCTTGTGACAGGATGGTATTCACGGTTGTGCCTCAAGCACCCTCCTATTATATCAAGGACTCCCCTAGTTTCCTATTCAACCTAGTTTAAGACTCGTGTTTTAGCCGCTGCTTGGTGTAGTGTAGGGGATGCAGATTGTACCCCAAAGTTACTCACCACGTACTCCATTAGGTTGAGATAGAAATCCTCATGGTGAACTATGATAGTTCTCGAGGAGAGAGAGAAAGGTGAGCCCATGGTGTTTGTTGATGACCCTGTGCCATTGGATCTCTGATTATCATAGAGCATTAACCCGTCGGGGTGGTGGGACTACATCAAGTTTGTAAACCCTTGATACTAATTCTAGGATTGTGTTTCCTGGCATGTGCTATACCAATGAGTATCTTCAGTCCCGAGTCAATCTTTCCTCACCAACTTCTTTTTTTCTAATTTTTGTCCTTTTCCATAGTCCATCACTTCCCCAGAGGCGAATCCACTTATCACAAAGGTAAATTTACAGTTTGGACAAGAGATCCTGCCTTGCGAGGGGTGAATCTGTGTCTCTGTCCAGTCTAGTCAGTCAGCCCCAATAGGTGAATTTTCTTCTCACAAAGGTGAATCTGCTTGTCTCATCCTTTATGCGACCCTACTCTCAAAAAGGGTGAATCTGCTTGAGTCTTTCGTAAAACCCATCACCTAGATAGGCGAACCCGCCTCTTACAAAGGTGATTCCATGTTTTAGTTTGTACCCTTTCATCCATACACTTGAAGAAATAGGCAGACCCATGTCATAGATAGGTGAATCTGCTTCTAAGTTCGCACCCCATCTATACATTTCAAGATATAAGCGTTCCTGCATCTTACTTAGGAAATCTCTCATTTCATAGAGGCAATCCCACTCCCTCCCATTTGTACATTTTCAGTTTAGGAAAATACATAACCCGTTTAGGCAATCCAATGTTCTAATCCATACAGTTAGAGGGCATAGGTGAACCTGCGAACCCTAGATTGGAAATCCTGCTGCCCACAAGGGTGAACCCATGACACCTAATATAGGTGAACCCATGATTCAAAGAGGTGAATTTCCTACACATAGGGGAAAATACACTTTCCATACAAAAACATAGTGTGAACCCGTTTGACCATTGAAATTCTGCTTTATTTCGAGTATATTCCTGTGATCAAATTTTTTATCATTACCCGATTTCTAGCAATTGCCATTTTTGTGCATTTGCATTTTCCAAAAGTCACCCAATTTTCAATTTAATCACATAGGTTCATCCTAAGACATCATTAGATATCATACCAATCATCAATCAATCAATCTAAATCCCCTAGATGTCAATTTAGGGGCTATTTATCCAATTGGGTTAGTTAATTGACCCTAATCGTCATCACCCATACTCACTTAGGAACATCATCCATCCTAAGTAAGTAATCCTTTGTGGCCTCATCAATCTACTTCCATATAGAGGTGGATTTGTGACATAATCATCCTTTTTATCATTCAATCTAATTGTCAGTATCTTGCATCATTTAGATAAGCTCTTGGGTCTAGTCCGGACTTAGTCCTATCATCTAATCCAATCAATCAATCTAATCAAATCCTATCCAATCGACAATCCATAATCATCTTATTGATCATCCAATCAATTGGTCCATCATCCTAGGAATCCTTTAGTTAATCATCTAGGACATCATCACTTAGGTGCATCTAAGAGCTTCACCTCATTGTTATCTTTTGGTCATCCACCTTTTCATGCCTATTACCACACAATCACAAGAAAAGAAACTCATGGAACTACAAAAGTCTCAAGCTAGTCAACAATAGTATCCTCCTAATCAACCCAGTAATAGAGGGTCACAACACTCTAGCATCCCTGGTCAAGATTCAGGAACTAAGGGTATGGTCAACCAACCTAAGTTAATCATCGATGAATATCTTAGTGATCCTACCAATTTCCAAATGATCGATCGCCTCCTTACTGAGTATGGAGATAAGATCCTTGCTATGCTACTTATGAAAGGTACTAGACCGCCCCCTGGGTTTGACATGTCGCATTTTGTTAGCACCGTACCTTCTCAACCATAGGATCCTCAAAGATATTAAGCTAATCAAGGACCATTAGTCCCTCAGGCTCCTTAGGATACCCCTCAAGACACATGGTATCAACCTGGATTTGAAAATGATGTATGTTATCGCATCCCAATTTATTTGATGGGTGTGGCACTTGAAGTGAATAATCTGCAAGCTCCTGGTAATCCACAAGGTCCTAGTAATCTGCAAGTTCATGCCCCCACAACATCCGCACCACCTCGCCCACCAAATCAATCAAGTCAGTCATCAATGAACACTGGGGGAAATATATCTAATCCATTTACTATTGTGCCTCCTCATATACCCCTCATCTACACATGTTTGTTAAACCCACCACCACCACCATTTAATCCTAGTAATTTTGGTCCACAACCATCCCCTTATCATCAACCCCAATCACCATCAACATCAACCTTAGGGTAATCCACAACCTCCACATCAACCTCAAGATAATCCACAACCTCAACATCAACGTCAGGGTAATCCACAACCTCAACATCAACCTCAGGGTAATCCACAACCTCAACATCAATCACAGGTCACACCGCAACCAAAACAACCACCTTACCATCAACCACAACAACAACCACCATTGCAACCTCCACATCAACCAAAAATCACTCCACAACCATAGTAACCCCCTTCACAACACCAAGGCAACCCTGCAACGCAATACTAATACCAATCACATCCCCCACCTCATTATTTCTCACCTCGTTGTTATCAATCACCTCTACAAAACACTCATTATCAGCCACCTCCTCCACCAAGAACACCTAAAAAACAACCTACCACATCCAACCCCAATCCTAATTATTATTACTATAACCAACAACAATTCCAACAACCTCCACATTACATTAACCCTCAGCAGCCCCCACATCAGCAAAAACCTAATCCACAACCACCTCCGTGCATCCCCCAGCAACAACCTACATACGATTATCAGTCCAATCCATCATATCACCAACATGTTCCATCCCAATAGTAGGGTGCCTCTTCATCCTACTATCAAGCACTACCCTCACAACAACAGATTTACACCAATCCGCAACCCACTTACACTGGCTAATATCAACAAATTCCTTCATATCCTCCACTGTCATATGACCACTTGCTTCCACCTCCACCTTCATATCAACAATATTCTCCCTATGATCAAACCAATCCAATGGGTCCTCCCCCATCCACACCAATCAATAAAGAATGGGAAGACATGAAAGTTTCCTTAAAAGACTTGTAAGCTGGCACCTCAAAGAAGTCATTTAAATTCGAGGACATTTGTCCCTACCCATTTGATCCATCGATTTCCATAATTCCTTTCCTGAAACATTTTGAAATTCAAAAATTTGATAAGTATAAGGGAAAGGAGATCCTCAAGACCATCTACATGATTTCTACATGCATTTTTCAGGAGGTTCTATACAATGATAACTACCTCCAACTATTTCCCCGAAGCTTAACATGACAAGCTCTAGAGTGGTTCTTGTGCCTTCCACGTGGATCAATCTCCACCTTTGCTGATTTGTCAAAAATGTTTTTCACACACTTCTCATTCAATCTAGAGAAGGACATAGACACCATGGATCTCCTAAAGGATAAACAACATGATGGAGAAAAATTTGCAAGCTACCTGCAAAGGTGGCGAGCTCTAGCTAGTTGACTTAAATGCAGTATTCCTAAGAAGGAGTTAGTAGGAATCTTTGTCACAAAATCCCATCCTGAGTTGGCCCATAACTTGCGTCTCCATTGTGTGACTACCTTTGCAGAGGTAATTGAAAAGGGGACCACCATTGAGAAGGCTCTCATTGCTAAAGGGCTTATCAAAATCTTCAACCAAGATAAGGATACACAATCTGGGGATAAGTCATGCTACTGGAATAGGAACAAGAATGATGTTAATGATGATGTCATAGAAACTAAACATATCCAAGTAGATAACACCTCTCAGAGGCCACAAAATTCCTCTCAACCACCACCAGTCACCAATGTTATATCCATGCCACAAGATGCACTCACCAATGTTATAACCAAGGGAACACCAAATGTACATTCACTCCTTTAAGAGAATCCTTAGATGTAGTATTCAAGAGGATAGTTCAAGCTAATGTGGTTACTTATCTTGTCACCAAACCTCTTGACGAGTCGAAGCCAAAGCCTAATTGGTATAGAGAAAATGAGTACTATGATTACCATCAGATCAAAGGTCATTCCACGAACAAGTGTCAAGGTCTTAAGGGCTATATCCAAGATCTTATTGATCAAGGAGATATTCTAGTTGAGGGAAATCAATCAACCTTGGCTAATGCTCAATTACAAATATTCCAAAATGCATCCCCAAGCACAATCAGGGCCCTAGCACGTCTAATGCCAACACTAGGTATAATAACAATGGTCAAGATAATGAAACCAACAATATAATCTACAACAAGGTTCCTTTTAATTAAAATAATATTGTTGGATCCATTACCCAAGTAGACCCATGTGTCTCCATGATTTGGGTAAAAGGTAAATACCCTCAATGTGTTATCAACACTCGTAGAACCCACATATCTATTCCAGAACCTTCTACTTCATCCCAACCAACACTTGTAAGCTCACAATATAATAACCTTGACCATCTTGGAAAAAATCCTACGCAAATATCTATCTTGGATCTGTTAAGGTCTTCCCCAATCCATCAAGATATCCTCACTAAAGCTTTACAAGACACTCATGTATCGAATGATATAGACCCCACTCAATTTCAGGCTCTTGTGGGACATTTTTCATCTACCTATGAGTTGTGCTTTACTCAACATGATATGCCACCCATTAATCCAACTCATAATCGTGCCCTCCACATTGAAGTCCTCATGACCAAACATAAGGTTAAGAAGGTTTTGGTAGATAATGGCCCTGTCCTTAATTTGTGTACTTTGAAATTCATAAAATAGGTGGAGTATACTCACACTGACTTAGATAATCAAGTGATCACAATTAAATCCTATGATAATGCAAAAAGAGATTTAGAGGGCATCATTTTCCTCCCTATTTAAGTTGGTCTAGTTGTACAATATACCACTTGTCATGTCCTTGATCTAGACTTACCATACAACCTTCTCCTCGACCGACCATGGTTTCATGCCATGCAAGCCATCCCATCCACTTACCACCAATTTTTGAGGTTCCTGCATAATGAGGTTGAAATTACTACCCATGCTAACCCCCAACCTTTTGATTATTTTCGTGCTCTTGAGGCATCTTTCCCACATTCATGCCATTGTTCAGGAATAGAAGTGGGAACTCCTTAGGCATCACCCTCCATTCCATCTCCCGCTCCATCTTCTAACACATCCTCGACTCCATCTTCCACATCTGAATCCACCATCACCAAAGTCTAGATTATTGACAAGGGTTATGGGGAATACGAGATGCATATTGTGCTTAACGTGGGAACAATGCCTCCCTCCCCTCACACTTATGGTCAGTCGTCTGAGTCTTTACAAAAGGTAGAACAAGTAACTAAAACAATCAATTCCAAGAGTGTGGGTTCCACTACGTTTTAGTCTCCAGGCACCTTACAAGATCAAATGGATGAGGACATCAACCAATGGGTTTACATCAGAGAAGAACCCGAGCCTTCACTTCCCTTTATTAAATACTTCCTAGAAGTCTATCCCCACGCTTCTAAGTTAGGAGAAAATTATAATTATCATGGGAGGGATTGATTTTGATGAACATGAAATGAAAAATCCTATTGAAACACCCACACATCCTAAACACCTAGGTATCGGCTGTGACAAGAAATAGTTGGAATCCATTGCATCCCCTAGTACTTCAAACAACATTAACTTGGAAACCGATTTTCTTGAGGACATCCCTGAAGAGGAGGCCATCATACTTTCTTATGGCGATTTGGATCTCCCTGACCTCTTTGAATCCACATCTATTTTCTCCATCAGCTTTTCACTTTGTCACCCTGACATCATTGATTGGGACCTACGAGGGAGTACACCAATTGATATATTTCCCTAGGAGGAGGCATATGTACATATCATGGGATTAGAAGAAAACCATGGAGTCTAATTTGGGGAGGATGAACGCCCTAACTGCAAAAGTAAAAAGAAACAAATCAAAAAAAGGTCATCTAGTGTTAGCCTTTTACTCATCTCCTATGCAAGGATACAATCTTCAAATGGGATTATCCATGCCAATAGGGCTTTGATAAAATCAAAGAATATCTTGCTAATCTACCTATTTTGATGCCCCCCATTCTAGGCAAACCATTGTTATATATTTCAACTACTACAATTGCACTAGGGGCATTATTGGCCCAACGTGATGAATCTTCAACAAAAAGATCCATTTAATATATTAGCAGAACATTAGTGGGATATGAGCTCAATTATTCTCCCATGGAAAAAACTTGCATGTCGATTGTCTTCAGTTCATAGAAGCTTTGGCATTACATGCTCAACCACCCAATAAAATTGATATCTAAAGTTGACCCCTTAAATACCTATTATCAAGAACATCATTGACTGGCCTCATGGATAAATGGTTCATGCTCCTTAGTGAATTTGGCATCGAGTATGTAGATTGTAAAACAATTAAGGGGCAAGTTATTGCTAGCCAGTTAGCAGATGCTCCCCTTATGGTTGCTTATCCTTTGGTGACAAAATTTCCATATGAGACTGTATTCACTATTTCAGAATCAAATACTTGGACGCTATACTTTGATGGGTCATACACTCAAAATTGGGTAGGTGTTGGTATCCTCTTCGTCACTCCACAAGGTGACTATATCTCCAAGTCATTCAGATTGGCTTTTCCATGCACAAACAATATTGTTGAATACAAATCTTTGATTACAGGTCTTAGAATTGTAGTCCAATGGAACATAACTCGTCTTTGTGTTTATGGAGACTCCCACCTCATAATCAAATAGGTCAATGATGAGTTTCAAACAAAAGATAATAAGTTGTGTCCATATAAGCATATGGTCGATGACTTCAAGAAGTATTTTAGTCATATCATGTTTGAAAAAATTCATAGATTACAAAACAAGATTGTTGATGCTATGGACACCATAGGCTCTCTCATTAATGTGCCTTGAGATTGAACAGATTGTGAGTTCTTGGTTGAGCAGTTACTAATCCCAACATATGACATTCCAGAAAATGAAATGGTGTGCGACATTGTAGGTCCCCAGTCTACCTAGTACCATGATATTTACACCTACCTCCATGACAACATTCTCCCACCAAATCTTAATCACAATCAACATAAATCCTTCATCCAACACACTTCCTATTACACTATTTTGGGTGATACACTTTATCATAGGGGGTATGATGGCACTCTTCTTCAATGTTTGAGTGAATCAAAATCTCATGTTATGTTAAATGAAGTGCATAGTGGTGTTTTTGGGGCCCATACTAACGGAATGGCCCTAGAAAAGAAGCTTCTCAAAATTGGTTACTATTGGCCAACTATGGAACATTATGCTTGTGAGTTTGTCAAAAAATGTGTGATGTTAGCAACATGCGGACCTAATCCATGCTCTCGTGCAGGACCTACAACCTATCACTACACCATGGCCTTTTTCAAAGTGGGGTCTAGACTTGATAAAAAAGACTACCCTCCATCATCCAATGGCCATACGTTCATAATCACCACCACCAAATATTTCACTAAATGGGTGGAAGCAATTCCACTTTCCCAAATCACCAATGTCCAAATATCCAAATTCATCCTTTACCATATTCTTTGTAGATACGGTATCCCTGCCACCATCATTACCAACAATGGAAAACCTTTCAAAAACTAGTATATGCGACACCTATGTGAAATATACCACATCCAACACCATTGGTCCGCACCGTATTACCCCCAAGGTAATAGATAAGTTGAGGCTACCAACAAAACTCTAATCAAAATCCTCAAGAAGGTTGTCAATAATTTTGGTCATGATTGGTACCTCCACCTTAATCCCGCCCTTTGGGCATACCAAACATCCATCCACACCCCCATTGGTGCAACCCCATACTCCCTTATCCATGTCCCAAACACCATCTTAACGATAGAAGTCGAGATCCCATCACTCTGTATCTCTTTTAAGAATCTAATCAATGATGAAGACTCTCGTGTTGCTCATTTGAGTCAGCTCAAGCTCTTAGATGAGAAGTGTCTTAAGGATTACAATCATCTTCAGGCTTATCAGCATCAGCTTAGGAGGAGCTATAATAAGAAGGCTCATCCTCATCAGTTTCAGGTTTGTGATCTAGTCCTCAAGGAGAATCAACGCACCCAACAGTATCAAGAGAAGAAAGGAAAGTTTGAAGTTAACTAGTTGGATCCATATGTCATCACTACGAAGTATTGTTCTAGGGCATATCATCTTTCTACACTTGAAGGAGAACCCTTGGAGGAACCCATCAATATCATGCATCTAAAACGGTTCTATATCTAAGTCAGCTGGGTTACCCCATCTAGAAAATACCAAAAAAGTAAAAAACTCAAAAAAATAGAAAAAATCAAATCTGTCAAAAAAATCTAAAAATATTAAAGAGAAATAAATTGTCCAATGGTGAAAACCACCCCTGGTGGTTCCTTGGATAAGTATGTTTGGTGAAAACCTAGCAACAAGCACCATTCATAGAGGGCTTAATCATTATCTACTTTTCATCTCGGTTTCTTATATGTCTGCATCTCCATCATCCTATCCTAACATCCTATCACATCTATCATCCATCAGCATCATATCATCTGCTGCTTGGTGTATTTTGATTGAGCATTAAACTATTTCAATTTTGGCTATCCTAAATCCTGAGCTTTTTATCACCTATATTTGGTGTCACGTCGTCGATCTTGCCTCCCCATCTAGGATCCTCCATCATGTCCTTTATCATTAGGTCTCATGTTGTCCTCAGTCCTTTTGTCAAACTACGTTGCCTCTACATTTTCACATAGGCAAGGCCATCTTTGATGCACCCTTGAGGCTTTGGTATGTCCTTTTGCGTTAGTCCCCATCATTCATCTGTCTAGTCTTGGTTGTTATCTATCCATCTGAGTCTTCATCATCCTCTTTCTGCTCTATCCATCATCTGTTGTCAATCCTTTTATAACACTACGAGATCTATGTGCTTTCATGTAGGCAAGGCTAATCTTTTGATCAACACCCGAGACCCTAGTTTTTTCCTTAGGGTGTGTCTTGGTTTTGCATCATGTCATTAAGTGTGTCCCTATTTAGCTGATTACTAACAACAAAATCCATTGGTACCATGAGATTCAATCCATTTTGAGTATCATGAGTCATGTCGATCAAGCAATCTACCTCCATCTATCTTTGGTCTTAGTAGGATGGATCCTTCCTCAAGTCAGACCACATCAATCACATCCACCTATTGGTCCTATGATAAAGGATATTTGAAATTTATTGTGATCTTTTGGTTCTTTTGCAGTTTTTTTATCTTTTGAGCTTCATATTATACCTCTTCAAGGTCGCCATGATCCATCATATCATGGTGCACTTTGAACGGTAGACATAGGGGCATATCTTGATTTGTTGTGTGATTTTGTCTTCCTGGTTGTCATGTGTAAGACCCACCAAGATCCTTTTGGTCTTGTGTTACACTAGGGCATCCTTTGTGCTTGTGGTTATCCCAACATCAAGTCTGACTAAAGCCCCCATGTCTTTGGGGTGTTGGAATAACCTCTTGTTTGTTGTGTCATTCCTATGCATTGGACACTAATTGGCCTTGGTTCTTCATACCCTGGCATCGCATGTCCTATGCTATAGTAAAATTCAGTGCTCCTGATATGATAGAATGGCATTAGATCTGCATTTCATTTATCTTCCCAATGCATTTCATTTGTCCTAATCCATTTCCCCTAACCCATGATCTTTGGTTTTTGGTTGCGCAAATGATATCCCCCCACCTATTCTTCCTATTAGTGTCCCTAAATTTTTTGATAGGTGCATTGTATCACCCATCATTATTCATTCCACTTTGCATTTTTTTATCCCTTGGAATCATTTCATTGCATTGCATTAACCATTTCATAATCATTTCATTAGGTTTCATTGTCCATTTCATTATCACCATCATTTTAAGTTGTTTAGATTAATATAGATTTGTTATTCTAAGCATCTTAATACATTCCATTATCCATCTCATTACCATTCAGTTTCATTGCATTATTAATTTTATTATCCATTCCATTATTAGTGTGCATTTCATAATCCATTTCATTATCATTCCATTAGGTTTCATTATCATCTCATGTTGAATTTGGGTTTTCATTTTCATTTTAAGTTTAGATTTGTTAGTCTAAGCATGGGTCAATGAGTGATGGGCAAGGTCGTTGATTTCACAACTTACATCATTTAGTTAATTAATTATCGAACCGGGTGTGTCTCAAAGCTATATGCAATAAGGATGTTTGTCACGGACTTTTGGGGGGGTTTGCACTATAAATAGTGACTTCAGGTGTTGATTTGGCTCCTTCAGGAGCTTTCAAGAGCTCTCAGGAGCTGAACTTTAGCGACTAATTCCTAAGGATTAATTCCATCTTATTTCCTAATTTAAAGTTTTTTCAACTTATTTCTAACTTCCTTTGACTTGATTGAAACCGATTCATGGAAAAGACTAACATTTATCTTAATTCTTAATCTAGAATTCGAAATCCAAATTTAATTCTAATTTACTTCAAAATAAATCTATCTTAAGTTTTGCTGGAAAATAAATGTTATTTTAAAGAACAGAAATAAATTGCAAGGAAATAATGATTAATCTAGAAAACATAAATACTAATTTCCATGAATAGATTCTAAACAAATTTCAATTTCATCATTCCATAAGTTCCCATCATTGTTTTAATTAAACTTAACAGATAATTACCAAATTTAATTCCTACAAACAACATCTAAATCTAATTAACTCAATAAACCTTACAACGAATCTAACAAATCATTATAATCATGATGAACTAAACTTAAAGGCGATTTAAACACAATTGTTGAAAATGATTCATACAAACTTAACATTCCAGATTTAACATCTAACACTCTAGATTTAATATTAATGAACATAAATAACATAAACTCATAAAATACCACACAAGATCAATTCTTTTGGTTGAACGAGCCTTGCGCTTCCTCTGGTAAGATCTCTTAACACAGTAATTCTAGTTAACTTCTTATCTTCATTCAAAATGATCAAATAGGGACGCAAAACAGAGTATTGCAATCATTACAAGATTTCAGTCGAAAAATTATCTAACTCCTTTCTAAATCCTAAATATGGATATTTATAACTATATCCTTATTGAATTCAAAACATGGCGTTAACTGCCAAGATTCAAGGCGTCTAAACTAAAGATTTAAGTAAAACTAAAATAAGACCAAGAATAGACATAGAGAGAAATGCCAGATCAGCATTGGGACTAGAAGTTCCTAAATTGACTAAAAAGAAGTTGATTTGGACTTTAGTGATTCATCATCCAGCTGAACCAATCAATGGTGTGATTGTCTTCATTTGATTAAACATGGAGTTTAACTTTATCATTAGTCTTTTGAATACCCTGAATAAAACCCTTAAGAAAAGGATACCAATTATGATAGTAAAAGATTAAAACTGCATAATTAACTCATCAATATCATCACAAAAGCAATGCATTTAATATAAAGCATTACCTTGAATATATCTACCAAATTAGCCAAACAGAAAGCAAAGTAAGTAAATATATTAGTCTATAGTCTACCTCCAGTCATGTTAATTAACAAAAATAACAAGTCTTTTAAACATAAAATGACTTATATGAAAGTATCTCTGACCCTCTCATCAATGAGTTTGACTTGTAAAACTACACATAATTGATGAGCTTAAGGGGCTCTATAATGAATGGTCCATAAGGCACAACACTTGCTAAAGGTTTTGCAAATTGCGTTGCAAGCTAAGTGGGCTTAACCTTGGAGAAAACTCCATGGTTAAACCTGCTTGAGCTAGAGTAGTATTGGGATGGGTGACCTCCCGGGAAGGCCTAGTGCTTCACCTCTATCAGCATCACCTAGATGCAATGAGTGTGGACCATTCATTATCATGAGAGATGGGTTCTTGTGAACCACTACTCATGAATCAAGGGTCAATGATTTTGACTCGTAAAGCTACATAGTTGAATCATAATAGCAATATCACAATTTGACACGTGGAAAATACATCCTACTTATCAATTGATGAGCTTAAGGGGCTCTATAATGAATGGTTCATAGGGCACAACACTTTCCAAAGGTTTTTCAAATGGGGTTGCAAGCTAAGTGATCTTAACCTTGGATAAAACTCCATGGTTAAGCGTGCTTGAGCTAGAGTAGTACTGGGATGGGTGACCTCCCAGGAAGGCCCAGTGCTTCACCTCTGTGAGCATCACCTAGATGCAATGAGTGCCAAGTGGATCATTCATTATTATGATAGATGGGTTCTTGTGAACCACTACTCATGAAACATGGGTCAATGAGTTAGACTCATAAAACTACATGATTGAATCCTAAGAGCAATATCACAATTTGACATGCTATGGAAAATACCTCCTACTTATCAATTGATGAGCTTAAGGAGCTCTATAATTAATGGTTCATAAGGCACAACACTTTATGAAGGTTTTGCAAATGGGGTTGCAAGCTAAGTGGGCTTAACCTTGGATAAAAATCCATGGTTAAGCATGCTTGAGCTAGAGTAGTACTGGGATGGGTGACCTCTTGGGAAGGCCCAATGCTTCACCTCTATGAGCATCACCTAGATGAAATGAGTGCTAAGTGGACCATTCATTATCATGAGAGATGGGTTCTTGTGAACCACTACTCATGAAACATGGGTCAATGAGTTTAACTCATAAAACTACACAGTTGAATCCTGATAGCAATATCACAATTCAACACACTGTGGAAAATACCTCCTACTTATCAATTGATGAGCTTAAGGAGCTCTATAATGAATGGTTCATAAGGAACAACACTTGCTAAAGGTTTTGCAAATAGGGTTGCAAGCTAAGTGGGCTTAACCTTAGAGAAAACTCCATGGTTAAGTGTGCTTGAGCTGGAGTAGTACTGGGATGGGTGACCTCCCGAGAAGGCCCAGTGCTTCATCTCTATGAGCATCACCTAGATGCAATGAGTGCTAAGTGGATCATTGATTATTATGAGAGATGGGTTCTTGTGAACCATTACTCATGAAACATGGGTCAATGAGTTTGACTCGTAAAACTACATGGTTGAATCCTAATAGCAATATCACAATAGTCTAAGCATCTTAATCTATTTCATTATCATCATAATTTTAAGTTGTTTGGAATAATAGGGATTTATTATTCTAAGCATCTATTTCATTACAATTACATACATATAATCCACCCATGTCATTATACATATTCATATTTCATCCATTATGCATATCATAATCCACATTCATGTCATAATCATACATCCATAATTAAACATTACAATGACATCCATGAAAATTCACATCATACATTAACACATGTCATAATCCCATATGCATACATAATAAATCATCATCACATCACATCCTGCATCACAACTCATTAGTGGCATATCCATATCATAAATTATAAGCCATAAAGCATCACATCCTGCATCAAGAAATGTTAGACATAATCTATAACATCCATATCATGCATGTCATCATAAATACATTTACCATCATCATAATCACATACATCCATCATAATCATAATCATACATATATGCATCACAAATATCAAATCCTCACATACACATCATATATAGGACATCGTCATAATCCATCATGCCATATATATAAAAATATAAGGTTCACACAATCCATAATGTAAATTCCATAATGTCCATCATAAATTCCATGATCACGGTCCATATAGGTTCCATCAAATAATACATACATGTACAGAAGAGTCAAAATGTACAAATGAATATGAGTACATCAGACACATCATGGTGTCCTAAATCGGAAAAAATAAATGAATCCCTGACTCAATCTATCTAAAAATCTGTACAAAAGAATTTGTATGTCATTTTTGCATCTATGTACACTCTCCACTGGGGTAGTTGTCAAAATGGGACCTTGTACCTATCCCCCTATCCTCCTACCACTACTGTCTACATCTGACTGTTGTGGTGAATCTAACACATATCCCCTGTCACATGGTGGTGTCTCTTGATAGTCACTAAATCCTCTAGACTGTGTCGGTCTTGAATGTAATGGTACTAGCCTATGTGCAATCGCATGTACATATGGGGGCACCCTCTGTGCTGGATCAGGCATGACAATATAGTATGCACCCATCCAATACCTGACCCCCATCCTTGCGTCATCTATCCAACTGCATGTATCCATTCCTGATCTCTTTCCATTCTATACCCGTCATGCTACTACTACAGCCTCCCCCTCTCTAGATCCCAGGTATCTTGGGGCTAATATCATACTCTATACCTACCCCTCTGCTTACTCTTTCTATCTGACCGCATCATCCCTCTCACCCTGAAGTCGTTGGACCTCTCCACGTAGCCTCTATGCCTCTGTTACTACTCCATCATCTGCTATTGGTTGTGCCCCTTGCATCCTATTCACCTCGGCCTATAGCCTTTCTCTCTCTGCATTTGACTGCACGAGTCTCTCCTAGAGGATATAGATACGAGCCTATGCTCCTGCTAATATCATGGTATGATCCTCTACTGGTGGTGGCTAGTATACCACTATCGCCCTCTCCCCTACCTTCGGCAAAACTACCTCCATCTCCACTCTCCCCTCCTTCTATGTTGCCTGCTCCTCCCCCTATCTTTCCATCTGCCTTCTCCATTGGGGTCTCACATCCTCCTCCTCCCCCTCATCTCCCCACCCCACTGTCAGCTTGATAGGTTGAACTAGGGTAATCCTCACATGGCATCTCCCGTACCACCATGTTGTGTACCTATTTGCCACTCGCACAGCATCTGGGCCTCCTCTCCATCCCCATATCACCTTTGGGAGATAATCCCACTCCTTTCGAGAAAAAATTCCATGTATTGTTATCAATCAGATATGCACCCTTTGTCAGATTTGTAGAAAATTAGACTATCTGTTGAAACATGGAAACTCTTTTCAGATGTGGGTGATCTATGCAAAAAGAGAATCTCCAGAGTGAGTTGGTTCTCTGAATGATGAATATTATTCTAAGTAATTTCTAGGAAAAGGGATAGAAGGATGACTAAAATTAAAACCTATGACTAACAGATGATTTTCAATACTTGATAATGATTTAATGATAATTCTGATTTCTTCCTCACAAACAGCTTTCAAAAAAACACAATATCTCACAACCTCTCATGAACAATTAACACAAATAATTTGCATGAAGACTTGATTTTAAATACAACATGAAACCTATATTTTTGAACTTTCTGCATCAAGAATTATAGTCTTAGGACATAACAAGGACTCTGTGAACAGAAATCGCAATATAACATCAAACTGAAACTACAAGTAGACACAAAATTGAGAAGTAGGAATGTTGTTTTTATTCAACTGAAGGAGTATGCCAAAATCTGTGTGAATTGAGTACAAAATGAGTATATAAGCTCCAAAATGTGTGAGAGCAAGAAACTGAAATCTGAACTCAGAAGAAGAGAAAACTAAGTTTTCTTCAAGATATAACCCTCCAAACCCTAATCCGATCTCACAAAGAAAGCTCAAGGAAAGGCATTAAAACTATCTAAAAAGTATGCATAAAAGCAGAAAAAAATAAAAACACACTTTTTCCATGTTCATACTGTCCAACCTCTAAAAATAGACAAAATCTATTTTTAAAGTGAATAAAACAACTTATCTCTCCAAGAGGAATCTCAAATCCGACCCAAGAAAAACTTAACCCCAATCTGCTAAAAATAGAAAAGAGATAAAACCATCTACTTTATCCTTGCTTTACATAATATGCAGATCTTATACTTTCTCAATCTGACCTAATTTTGCAATTAAAGATTGTTTTGAAATCTTTTGCAAAAACTTACAACCTATATCTCCATTACAAATCTTGATTTTCTCAAAAAATCATAAAGACATACAAAGCACAACTCTCCTCATCAATATCCTAATTGATTTTCTTGAAAATCAATTGAAAATAAAATAATCCCTAAATATGAAAGCTCATCTCCAAGGCAAAACTGATTATATCACTCTTCTTTTAATTGATCCTCTCCAAAATCAATTAAAAAAAAACCCTAAGTCAAAATTAAGATCTCATTATAGTTTTATTACGATGTTTTTGACTTAGGATTTGATTACCTTCAAAACCAAAGACAACGAATCGGCCACCACTATGTGTATTTGATTTGGGCATTGATAATTTAAGAAAAAACTAAGGGAAAATCCCTAAGTCGACTTAGGGTAAAGCAAAACCCTAATGAACAAAATGCGAAGAATGCCCTATGTTTTCGCATCATTTTGCAAAGTGAACTTTGGAGAAATGATTCTCTGCATGAGCCACCGCCATGGAAAGGTTAGGGTTTCATCTTTGAGACTTGATTCAAGCTCACTCCTATTCGATTTGATCATATTCAACCTCCATAACTCAGGGTAAGTGTTTTCTCCTGTATCCATTTCATTCCTTGGCTTCTTTGATGGGAATAAAAGCCTCACTGGTCGCGGCCATGAGATAAAGATCTGATGAATTCTTTACTTTTTGTGCTTGCTCTTGATACTCTGTGTTTCTTGAGGGAGTTCGAGCTTCGAGCTTGGAGTTCCTTGTGAATGTTTTGGCCACCATGATGAGAGCTTGTCTCTTAGTTCTTGAAAGCTCTGTAGAGCTCTAGTCGTGGCTTATATATTCTCCCACAGGCATTAAGTGGTAAGCTCTTGTTATTCTATTTGTCTTTCTGTAAAAATAAGATTAAAAAACTTCATATACTCCAACAAAGATGTTTTTATTTAAAAACTTAAAGGCCATCTACAGGTCGCGCCATGTATGAGCTCAAATCCAGATTTCTGTAAAGATTTCCATGTATTTGATTTCCATTTTTCTTCAGGTAACCTCAAATCTGATGGAACTTTCATGAGTTTCTTCCAATTGTGAAATGATAGATCATTCAAGAGCTAAAAACTCTTCTCCAGGCCGTGCCATGAGCATACTTGTTAAGAGCTTTCTGAGCATTTTTGAGCTTGACCCAACATGGTTTTCCTGCTCTTTTTCACTTTCAGAAACAAAACTAAACATGGGAATTCATTGTTTTGAAGAAAACTCACCTATCTTTGTTATCTCCTCCATTGAAGCTCGAACCCCGTGATTTCTCTTACTTTCTATTGTTTCTCATAAAAACCTTGACATGGGTATGTCAGAAAAATGGAATATCTTGTCTTTAAATTTGAAACCCTAATGTGGGTATTTAGAATTCGAACAAGAACCTGTATATTTAATATTTATGCAAAAACTGGGCTCGACCCATCATGGCTTTTTTTGGCATTTGAACTCTTCAATTTTCACCATATGGGTATTCATTGTTTGTGAAGAAAATGCATTTCTGGATGTTTCTTGTTGAAAGCCCTTACATGGGTTCATGAAATTCTGGAAAAATTTGTCTTGGATTTGATTTTCACATAGCATCCTGTACTTTAAATATACTGAACCTTCAAGTATCTTTTGTTTACATTTTCAATTGCCATTATAATGTTGTTCCCTCCTTGCACATAGAAATCTCTTTGATTTAAATTTGTAGATTAGTTGCTCTAATGCACTCATAGTTATGCTCTTCATGGATGCACTCCAAACCCTCATTCATACCTTTTCCTTTGTAAACTCTGCTCATTCTGGAAATGACTTTTTACTTGTTGTACCACTATTTGAAATACATGATAAATGAGGAAAGAAAACTTTAAAAATAGTGCACTCTTGGACTATTTCATTCCACTGTCAGCCAAAAATATTGTATCTAACACACCTGATCATTGTATTCTATACTTACAAACAAGTTGATTGCTCTACCACCTCATAGATGACTGAATTGTTCATGCATTTTATTAGATGCTATCACTATTTCTTATCTAGCACTCTTCATGCATTTTTATGCTCCATTTAATAAAATTGTTCCATGCACTTGCTCTCCTCTGTAATGAAAATCTGTAACATTTCTCTTCGTTGAGGCATTATGTATTCCTGTTCACTATCCTCGATTGTGAGAAAGAACACTGTTGAACCTTGCATAATATCATGAAAATGATGAACAAAATACTATGGCAGCAATGTTGAGATTTGCAATCAGTTGAATCAATTGAGCTCAATTAATATAATTGTCCACCTATAGCCTTCAGAAAGCACCCATTGTTTGTTATGAGTGGACCATTGGTTTGATGGCTTGACAAATTAACTCTCTTTTACTCTTTGAGTTGCACAATACTTTAATACTTAGCCCCACCTATAACGTATGCAGAGCAGCATGTCGAGCTCTACCCTTGTGGGAACCTGTTTTCCTCCACATGCTTGGTCTTCAAATGATAATCACCTTCATGATTTTCCCTATACCTGCACAAAGAAACAAATAATGTTAGCATAAAACAATGACAATATATGATGATGTTGATGTATCTCTTTTTCAGCTCATGTTTATGCACTTCTCTTGGCTATTTCAGTGTATGATCAGTAGCATACTACATTATTTTTGATGGTTCATGTAGGTATATTCATATTCAGAGCTTTTAACATCCCTCTCTTCCTTCCTACAGGTCAATGGAGCTCGAAGAAGACAAATGGTTTACCACTTCTGCGTCATCCATCAATCAACAGGCAATGATGATTATGTTTATACTTATGTGATTGTTCCTTTTATGCATCTTCCATAGTGTAGTGTGATGTTTATGATGCACTGTAATAGTTACATCCACGGCTTGTGTGTATATTTGATTTCAATCTTATGCTTTTCATTTTGAAAAGAATATGCATCTCAATGCAATGTTGTACTATCATTTGAATTCTCGCAATCAAATGAAATTATGTAAATATGAATCGCTTTACGAAATAAAAGAAAGCAAATGAAATGCTTTGTTGTTTATATGCTCAATCATGTACTTCATTTTATTGTGAAACACTGAAAAGTTATCTCTTGAAACTCTTTTTCCTCATTTCAATGCATAATTGTCACTTGCAAAATGATAATTAAGATGCAATCAGCACTTAGCATTTGCAAAAACAATTGTATTTTCCACTTTCAAATATATCAATATTTAGTCAGCTCCACCAATTGAGCTGTGAAAGTAAAAAACAGTAACATTTTACGATTTCTACTAAATGCTTGCTCGCTAAGCATAGATCACCTTAGCACTCCATTGGGCAGTCAAATCTGCCCCTTCATGAAACTCAAAAACTCTGAACAAAGAACACCAAAACAATAGCAAAAAATCTTAAACATAACTTAAAAGAAAAACTAATAGGCCCCGAGCACCATCAGAACATAAAGTGCAACAACGCTTTAGGGAAAGCAAAACCACTGAAAAGCAAAATGCGCGTGACACACCCTATTTGCAATACTACTCTACGATCTACAAGATAGAACTCATTCAGAGGCAATGCTTATCTCAGAGGCAATGTTTGAGGTGGATCCCATTAACTGGGATAGACAACACCTCTCCAGTCAACTTAGAAAGTTGGAACGCATTGTGTTCCTTGCACTTTGTGATCACATAAGGCCCGTCCCAAATTGTATCAAACTTGGAATGTCGTCCAAGTTTGCTTTTAAATTCATTCCATTTGAAAACCAGATCTCCAACAATGAACTCACATGGTCTTTCCCTCTTATCAAAAGAGTTCTTCATCTGAGCTTGATGTATTTCAAGCTGTCTGAGAGCTTCTTTTTTGGTTTCCTCCAGCTCTACTAGCTGTGTAAACCTCACCTCAAGAGGTTGTTCATTCAACAATTCCAGTTCCTTAACATAACTTAAAGTTGGTAACTCAATGGAAACTAGTAACTTAGCTTCTTTACCATAAGTTAGAACAAAAGGAGAACAACCAGTGGCCCTTTTAGGAGTTATTATATCAGCCCATAGAGCTAACTTAAGCTTTTCATGCCATGTCCTTTGATTATCCTCAACAGTCTTCTTGATTATCCAAATCAAGTTCTTATTTGTAGATTTTGCTTGACCATTGCCCTGCGGATAATAATTAGAAGATGTGTTCAAATAAATATTATTTCTAATTGACCAATCAGAAATCCTCAAACCAATAAAATCCAAACCATTGTCAGAAATGATTGAATCTAGAACTCCAAATCTTGAGACTAGGTCCTGATAAAAGTTAAGTATAGAAGTCTCATTTGCTTCCTTTAAAGCAACTTCCTTAGTCCATTTAGTAAAATAGTCTATGGAATTAATTATCCACTTATGACCCACGCTTGATGGCAGATTGATAGGACCAATAAAATCTAAGCCCCACTTAGCAAAGGGTTGTTCTACCTGAATCAGATGTAGGGGCAGTGCTACAAGCCTCTGCTTTCCAAAAAATAAAGCACATTTCTCACATTTTCTGACCCAAGCAATAGCATATTTGAACAAATATGGCCAATAATAATCAGCCCGCATAATTTTCAGGGTTGTTCTTGCAGCAAAATGACCTCCTGAAGGCCCATCATGAAATTATGCTAAAAGCCTGTCAACTTGATTAGGTTGAATACATCTCAATAAAATACCTTGGAAATCTCTCCTATAAATAATGCCATCAATAATTGCATAAGGAATGGCTTGTGATATGCAATACCTTCTTTTTGCTCTGTCTAAGCCTTCGAGGCACTCACCAGTTTGCAAATAATGCATCATTTGTTGTAACCAAGTAGTAGGCAACGCTGAGACAACACCTGCAACATCATTATTTAGCATTGTATCCATATCTTCAGCTCCTTTTAAGTTGTTGTCTTCATTTCTAGCAACCTGTTCACACAAATCCTTTCCTCTAACGAGCTTGGTTACCTTTATATCAATGTCAAATTCCATTACTTTGGTAATCCAACCATAATGCTTATCATTTATATCTTTGTTAAGTAGGAAATCCTTAATAGTTGAATGAGCTACCAACAAATGGATCTTGTTGTTGGACAACATATGCCTAATTTTTTTTAAACTTCTCACAACAATAAAAACATGCTTCTCAAAAAAAGAATACTTCACCTTGTAATCATGTAGTACTTGACTGGAAAATGTTATAGGCTGCTTGAAGCCTTCATCGTTTTACTGGCATAACATAGCTGAAACTGTATCTACTCCTCCAAAAGCATACAAAATGAAGTCCTTGTCAAAATTTGGATTGATGAGAGTAGGAGCAGCTGCAAGAGCTTCCTTAATCTGCTCAAAGCTTCTCTTACCTTCCTTGGTCCAACTGAAAGGCATATTATTTTTAAGCATAGAAGTGAGAGGTTGCAGCAAAGCTACAATATTCAGTATGAACCTCCTCACAAAATTTATTCTTCCAAGAAATCTTTGCAAGCCTTTCTTGTGAGCTGGTAACGGTAATTCAAGAATTGTAGAGACTCTTTTAAGATCTATAGAAATACCTTGCTTTGAAACAATATGTCTGAGGAGTTTACCTTCATGTACAAAAAAATACACTTCTTCGGATTGAGAGACACTCTGAAACTCTCTACATCTCTAAAAAATCTGCTCTAAATGATCAAGATGTTCATTAGCATTTCTGGAAAAAATAGTAATATCATCTAAATATACCAAAACAAACTTGTTCATAAGGCCATGAAAGGCCATATCAATCGCTCACTGAAACGTTGCTCCAGCATTGGACAAGTTGAAAGGCATCTTTTTGTAGGCCATCATGCCCCACTTGGTTGTAAATGTTGTCTTGAATTGATCTTCCTGCTTCACCAGAATTTGGTTGTAACCTGAGTAACCATCTAGCAAACAAAATCGTTCAGAACCATAAACTACCTGCAGAATTTGCTCCATGGAAGGGAGTGGGTAGTGATCCTTCAATGATGCTTTATTTAAATATCGAAAATTGACACATAATCTGATTTCCCCACTCTTCTTCCTAATTGGCACTAAATTTGACACCCAAGAGGTGTGTTTGATAGGAAAAATAATACCACTCTCAACTAGTTTATTCAGTTTGGCCTTCATAAGATGTTCTAATTTGGGGTTAAGCGGTCTTTGTTTACATCTTCTTTGGTTTTTACGCCGGGGCTCTAATTGATGGTATGTTGGGCTAGTTCTGGGTTAAAACCTCTCAAATCCTTGTATTCCCAAGCAAAAACATCACTAAATTTCTGACATAACAGAATAAATGCTTGTTGTTCCTCTTTATTACATACCTTTCCCAACTTAAGAAGCTTGCCTTTGAAGATTTCAATGGCTGCATAATGTTCTTCCTTAACGGTCAGGCCACACTTGTCTTTTCACGCTTGGTCATCTGAATTGAACACAGATTCCAAGGTCACCAATCCCTTTGGCAGCTTGTTAGTCTTCAACTGCACAATTTGTTCGTCATACTGCTGCTGCCATTTTTGTTGGTTTCCATCTGCAAACTTAGCTTTAGCAATCAAGAAATTTACAATTTGCTCATCCCTGTCAAAAACCTGCCAGCTCACATTATTGTCAGGCACGAAAGGTCTGACCACTACTTTTACATATTGACGTGCTTCTACTTTATGAATTTCATTAGGAATATCAAACTGGGCTCCTATGGCAGCAAGCCTATCAACATGTTTATTTTCATTTCTAGGAATCGAAACAATATTAAAAGCATCAAAATCTTCCATCAAATCCCATACACGATGCCTATATTTCTTAAGCAAATCATTCTTGGCAGCATTTAAATTTCTGATCTGATTTACAATTAGTTCTGAATCACCATAAACTTGCAAACGTTTAATACCTCTTTTGCGGGCCCATTCGAGGCCATGCACCAATGCTTCATACTCAGCTGTATTATTCGAATAGCTAAAAGCAAATCTGCAGGCTGAAAAGTATTTATCTCCCTCTAGTGAAATCAACATAGCCCCACCTCCAACACCAATACTGCTTCTCGAACCATTGAAGTAAAGCTTCCAAAGCTCATTTCTTGTTTCTACAGATGGTTCCTCCTCTTTACAAAGATTAGGCATATCACAATCAGGTTCTTGAATCATATAGACTCTTAACTCTATCTCATCTGTGTGCTGGAATGGATCAAGCACGTGATCTTTGGCTGCCCATTCATCTAGATTGATATTTCTATATGGGTGCTACAGTCTGAGGTCATGGTTTGCTCCTCTAGTGCAAAGGTGGCGTAGAGGTTAGCGTTTATAGGATTTGGTGAATATGGTTCGATATGGTCTTTGGCGAGAGGCTCAAACTTTATGGTCACTTTTGTACCATACCTTGTTCTAAAAAAAAATGAGACTAATAAGAAGATAGAAACCCACCCAAATTGGTTGTGAAATCCCTCGAGAGACAAATGGAAAAGTGTGGTGGCAAGTCAATGACATGTATATCCTGATGAATAGAAAAACTTGGGGATGCATGCAAAGTAAGAGCCAAATTTTTGATAATACCAGCAGTTTTAACAGCAGACCCATCTAATTGCACTACGCCTTTTTGGGGATTAGACTCATAAACAAGACCTACCTTATCGGCTAAACTCTTAGGCATGACTGAACTACTGGCACCAGAATCAACCATACAATTATGAACAATCTTATTGCCAATAATCAGACTTAAATAAAATGGGGGAGGCTTTACCTCTTT
>VDFB02000003.1:315799383-315957817 GCA_007258455.2 Sequoia sempervirens | reverse complement strand
CTTTGCAGAGGTAATTGAAAAGGGGACCACCATTGAGAAGGCTCTCATTGCTAAAGGGCTTATCAAAATCTTCAACCAAGATAAGGATACACAATCTGGGGATAAGTCATGCTACTGGAATAGGAACAAGAATGATGTTAATGATGATGTCATAGAAACTAAACATATCCAAGTAGATAACACCTCTCAGAGGCCACAAAATTCCTCTCAACCACCACCAGTCACCAATGTTATATCCATGCCACAAGATGCACTCACCAATGTTATAACCAAGGGAACACCAAATGTACATTCACTCCTTTAAGAGAATCCTTAGATGTAGTATTCAAGAGGATAGTTCAAGCTAATGTGGTTACTTATCTTGTCACCAAACCTCTTGACGAGTCGAAGCCAAAGCCTAATTGGTATAGAGAAAATGAGTACTATGATTACCATCAGATCAAAGGTCATTCCACGAACAAGTGTCAAGGTCTTAAGGGCTATATCCAAGATCTTATTGATCAAGGAGATATTCTAGTTGAGGGAAATCAATCAACCTTGGCTAATGCTCAATTACAAATATTCCAAAATGCATCCCCAAGCACAATCAGGGCCCTAGCACGTCTAATGCCAACACTAGGTATAATAACAATGGTCAAGATAATGAAACCAACAATATAATCTACAACAAGGTTCCTTTTAATTAAAATAATATTGTTGGATCCATTACCCAAGTAGACCCATGTGTCTCCATGATTTGGGTAAAAGGTAAATACCCTCAATGTGTTATCAACACTCGTAGAACCCACATATCTATTCCAGAACCTTCTACTTCATCCCAACCAACACTTGTAAGCTCACAATATAATAACCTTGACCATCTTGGAAAAAATCCTACGCAAATATCTATCTTGGATCTGTTAAGGTCTTCCCCAATCCATCAAGATATCCTCACTAAAGCTTTACAAGACACTCATGTATCGAATGATATAGACCCCACTCAATTTCAGGCTCTTGTGGGACATTTTTCATCTACCTATGAGTTGTGCTTTACTCAACATGATATGCCACCCATTAATCCAACTCATAATCGTGCCCTCCACATTGAAGTCCTCATGACCAAACATAAGGTTAAGAAGGTTTTGGTAGATAATGGCCCTGTCCTTAATTTGTGTACTTTGAAATTCATAAAATAGGTGGAGTATACTCACACTGACTTAGATAATCAAGTGATCACAATTAAATCCTATGATAATGCAAAAAGAGATTTAGAGGGCATCATTTTCCTCCCTATTTAAGTTGGTCTAGTTGTACAATATACCACTTGTCATGTCCTTGATCTAGACTTACCATACAACCTTCTCCTCGACCGACCATGGTTTCATGCCATGCAAGCCATCCCATCCACTTACCACCAATTTTTGAGGTTCCTGCATAATGAGGTTGAAATTACTACCCATGCTAACCCCCAACCTTTTGATTATTTTCGTGCTCTTGAGGCATCTTTCCCACATTCATGCCATTGTTCAGGAATAGAAGTGGGAACTCCTTAGGCATCACCCTCCATTCCATCTCCCGCTCCATCTTCTAACACATCCTCGACTCCATCTTCCACATCTGAATCCACCATCACCAAAGTCTAGATTATTGACAAGGGTTATGGGGAATACGAGATGCATATTGTGCTTAACGTGGGAACAATGCCTCCCTCCCCTCACACTTATGGTCAGTCGTCTGAGTCTTTACAAAAGGTAGAACAAGTAACTAAAACAATCAATTCCAAGAGTGTGGGTTCCACTACGTTTTAGTCTCCAGGCACCTTACAAGATCAAATGGATGAGGACATCAACCAATGGGTTTACATCAGAGAAGAACCCGAGCCTTCACTTCCCTTTATTAAATACTTCCTAGAAGTCTATCCCCACGCTTCTAAGTTAGGAGAAAATTATAATTATCATGGGAGGGATTGATTTTGATGAACATGAAATGAAAAATCCTATTGAAACACCCACACATCCTAAACACCTAGGTATCGGCTGTGACAAGAAATAGTTGGAATCCATTGCATCCCCTAGTACTTCAAACAACATTAACTTGGAAACCGATTTTCTTGAGGACATCCCTGAAGAGGAGGCCATCATACTTTCTTATGGCGATTTGGATCTCCCTGACCTCTTTGAATCCACATCTATTTTCTCCATCAGCTTTTCACTTTGTCACCCTGACATCATTGATTGGGACCTACGAGGGAGTACACCAATTGATATATTTCCCTAGGAGGAGGCATATGTACATATCATGGGATTAGAAGAAAACCATGGAGTCTAATTTGGGGAGGATGAACGCCCTAACTGCAAAAGTAAAAAGAAACAAATCAAAAAAAGGTCATCTAGTGTTAGCCTTTTACTCATCTCCTATGCAAGGATACAATCTTCAAATGGGATTATCCATGCCAATAGGGCTTTGATAAAATCAAAGAATATCTTGCTAATCTACCTATTTTGATGCCCCCCATTCTAGGCAAACCATTGTTATATATTTCAACTACTACAATTGCACTAGGGGCATTATTGGCCCAACGTGATGAATCTTCAACAAAAAGATCCATTTAATATATTAGCAGAACATTAGTGGGATATGAGCTCAATTATTCTCCCATGGAAAAAACTTGCATGTCGATTGTCTTCAGTTCATAGAAGCTTTGGCATTACATGCTCAACCACCCAATAAAATTGATATCTAAAGTTGACCCCTTAAATACCTATTATCAAGAACATCATTGACTGGCCTCATGGATAAATGGTTCATGCTCCTTAGTGAATTTGGCATCGAGTATGTAGATTGTAAAACAATTAAGGGGCAAGTTATTGCTAGCCAGTTAGCAGATGCTCCCCTTATGGTTGCTTATCCTTTGGTGACAAAATTTCCATATGAGACTGTATTCACTATTTCAGAATCAAATACTTGGACGCTATACTTTGATGGGTCATACACTCAAAATTGGGTAGGTGTTGGTATCCTCTTCGTCACTCCACAAGGTGACTATATCTCCAAGTCATTCAGATTGGCTTTTCCATGCACAAACAATATTGTTGAATACAAATCTTTGATTACAGGTCTTAGAATTGTAGTCCAATGGAACATAACTCGTCTTTGTGTTTATGGAGACTCCCACCTCATAATCAAATAGGTCAATGATGAGTTTCAAACAAAAGATAATAAGTTGTGTCCATATAAGCATATGGTCGATGACTTCAAGAAGTATTTTAGTCATATCATGTTTGAAAAAATTCATAGATTACAAAACAAGATTGTTGATGCTATGGACACCATAGGCTCTCTCATTAATGTGCCTTGAGATTGAACAGATTGTGAGTTCTTGGTTGAGCAGTTACTAATCCCAACATATGACATTCCAGAAAATGAAATGGTGTGCGACATTGTAGGTCCCCAGTCTACCTAGTACCATGATATTTACACCTACCTCCATGACAACATTCTCCCACCAAATCTTAATCACAATCAACATAAATCCTTCATCCAACACACTTCCTATTACACTATTTTGGGTGATACACTTTATCATAGGGGGTATGATGGCACTCTTCTTCAATGTTTGAGTGAATCAAAATCTCATGTTATGTTAAATGAAGTGCATAGTGGTGTTTTTGGGGCCCATACTAACGGAATGGCCCTAGAAAAGAAGCTTCTCAAAATTGGTTACTATTGGCCAACTATGGAACATTATGCTTGTGAGTTTGTCAAAAAATGTGTGATGTTAGCAACATGCGGACCTAATCCATGCTCTCGTGCAGGACCTACAACCTATCACTACACCATGGCCTTTTTCAAAGTGGGGTCTAGACTTGATAAAAAAGACTACCCTCCATCATCCAATGGCCATACGTTCATAATCACCACCACCAAATATTTCACTAAATGGGTGGAAGCAATTCCACTTTCCCAAATCACCAATGTCCAAATATCCAAATTCATCCTTTACCATATTATTTGTAGATACGGTATCCCTGCCACCATCATTACCAACAATGGAAAACCTTTCAAAAACTAGTATATGCGACACCTATGTGAAATATACCACATCCAACACCATTGGTCCGCACCCTATTACCCCCAAGGTAATAGATAAGTTGAGGCTACCAACAAAACTCTAATCAAAATCCTCAAGAAGGTTGTCAATAATTTTGGTCATGATTGGTACCTCCACCTTAATCCCGCCCTTTGGGTATACCAAACATCCATCCACACCCCCATTGGTGCAACCCCATACTCCCTTATCCATGTCCCAAACACCATCTTAACGATAGAAGTCGAGATCCCATCACTCTGTATCTCTTTTAAGAATCTAATCAATGATGAAGACTCTCGTGTTGCTCGTTTGAGTCAGCTCAAGCTCTTAGATGAGAAGTGTCTTAAGGATTACAATCATCTTCAGGCTTATCAGCATCAGCTTAGGAGGAGCTATAATAAGAAGGCTCATCCTCATCAGTTTCAGGTTTGTGATCTAGTCCTCAAGGAGAATCAACGCACCCAACAGTATCAAGAGAAGAAAGGAAAGTTTGAAGTTAACTAGTTGGATCCATATGTCATCACTACGAAGTATTGTTCTAGGGCATATCATCTTTCTACACTTGAAGGAGAACCCTTGGAGGAACCCATCAATATCATGCATCTAAAACGGTTCTATATCTAAGTCAGCTGGGTTACCCCATCTAGAAAATACCAAAAAAGTAAAAAACTCAAAAAAATAGAAAAAATCAAATCTGTCAAAAAAATCTAAAAATATTAAAGAGAAATAAATTGTCCAATGGTGAAAACCACCCCTGGTGGTTCCTTGGATAAGTATGTTTGGTGAAAACCTAGCAACAAGCACCATTCATAGAGGGCTTAATCATTATCTACTTTTCATCTCGGTTTCTTATATGTCTGCATCTCCATCATCCTATCCTAACATCCTATCACATCTATCATCCATCAGCATCATATCATCTGCTGCTTGGTGTATTTTGATTGAGCATTAAACTATTTCAATTTTGGCTATCCTAAATCCTGAGCTTTTTATCACCTATATTTGGTGTCACGTCGTCGATCTTGCCTCCCCATCTAGGATCCTCCATCATGTCCTTTATCATTAGGTCTCATGTTGTCCTCAGTCCTTTTGTCAAACTACGTTGCCTCTACATTTTCACATAGGCAAGGCCATCTTTGATGCACCCTTGAGGCTTTGGTATGTCCTTTTGCGTTAGTCCCCATCATTCATCTGTCTAGTCTTGGTTGTTATCTATCCATCTGAGTCTTCATCATCCTCTTTCTGCTCTATCCATCATCTGTTGTCAATCCTTTTATAACACTACGAGATCTATGTGCTTTCATGTAGGCAAGGCTAATCTTTTGATCAACACCCGAGACCCTAGTTTTTTCCTTAGGGTGTGTCTTGGTTTTGCATCATGTCATTAAGTGTGTCCCTATTTAGCTGATTACTAACAACAAAATCCATTGGTACCATGAGATTCAATCCATTTTGAGTATCATGAGTCATGTCGATCAAGCAATCTACCTCCATCTATCTTTGGTCTTAGTAGGATGGATCCTTCCTCAAGTCAGACCACATCAATCACATCCACCTATTGGTCCTATGATAAAGGATATTTGAAATTTATTGTGATCTTTTGGTTCTTTTGCAGTTTTTTTATCTTTTGAGCTTCATATTATACCTCTTCAAGGTCGCCATGATCCATCATATCATGGTGCACTTTGAACGGTAGACATAGGGGCATATCTTGATTTGTTGTGTGATTTTGTCTTCCTGGTTGTCATGTGTAAGACCCACCAAGATCCTTTTGGTCTTGTGTTACACTAGGGCATCCTTTGTGCTTGTGGTTATCCCAACATCAAGTCTGACTAAAGCCCCCATGTCTTTGGGGTGTTGGAATAACCTCTTGTTTGTTGTGTCATTCCTATGCATTGGACACTAATTGGCCTTGGTTCTTCATACCCTGGCATCGCATGTCCTATGCTATAGTAAAATTCAGTGCTCCTGATATGATAGAATGGCATTAGATCTGCATTTCATTTATCTTCCCAATGCATTTCATTTGTCCTAATCCATTTCCCCTAACCCATGATCTTTGGTTTTTGGTTGCGCAAATGATATCCCCCCACCTATTCTTCCTATTAGTGTCCCTAAATTTTTTGATAGGTGCATTGTATCACCCATCATTATTCATTCCACTTTGCATTTTTTTATCCCTTGGAATCATTTCATTGCATTGCATTAACCATTTCATAATCATTTCATTAGGTTTCATTGTCCATTTCATTATCACCATCATTTTAAGTTGTTTAGATTAATATAGATTTGTTATTCTAAGCATCTTAATACATTCCATTATCCATCTCATTACCATTCAGTTTCATTGCATTATTAATTTTATTATCCATTCCATTATTAGTGTGCATTTCATAATCCATTTCATTATCATTCCATTAGGTTTCATTATCATCTCATGTTGAATTTGGGTTTTCATTTTCATTTTAAGTTTAGATTTGTTAGTCTAAGCATGGGTCAATGAGTGATGGGCAAGGTCGTTGATTTCACAACTTACATCATTTAGTTAATTAATTATCGAACCGGGTGTGTCTCAAAGCTATATGCAATAAGGATGTTTGTCACGGACTTTTGGGGGGGTTTGCACTATAAATAGTGACTTCAGGTGTTGATTTGGCTCCTTCAGGAGCTTTCAAGAGCTCTCAGGAGCTGAACTTTAGCGACTAATTCCTAAGGATTAATTCCATCTTATTTCCTAATTTAAAGTTTTTTCAACTTATTTCTAACTTCCTTTGACTTGATTGAAACCGATTCATGGAAAAGACTAACATTTATCTTAATTCTTAATCTAGAATTCGAAATCCAAATTTAATTCTAATTTACTTCAAAATAAATCTATCTTAAGTTTTGCTGGAAAATAAATGTTATTTTAAAGAACAGAAATAAATTGCAAGGAAATAATGATTAATCTAGAAAACATAAATACTAATTTCCATGAATAGATTCTAAACAAATTTCAATTTCATCATTCCATAAGTTCCCATCATTGTTTTAATTAAACTTAACAGATAATTACCAAATTTAATTCCTACAAACAACATCTAAATCTAATTAACTCAATAAACCTTACAACGAATCTAACAAATCATTATAATCATGATGAACTAAACTTAAAGGCGATTTAAACACAATTGTTGAAAATGATTCATACAAACTTAACATTCCAGATTTAACATCTAACACTCTAGATTTAATATTAATGAACATAAATAACATAAACTCATAAAATACCACACAAGATCAATTCTTTTGGTTGAACGAGCCTTGCGCTTCCTCTGGTAAGATCTCTTAACACAGTAATTCTAGTTAACTTCTTATCTTCATTCAAAATGATCAAATAGGGACGCAAAACAGAGTATTGCAATCATTACAAGATTTCAGTCGAAAAATTATCTAACTCCTTTCTAAATCCTAAATATGGATATTTATAACTATATCCTTATTGAATTCAAAACATGGCGTTAACTGCCAAGATTCAAGGCGTCTAAACTAAAGATTTAAGTAAAACTAAAATAAGACCAAGAATAGACATAGAGAGAAATGCCAGATCAGCATTGGGACTAGAAGTTCCTAAATTGACTAAAAAGAAGTTGATTTGGACTTTAGTGATTCATCATCCAGCTGAACCAATCAATGGTGTGATTGTCTTCATTTGATTAAACATGGAGTTTAACTTTATCATTAGTCTTTTGAATACCCTGAATAAAACCCTTAAGAAAAGGATACCAATTATGATAGTAAAAGATTAAAACTGCATAATTAACTCATCAATATCATCACAAAAGCAATGCATTTAATATAAAGCATTACCTTGAATATATCTACCAAATTAGCCAAACAGAAAGCAAAGTAAGTAAATATATTAGTCTATAGTCTACCTCCAGTCATGTTAATTAACAAAAATAACAAGTCTTTTAAACATAAAATGACTTATATGAAAGTATCTCTGACCCTCTCATCAATGAGTTTGACTTGTAAAACTACACATAATTGATGAGCTTAAGGGGCTCTATAATGAATGGTCCATAAGGCACAACACTTGCTAAAGGTTTTGCAAATTGCGTTGCAAGCTAAGTGGGCTTAACCTTGGAGAAAACTCCATGGTTAAACCTGCTTGAGCTAGAGTAGTATTGGGATGGGTGACCTCCCGGGAAGGCCTAGTGCTTCACCTCTATCAGCATCACCTAGATGCAATGAGTGTGGACCATTCATTATCATGAGAGATGGGTTCTTGTGAACCACTACTCATGAATCAAGGGTCAATGATTTTGACTCGTAAAGCTACATAGTTGAATCATAATAGCAATATCACAATTTGACACGTGGAAAATACATCCTACTTATCAATTGATGAGCTTAAGGGGCTCTATAATGAATGGTTCATAGGGCACAACACTTTCCAAAGGTTTTTCAAATGGGGTTGCAAGCTAAGTGATCTTAACCTTGGATAAAACTCCATGGTTAAGCGTGCTTGAGCTAGAGTAGTACTGGGATGGGTGACCTCCCAGGAAGGCCCAGTGCTTCACCTCTGTGAGCATCACCTAGATGCAATGAGTGCCAAGTGGATCATTCATTATTATGATAGATGGGTTCTTGTGAACCACTACTCATGAAACATGGGTCAATGAGTTAGACTCATAAAACTACATGATTGAATCCTAAGAGCAATATCACAATTTGACATGCTATGGAAAATACCTCCTACTTATCAATTGATGAGCTTAAGGAGCTCTATAATTAATGGTTCATAAGGCACAACACTTTATGAAGGTTTTGCAAATGGGGTTGCAAGCTAAGTGGGCTTAACCTTGGATAAAAATCCATGGTTAAGCATGCTTGAGCTAGAGTAGTACTGGGATGGGTGACCTCTTGGGAAGGCCCAATGCTTCACCTCTATGAGCATCACCTAGATGAAATGAGTGCTAAGTGGACCATTCATTATCATGAGAGATGGGTTCTTGTGAACCACTACTCATGAAACATGGGTCAATGAGTTTAACTCATAAAACTACACAGTTGAATCCTGATAGCAATATCACAATTCAACACACTGTGGAAAATACCTCCTACTTATCAATTGATGAGCTTAAGGAGCTCTATAATGAATGGTTCATAAGGAACAACACTTGCTAAAGGTTTTGCAAATAGGGTTGCAAGCTAAGTGGGCTTAACCTTAGAGAAAACTCCATGGTTAAGTGTGCTTGAGCTGGAGTAGTACTGGGATGGGTGACCTCCCGAGAAGGCCCAGTGCTTCATCTCTATGAGCATCACCTAGATGCAATGAGTGCTAAGTGGATCATTGATTATTATGAGAGATGGGTTCTTGTGAACCATTACTCATGAAACATGGGTCAATGAGTTTGACTCGTAAAACTACATGGTTGAATCCTAATAGCAATATCACAATAGTCTAAGCATCTTAATCTATTTCATTATCATCATAATTTTAAGTTGTTTGGAATAATAGGGATTTATTATTCTAAGCATCTATTTCATTACAATTACATACATATAATCCACCCATGTCATTATACATATTCATATTTCATCCATTATGCATATCATAATCCACATTCATGTCATAATCATACATCCATAATTAAACATTACAATGACATCCATGAAAATTCACATCATACATTAACACATGTCATAATCCCATATGCATACATAATAAATCATCATCACATCACATCCTGCATCACAACTCATTAGTGGCATATCCATATCATAAATTATAAGCCATAAAGCATCACATCCTGCATCAAGAAATGTTAGACATAATCTATAACATCCATATCATGCATGTCATCATAAATACATTTAGCATCATCATAATCACATACATCCATCATAATCATAATCATACATATATGCATCACAAATATCAAATCCTCACATACACATCATATATAGGACATCGTCATAATCCATCATGCCATATATATAAAAATATAAGGTTCACACAATCCATAATGTAAATTCCATAATGTCCATCATAAATTCCATGATCACGGTCCATATAGGTTCCATCAAATAATACATACATGTACAGAAGAGTCAAAATGTACAAATGAATATGAGTACATCAGACACATCATGGTGTCCTAAATCGGAAAAAATAAATGAATCCCTGACTCAATCTATCTAAAAATCTGTACAAAAGAATTTGTATGTCATTTTTGCATCTATGTACACTCTCCACTGGGGTAGTTGTCAAAATGGGACCTTGTACCTATCCCCCTATCCTCCTACCACTACTGTCTACATCTGACTGTTGTGGTGAATCTAACACATATCCCCTGTCACATGGTGGTGTCTCTTGATAGTCACTAAATCCTCTAGACTGTGTCGGTCTTGAATGTAATGGTACTAGCCTATGTGCAATCGCATGTACATATGGGGGCACCCTCTGTGCTGGATCAGGCATGACAATATAGTATGCACCCATCCAATACCTGACCCCCATCCTTGCGTCATCTATCCAACTGCATGTATCCATTCCTGATCTCTTTCCATTCTATACCCGTCATGCTACTACTACAGCCTCCCCCTCTCTAGATCCCAGGTATCTTGGGGCTAATATCATACTCTATACCTACCCCTCTGCTTACTCTTTCTATCTGACCGCATCATCCCTCTCACCCTGAAGTCGTTGGACCTCTCCACGTAGCCTCTATGCCTCTGTTACTACTCCATCATCTGCTATTGGTTGTGCCCCTTGCATCCTATTCACCTCGGCCTATAGCCTTTCTCTCTCTGCATTTGACTGCACGAGTCTCTCCTAGAGGATATAGATACGAGCCTATGCTCCTGCTAATATCATGGTATGATCCTCTACTGGTGGTGGCTAGTATACCACTATCGCCCTCTCCCCTACCTTCGGCAAAACTACCTCCATCTCCACTCTCCCCTCCTTCTATGTTGCCTGCTCCTCCCCCTATCTTTCCATCTGCCTTCTCCATTGGGGTCTCACATCCTCCTCCTCCCCCTCATCTCCCCACCCCACTGTCAGCTTGATAGGTTGAACTAGGGTAATCCTCACATGGCATCTCCCGTACCACCATGTTGTGTACCTATTTGCCACTCGCACAGCATCTGGGCCTCCTCTCCATCCCCATATCACCTTTGGGAGATAATCCCACTCCTTTCGAGAAAAAATTCCATGTATTGTTATCAATCAGATATGCACCCTTTGTCAGATTTGTAGAAAATTAGACTATCTGTTGAAACATGGAAACTCTTTTCAGATGTGGGTGATCTATGCAAAAAGAGAATCTCCAGAGTGAGTTGGTTCTCTGAATGATGAATATTATTCTAAGTAATTTCTAGGAAAAGGGATAGAAGGATGACTAAAATTAAAACCTATGACTAACAGATGATTTTCAATACTTGATAATGATTTAATGATAATTCTGATTTCTTCCTCACAAACAGCTTTCAAAAAAACACAATATCTCACAACCTCTCATGAACAATTAACACAAATAATTTGCATGAAGACTTGATTTTAAATACAACATGAAACCTATATTTTTGAACTTTCTGCATCAAGAATTATAGTCTTAGGACATAACAAGGACTCTGTGAACAGAAATCGCAATATAACATCAAACTGAAACTACAAGTAGACACAAAATTGAGAAGTAGGAATGTTGTTTTTATTCAACTGAAGGAGTATGCCAAAATCTGTGTGAATTGAGTACAAAATGAGTATATAAGCTCCAAAATGTGTGAGAGCAAGAAACTGAAATCTGAACTCAGAAGAAGAGAAAACTAAGTTTTCTTCAAGATATAACCCTCCAAACCCTAATCCGATCTCACAAAGAAAGCTCAAGGAAAGGCATTAAAACTATCTAAAAAGTATGCATAAAAGCAGAAAAAAATAAAAACACACTTTTTCCATGTTCATACTGTCCAACCTCTAAAAATAGACAAAATCTATTTTTAAAGTGAATAAAACAACTTATCTCTCCAAGAGGAATCTCAAATCCGACCCAAGAAAAACTCAACCCTAATCTGCTAAAAATAGGAAGGAGATAAAACCATCTGCTTTATCCTTGCTTTACATAATATGCAGATCTTATACTTTCTCAATCTGACCTAATTTTGCAATTAAAGATTGTTTTGAAATCTTTTGCAAAAAATTACAACCTATATCTCCATTACAAATCTTGATTTTCTCAAAAAATCATAAAGACATACAAAGCACAATTCTCCTCATCAATATCCTAATTGATTTTCTTGAAAATCAATTGAAAATAAAATAAGCCCTAAATATGAAAGCTCGTCTCCAAGGCAAAATTGATTATATCACTCTTATTTTAATTGATCCTCTCCAAGATCAATTAAAAATAAAACCCTAAGTCAAAATTAAGATCTCATTATAGTTCTATTATGATGTTTTTGACTTAGGATTTGATTACCTTCAAAACCAAACACAATGAATCGGCCACCACTATGTGTATTTGATTTGATAATTTAAAAAAAAACTAAGATAAAATACCTAAGTCAACTTAGGGTAAAGCAAAACCCTAATGAACAAAATGCAAAGAATGCCCTATGTTTTCGCATCATTTTGCAAAGTGAACTTTGGAGAAATGATTCTCTACATGAGCCGCCCCCATGGAAAGGTTAGGGTTTTAGCTTTGAGACTTTATTCAAGCTCACTCCTCTTCGATTTGATCATATTCGACCTCCATAACTCGGGGTAAGTGTTTTCTCCTATATCCATTTCATTCCTTGGCTTCTTTGATGGGACTAAAAACCTCACTGGTCGCGGCATTAAGTGGTAAACTCTTGTTATTCTATATGTCTTTCTGTAAAAAGAAGCTTAAAAAACTTCATATACTCCAGCAAAGATGTTTTTATTTAAAAACTTAAAGGCCATCTACAGGTCGCGCCATGTATGAGCTCAAATCCAGATTTCTGTAAAGATTTTCATTTATTTGATTTCCATTTTTCTTCAGGTAACCTCAAATCTGATGGAACTTTCATGAGTTTCTTCTAATTGTGAAATGATAGATCATTCAAGAGCTAAAAACTCTTCTCCAAGCCGTGCCATGAGCATACTTGTTAAGAGCTTTTTGAGCATTTTTTAGCTCGACCCAACATGGTTTTTCTGCTCTTTTGCACTTTCAGAAACAAAACTAAACATGGGCATTCATTGTTTTGAAGAAAACTCACCTATCTTTGTTATCTCCTCCATTGAAGCTCGAACCCCGTGATTTCTCTTACTTTTTGTTGTTTCTCATAAAAACCCTGACATGGGTATGTTAGAAAAATGGAATATCTTGTCTTTAAATTCGAAACCCTAATGTGGGTATTTAGAATTCGAGCAAGAACCTGTATATTTAATTATTTATGCCAAAACTAGGCTCGACCCATCATGGCTTTTCTTGGCATTTGAACTCTTCAATTTTCACCATATGGGTATTCATTGTTTGTGAAGAAAATGAATTTCTGGATGTTTCTTGTTGAAAGCCCTTACACAGGTTCATGAAATTCTGGAAAAATTTGTCTTGGATTTGATTTTCACATAGCATCCTGTACTTTAAATATACTGAACCTTCAAGTATCTTTTGTTTACATTTTCAATTGCTATTATAATATTGTTCCCTCCTTGCACACATAAATCTCTTTGATTTAAATTTGTAGATTAGTTGCTCTGATGCACTCACAGTTATGCTCTTCATGGATGCACTCCAAACCCTCATTCATACCATTTCCTTTGTAAACTCTGCTCATTCTGGAAATGACTTTTTACTTACTGTACCACTCTTTGAAATACATGATAAATGAGGAAAGAAAACTTTAAAAATAGTTCACTCTTAGACTATTTCATTCCACTGTCAGCCAAAAATATTGTATCTAACACACCTGATCAATGTATTCTCTACTTACAAGCATATTGATTGCTCCACCACCTCATAGATGACTAAACTATTCATGCATTTGATTAGATGCTATCACTATTTCTTATTTGGCACTCTTCATGCATTTTTATGCTCCATTTAATAAAACTGTTCCATGCACTTGCTCTCTTCTGTAATGAAAATTTGTAACATTTCTCTTCATTGAGGCATTATTTATGCATGTTCACTATCCTCGATTGTGAGAAAGAACACTGTTGAACCTTGCATAATATCATGAACATGATGAACAAAATACTATGGCAACAATGTTGAGATTTGCAATCAGTTGAATCAATTGAGCTCAATTAAATTAACTGTCCACCTGTAGCCTTCAGAAAGCACCCTTTGTTTGTTATGAGTGGACTATTGGTTTGATGGCTTGACAGATGAACTCTCTTTTACTCTTTGAGTTGCACAATACTTTAATACTTATCCCCACCTGTAACGTATGTCGAGCAACATGCTGAGCTCTACCCTTGTGGGAGCCCATTTTCCTCCACATGCTTGGTCTTCAAATGATAATCAGCTTCATGATTTTCCCTATACCGGCACAAAGAAACAAATAATGTTAGCATAAAACAATGACAATATATGATGATGTTGATGTATCTCTTTTTCAGCTCATGTTTTTCCACTTCTCTTGGCCGTTTTAGTGTATGATCGGTAGCATACTACATTATTGTTGATGGTTCATGTAGGTATATTCATAGTCGGAGCTTCTAACATCCCTCTCTTCCTTCCTACAGGTCAATGGAGCTCAAAGAAGACAAATGGTGCACCACTTATGCGTCAGCCATCAATCAACAAGCAATGATGATTATGTTTATACTTATGTGATTGTTCCTTTTATGCATCTTCCATAGTGAAGTGTGATGCTTATGATGCACTGTAACAGTTACATCCATGGCTTTTGTGGATATTTGATTTCAATCTTATGCTTTTCATTTTGAAAAGAATATGCATCTCAATGCAATGTTGTACTATCATTTGAATTCTCACAATCAAATAAAATTCTATAAATATGAATCACTTTACGAAATAAAAGAAAGCAAATGAAATCCTTTGTTGTTTATATGCTCAATCTTGTACTTCATTTGATTGTGAAACACTGAAAAGCTATCTCTTGAAACTCTGTTTCCTCATTTCAATGCATAATTGTCACTTGCAAAATGATAATTAAGATGAAATCAGCACTTAGCATGTGCAGAATCAATTGTATTTTCCACTTTTAAATATAATAGTATTTAGTGAGCTCCACCAATTGAGCTGTAGCAAAAAATTGGTAACATTTTGGCGATTTCTATTAAATGCTTGCCTGCTAAGCATAGATCAGTTGCCTTAAAGCACTCCATTGGGTGTAGAGTCAAATCTTCCCCTTCATGAAACTCAAAAACTTGAATAGCAACACTCCAAACAATAGCAAAACAAAATGAAACATAACTTAAAGAAAACTAATAGGCCCTGATGGCCAACAGAACATGTGCAACAACGCTTAGGGAAAGCAAAACTACTGAAAGTAAATGTGCGTAACATACTTATTTGCAATACTACTCTACGTATCTACAAGATAGAACTTATCTCAGAGGCAATGCTTGAGGTGGATCCCATTAACTGGGATAGACAACACCTCTCCAATCAACTTAGAAATTTGGAACGTGTTGTGTTCTTTGCACTCCATGATCACATAAGGCTCATCCCAAATTGCATCAAATTTGGAATGTCGTCCAAATTTTCTTTCAAATTCATTCCATTTGAAAACCAGATCTCCAACAATGAAAACACGTGGTCTTGCCCTTTTGTCAAAATAATTCTTCATCTGAGCTTGATGTATCTCTAGCTGCCTTAGAGCTTTTTTTTTGGTTTCTTCAAGCTCTACCAGCTATGCAAATCTCACCTCAAGAGGTTGTTCATTCAACAATTCCAGTTCTTTAACATAACTTAAAGTCAACAACTCAATTGAAATAGGTAACTTAGCCTCTTTACCATAAGTTAGAACAAAAGGAGAACAACCAGTAGCTCTTTTAGGAGTCATTTTGTCAACCCATAGAGCTAACTTAAGCTTTTCATGCCATGTCTGTTGATTATCCTCAACAATCTTCTTGATTATCTGAATTAGATTCTTATTTGTAGATTTTGCCTGACCATTGCCCTGTGGATAATAATTAGAAGACGCATTCAAATAAATATTATTTCTAACTGACCAGTCAGAAATCCTTAAACCAATAAAATCCAAACCATTGTCAGAAATGATTGAATCTGGAACTCTAAATCTCGAGACTAGGTCTTGATAAAAATTAAGCACAGAAATCTCGTTTGCTTCCTTTAAAGCAACTTCCTCAGTCCATTTGGTAAAATATTTTTGGCAGTAAGTATTCACTTATGACCCGCACTTGAAGGCAGATTGATAGGACCAATAAAATCTAAGCCCCACTTAGCAAAGGGTTGTTCTACCTGAATCGGATGCAGGGGCAGTGTTGCAAGCCTCTGTTTTCCAAAAAATAAAGCACATTTCTCACATTTTCTGACCCAAGAAATAGCATCTTTGAACAAATCTGGCCAATAATAACTAGCCCGCATAATTTTCAGGGCTATTGTTCTTGCAGCAAAATGACCTGAAGGTCCATCATGAAACTCTGCTAAAAGCTTGTCAACTTGATCAGGCTAAATACATCTCAATAAAATACCTTGGAAATCTCTCCTATAAAGAATGCCATCAATAATTGCATAAGGAATGGCTTGTAATCTGTAATACCTTCTTTTTGCTCTGTCTAGGCCTTCAGGGCACTCACTAGTTTGTAAATAGTGCATCATTTGTTGTAACCAAGTAGTAGGCAACGCTAAGACAGCAGTTGCAACATTATTATTTAGCATTGTATCCATATTTTCAACTTATTTTAAGTTGTCTTCATTCCCAACAATCTGTTCACATAAATTCTTGCCTCTAATGAGCTTGGTTACCTTTATATCAATGTCAAATTCCATTACTTTGGTAATCCAACCAACACACTTATCATTTATATCTTTGTTAAGTAAGAAATCCTTAACAGTTGAATGAGCTACCAGCAAATGGATTTTGTTGTTGGACAGCATATGCCTAAATTTTTTTAAACTTCTCACAACATCAAAAACATGCTTCTCGACAAAAGAATACTTCACCTCGTAATCATACAATACTTGGCTGAAAAATGCTACAGGTTGCTCCAAGCCTTCATCATTTTGCTGGTATAACAGTTGAAACTGTATCTACTCCTCCAAAAGCATACAGAATGAAGTCTTTGTCAAAATTTGGATTAATGAGAGTAGGAGTAGCTGCAAGAGCTTCCTTAATTTGCTCAAAGATTCTCTTACCTTCCTTGGTCCAACTAAAAGGTATACTATTTTTAAGCATAGAAGTGAGAGGTTGCAGCAAAGCTGTAATATTCGGTATGAACCTCCGCACAAAATTTATTATTCCAAGAAATTTTTGCAAGCCTTTCTTGTGAGTTGGTAATGGTAATTCAAGAATTGCAGAGACTCTTTCAAAATCTATAGAAATACCTTGCTTTGAAACAATATGTCTGAGGAGTTTACCTTCATGTACAGAAAAAATACACTTCTTCGGATTGAGAGACACTCTGAACTCTCTGCATCTCTGAAAAATATGCTCTAAATGATCAAGATGTTCATTAGAATTTCTAGAAAAAATAGTAATATCATCTAAATATACCAAAATGAACTTATTCATAAGGCCGTGAAAGGCCATATCCATTGCTCACTGAAAAGTTGCTCCAGCGTTGGATAAGCTGAAAGGCATCTTCCTATAGGCCATTGTGGCCCACTTGGTGGTAAATGTTGTCTTGAATTGATCTTCTTGCTTAACCAGAACCTAGTTGTAACCTGAGTAACCATCTAGCAAAGAAAATATGTCAGAACCAGAAACTACCTATAGAATTTGCTCCATGGAGGGGAGTGGGTAGTGGTCTTTCAATGAAGCCTTATTTAAATCTCAGAAATTGACACATAATCTGATTTCCCCACTTTTCTTCCTAACTGGCACTAAATTTGACACCTAAGAGGTGTGTTTGATAGGAAAAATAATACCATTCTCAACTAATTTATTCAGTTCAACCTTCATAAGGTGTTCTAATTTGGGGTTAAGAGGTCTCTATTTCTGCCTTACTGGTTTTGCTCCAGGCTCTAATTCAATAGTATGTTGGGCTAGTTCTGGGTTGAAACCTCTCAAATCCTTGTACTCCCAAGCAAAAACATCACTGAAGTTCTGACATAACAAAATAAATGCTTGTTTTTCCTCTTTATTACATACCTTTCCCAGCTTGAGAAGCTTGCCTTTGAAGATTTCAATGGCTGCATAATGTTCTTCCTTAACAGTCAGGCCACACTTGTCTTTCCGCACTTGGTCATCTAAATTGAACACAGATTCCAAGGTCACCAATCCTTTTGGCAGCTTGTTAGTCTTCAACTGCACAATCTGTTCATCATACTACTACTGCCAATTTTGCTAGTTTCCATCTGCAAACTTAGCTTCAGCAATCAAGAAATTTACAATTTGCTCATCGCTGTCAAAAACATGCCAGCTCACATTATTGTCAGGCACGAAAGGTCTGACCACTATTTTTACATATTGACGTGCCTCTACTTTATGAATTTCATTGGGAATATCAAACTAGGCTCCTATGGCAGCGAGCCTATCAACATGCTTATTTTCGTTTCTAGGAATTGAAACAATATTAAAAGCATCAAAATCTTCCATCAAATCCCATACACGATGCTTATATTTCTTAAGCAAATCATTCTTGGCAGCATTTAAATTTTTGATCTGATTTACAATTAGTTCTGAATCACCATAAACTTGCAAGCATTTAATACCTCATTTGTGGGCCCATTCAAGGCCATGCACCAATGCTTCATACTCAGCTGTATTATTCGAGTAGTTGAAAGAAAATCTGCAGGCTGAAAAGTATTTATCTCCCTCTGGTGAAATCAACATAGCCCCACCTCTAGCACCAATACTACTTCTCGAACCATCAAAATAAAGCTTCCAAAGCTCGTTTTCTATTTCTGCAGACTGTTCCTCCTCTTTACAAAGATTAGGCATATCAAAATCAGGTTCTCGAATCATATAGACTCCTAATCCTATCTCATCTATGTGCTGGAACAGATCAAGCTTGTGATCTTCAGTTGCCCATTCATCTAGATTGATATTTTCTATATGGGTGTTGCAGTCTGAGGTCATGGTTTGCTCCTCCAGTGCAGGGGTGGCATAGAGGTTAGCATTTATAGTATTTGGTGAATATGGTTTGATATGGTCTTTGGTGAGGCTTAGACTTTATGGTCACTTTCGTACCATACCTTGTTCTAAAGAAGAGATTAGACAAATCTAAAGATAAAAACCCACCCAACTTGGTTGTAAAATCCCTCGAGAGACAAATGGAAAAGTGTGGTGCCAAGTCAATGACATGTATATCCTGATGAATAGAAAAACTTGGGGATGCATGCAAAGTAAGAGCCAAATTTTTGATAATACCATCAGTTTTAACAACAGACCCATCTAATTGCACTACACCTTTCTAGGGATTAGGCTCATAAACAAGACCTAACTTATCGGCTAAACTCTTAGGCATGACTGAACTACTGGCACCAGAATCAACCATACAATTATGAACAATTTTACCACCAATAATCAGACTTAAGTAAAATGGGGGAGGCTTTACCTCTTTAATTTTCTGCTCATTCTTATCCTCCAGATCGTTAGCATGCACAACTTTAGCAACCCCTTGATCAGTATCATCAGAAATATACAGCTCACCTAAAGCGTTTGCAGCAACTTTTTTGACCTGGGATGTGCAAAGCATCTAATACCGACATACTGACAGTAGCCTTTCTAAGGTGCACAACAATATTAAATGATGTAGAATTTACCTTTTGTTATTTTTTGTGACAGCAACATCATTTTTCCTCTACAAAGGTTGTGAATGTGTTCTTGACTGCTCCTTGCTAGGTATCTCTTGGCCTCTTTGCAGAATCTGCATTTTAGGCTGTGTTGCAACATTAACATTTGATGACGAAATGGGTAGCTTACTGTTCATAGGCTGCTGCTGTGAATTTCCAGCTTGCTGCCCTGAATCCATAGCTCTCTTTTTCGATCTAGTATTGGCCAAAATGAAAGAATTTTGTTGATCTTGTCCATTCATGCCACAGAATTTAGAGCTCTGCCAGTTCGACAAGGTGACTTCCACATTATCTTGTTGTTCCTAATTCTGATCTGCAATATTTTCTAAACCAACATAGTTATTTTGAACCATTAAAGCCTAATTTCTCATTCCATTAGCACATGTTGATTGGTTATGGGGTTGATTGCATGGATAACACCAATCGCAATCCTAGGCAATATTATTTTGGGGTACTAGTTCCTTTGATAAACTGGTTGTGTTTGGATTGTATGGTTGGAATGGCCTAGGGTTAAAATTCCTTCTTTGGACTTGGTAATCATTCTGAAAGGCAGGCCTATTAGGCTGGCTCTGTTGATAAGTGGCTTGATAAGGCTTATGTTCATGACCTACTTGCTTCTTAATGCTCACAAGATCATTCCCGAAGGCCTTGAGTATACTTTTAATCTCTTGAAATTCTTGGTTTGGGGCTGGAGTAGCAACTTCTTGGGCTGTGTTATGATAGCGTATTGCTGGAACAGGCGAGACAATAGCTAAGGGAGGTACAACAATAGGGGTAGGTGGTTGTATTTTTGGAAACAAGGGCATAGAAGGTCTAGGGGTTATGTCTCCAGCTTGGATGAGACAGTTCTCAGCTCTAATGGCTATGTCATAAGTGTTAGGGAGTGTATACCCACCCATAGACTGAGTCATGACTAAAATTTTACTATTCAAAGCTTTTAAGTAAAAAAAAGCATGTGCTGGTAAAGGTTTTACTGTTGCAGGAATCATGTCCCAGGTTCTCTGAAATCGGTAGTTGAAATCAGCCAAGTGCTTGTGTGGCACCCTCTGAATGGTGCTCAATTGCTCTAACAAAGATAGATTATCAAATTTATCATAAAAATTTGATATAAATTGTTACCTAACGCATCCCATGTCGCAATTGAGTTGGCTGCGAGGCCTCTAAACCATTGTAACACCTTCCCTTTGAGTGACACAGCTAACAGCCTTAACGCGACATTCTCTTGCGTGATGTTGTGAATCGAGCATAAGGTGGCTACGTCACAAATATGCTCAATCGGTGTGGTGAGGTCCTCCCCGATGAAATATGGTAGGCTTCTAAGGGCTGCAACTAGGATGTCATCATGTTGAGCGATGTCTAATGGGTTGCCTCCATTAAAAGGCGCGAATGGGTGTTGCCTTAGCACTGCCATTGGTGGTGCTTGTGATATTGGAACTGGTAATCCTGGTGATAAAACCAAAGAGTTGAAAATAGGAGGTGTTGATTTCAATCTTGCAGGTGTTTCAAAGAGCCTCCTTGTTGTTATGCCTCCTCTTCATGGTGGGGACAGCTCTCGATATTTGAAAGGTTCAGTACTTGATCTGGTCTGTATTTTTCTCATGTGCAGGATGCACTAAGTCTGCATACAAAATCAGGATCAGAATCACTAGGTATAATGAAATGAGCCTTCAAAAGGCTGCACAAATCTACTGCATACACCAAACAGCAAATTAAAAACTCAAAAAATCTTTGAAATGGATTTTAGAGTCCCACCAGGCATGCCAAAAACTGTTATCAATCAGATATGCACCCTTTGTCAAATTTGCAAAAAATTAAACTATCTGTTGAGACATGGAAACTCTTTTTAGATGTGGGTGATCTATGCAAAAAGAGAATCTCCAGAGTGAGTTGGTTCTCCGAATGATGAATATTATTCTAAGTAATTTCTAGGAAAAGGGATAGAAGGATGACTAAAATTAAAACCTATGACTAACAGATGATTTTCAAGAATTGATAATGATTTAATGATAATTCTGATTTCTTCCTCACAAACAACTTTCAAAAAAACACAATATCTCAAACCTCTCATGAACAATTAACACATAAACGATTTGCATGAAGACTTGATTTCAAATACAACATGCAACCTGTATTTTTGAACTTTCTGCATCAAGAATTATAGTCTTAGGACATAACAAGGACTCTGTGAACAGAAATCACAATATAACATCAAACTGAAACTGCAAGTAGACACAAAATTGAGAAGTAGGAATGTTGTTTTTATTCAACTGAAGGAGTATGCCAAAATCTGTGTGAATTGAGTACAAAATGAGTATACAAGCTCCAAAATGTGTGAGAGCAAGAAACTGAAATCTGAACTCAAAAGAAGAGAAAACTAAGTTTTCTTCAAGATATAACCCTCCAAACCCTAATCCGATCTCACAAAGAAAGCTCAAGGAAAGGCATTAAAACTATCTAAAAAGTATGCATAAAAGCAGAAAAAAATAAAAACACACTTTTTCCATGTTCATACTGTCCAACCTCTAAAAATAGACAAAATCTATTTTTAAAGTGAATAAAACAACTTATCTCTCCAAGAGGAATCTCAAATCCGACCCAAGAAAAACTTAACCCCAATCTGCTAAAAATAGAAAAGAGATAAAACCATCTACTTTATCCTTGCTTTACATAATATGCAGATCTTATACTTTCTCAATCTGACCTAATTTTGCAATTAAAGATTGTTTTGAAATCTTTTGCAAAAACTTACAACCTATATCTCCATTACAAATCTTGATTTTCTCAAAAAATCATAAAGACATACAAAGCACAACTCTCCTCATCAATATCCTAATTGATTTTCTTGAAAATCAATTGAAAATAAAATAATCCCTAAATATGAAAGCTCATCTCCAAGGCAAAACTGATTATATCACTCTTCTTTTAATTGATCCTCTCCAAAATCAATTAAAAAAAAACCCTAAGTCAAAATTAAGATCTCATTATAGTTTTATTACGATGTTTTTGACTTAGGATTTGATTACCTTCAAAACCAAAGACAACGAATCGGCCACCACTATGTGTATTTGATTTGGGCATTGATAATTTAAGAAAAAACTAAGGGAAAATCCCTAAGTCGACTTAGGGTAAAGCAAAACCCTAATGAACAAAATGCGAAGAATGCCTATGTTTTCGCATCATTTTGCAAAGTGAACTTTGGAGAAATGATTCTCTGCATGAGCCACCGCCATGGAAAGGTTAGGGTTTCATCTTTGAGACTTGATTCAAGCTCACTCCTATTCGATTTGATCATATTCAACCTCCATAACTCAGGGTAAGTGTTTTCTCCTGTATCCATTTCATTCCTTGGCTTCTTTGATGGGAATAAAAGCCTCACTGGTCGCGGCCATGAGATAAAGATCTGATGAATTCTTTACTTTTTGTGCTTGCTCTTGATACTCTGTGTTTCTTGAGGGAGTTCGAGCTTCGAGCTTGGAGTTCCTTGTGAATGTTTTGGCCACCATGATGAGAGCTTGTCTCTTAGTTCTTGAAAGCTCTGTAGAGCTCTAGTCGTGGCTTATATATTCTCCCACAGGCATTAAGTGGTAAGCTCTTGTTATTCTATTTGTCTTTCTGTAAAAATAAGATTAAAAAACTTCATATACTCCAACAAAGATGTTTTTATTTAAAAACTTAAAGGCCATCTACAGGTCGCGCCATGTATGAGCTCAAATCCAGATTTCTGTAAAGATTTCCATGTATTTGATTTCCATTTTTCTTCAGGTAACCTCAAATCTGATGGAACTTTCATGAGTTTCTTCCAATTGTGAAATGATAGATCATTCAAGAGCTAAAAACTCTTCTCCAGGCCGTGCCATGAGCATACTTGTTAAGAGCTTTCTGAGCATTTTTGAGCTTGACCCAACATGGTTTTCCTGCTCTTTTTCACTTTCAGAAACAAAACTAAACATGGGAATTCATTGTTTTGAAGAAAACTCACCTATCTTTGTTATCTCCTCCATTGAAGCTCGAACCCCGTGATTTCTCTTACTTTCTATTGTTTCTCATAAAAACCTTGACATGGGTATGTCAGAAAAATGGAATATCTTGTCTTTAAATTTGAAACCCTAATGTGGGTATTTAGAATTCGAACAAGAACCTGTATATTTAATATTTATGCAAAAACTGGGCTCGACCCATCATGGCTTTTTTTGGCATTTGAACTCTTCAATTTTCACCATATGGGTATTCATTGTTTGTGAAGAAAATGCATTTCTGGATGTTTCTTGTTGAAAGCCCTTACATGGGTTCATGAAATTCTGGAAAAATTTGTCTTGGATTTGATTTTCACATAGCATCCTGTACTTTAAATATACTGAACCTTCAAGTATCTTTTGTTTACATTTTCAATTGCCATTATAATGTTGTTCCCTCCTTGCACATAGAAATCTCTTTGATTTAAATTTGTAGATTAGTTGCTCTAATGCACTCATAGTTATGCTCTTCATGGATGCACTCCAAACCCTCATTCATACCTTTTCCTTTGTAAACTCTGCTCATTCTGGAAATGACTTTTTACTTGTTGTACCACTATTTGAAATACATGATAAATGAGGAAAGAAAACTTTAAAAATAGTGCACTCTTGGACTATTTCATTCCACTGTCAGCCAAAAATATTGTATCTAACACACCTGATCATTGTATTCTATACTTACAAACAAGTTGATTGCTCTACCACCTCATAGATGACTGAATTGTTCATGCATTTTATTAGATGCTATCACTATTTCTTATCTAGCACTCTTCATGCATTTTTATGCTCCATTTAATAAAATTGTTCCATGCACTTGCTCTCCTCTGTAATGAAAATCTGTAACATTTCTCTTCGTTGAGGCATTATGTATTCCTGTTCACTATCCTCGATTGTGAGAAAGAACACTGTTGAACCTTGCATAATATCATGAAAATGATGAACAAAATACTATGGCAGCAATGTTGAGATTTGCAATCAGTTGAATCAATTGAGCTCAATTAATATAATTGTCCACCTATAGCCTTCAGAAAGCACCCATTGTTTGTTATGAGTGGACCATTGGTTTGATGGCTTGACAAATTAACTCTCTTTTACTCTTTGAGTTGCACAATACTTTAATACTTAGCCCCACCTATAACGTATGCAGAGCAGCATGTCGAGCTCTACCCTTGTGGGAACCTGTTTTCCTCCACATGCTTGGTCTTCAAATGATAATCACCTTCATGATTTTCCCTATACCTGCACAAAGAAACAAATAATGTTAGCATAAAACAATGACAATATATGATGATGTTGATGTATCTCTTTTTCAGCTCATGTTTATGCACTTCTCTTGGCTATTTCAGTGTATGATCAGTAGCATACTACATTATTTTTGATGGTTCATGTAGGTATATTCATATTCAGAGCTTTTAACATCCCTCTCTTCCTTCCTACAGGTCAATGGAGCTCGAAGAAGACAAATGGTTTACCACTTCTGCGTCATCCATCAATCAACAGGCAATGATGATTATGTTTATACTTATGTGATTGTTCCTTTTATGCATCTTCCATAGTGTAGTGTGATGTTTATGATGCACTGTAACAGTTACATCCACGGCTTGTGTGTATATTTGATTTCAATCTTATGCTTTTCATTTTGAAAAGAATATGCATCTCAATGCAATGTTGTACTATCATTTGAATTCTCGCAATCAAATGAAATTATGTAAATATGAATCGCTTTACGAAATAAAAGAAAGCAAATGAAATGCTTTGTTGTTTATATGCTCAATCATGTACTTCATTTTATTGTGAAACACTGAAAAGTTATCTCTTGAAACTCTTTTTCCTCATTTCAATGCATAATTGTCACTTGCAAAATGATAATTAAGATGCAATCAGCACTTAGCATTTGCAAAAACAATTGTATTTTCCACTTTCAAATATATCAATATTTAGTCAGCTCCACCAATTGAGCTGTAGCAAAAAATTGGTGACAGTATGGTATGTCTGTATCCCTTCTCCCGAGTAATGCATCGAAATATTTCCTTCGTCATCAGGATGTCTTCTCGAGCCCCAAACTGTCTAGTCACCCGATCAAGCCTGTGTAGCTCAATAATAAAGGGATCCCTCCTAATCAAATAACTGTGTAAACATATAGCCTCTATATAATTTATCCTTTGGCTTCCATGACAAAAATCATCAATCTATATATGCTCGACATACAATCTGATCATCTATAAGGTCATCCAAAATTTGGCACTAGTACTCCAGGCTCGATACCTACCTATAATGTAGCATCCATCCATACTCCCCTCCATACCAAAATACCATTGGGAGGGATTCATCGCTCTCCCCTACTCTTAGAATATCTAGTCTAGTAATCTGGATATGTTCCCATTCCCACACCTATAACATGGTGACATGGGTAATGCACACAATGCCCTTGTTGTACACCACATACATATCTTTATACAACTACACCAACACGCAGAACCCCCATGCAAATACTCCTTGCCTTTGCTCTACAATATGTTGCACCACCTCAATCATCTTTTATCTAAAGAACCTACCACTCCTGTCTAGGAGGAGGATCCCACTGACCAAATTGCATAGAAACAATGGTAGTGGTGGAACGACTCCAATGCATGTGTCTATGTCCAACTCCTTCCTCTGGTAGGAAAGGTTTGTAGTCCTGAACACAACCCATAGGCTTTGCTCTAACGACTGTCTCACCCCTCTGCTCACCAAGTGGCCTATGATCGATAGTCTCAAAATCCTCCATAGGTCCTCCAAAGTCATGGTCATCTCCCCAATCAGGAGGAGAAAGGTGCAAGTCTTTGAGCTCCATCTCTCCATCAGGGTTGTCAACAGTGGACGATGGGCCCTAATCATGGGGTATCCTAACATATGTAGTAGTTTTTCCTATGATAATTCATCCTAAGTCATCTCCAACATGGTTGATTTCCTCACTCTTGTCCATAGAGTCTCTATGCTCTACATCCATATTAACCACTTGTCAAATTTCTTATTGTCATTTTTCTTCTAATCCTTCTTTTCTTTTCTATCCCCATATTGTGAATTCGCCTTTGTAGAGTGTGAATTATCCCCTTCCTTCTCTTTAGCACACTCTCCCAGTGGCTTAGCGTGTTCACCCCTATGTCACCCTATTGGCGAATTCGCCTATTCTTTTGGCGGGATCACCTGTTCCTTGTCCTGGGAGCCATTTCTCCCCTTTATCCCCAGTGGAAAAATCGCATTCACCTCTATGCCCAATTACCCCCATCAAGTGAATTTTCCTTCACTCCTTTACCTTTTAGGAGAATACGCATTCACCTCTACCCACCCCTTCTCCCAATAGGTGAACTCACTTTTTCCCTTTACCCTATGGGTGAACTCGTATTCACCCCTGTAATTGAGTCCCTTTGCTGGGTGATCTTTCCCTCGTCCTTTCCCCTTGAGGGGCGATTTCATGATTGCCCCTCTGGTCATGCTTCCACCCCTGTGATACCATGTTCACCCATCCCCTAAAAGAGGTGATTTCGCAATCGCCCCTCCAGTTGCACTTTCGCCCCTACGACAGCACGTTCACCCATCCCTTAAAAGGGGTGATTTCACAATTGCCCCTTTCTTCATGTTTTCACCCCTATAGATGTGTACTCGCCTATTCCCCACCACACATTCACCCATTCACTGAAGGTGTGAATGCACTTCACCAGAAAGGTGAATCCACCCTCCCACAGTGAGCCTGTTTCTTGCCTACTCTACCCATCCCAATTCACAAACATAAAACATGTGTGAAAATTCACAATCAAAATGACAAAGTTAGTTTTGAGGCCTACCAATTGGGGCACGACACGTCGATGGTAGAATTTACGGACGATGTCTACACAATGGATAATCTCGTTGTCTTCCATCTCACCCTCACCTAATAACCACTCGCTCTCGATTGCCTCTCGCTCTCTCGCTCAATCACTCTTTGCCACGTGTACACAATGAAAGTAGGGTGAATAGTAACTTTTCTAATTTACTATTTATAATTACCTTTTGACCCTAATTAGCCTTCCTAATTTTGGTCAGTTTTCACCTTTTTTTAACCTTTTTTAATCCTTTTGACCTATTTCTTCTACAAGCCACCATTTTCACCCCATTTATCCATTTCCTCCCATTCAAAAGTTATTCTTCATGGTTTTTCATCCTCTCTCATGTGGTACCCTCCATTTCTTCCTATCGATAAATCACCTGAGGCCCCTTTTCTTCCCCATCTGCCCTCTCATGGGGGCATACTTCATCATATTTCTCCACTTTTCCTGTCTATCATCCTACCTATGATACTGGAGCATCTACCAAAGTTCTCTTCTTCTATCGAGTCATTTGCACTTTATTTTTCTTCGAAACATAATTATTCTAAAGATATTTCAAAGAGGGGAAAAATGTAGACACTTGAATTTGACCACCCCCATATGGTCAAATTTTCTCTTATATTCCTCTATCCCATATCCATAAGCCTTATTAATTAAATAATTTATTATTTAGTTAATATTTCATCTTGTTCCTAATGTCCCCTAAGGTTTTTAATTAATTGATTAAATACCTTATCCCCTTTCTTCTCTAAATTAAATAAATAGTCCAATTTATTTAATTTAGTCACTTTATCCTAATAAATTAAATCAATTTTTAATTAATTCATTTTCTCTCTCATTGTCTCATCCTCCATTTCCCCTAATCCTAATTAGCCCACTTAACCTCAAATTAAGGTGTACACATTCCTAATCAAGATTAGGTTCACATCCTCCATAAAATGCAAGTGGCTCACTAATCAGGATTAGCTCACCTAGTCCCTCATTTGCACAACCTAAATTAATGATTAGACCTAACCTAATCCACATGCCATTTATGGAATCCACCCCTAGTCAAACCTATTAATGACTTTCTCCTTTTGGATAAGTCCTCTCCATACCCTTTGGAATTTAAAATTCCAACTTATTCCCCCTATGCATTTTGAGGAATTTTTAATTCCTCACATATCCCCATAAAGAATTTGTATTCCTTTGTTCTTCCCCATGAGGATTTTTGAGGAATTTTTAATTCCTATCTTGTCCTCTCATTGTACAAATGGACAAGAAACTCTTTTATGAAGATATCTTGCCCACTCCCAAGGTACTTGCAAGTACCTCCACCTCACTGCCACTTCATCTTCTCAAGACATGATTTAAGATGTCTCAAGACATCTCAACCCTTGATCTTCTACCCTTGAACTAATCCTAACCATCCATTTCTCTAGAGGCACTTTCCCTAGATACAATGAATTTTGCTTCATTTTGATCATCACACACTTAGCCAACTTGAGAGCACTTGCACTCAAGCCTTCAAGCCACCATTGTTGTAGCACTTTTGACCTCCCATTTTGCACCCAATCACACATCCATGGCCACCATTGCACTCACCATCAAATTCTCCACCATTTGTATGTAGATTTTAGCCATTTTATCAAGCAAAGGAGCACACAAATCAGCATCAAAAGGGCCAACCAATCCATCAACTTGGGCAAGGTAAAATACTTGGTTTTTCATCTTATTTTGTTCAAGTTCAACTAGTCCAATTGTGAGGTGTGATTTGTGTTTTCTTTCTTGCATTTTCCAAGTTGTGTTTTTTCATTTTTAGATTAGAATTCACACTTTATCACATAATGATCTTTTTCTTGGCATACTTGGAAAGGCGATATACTAACATTATGTGCCCAAAAATGAAAATTAATTTTATCCAACTTATGCAATTCTTTAGGAATGTAAACAATATGTATCCAAAAATGAAAAGTACTTTTATCCAACTTATTCAATGATTTAGGAATGTAAACAATGTGTATCCAAAAATGAAAAGTACTTTTATCCAACTTATGCAATGCTTTAGGAATGTAAACATTGTGTACCCAAAAATGAAAAGTACTTTTATCCAACTTATGCAATGCTTCAGGAATGTAAAAAATTTTTATGAAATGCAATAGAATTTATTTTATTTTATGAGTTTGCAACAAATGAGGCAAAATAACACCTTTTCTTTCATATATATTAATTGTTTTTATAATTTCAAAATAAAATTTGAACAATGGAAACAAGAAGCCAAAACAGAGATTTAGATGCACACAAAAATTGGTCAAAATGTTTGTATAGGGACTCATTCACCCATGGGTGAATGGGTAATTTTTCATGGTTTTTAAAATGAAAAATGAAAATATTGAGTTGCCTTGTGTGTTATTTGTTCCAAGTTGCAAGTTGCAAACTGGTACTTACAGTTTCAGAATTCTAGAAAATTGGAGTTAAATGGAAGTGTAAAATGATGGTAGATGAAAACCAAAATGACCTATTTTTAAAAATGCAATTTTGATCTAATTTTCTGATTTAAGTGACTAAAAGCTTATGCTATAATTTAAATACTATGCAAAATCAATCTAACATTATACAATTGTTGTTGAATTTTCAGATTTAAAATGAGTGCAAAATGCAAGTTTACACCTAAAATGCAAGGTAAATTTATGCTAAATTTAGAAACCATAAATGCAATGAATTAATTCAAATCCTAGATCTAGGGTTTGAATGCACTCCAAATCCAAAATTAGAATGTTCAAAATGTTGGGTTCACCATAATGAAACATAGAAAAAGAGGTTGGGGGTTCACCAAAACATAGGCTTTTATAGTTAATTTGGAATGTTTCACCAAACTTACTATAAATAGAAAGGGAAAAATGGGGTGTAATGAACCTACCTATTTTCTATTTCATTCAAGAAATGAGATCCTCCAAGATAGAATTAACTTTCAACCCTTAGGTGAGTCAATTCTATGGAAGATCTAGCAATTTCCTTTATGTGTGTGTGGACGGAGGGTATAGTCCAAATAACACTTTTGGGAGATGAAAATAAAATAGAAAATGACCTCAAATCTGTAACCTAAGACCCGATTCATGTAGATTAAGCCTAGATCTAATAGAAATAGTCAATTTTATATTTTTTGGATGAGTGGAAGACACTTAAAACTTGCCTCAAAAATTAGTTGCTAAGTGTCATGTTTGGTTGCAAAGTGTCTTGAGACTGCTTTTTTTAGTTGAATTTTTGGGAGCCTCTAAAGACATATCTAAGACACAATTTCCCACTAGTCTCACTAAAAAATGATGAAAAATAAATTTGAGATATGAGTTTTCATGATCTTGACAACTTTTCTTGCAACTTTGACAACTTTTTCACTTTAGAGATCTCCAATCTTCAATTTTCCTTCAACCTAAAATTTGCAACACAAAGACAAGAGGAGAAAAATTGTTTGTTTTTGGTGAATGGTGGTTTTCCTTGGTCAAACCCTATTTTGGTAATTAAACCTTGAATTCAAATAAAACATGAAAGGAATGATGAATGAAGAATGCAATGTTGCAACTCACCAAACCCTTGAATAAACCTTTGGAAATCTAAAATGTTGATGTTGATCTTGCATGAAATTGATTCAATGGATGTGGATTTTGATACTTGAGATGTGACTTGAATGCTTGCTTGAATCTCTGAAACCTACATCACAATGTTAGCTCCAAAAACATGCATGATGCTTAAGACCTTGAGATGATGCTTGAGATCTTGATTGCTGCAACAAATTCTTGATAAAAATTCTCTTGAATTCTCTTGACAATAATATTTTCTCTTATGAAATCTCTCTTAAAAAATATCTTGTAAATCTCTAGTTGATTTGATAAAATAACCTTGTTTTTATAGGTATATATCCTTAATTTCTCAAAAATTAAACATTACAAGCCGACATTGAAATTTGAATTTGGGATCATAAAAATACCACCAAAAACATGTTTTAAAATGGGTTCAAAGGTATAAGGAGGACCCATTCACCCATGGGAAAATGTGTCCTAGGCCCCAATTCATGTAACACACATTGCTCAAGGTGATTTATTATATGTTGGCATTAATTATTGTTGGGTTTCCCCTTCGAAAAATATAATTTATTAGGCTTGTAGATGTAGAATAGGGCTTATTAAGGCTTAACTAAGTCCAATTTAATTAAGAGGGCCCAAAAAAAGTGTGAAAATGTAAAGGAGTACATTTTTATACACTACATATTCGTATATATGTATGTATTTTTTGTATTACATAGCAAAAAGGGGACTTTTCAGCACAAGGGGTCTCACGCACAAAGGGTGAAAATGAGAATCCTAATGCCCTCAATCACTTCATGGGAATGCTCAATCTACATAGATGAAAAGAGATTCTCATTAAAATCAATGTAGTAGGCAAAGGTCTCCATCACGTTGCATCCTATTCTAGCATGAAGTAGGGCAACTTCTTGCCTAGCTTGTTCATTCTCTAATGTAGTAGCAATACAAATTGTGTCACCCACCAGACCCACGCGCAAATGCACAAATTTTTTTCCCAAAGTTCCTTCAACACTTGAAAAGTTCACTGGCCTTACCAGATGCTCGGTGACATGCATTCCCCATTTAAATCTCTTAGAGGTACGGACAATGTTGTAAATGAAGTGCTCTAGCAAACCAGAGTTATACACATGCACCTGGGATAGGAAGTGTTTACCAATTATCTTGTGAATAACTTCATCTTCCACATCATTGTGGATGAGGAATACTTCCTTAAGTTGGTTTACAACTAATCTCTGCACAGCACTGCATTCCACACCCTCAATGGTGAGTAAATCACTCTTAATCTTAGAAGCGACATCACTCAAAGATCTTGAAATCTCTAAGATTGTAATGATTATTATACAAAATGAGAATCATTGTGGCTTATTTATAGAATGGCAAGGGTAAGCCAACAGAATCCACTTGAAGGCAATTAATGCAAAAAAGGACACTCAAATTTCCTTAAATTTAATAAGCTTAGCGAAATGATGTGATGGAAATTTATTAGATCAGTTTTTTGCATCAAAGAAATCTTCTCCATTTAAAAGGCTTGCATGGAAGCATTCTTAGGTGGTAAACTATCAACTACCAGAAGTGGTAAGTTATGGATTGTTCACACATATTTGTTGCCACGACGCCTACAAAGAGAGAGCATCATTTCATTCTCTTGTCTCATCAATCAAAAAATATGATGCAATAATAACCCCTCTTAAAATAGCCATTAATGACTATGTTTCATCATTACAGAAGAAATCGGTTGGTTTCTCATAGGTTGTTGTTCGGCCAAATAACGGTTACCATTTTTTTCAAGAATTCATTTCCAAGAAAAATCCTAATGGTTATTCTTTCAAAAACTATAAATAATTTTTATTTTGACATTACAAGGGTCTAATATTTTGATCCCCCTTGTACTTTGATGCACGAGAGAGAATCGATCTTAATTCAAGGATCAATCTTACAGTTTTGATGATATTATTGTAGATGTTTATTGTATGTGTGCAGTTAATTATGAATGAGATACTAATGTTTATGAATGATTATGTGAGCTTTGATAAGCATTTGAATATTCCTTCCCTATGAGGATGTGTTGGTATTTGGTATTTTTTTCATTTATCTTCAGTGAGTATTAGAATTGCAGTGAGTCGAGTCAGAAAACTTTGATAATCTGATATGTGAGTCATGATACTAATTGTTTGCCAATTTACTTTTCAACATAGTTAGTCATTTTCAGTCATTTTCAATCACATCTATTTTCATGGCTATGGATATATGTTAGTTTTCTTTCCTAATTTTTTGTTAAAAGCTACCCCCGATTTCTTAAAATTCTAAAAATCAAAATTATATCAAAAGAGGGAGTTGTAACTCAACCAAAATTTAGAGGAAGATCACCAATACTGTATACACCTAAAAATAGTCTAGAAAATATAATTAATTAAATATGATTTATTTAATTAATTAACCTTTATTTCATCTACTATTAAATAAATAGAAATATGTATTTATATAGTTCATCTTAAATTCTTCAATCTTTATTCTATTATTTTCGTCTTAATTAAATAAACGAATTTCACTTTGTTTTATTTAATTATCATAATTAAATTCATCTACTATTAAATAAATAGAAATATTTATTTAAATAGTTCACATTCTAATTCTTCTATTCTTCAATTTTAATTAAATATACTTCAATAGTTTGTGTTATTTAATTATCACTTCATTCAATCTTAATTAATTAAACAAGGTTAAATACTTTTTTGTTTAATTATCATATCCCTTCTATATTTTATTTAATAAACAAATTCTATAGTTTGTTTTATTAAATTATTTATCCCCTTTTACTAATTTGAATAAATCATAAAATATTCAAATAAAGGCATAAAGGGAAATTTCCTCTATTCACTCACTTACCAAATTAGACATCAAATATCCAATTTAATTCAATTGGCATTTCACGGGAAAGCTTTGGAGACAAATTGGAATCAATCTCTCAATCTCCTTCATCTTATTCTTCCTATCATCTGGCTTGATGTTTTCATGGGGAGAAACCCTTCCCATGATCAGCTCAAGCTTCTCAATCTCTTATCATTCAACTCTCTAGATTGAATCCAAGTCTTTGTTGTGTTTCCTTGTCACAATGTGTTGCCGTAAATCTATATATACAACCTTTCTCCACAGGAAAGAGATCCCAACTTTGTGCAAACTTACTCTGCAGGAATAGCAATCAAGCAATCATAGCAATAGCAATAGCATCTTAGCATCATAGCAATCATAGCATCTGTAGAATCAATATCATGGCTACATCTTAGTTTTACTGTAGCTTCTTTTATCAGGTTTCATGTCAGCATAGATTATAGTAGCATCAATATCATCTAGAAATCACCATATAGAAGTAGATCATTGCATTTAGTATCATTACATTCTCTAGATTGGAATTTTAACAGTCACAGTGCTTACCAAATTTGAGAGCCCTCTGTGATTTAATAAATCTTTGGAGATAGGAAACAATGAGACGCTTTCAAGTTTTATGTACTTTCAGTTAGTTAATTGTTGTTAAATCTTGATATAATGTTTCATTAAGAAGTGTTTTTAGTTGTTTGACTTATTTACTTATTCCACACTTACATTTTGGCGCCCACCGTGGAGCTCCTAACCCCATATTTTAACATTTTTTTCTGAAAAGTGTTCATATAGGATACATGTGTGTTTTCTTTTAGCATGATCGAGGGATTCTGCAACGCTTCCACTAAAAATTTTAGTGCTTCCACCAAAAGTTCTAGCGCTTATACAATCTGTTTTAGCACTTCCACCCAAAGCTCTCAGGAAGGTTGACTATTCCAGATCCAATTCTATTTTAGCGCTTATGTTGAATTCTACAATGCTTATGCACTATCGTTTAGCGCTTGTACAATCTGTTTTAGCACTTCTATAATTTATTGTCTGGATCTGATGCGGCTGCGACCAAAAAATTATTTTGATGCATTTGGACTAAAAAGAACCAATCCTAGGGTAGTCATCATAGATTTTCTATATCAATTAAAATTAACATCATGAATTTTGTGAAGCAACATCTTCACATAGATAACAAATTGTCGTTTGGGCTCTAAAACTTAAACAATTGATAACTATGATTGTGTGGTGATAGGTATATGCTCTCCCCTTAACTGGGTGATCAAAACGTTAGACTCATCCTTTATTTTCATGCATTTTATGCTTTATTAAATCCTTTAGAAGGCTTGTTGTAGTGGGAAAAAGTACTCACCCTACAGGAACAACCTGAGTGGGAACAACCAAAGCCAGGTTTTCCAACCCACTATAAAATAAAAGTAAATTTGGGAAAACCCTCATTTACCAGAATTGTGCAAGATAACCATCCCCAAAATCTTTGTTCTAAAGAATGGGAGGTCTCCTGAGGGAGTTTATCATTTGCCACTCTGAATGGAAACCCTATCTATGAACCATAGTGTAGAATCCAACTTGTCAATTTTTGAACATTGTAATACTCAGCAGTGTCAAGGAAGGGAAGAATCTACCCCCAAGACACTCACCTTATAATTTCCAAGGACCGTTTACTCAAGGGATCAAGAAATCTAACTATGAGTACGCACCTGGAAAAGACAAAAACATGGGCGCCCTCTAGGGGGTGACACGGCTGTGTGAGTCAATGCAATTTTAAGATGTGGGTTGTTTGAGTATAACGATGACCTTTTGTCCTTAAGAGTGAGTCTGCTTGAAGTGTATTATTTATTAAAAACCTATGGAAATCAAGAAGGATCATGTTTGATTCTTGAACATACACTTACTGTTTAGATTCTAGGACTTAAAAACACCTGTTCTACAATTGCTTGTTGTGTCTTCAAATCATTAAATCAGATAAAGATTATCCAAAAGAACACAAAAAGTTCGACAAGTCAGTCTATGAAAATTTATGATCAGGGATTGGAAATCCACAAACTTTGTCAAGAAAACCCTTACAAAAAGAGTCAAAAAAACAAAGAAACAACTTAGTCACAAGAAACTGTTGGAAAGAAGAAATTTTTTATATCAAAGTAGGAAAGTATTGCTTCAACATAGAACTTTCATCCATAGGTTTCACGATTTTTCTAGGGGATATACTGATGATTATGCTTTAGAGCCTTTGTATTCACAAGCTTATTTCCAAAGAAGAGCTCTTTCATAGAAACATAATCATAGTCAACCTATTTGTCAGTATTCCATCCCACAACCAGCAATAGAATATTCCAACAAGCCCGATCAATTCTTACAATAGAGAAAACTTGGAAACATTAGGCTTATCATCCAAAATCATAAAATTACCAGCAGAGATATCTTATCAAAATACCAAAAAATCTTGAAAATTACACCAAAAAAGTTAGTCTCTTCACGAAAGGGAAAATTAGACAACACTGTTGAATCCCAAAGTCGCGCTTACACACTCTGTTTTAGCACTTTTGCACTATCTTGTAGCGCATCCACAATTGAAATAGCGCTTTTGCAGTCTGTTTTAGCACTTCTGAAAAAATTTGTAGCGCATAACCAAAATCACCACTGTCAGAATTTACCAGTCTTTTAGCGCATCTACAATTTGTTTTAGCGCTTATACCATGTTTCACAATGCTTTTACCATAACTTTTAGCACTTCTACGGTCTGTTTTAGCACTTTTTCCCTCTGTATTAGCGCTTCCATAGAACAGAAAAACAGAGAGCTTTCAGAAACATCTATCAAATTTGTTGGAATTAGACAAACATTTTTACAGTCCAACAGTGTCTTAAACCTGAAACAAAATAGGTTATTACAAGTCAAAATTCTTTTCAACTTAAACCTAGATCTTGCAAACTATAAAGTGTTAAATTATCAAACAAACACAAAATCTTGATTATTAAGTTAAGTTTCCTCATCAGGATTTTGACATCCTACCATCACAAAATGAAACACAGTAATCAAATTTTTTAACCTAGTCTCATCAATAGGATATATCATCCTATTTGACTTTGTTAAAATCCATTTGACACTCATCCAAACATAAAAGATCAAATTTTAGTGAGAAAAACAAACATTTGTGGGCTGCAGAATGTATGATTCTTCCTGCTAGTCCGATTGAAACAAAGAGAGACTATCCTCCTGATATTCAGTCTTTACTCACAAAGAAGAGCAAGGAGTTTGCTGATTTACCTCTTGGGCCACCTCCTGAATGGGGTTCAGAGCATGTCATAGAGCTCAAGGAAGGAGCTAAACTAGTTATCACAACACCATATTGGTACCCTAAGAAGTAGAAGGATGAGATTGAGAAAAACATTAAGGAACTCTTGGAGATGGGCTTCATTCATCCAAGTAAGAGTCCATTCGCTTCAGCAGTTTTTCTTGTGAAGAAGAAGGATGGTACCATCTGCATGTGTGTGGATTATCGTGCTTTGAATCAAAGCACAATCAAAAATTGATACCCCATTCTGAGGATAGATGAGCTCATTGATGAGCTACATGGAGCCAAGTTCTTTTCAAAGATCGATTTGAGATCAGGCTACTACCAGATTCGGATGAGAGGATTTGATGTTGAGAAGACAGCATTTAGGTGTCACTATGGCCACTTTGAGTTTCTAGTCATGCCATTTGGGTTGACTAATGCTCCTGCTACCTTCCAGTCTTGTATGAATAGAGTCTTTTAGAAGTAGTTGAGGAAGTTTGTATTGATATTTTTTTATGACATTCTGATCTTCAGCAAGACTTGGGAAGAACATCTCAAGCACTTGGAGGAAGTGCTTAGCATCCTAGAATCAGAGAGCTTGTTTTCCAAAGAATCCAAATGTGAATTTGGAATGAAGGAGCTACTTTACCTTTGTCACATAATCAGTGTTGAAGAGTGAAGGTTGATCCTGAAAAGATCAAGGTAATTGTTGATTGGCCACCTCCTGAGAACTTGACTCATTTGAAAGGGTTCTTAGTCTTTGTGGATTTTACAGAATATTTGTGAAGGGCTACTCACAGAATGCTGCTCCTCTTACTAACCTTACGAAAAAGGGGGCTTTTTGTTGGTCAGAAAAGGCTCAAACTACTTTTGATAAGTTTAAGAGGATCATGAGCTCTTGTCCAGTTTTGGCTATTCTATATTTTTCCAAGCTTTTCGAGCTATAGTGTGATGCATCCAGTGAAGGAGTTGGGGCTATTTTGATGCAAGACAAACATCCCATTGTGTTTGAGAGAAGAAAATTAAGAGGTGTTGAAAGGACCTACTCCATCTATGACAAGAAAATGCTTGCCATTATGCATGCATTAGCTAAGTTCAAACAGTATTTGGTGGGGAGCAAGTTTGTGGTCAAGACTGATCACAATAGTCTCAAGTACTTCATGCATCAGAAAGATTTGAACGAGAGGCAACAAAAGTGGGTGAGTAAGCTTCAAGCTTACGATTTTGACATTGAATATGTCAAAGGGAAAAAACAATATTGTGGTTGATGCTCTATCTAGGAGACCTCATTTGAGCTCATTATGTGAGCTTACTGCTAATTGGAAGGACATGTTGCTTGTTGATTATGCCAAAAATCAGTTTGCAACCAACATCATTGAAGGTACTTTTCATGACGAAAGGTACAAGGTGGTTGAAGGGCTGATACACTACAAGGGTAGAATCTTTTTGGTGGCTGATTCTAAGCTCAAAAAGAAGATTTTGTTGACATTTCATGACATTCCACTTGCTGGTCATCAAGGGTTCTTCAAGACTTATAGGCAGATTCGGGAAAGATTTTCTTGGAAAGGGCTGAAAGGGGAAGTTCAATGCTACATCTAGGAGTGTCCCACTTGTCAGATGAACAAGAATGAACACACTCTACTAGCTGGTTTGCTACAACCTCTTCCCATTCCCAATCAAAAATGGGAAAGAATATCAATGGACTTCATCATTGGGTTGCCAAAATTCCAAGGAAAAGATTGCATCTATGTTGTAGTGGACAGGTTAACAAAGTTTGCTCACTTCTTTGCCATTACTAGCTCTTTTTCAGCAGCTCAAGTTGCAGGTTTGTTTTTCCATGAGGTATTTAGATTGCATGGGTTGCTGAAAAACATTGTGAGTGATAGGGACAGCAAGTTCCTAAGCACTTTTTGGCAAGAGGTCTTTAGAATGAGTGGTACGGTGCTTACTCCAAGCACTAGTTATCACCCTCAAATCGATGGACAAACAGAGATAGTAAACAAGTGGTTGGAAGGTTATTTGAGAAACTATGTTTCAAAGCAGCAAAGAACATGGGGGAAATGGCTTCACATAGGTGAGTATTGTTACAAGTCTTCCTTTCACATGTCGATAAGGATGTCACCTTTCATGGCTCTTTACAATTATAAGGCTCCTAGCTTTGTTGATATGGTGTTTGGTGACAGCAAAGCCCCTCAAGCCAAGGAATTCTTGCAGCAGAGTCAAGATATCTTGAAATCCTTGAAGAATAACCTTCATATCGCATAGAATCAATAGAAGATGTACACTGATCAACGGCGTATTGAGTGCTCTTTTGAGGTTGGGGATATGGTTTTTTTTACTGCAGCCTTACAGACAGTCTACTCTCAAGAAGAGTGGAGCTGAGAAGCTCAAACCTTGTTTCTATGGACCATTCAAGGTTATCAAAAGTGATTGAGAATGGGATTAAAATCGAAGAAGCCTTAGTCAAAAGAGGAGTCACTAAACATTACAATAACACATCAAACAACGCCAATTCCTCAAATCACTATGGAAACAATGACAAGCCTAAATTTTGGCAAAAAAATAGAAATACTAGAAACAATGATACTACAACTGACACATAAAATACAAAACCAATATTCAATTTGATAGCAACAACTGTGAAAACAAATCAAAATGACAACCAAAACAACAATCAAGGTACCACTCAAAACAATAACCCAAATAATGGAGAATCTCGACCACCATCATATCAAATACAATCCAATCAACAAATATTTACACCATTAGGACAAACTTTGGAATCAACAATGAGAGAGCTTATTGCAAATAGACCTATTACTCTACCAGAAGCAAGAAATTGGGAGCCAAAAGTGAAACCATCTTGGTGGAACGATGCTGACTATTGCAACTTTCATAAAAATAAAGGACATAAAACAAATGACTGTATGCAATTAAAACATCTGATACAAGACTTAATTGAAGAAAAGAAGGTGTTTGTTGAAGGACCTCAAACAAATAATGATCACACTGTGTTTACAAATCCTTTACCCAACTACAAAAAGGGAGAATCTTCTTCAAACAGTAAAGGAAAAAAGTGTAAACTATATCTATGACACCACCATTCTTTGTGTTTCTGAGGTTGAGAAAGATAATGTCGTTGATAATCAAACAGATAACACAAGCATCAATGATATTGAATCCTTGAACGTGAAACCAAACATGAACACATCTGACAACCAAATCAATGTCCTAAAAATCAGGGAAACACAAGACTATCAACCAGTCAATGTAACGACAAGGGGGCAGTCCAAAGTGATATTGAAAGGAATTTCATCTAAAAATACTACTCCCCCATCACATCAATACAACATTGTGGATCAACTATAAAAGATACCCACACAAATATCTGTACTGGAACTTCTTAAAATCTCACTATCACATAAAGAGGTTCTAGAACAGGCTTTGGTAGCCACTATGGTACCCAATAATTTGGATGTCTGTCAATTTCAAGCTATGGTGGGACACCTGACCACACCTCATTATCTGTCATTCTTCGAAAAAGATGATGTGTCACCAAATCACTCACACAATGTGGCCTTACATATAAAGGTTCTAATCCATAAACATTGTGTCAAGCGTGTCTTAATAGATGACAAAGTTGGATTAAATATTTGTACTTTAAAACTAATTTGTACACTAGGCTATTCCGACAATGCCATTGATGCCAGAAGAAAGATAAACAATAAAAGCATATGATGAAGAGGAAAGGTCTTCCAAGGGGCTGGTTGTCCTATGTAATGTCCCCTTCTCGAGCATGATCTTGTCTGTTGATCATTGGCCTATTCTGGAGACCCGTAGGCTACTCGAAAGATGAATTTAGGGTTTCATGTTTTGGTGGTTGCTATTGCTCGAGTTTTGGTGTTTGGACTGCGGATTCTTTCTGGGTTTTCAAAGAGCTTCACAGTGGTGTGACTTGCTTTGCGTTCCGAGCACTTTTTGGAATTTACTATTTTTAGTAAATTCTATTTTTTGGCAGTTGGCAGTGCGGTTTCCAGTGTAGTTGGCTTTCTTCTTCAGTCAATTCAGTTGGCTTGTTCATTTTTGGCTTTGGGGCGCATTTGGAGAGATAAGTTCAAATTATTTAAATAATGTTATATTTTATTGTTGACCCCCCCTTAGCCTAGTGATTGGACTTTGAGTTGTTGTAAAAGGTGGTCTTCATGGGTGGATGCCTCATTGAGGTGATTTATTATATTCTAAGGTTCAAAATATTACTTGAAGAAAGGGACGCCAATTTTATGAAGAAAGGTTTTTTAAAAATAAAGTCAAACTTGAACCTTGGGAAAAGGGACGCCCAAACTGGAGGGAAAAGAAGTCAGTTTGAAATTTGAAAATTAGGGTTTCTCTTCTAGAAGCTTCTGGAGAGTCTTCTTAAAATTATAAAAAGGGAGCCTTGGACCTTCATTGGATTATCTTATGTCTGAAGTATTGTTATGCTACCGGAATGGTGTTGGGACTGCTTCGAGGAATGAATGCCTCCTAGCCTTGGCTCGACTTCATGCTTGAGAGATAGCATCTAGTGGAGAATTTAGTTTGCTTGTGAGAGAATTTGTAGTGAGGTTTGCTTTGTTGCATTGTTTTGCTGTGTAGTTATGTTTTATGCATTTTATATCAGATTTTGGAGTTGTTGTTTCTGTGTAGCTGAAATTTGTTTTCACTCATATATCAGAAAAGAAAATTTATCTCCTTATGGGTATTGTCTTGTTGCATTTCTTTGACTTGGGTGACCATATTTTCCAAGTTGCATATTTTATATCAAAGAATTGAATTTTAAAAGAGAAAATCGCCCCTCTCTTGCAGCCATACCTTTTGGGGTTCATTAGAGTTTGTGCCAAAAATAAATATCAGCTTTTAGGGTCAGTTTTATGGTGTCTTCTTGGGCACCTTCATCATATGAGCACTTTGCATCAAATCTTATGCAATTTGAGTGAGTAATGAGTGAGTTGTGAGCATTTCAATAGATTTCTTTATTGCTGGTTAAGTCATTTCAGTCCATGATCAGTCATGACAGTTTACATAAACTCCATCATTTGAGTTGGAATTGGAAGGGGAGTCATTGTGGGCATTGAGGGTGACATTATACTTTATTGCAGCATTGTTAGACATTCTTATCTTGTGCTCTTGGTAGGCAATTCTCTTTATATTGTAAGTTGAACAGCAGTATTGTCAGCATCTCAGCTCATCTTTCTCTTCATGCTTGTAATACCCACTGAATAAGTGGAAGAGGTTGGCTTACTGCCTATTTACTTTATGTATTGCATTGTAGTTCATTAGAATCTCTACCTTATGGTAGCTTCATTCCCGCCTTGGGTTGGATAGCACATTCTTGGCGTTGAGTTACTTTTTGCATTGTAGTTGTTAAGGATCCTCTGACCATATGCTCGCCGTCATCTGGCGCATCCTTGGTTAGAGTTATTCAGTATTGCATTGCATTGAGATCCTCTGACCATATGTTCACACCCTGCCAATCTCAGGATCCTAGTGTACATTCTTGGTTAGAGTTGAATTCTACATCATTTTGGTTTAAGTGCTAACCCTAATGGATGTGTGTTGCATTGCTCATTGTAATTGAAAAATTGAAAAAAATTGGCTCGGTATATTTCATCCTACTAATTCAAGTGGGACCGATTGTCAAAAATATTTTTTTCCAAGTGTTAGACAAGGAGTTAACATATAACATACTCTTGGGATGCCCATGGATCCATGAAATGCAAGTAGTACCTTCAACATATCATCAATGTTTGAAATTTCCTATCAATGGACAAGAGGTCACAATTTCAGCTAACAACAATAATCCACAGACTTGTAACATGATTAAGGAAAATCAAGACACTCTGGTTCCCCACAATAGAGAAGCTAGCACATTTGCTTCATCTAGAAGTGAAAAGAAACTCAATTTTATATCCAAATGGGTTGAGAAGAAATACCAGGAAAAGGAAACAATTGTTGTTGACCCAACTATATCAAATAATAAAGGTCCCCTAAACACTCTATCACAGCAATTTAAAGACAAGATCTAGTTAAAGGACAAAGGCTTGGGAGAATATTCCCTTGAGAAATCTTTGTGTCTTTCACAATTGCTACCATCCCCAAAATCATATGGATAGCCCACAACAAATACACAACGATCATCACAACCTACCATAGTTTTGGATGAAAGGTTTGTAAAAGCAAGAACTCTAGAAGATGAATCAGAAGACAAGGCCATTCTAAATTGGCTCTACAAAGATGAAGAAGATTCAACATCTACAAATATCAGCATAAGAACAGATCAATATGGAAAAGGAAAGGATATCTTAGCGAAAATGGGCTATGAAGGTCAAGGACCAATTGGCAAGAGAAAAGATGGTATTATAGAACCTATTCAACCTATAACACTTCAGCCTAAAGACAAAACAGGATTAGGCTATACAGGGGAATCAAAAGAAGAAGTAACTCAAAAAGTGGTAGAAAGGATTCTGCAAATGAGAGGTGGGTTTGAAATAGATTCCACTGAGTATGAATGGGATCATTTATCTGCAACATCATACACTGACAAAAAAATTGATGTCATCAAAGCATATACACCCGTACGAGAGGAGGGACAAAGTTCAGGAACTAGACCACTTGTATTGGGATCAACAAATATCGATGACTCAAGCGAGGATGGACAGACATCGAGTGAGATAGATGACTCAGAGGAGGGTAATATCATAGACCTCGACCTTCCCATTGACAACTTTGACCACATAGCTATTGGAACACTTACAGTTGTCGACCTTACTCAACCTGATGACTTATTACCCTTGATCCATCCTAAACTTATTGACCAGGAACCAACCAAACCTATTAATATACTAGTCTTTTCAAATGATGAGGCCATCATAAATTTTCTTTGCAGTCATGAACCTGATACAAGTTCTACCCATAACACTCATAACAATACTTCAAATCAGGAGGGTGCCAAATATTCCAGTTGCAAAAATGACAACAGAAAAAAGGATCTAGTGGTGAAAACCTTTCTGAGGCAGCATTAGATTTTGAAAAAGAAAAAGTAAAGAACATATCTAACAGTGAAAACCTTTCTAAGGCACTAAAAGATGGGAGATTTGACACCCTTCCAGAGCATTACCATGACATATCATTAGTACTAGTGGAGCCTACGCAGTCCATAAATGTTGAACAATAGAAAAGACAAAGATACTACATCTAGCAGTGTCTATGACAAAACAGGAGAAGCCCGCATTCACCAAATTCTTTGAAGAGCGGCATATCAATTTTTCTTGGTCTTATTCTGATATGCCAGGATTAGATCCAAATCTCCTGATGCATCATTTTCTCTACCATTTGAAATCAAACCAGTAAAACAAAAATTGAGAAAAATTGTATCCCCACATCGCCGTAATGGTAAAAGTTGAGCTGAAGAAGTTGTTGGATGCAGGATTTATCAGGTCTATCAATTATGCAAAATGGATTTCAAATATTGTGCCTTTATCTAAACTGGATAATAGTATCAAGATATGCACAGATTTTAGGGATCTAATTAAGGTGTGCCCAAAATATTATTTTCCTCTACCAAGCATTGACATCATTGTGGATCTAACAGCAGGCCATGCCATGTTGTCATTAATGGATGGTTTCTCAGGGTACAACCAAATAAAGATAGCACCTGAAGATCAGGAAAAGACAGCATTCACTTGTCCTTGGGGTACATTTTGTTGGAATGTCATGCCTTTTGGGTTGAAAAATGCAGGTGCAACATATCAATGGGCAATGACCACTATTTTTCATGACATGATGCATACTTTCATGGAAGATTATGTGGATGACATCTTAGAAAAATAATACACCAGAGAAGGACATCTGGAGATCCTCGAAAAAATATTTACTAGACTAGAAAATTTCAATGTCAAATTGAACCTGAAGAAATGTGTGTTTGGGGTAACATCAGCAAAACTCCTTGGTTACATAGTGTCAAAAAAAGGTATCGAAGTGGATGCGGCTAAGGTCAAAGCAATAATGGAGATGCCACCACCTAAAAATATCAGTCAATTACGGTCTCTACAAGGCAGGATACAATCCATCAGGAGATTTATCTCCCAATTAGTGGAAAAAAGCCATCCATTCAATCATCTACTTCATAAGAATGTCTTATTCAAATGGGATCATGACTGTGAAACAACTTGTAACTAGATAAAGCAATATTTGATGTCGCCTCCCATACTCATGCCACCTACAACAGAAAGACCATTGTTACTATACATCACAACAACTGACATTTCTTTAGAAGCTCTATTAGCACAAGAAGATTCTAAAGGAAAAGAACAAGCTATTTACTACATTAGCAGGACTCTCAATGGCTATGAAATAAATTACACATTCATAGAAAAAGCTTGTTTGACAATGGTATTTGCAACCCAGCAATTGTGGCACTACATGTTGACTCATACAATCAGACTCATCGCAAAAATAGATCCATTAAAATATCTACTCAGCAAAGCTGCTCTACCAGGGAGACTAGCAAAATGGGTTATGATCTTAAGTGAGTTTGACATCCAGTATGTAGACCAAAAATCCATCAAAGGATAGGTGATAGCTGATCAATTAGCTAAAGCTCCGTTATAGGATAATCATCCAATGAGCATTGAATTTCCTGATGCAGACATCTTGAATATTACCACACAACAATGGAGACTTTATTTTGATGGATCATACACACAAAGGGGGTCTGTTGTGGGAATTCTATTTGTTACACCTCAAGGAAACACCATCCCAAGGTCCTATAGACTAATGTTTCCATGTACCAATAATGTGGCTGAGTACGAGGCATTGATTATCAACATCAAAGTGGCTATTGAATGAAACATCACAAAAATACAAGTGTATTGGGACTCACATCTTGTCATCTATCAAGTAAATGATGAGTATCAGGAAAAGGATGAAAAACTCATGCCATTTAAGAAAATGATAAATGATCTTAAAAATTACTTTGTGGAGATCAAGTTCGCACAAATACCAAGGTTTGAGAATAAAGTAGCAGATGTTATGGCAACAATTGCTTCCCTCTTGCAATTACCAGAAAAGTAAGGTCGTTATGAGTATATGGTAGAACACGTATCTAACCCTGCCTACGATAATCCTGAATCACAGACCATATGCCAAATAATAGACATTCAAAACTCACTATATGGAGAGATATATACTTACCTCAAGGATAATATCATTCCTCCTAATCTTTCTAGAAACCAAAAGTGTAACTTCATCAACCAATCCACTCGACATACATTGATAGCCGACATACTTTACCGTCAAGGTCTAGATGGTACTCTTCTTTGGTGTCTAGAACACAACGAATCTAATATAGCCTTACATGAGGTTCATGAAGGTATTTGTGGAACTCATTCAAGTGGACCAACCCTCGTAAAGAAACTCCTACGTTTGGGGTATTACTAGCCGAACATGGAAAAGGAGTCTTATTAGTTTGTTAAGAAATGTCAGAAATGTCAGATCCATGGTAATCTAATCCATGCATCGGCACAAGAATTGCACCCATTCACATCAACATGGAACTTTTTTCAGTGGGGACTGGATGTGGTAGGAAAGATAAACCCATCTTCATCCAATGGACACAAGTTCATAATCATAGCAACAGAATACTTTAAAAAATGGATAGAAGCGGTTCCTTTAACAACAATCACTGGAAAGCAGATCTCGTCTTTCATACTAAACTACATAATCTGTCGATATGGCATACCTCAGTCCATTGTTACAAACAATGGAAGACCATTTAAGAACCAAGACGTCCAAGAATTGTGTGAAAAAATTCATATCCAACATCGTTTCTCAACACCATATTATCCTCAGGGAAATGGCCAAGCAAAGGCCTCAAACAAGACAATTCTAAAAATACTAAAGAAAATGGTTAACGATGTTGGACGCGATTGGCATGTTCAGCTAAATTTTGCATTATGGGCCTATAGAACTAGCATCAGAACACCAACAGGAGCTATGCCATATGCCTTGGTATATGGATCAGAGACTATATTACCTATTGAGGTAGAAATACCATCACTCTATGTCTCACTGAAGGGTATCATTACAGATGAGGATTATAGAATCTCTAGACTACAAGAACAATAATTTTTGGATGAACACTGTCAACAAGTTGTCAATCATTTGAAAGCATACCAACAGAGAATGTCCAAAAGCTACAATCACAGGGTAAAACCTCAAGTCTTTCAGGTTGGTGACTTGGTCCTAAAGGAAAACCCTAGAAATCAAAAATACAAAGAAAAGAAAGGGAATTTTGAGCCTAACTAGCTAGGTCCCTTTGTCATCATATCATTCTATGGATGTAGAGCCTATCGGCTATCTACACCTGAAGGGGATCTGTTTGATGAACCTATCAACAGTATCCATCTCAGAAAGTTCTACACCTGAGTCACCTAGTGCACAGATTAGTTTCTGAAAAGGGTTACCTTGATGAAAACCTGGCAAACAGGCGTCTTAGTGACGAAAAATACAAAAATCAAAAAAATACAAAAATACAAAAAAATCAAAGAGACCAAAAAGTGCAATAAAAACATATAGTGAAAATCAAGAAACAAGTGCTATTTGTGATTTAACCAGCTTTTCCATCTATTTGACGCATGTCATGGTCGTTACTTTCACCATCAGTTTACATCCATTATCACATCATTGCAAGTGTTCATGTCTCACCCTAGCTTGGGGGAAACCTTTGGACCTCACTAGGGGCAATAAACATCGAGCTTAACAAAATGGACAAACAACAGGAAGACAAATGCAACAAAAACAATTATTGAAACACAACCCAACATGGAACATCAATCACCATCAAAAAAACATTAGACATCCATATCACAACAGAAAATCAAAAAACAAAAACATGAGTCTGTGTTAGTCGAACTACGTGGTCTCTGAGTGTATATCATAGGCAAGGCTAATATTTGATCAGCCCCCGAGGCCCCTAGGATAGGTCTTTAGGTTAGGTTTGATCCAAAATCTCAAAAAATCACATAAACATTAGAAAATCAAAATTAGGATGGATGATCTAATCTAAATAATGGTTGAAATACTTTAAGTAAAGGTTGGATATGTTGTACTTTGATTATTATTATCATTTCTTTGGAGCAACTCGATGATGTATTGAACTAGAGAAGCTAGGAAGAAGAATGGTATTTTTCTTTATCTATTGGTTGTGAATTAATCATAATTACTGTGTGAATTGTTGTGGGAAGTTCTCTACAAAGTATCATGGATAACATTCCAATTCACATAGGAAAGTGGTTAATTCTTGTCTGTTTACGCAAGAAATACTCAGGTCATCTCGGTTTAATTATACCTAGATGCTTGTGTTCACTTGCAATATCAAAAATCATGGAAGTAGTACTCAGGTCATCAGTGGTCTACATTATACCATTAATGCTTGTACTCACTTTCAACATTTTAAAAGCTCTATGATGATACAAAGCACAATAAAAGTACTGTTAGAATGCCAATATTTGCATGTAGATTTGCATGGTAAAAATTAGATTACATTCATGATAGTTTTTACATCTGCAGAGTGTTTGTTACAAAATCTTGTGAAGGATTCAAATTAATCATTATCTTTTATCATAATAGATTGAGTATACTTAACATTAAAAAAAAAATCATCATTATCATGTAGTTGCATCATCATTTTTGACATTGCAAGGCATTTAATTATCATTTCATCATTCAAGCATTTGAATCAAATAAATTACATTTTCTCATATCATACATCATAAAATTGCGTAAGAAATTATTAAAAATAAATCTCTATAGTTGCATTTCATACATCCATTCGTCATATCACATATCATAAATCCATTCAACATATCAAATATCATGCATCATTTTCATCCATTTATTACATCATATTTTTACATTTACATAAGAATAAAACACACACATCACATATCATAAATCATTTTTCATTAAATCCACATCCATGTATATAGGTACATTATCATATAAAATTACACATCATCATACATATACATCATTCATCCATATATCATACATACATACATCTATACATCTATACATCATCATTATGCACATCATAAATAGAACATCGTATATCATAGCATATCATCATGATTATAAACTACATCCATAACATCATCATATAAAGATTATCACATGGCATATAGAACATGGAAAATAAATGCATCCAACATAGAATCATATAAAACACATGATAGATCGATAAAATCCACTACATATCATATAGATCTCAAAATCATAAATGTCAAGTATACAGTGATGTCTAAAATGAAGAGAGATATATCATCAAAAAATGGTTGTAATCAAAATGTACATCATCATCTAAAAATACAATAGAGGAATCACATAATGAAAACTAAGTGATGCTAGCTCCAAATGATGCAGGCATCGTAGGACCAGTCCCTCCACCATCAACAGATGTACCGGGATCTCTCGGGTCTCTGGGAATAGGCTGAGTCACACCTGCACTGACAGTCCAAGAACGAGTCCTGCCCGATCAGGACTTCTTGTAGCTCACTCTTTGCTCTGAAGGGACAACATCATAGAATTTACCTGTATAATACTCTACCTCCCCACCAATATGGACAACCTCTTGCATATAATTTTCTATGATGGTACCATCTGCCAATCTTTGCAATCTCTCGACTGCAGCCTAAGCCCCCTCTACAGTAAATCTGGCAGCATCCCTCTCGGTTTTCAATGATACAATCTGAGCCTGAGTTGCCCCTGTAGTCTATCTAGCAGTATCCCTCTCGGCTGTTAATGTTGTAATCTGTGTCTACGCCGCAGCCATCTGAGCCTGTACATGGGCTAAAGCTTGTGTGTGTGACTAGGCTTGTGCCTGCATCTAAGCTTGAGTCTATGACAATAAACCGTGAGCCTAAACAAGCTGAGCCTATACGGTCTCTAACTACATCTAAAGGCTTGCAATTTGCATCTGATCTAAAGGATTTTCCATTGCTTTCCTCTTATGAGGTACTATATGCATCATATACTCCTCTAAACCAGGACCTGATCCACTAGCACCCGATACACCTGCACCTGATCCACCTGGGCTATCTCCACTACTATCATCATCACTACCCTCCTCATCACTGCTACTGCTATCCTCCCCATCCCCACTACCCTCCTCATCACTACTTCTCTCAACCTCCTCCACCACCTCCTCCTCACCACCAATCTCCTCTCTCCTCCATCGGCGACGGTGTGCAAAAACAATCTCCTCCCCAACAGCTAATGGTGTTGGCTCATCAGGAATGGTGATGCATGGAAATGGATGTAACACCAGATGATTTACATAATCAGTTGTAACTAGTGCCTCAACAATATCTAGATGGATCTCCCAAAAATGAGGCTATAGAGCCTGGAACTCCTGCATCACCACATCATATGACAACCTAGCCCCCAATCTATAGAATCTAATTGTCACTGAGCATAGTGGGCAATGCCCTAGGGAATGCCTTGAACAATGCCATACTGACAAAGCACTCATCTTAAAAGAAATCTCTCCAAAACCCACCAATTATGCCCGATCAAAATAAAAGACTAACAAAAAAATGGCAACTGTGCATCATCGTCATCCTAGTGCTCACAAACCAAATAGGGACACCAGGTAATAGACTCCATATCATCTAGTACTCTGCGCCAATGATATAACTTACCCAACCTAGGCTGAGTAAGTCAACCTGCATATATGTGAACATAGGGCTGCCTAGCAGGACGATGCCTCACCATCATTGGCCACGTGACAACAATATGCTCCCACGCCCACACCTGAAGCAAAGTGACTTTCGCTGATAAACTCTGACTTCCAAGGTACACCACTGAATGAAAATCATGATAAAGGTAGGCAAGCATGCACATGCCACAAGCATATCTAGTACCATGAACGATCATGCTATCAAGCACACGGCCCCAACCAACAAAGAATCCCTTTGACCTACGATCAAGACAAAGGAATCCTCCAATGAATCCAACAAGAACTATCAGCAAAGTGGCATAAGCGTCAACCATCTCATGCCATGGAATCCAACATCTAGCAATCCTAGCATCCTGAAACACCCTCTGAAGAGCCTCAGTACTCTGATGAATCATAAACAACAATATCCCTGACAACTGGTATCCGCAAAATTCTCCAGACATCCTTTGGGGTGACTATGATCTCGCCGGTAGCTAGGTGGAAGGTGTTATGCTCGTTGTGCCACCTCTCCACTAAAGCTGTCAAAAGGCCCCAATTAATCCTAATCTGTAGCATATCAAGTAAGGAAGACAATCCACAATGTGTAATGATAGTTGTCTTAGGCTGGACCAGTTGTCGTATTAAATCAAATGTCTGAGGAAACTGCTCTCTAATCTGGAGGTTCGTCAGAGACTCCTATCATCATGAAATATTCAAACTCAATACTCTTTTGTCAAATCATCAAAGCATCAAATACATATCAACCTAATTAGCTCTTGGTGAGATTTTTTATTAAATATCGTGAGTGAACATCATTGAACCTCACCTATCATGAGGTCAATACATCAAATCAACCTCACCTATCATGAGGTTTATCAATCAAACTATAATTATTCCCCGCCTATCATGAGGATAATTATCATCAATCAAACATCAAATCTTGTCTATCATGAGGTTGAATATCATCTACTTGATTAGGATCATCAATCATATCAAAACGACTGTTGACATGATCGAAAATCGACAAAATCAAGGACAAATTTGACAAACTTTATCAATCTGACTTAGAAGCGTTAAAACATAGTTTCAAAGTGCTAAATCATCAAAAGCACCATTTCATCAGGCATAAGTGCCATTTCAGACAGTCAAAGTGCCACTTCAATAGAAGCGCTATTATATTGGGTCAAAGCACTAATCTTTCGGGTCAACATGCTAAACAAGTGAAAGCGCTAAAATAGAAGGTAAAAGCGCTAAACTTCTTATCCTAAGCGCTAATCTACTGAAAGTGCTAAAATAGAAGGTAAAAGCGCTAAACCATCTATCCTACGTGCCAAAACATTGGAAGCACTAAACAAACTACCTAAGTGCTTAAAAAATTGACCTAAGCGCTAAAACATTGAGTCGAAGCGCTACATCGGCGTGCAAATGCACTAAAAGAAATTGAAATTTTGAAATCTGAAAAGTGCATGAAAAACAAAAAATGCACATACAACGAGGGGGTTAACAAGTACATACCGGAGGTCCATAGACGGTCGGGCGGTGGTGACGTCGCACACACTCGAACTGGTGAGTATGGTAGGGAATCGGCATCCTGCTCCAAATTGTACAATTTTCTCTCTCTCTCAAAATTTCAAAAACTCTAATGCACAAATGAGTTTGAAAATGACCTTTTTGACCTTTTATAGGTTATTAAAAGTGGGATTTTTATGAGATTAATTAATTTTTTAAGAGAGATTAATTAAAATTCATCCAGGGGAAATATTCTACATTATTTATCGAGAGATAAATTATTTCACCATCAAATCTTCATCAAATCATCATCAAATCATCGAAAAATCATTAGAAATTTGAAAATTTCCGAAAATCCAAAAAATCATAAATTCATTAATTTATCTCCCGAGGGGGCATATATTCATCATTACTTGAAAATCAATGTTTGGGGCAAGTCTGGGGCATACTGAATTTTTTTCGTCGATACTAGCAGTAGCACAAAATTTTCTTTGAAGCAATATGTAAACACATCACTTCAAAGAGGGGCAAAATGTATACACCTAAAAATGGTCTGGCGAATATAATTAATTAAATATGATTTATTTAATTAATTAACCTTTATTTCATCTACTATTAAATAAATAGAAATATTTATTTATATAGTTCATCTTAAATTCTTCAATCTTTATTCTATTATTTTTGTCTTAATTAAATAAACGAATTTCACTTTGTTTTATTTAATTATCATAATTAAATTCATCTACTATTAAATAAATAGAAATATTTATTTAAATAGTTCACATTCTAATTCTTCTATTCTTCAAATTTAATTAAATATACAACTTCAATAGTTTGTGTTATTTAATTATCACATCATTCAATCTTAATTAATTAAACAAAGTTAAATACTTTGTTGTTTAATTATCATATCCCTTCTATATTTATTTTATAAACAATTTCTATAGTTTGTTTTATTAAATTATTTATCCCCTTTTACTAATTTGAATAAATCATAAAATATTCAAATAAAGGCATAAAGGGAAATTTCCTCTATTCACTCACTTACCAAATTAGACATCAAAATCCAATTTAATTCAACTGACATTTCACGAGAAAGCTTTGGAGACAAATTGGATTCAATCTCTCAATCTCCTTCCTCTGATTCTTCCTATCATCTGGCTTGATGCTTTCATGGGGAGAAACCATTCCCATGATCAGCTCAAGCTTCTCAATCTCTTACCATTCAATTCTCTAGATTGAATCCAAGCCTTTGTTGTGCTGCCCCGTCACAATGTGCTGCCATAAATCTATATATACAGCCTTTCTCCATAGGAAAGAGATCCCAATTTTGTGCAAACTTACTCTGCAGGAATAGCAATCAAGCAATCATAGCAATAGCAATAGCATCATAGCAATCATAGCATCTGTATAATCAATATCATGGTTGCATCTTAGTTTTATTGTAGATTATTTTATCAGGTTTCATGTCAGCATAGATTATAGTAGCATCAATATCATCTAGAAATCACCATATAGAAGTAGATCATTGCATTTAGTATCATTCCATTCTCTAGATTGGCATTTTAACAGTCACAGTGCTTACCAAATCTGAGAGCCCTCTGTGATTTAAAAAATCTTTGGAGATAGGAAAAAATGAGACACTTTCAAGTTTTATGTGCTTTAAATTAGTTAATTGTTGTTAAATCTTGATATAATGTTTCATTAAGAAGTGTTTTTAGTTGTTTTACTTATTTACTTATTCAACACTTACAAATACAATGGTGATCTCTCAAACTATTGATCGATTGATAAGTCCTTTGGGAAAAATGGATTAATTTTAATTTAATTATTTAAAGGAAAAATCTATCAACCAAAAGTTGTAAGAAGGTATTCATATGGAAATAAATCTAGATTAGGGAAGGAGAGATATGAGGGAGCTTATGCTAATTGATCAACAATAGCTTGACCCTTAATCACTTTTTGTGTTACAAACTTGATGTCGAACTTAGAGAGAAACATTAACCATTTTACCAACCTTCTTGAAAGATCGATTCTAGTGAACAAATACTTTAGAAGAAATTTTTTTACAATGGCATGAGTTTTAGCATGAAGAATATAATGTCATAACTTCTACATTACAAAAATGAGAGCAAGACATTATTTCTCCATGGCGGAATAGCGAGTTTCATAATCAACAAGAATACAACTAATGTATTAGACAACTCTTTATTTATCCTCATCATCATGTTGAGCTAACAAAGCTACTAAAGCATGAGGTGATGCAAAGATATAAAGAAAAAAGGGTCTATCCTGCATAGTCAACATTAAGATAGGAGGATTGGTTAAATAACTTTTTATGGAGTCAAAATACTTTTCACACTCAACATCCCATTGGAAGTGAACATATTTCTTCAACAAACTCATGAAGGGAAGGGTACGATCAACCAACTGAGATACAAATCTATGAATTTCCTAAATATTCCCCTACAAACTATATAGTTGAGAGATATTTCTAGGTGGAGACATGTTAATAATTGCATAAATTTTATTTGTATCAAATTCAATTCCATGATGAGAAATAATGAATCCTAAAAAAAATTGGTATCGATGCCAAAAACACACTTAAGAGGATTCAGTCTCATCTTATAGATTCGAAGCCTCTCAAAAATCAAATGAAGATTTAAAATGTGATCTTGGCGAGTTATAGACTTAGCCAAGATGTCATCAATGTAATCTTCTAGAATTTTGTGAATGAAATCATGAAAGATAAGGGTCATCACCAGTTGGTAAGTTACTCCTGCATTCTTTAACCCAAAAGGCATGATGATGAGGGCCACGCCACCCTAAACCTTCACAAATCACAATAATAAATACCAACACAAAAGATGCAAGACAAAAAATAACTGACTTTCAATTATTTACAAAAAATGAAATTGTAGACTCAAAGCTTACAATGCTACAGCCTTATAGGCTTGATTCATTACACAAAATCAACTCTAGAAATGAAATATATTATTCAGAGCCACAATCTGCACTAATGGAGCCACCTTCTACAATCCCCACTTATCCATTTTTATTTTACCCAATAACCGCCCTAGAATGTTCTAGAAAGTGTAACTTTCCCTTTTGTTTTGGCGCCAAAAGTCTCGCCGTTTGATTTCTTGCCTAGGAAGATATTTTAATGAAATTCATTTTTAGTGGGGCAACTTTGCGGGGCCATAACTTTTGATCTGGGTGCCCAATTTTCTATTATAACATATTGTTGGAAAGCTTTCAAAGAGATCTACAACCCAAATCCATTGGAGATTAGTTCATCCACTTTTTGAGTTGTTTCGGGGCCTCTAAGGTTTTCATATCTGAATTTGAAGCTGCATTGGAGAAATTTCTCAAGATGAAAACTTTAATATCTCCCAAACCGTGTAGGATATTGAAACGATTCTTTCACAACTGGAAATGTTTTTAGTTATGCCCCTTGAGGTAAATTTTCAAGTCCATACGAGCCTGTTTAGGTCGACTTACTAAAAATAGTAAGTGATCATTTTTTTCCTTTTCTAACTTCTGACTGTCTTACACCCCTTAAGTGTCATCATGGAACTCAAAAAAACTAAAGAAATTAAGGAAAAAAAAATTTGGGTGATGCAATATTTCCCTACACCACTGGATGCTCTTGTATCACATGACCACATAACAAAAAGTATCACAAGGGGTAGTGAAGGTTGTTTTATACTAATCTTTGAGGTTAATACGAATCTAATTATATCCCAAGAAGCCTTCCATGAAGGATAACAAGGCATGGTCTATGATTGAGTATACAATCATATCAATATAAGGCAATGGAAAATCATCCTTAGGAGAAGCCTTATTGAGATCATGAAATTCAATGCAAATACAAATACGACCATCAGGCTTGCTGATAATGATGATATTTGATATCCAAGGTGAATAGTCAATGGGATGGACAAAACCTGCTTTTAGGAGATTCTCTATCTCAATCTTAACTAACAATGTGACCTTGGGATTCATCTTTTGGATCTTCTATTTAATGGGTTTAGCATTGGGACATAAAATGATATTATGAGCCACCACAAATTCATTGATACCAAGCATTTCCTCATATTACCAAGCAAAGATATTAGGATGAGAATGCAACAAATTAGAATGTTGCTTAGATTCTCTTGAAGAAAGGAACTTTCCAATCTTAATCACCTTTTCAGAAGACTTAGGGTCCATGACAACATCTGTAGTATCCTCTTTAAGGAGATAACTACTATCTTTAGGATGGGGGAACATAATCTTCCACATTATATAAAGGAGACTCCTCATCAATACTCAAAACAGATTCTTCAAAATATGCTTGTTTATGCAAGTGATACGAGAATCATCATTTATAGTGATAAGAAGGTATATGAGAGTAGACACCTAAGAACTCTTCCATTTCTTCCTCTAAGGAGAAAATATTTAGGAGAACTTCATTAGAGTCTACCTTACTCTTAATTAGTTCAGGATGAACTAAACCGATAGGTTCAATGGAAATCATGTTGACACTCCACCATGGTTTCCGCTTAGACTATTCATGAGAGTAACCAAGCCCCAAGTTATGCTTACGAGGTACACATTCTATAGGTACTTGGACTCCTTGTTTGTTACACCCACAACCTAACTAACTAGTCAGGAAATACAAGAACTGGAAACCCCTAAGCCTAAAGCTAGATCAAAGACTAGGCATGTTGTTAAGTGGAATTTAGATGGAGGGAAAACTCTCTAGATAGCTACTCTTGTGGGAGAAAAGAATAAGCATGAAGTGACGGTTAGGGATTACTAGATGACAACTATCAATGTAGGACATTCATCATGGGAGTAGGAATTAGAGGAAATGGAAATGAATTTAGAAACTACTGATGCTCATATGAAGAAAGACAAGAAAAAGAAGAAAGAATTAAAAGAATGGGTTGCTTGCCTAGAAAATTTTATCAGAACATTAGCCCAACCTAGTCAATCATTGACTAAATTTCCACAGAACCAAGTATTGATGTCCAACGAACAAGTAGATGTTATTGCAGTTCTCCAAAACAAGCTTAGCATGTTCAAAGAATGTATAGAGCATCTAGTGAAACAAGGTGAGGAATCAATAAAAGAGGTAACTGGGAAATGTAAAGAGGCATACCGTTGGTTTGACAAGTCTAGAAGACTTGAAAATGAATGTTGAGACTACCAAGAACAGAATGATATAGAAGGGAAGAGAGTAAAGGAACTTTAGATGGATGTTCAGGAGTTGATAAGAGAAAAGGTAATTATAAAACAAGAGGTTTTGATGCTTGAGAAATGGAAGGTGCAATTGATTTGGGAGAGTGAAACTTTATTGCAATGTGTAAATGGATTAGAAAAGGTCACTGAAATAGGTGAGAAGCTCGTATACAAGGATTTGAGTTTCATTGAGATGCTAACTCAACAAAATTGTGATCCTTGGATCTTAGGAAAAGATGAGGTAGAAGTGAAAGCTTTTAGGGGATGGATTGAAAAGATAAACAAGGATCTTGTTCAGTCTTTTACTCGAGAGGTCATTGATGAGATCATAGAGTGTCGAAATTGCATGAACAAGTATGAAAAAGAAATAGTGCAAAGGAATGAATCCATGAATAAAATAACAAAGAATATTCAAGGTATAAGTACAGTAGGAAGGTGATTTGGAGTGTTCCAAGGGAACATATAAATCAAGTGTTGGTTGCTTTCTGAGAATATCAGTAGAAGAAAGGAGAAGATGAGTCTTCAGATCGAGAGTCTAATAAAGAAGTGCATATGGTCAGGTAGCGGAAGCCCGAGGGTGTTGTGTATAGGTGGAGTTTTGAAGTGAATTTTGCATGGTTATTCCTAGACCTGACATAGATAACCAATCCCTGGGATTTTAAGGAGAAAGTGTTAATAGTTCTACATTTTGTGTGAAAGTATCCGCGACCTAGAGACTAGAGTTTGGAAGTTTTCTACTAAAAGAAGTCAAAGTATCTTTGACTTAATATAGAAAGTTCTTGTAATGACTATCATCTGCCATGTGCTATCATTTGATTTGTTTCTCTGATTTTGTTTCATGTGTTGATTGAATTCCTCGAGTTCCTTGTTATTATAAAAGGTTGGAAGTTATTTTATTTTAGCATGCTCAGAATTTGTGGATTCCAGAGAACTAAAACTTTTGCAAGTTTTATTCTTTTTCCTATTCCCTATTCCATTCCAGATTAAAAACTTGTATGTTTCATTTAAAGTTAACTAATATTAAGGCCAATTCAAAGCTATTTCCTAATATGAAATTATACATAGCTGATTTTTTGTTCCTATCAAAAAAGACTGTGTGCTATGCTATATTTGGGTGCATACTGACACTATTCGATGGAAAATAATCCATATTTCTTTAAACCCTTGCATCATTCTATGCCTAGCTATGAAGCAATTTGGTGAAGTATAGAGTGGTTTTATTTTATTTAGTTTATTTCTTCAGGCATGTGTGGATAATACCTGGGAGAAATCTTTAAATTTCAATATTTTTATGCTTTATTTTAGAGTAGATGTTTGATATTTTCATAAAATGTTTCAAAAAATAATAAATGCATGGAGTATTATTGTAAATCTTTAGTTTCCATGAAATTGTAGAGTGATTAATTCTAAATATGCTTGAATGTATGCAAGTAATTTGAATTTCATGAGATATTGTTTGTAGATCTTTGATTTCATGAAGTTGTGAAGTGACATGTGAATAATTGAATTAAGCTTATGTAGTGATCCTTTGAATACCATCTAACCTACAAAACCATAGACCCCACATGTTTAACAACAATTTACACAACGGACCCTGATTGAACCTAGTGTGTCAAGACCTGACATTCTCGAGCCTTGGGAATGAACTGAGATCACCTTAGATTTAGGTTTTCCTAGTGGATCTTTCAAGTAAAGGTAGGTTCTCATGTCCTTCTATGAGAATTTATCTACCTATTGGTGTGTGTGTGTGCAACATTCGCATCAACACAGTGTATGTCAAAATAATTAGTGCATGCACCCTTTGCCCTTGATGTCAAAGGGGGAGAATGTTTTGGATATTTTTTGCGTGATTCCATCAATGATAAAGGGGGAGATTGTTGGGAAAATGTCATTGATTTTATTGTTGGAAACATGAGCATGAGGGATAAGCACAAAGGTATATTAATATGTGTTCCAGTGTTTTCATTGATAACAAGATTGCATCTTGGTGTGAACATATTCATGAAGATATTTTTAATTATTTCTAACAAGTTTTTGAGTTGTTATGGAAGACATTTTTGCAAGATGGTTTGATCCAGAGAAGTGTTGGAAATTAACTAAGTGTCAATTATGTTATTTCAGTGTAACATAGCACTCGTTTTTGGGTCCGCACTAGTCCACTAATGAAGGTTGCATTATGTGCTTCTAACATTATTTTGTTGGATGTTAGAATTATTTTATTCCAAAATTTCATCATGTTTTGTCTTTTGGTCTAAAATATATGAGTAATAGAAGTTCAGCCTAGCGAATTACAGTTATTTCTTGTACAGCACATTTGAGTAAGAGAGACCACACTTCTCCACAGATAATTTTTTAGCTTTGTGCTTTTGAGGATATGTTGAAAGATGGAAATAGTGTATGAATTACAACTAGCATCAATGTTTAAGTTCCATGTGTTCGTATGTGGATACACAGTTGAAGAATTTTGGTATTAGCTCTTAAGCGGTGTCGACCTAATATGTTTAAAGGCATATGAAGGTTAAATAAGTGTTGCAGTCTTATGTGGGATCTATCATAGGTCCATGTCGACATATTTCAAGTTTTTTTGAGCTTTTTATTTTGGCATGAGGTGTGTATGAAATTTTTTGGAGCTGACAAGTTATATTTTGGGTGTTACATCTAATTAGGCCAACCTAATTATTGTTATGCTTAAAGTGGATATATAGATCTTTTTTGATGTTTTAGAGTAAGAGATGGATGTTGTGAGTATCCTACATGCAAATATTATCAGAGTAGTGTGAATTTAAGTTGTGAATGTTGAGTAGAATATTAAAGTGATGTGAATGCAGAGGAAAGCAAAGTGTTAGATCAAAACTAGATGAAGTGTGTAAAGTCAGTATATTGAGCTTCATTGGAACTATATTTTCATGCATATGATAGATTCAATTGTAACAGTTCAAAATATGTTTTGATTCACCCTCTCTCTTCTATCTTTTTCTCTATGGATAGTGATTCCACCTACAGTGAGCACTTCTGTAAATATACTATAACTAATTATAATATATTATAAGCTAATCCTCACTGTGGTTTTTCCCATTTTGGGTTTTCCACATAAAAATCTTGGTGTTCATGTGTTATGTGATGTTGTTAATGTTGCATGCTTTCTTTCCTTACTGTAGTTGAATATGTTAAGTGGATTGATGTTTAAATGTTTGAATGGTTTAAAGGAATACCAATTCACCCCCCTCTCAGTATTTTGAGTGTTCAACATTGTCTCTGTTTTTTTAAGAGTGATGACTTTGTTCAATCAACCCAAAAAGAAAGTTATTTAAGTACTTTTAATGGATAGAAGAAGAAAATATGGATATTATTATGCACATGAAGATGTTTTATTTTGTACAAAAAAAAATTACAATAGATGGTGTGATAGGTTGAATATAGGTGCTAGAATACGAGCAGCAAGCAAAAACGTGCAAAATAACACTAAAAACAACCTACACCTCAAAATTAGCCTAATTGGATTCAACACAAAATAAAAACAACAAATAGAACCTTTTACCTTGTGTCGAATCGATCCTTTGGTTGGCCCTTAGATCTTCGGTGTTGTATGCTCCTTCGATGGCACAAGATGCAAGCTAGATGATGGTATGAGAATGGATGAAAGTGAGTGCAAGTGTAAAAATGGCTGTGTGGATTCTAAAAAAATTTTGCAAGAGTTTGGCTACAATGCATGATCTCCCCAAAATGAGGGAAAAAATGGGGTATTTATAAAGATTTTGGAATTCTCTAGGGAAATGGACGGTCAAGATTGAGCCACCAAGATCAAGATGTAGGGCTAAGGTGAATTGAGAACTCACAAGCCCTCACATCTTGACATGTGGCATGTGAAGTGGCTCAAAAAGGTGAAGTGGACATGAGGTGGAAGGGGTACATAGTACCTTGGGATTGGGACAAGATCTCCTCATAAAAGAGGCACTTATCCCCATGTGGGTGAGAGGACATGTGGGGAATTAAAAAAAATTTAAATATTCTCATGGGGATGAGAGAAGGAATTTAAAATTCCTTAAAATGCATTGGGGGATTAAATGTGAATTAAAAATTCACATGGAGAATGGAGATGCCTTGTTCAAAAAGAGAAAGTTTTTAATGAAGTTGACTAAGGACACATTCCATAAATGATATGGGGATTAGAGATGACCTAATTATGTGATTAAGATTGTGCAAGTACTTGATTAGACTAATTAAGGACTCATTAGAAGCAAGTGGAGGATGGGACCTTAATGATGATTAGGGGTGTGCACATCTTAATCATAAATTAATTATAACTAAGAAAGGGGGGAAGATTGCTAAAAGTGATTAGAGGCCAACTTGCAAAAGTTGGGGGATGTGACAATGAGAGAGAAAATAGGGAAATTAAAATTTCAAAAGATAATATGACTAAATTAAATAAAGTGATGTATTTATTTAATTTAGAGAGGAAAGAGGGGAAAAGTATTTATTAAATTGAATACTTTGGGAAACCTTATACAAGAAACACAATATTAATTAAATGAATGATTTAATTAATATTGGCAAAGAGGACGATTTTAAAAGAGCAAAGGGATGATTAAGAAGACGACTTTGACCATATGGAAGTGGTCAAATTTGGATGTCTACATTTTGCCCCTCTTTAAAACACTATTAGGATAATAGGGTTTCGAAGAAAAATAAAACACAGACGACTTTATGGAAGAAGTGACTTGGAAAAGAGATGCCCCAGCATGGGAGAGATTATGAGCTACCCGAACGGAGGAGAATTAAAGGGATGCCCCAATCTCGCGAGGGAAGGATTATGACAAAAGATTGGGAGAGAATGGTAGGGTATACCCCCTCGAGAAGGGGATGGGGACGGAAAAGGGGGCCCCGAGCAACTTCTCGAAAGGATGAAGTGGTATATGTCGATGGAAAGAGCACAGAAAATCCAGAAGATTGGCACTTGAACAGAGGAAAACCGATTGACAGTGTAGAAATGGCGGACCCGGGAAGATAAGGGGGGAGGGAATTAGTGGAGGCTACAAAAAGGTTAAATAAAAGGAAAAAATTCCTTTTATTTTAAAAAGTGAAAAAAGGGGGGAAAATGCTATAAAAGGTAAGTGGGGGTTATTTCTCCTCATTTGGATAGCTGTCAAGTGAGGAGAGGAGGAAGAAGAGGAGAGAGCAAAAGGAAGGAGACACGATGCCTCAGTACGATTCGGACATCATTCATCGGGGGGATGAGAGATGGCGATTTTTTGAGGAGTGTGTTGTGCCACATCAAGTTAGTTCAAAACCCCACTTTGTGATTTTAGTCAATTTTTCCAATTTGTTGCAAAAAACAAAAATATGGGTTTTGTGGAGGGGGCGGGACGAAAAATGGGTTAGTGGGAAAAAAAATTATTTTTGTTTTTTTTTTTGCATTTTGGGGAGGGGGCAGGAAGGGGTCAGTCGGGCGCAAGCGAGTCCGCCCAGCCAGGTGGGCGGGTTAGGCGATCAGTCCGCCCGACCTTGAGCGGGTTTGGCGGAGCGTCAGCGCTCGGACGAGCTCGCTTGCGAGCTCAGGCAGGCTCACCCACGAGCTTAGGCAGGTTCGCCCGGGCTCGGGCGGGCTTGCCCGCAAGTTCAAGTGGGTCCGCCCAAGGGGCTGGGGTGAAGCCGGGATGACTGGAAAAGGAGAGAAGGCATGGACAACAAAGGGGCAAGGGGAATCCCAGGGAGAGGAAGGGGTAAAAACTGTAGGACAAGACGACATGGGAAGAAATTGACAAGTTGTTGTTGTGATGGATGCAGAAGGTGGAGAGTTTGCGGACATGAGAGAGATGGTCCGAGGTTTTGGCGAGATGCATGGCACGGATGACAGGCATGGAGCACCAGAGACTGTCAGAGGCAAGATTATTGCACATGTTATATCCGACGATTAAGGCCCATAGGGCCATGCTGACAACATTGATAGAGCGTTGGGACTCGAAAACATCGACATTCCAGCTACCGATGGGGGAGATGACGGTGACCTTGGAGGATGTTTGGCGGATTTTGAGGCTCCCTATAGCAAGGCTTCCGATTAGCGAGTGTTGGTCAGAGGGTGAGGCATTGTATGAATTCATGCATGTTGTTTTTGGTAGTGACAATCTACTGGTTCAGCGGTGGCAGTTGGATGTGGATAAGATGTTGTCCTATAGGGTACCGGTTTGTCTTTGTACTTAGCGGGACTGATTAGTGGGATCCTGGTGCCAGATCAGAGCGGTCGATTCCTAAATCTCAAATTTGTTAAGGTGATTTGACATATCATTGAGGGTCGAGAGGGGAAGTTCGCGTGGGGGACATGCATGTTGGCACAGCTGTATCAGGACATGCATAGGGTATGCTACCGAAGAGCGCTGAGTGTGGCCCATGTCACACTACTATAGGTTTGGGCGTGGGAGCACATCAGAGTGACCAGACCGATTGTGCGCAGATTAGGAGAGCAAGATGATAGAGAGGTCATGGCCTAGGGTTGGGGGATAGAGGCAAGATCGATACTGCGGTATTAAGATGTGAGAGATGTGGATATGTGGAGGAGACAGTTAGATGATGTGCAGGAGGAGATGATAGTGTGGCGTCCTTATATGTTGCGGCGCTTCAGGGGCTGGAGAGATGATGAGGAGGCACACAATGGTTACTTCTTCACCCGCTATTATCTTATTGGGAGGATTCACATTATAGTGGAGCTACATAGGCCTGACTGGGTAACACGACAGTTTGGAGTGAGGCAGGACATTCTTGTAGCACGAGTGAGATTCTGACGACTATCATGAGAGCGGCCATGGGGGGCTCAGCTAAGCCTAGAGGCAGTGTGGGAGGAGCTAGAGATATTATAGTTTATGCCATACCCAGATAGATGGGAGGGGCAAAGGGATGCAGGGGTGACAGATTGGTATCGAAAATGGTTCAGGTGACATCCACCGCTATGGATTACCCCAGTAGTGTCGATTGAGGGAGCACTAGGGTTCAGGTCAGAGGATGAGAGACAGTTGAGGGTGGCGGGACCAGCATGTCGAGGGCGACAAAGAGGAGGGGACAACAGGCAGTGGGAGTAGCTGAGGAGCCAGTGAGGGCAACCAAGAGAGGGAGAGAGGAGGCTCTTGGAGCAGCCGAGGAGCCAGCGAGGGCAGCCAAGAGGAGGAGACGACGGCGCAGATCCTGAGGGGATGGAGTATAGGAGGGAGAGGATGAGGTCAGGGCTGGAGCACAGCAGGATAGGGGGTGGAGATCAAGGGAGAGAGGAGCCAGGAGGCCCTCGCACCCCCAGGAGGTCAACAGCAGGAGAGAGGGGAGGAGGTTGAGACCAATAGAGCACGAGAGAGACAAGAGACAAACATGGCCACATGAGGGTATCAGCGATAGGGACAGGAGGAGGGTGAGGCCAGCAAAGCACAGGAGAGGATGATAGGGAGAGAGGGATCCCCATCGGTGATAGACATAGATGCGATGGAGGCGTCGGCGGAGAGCGAGGGGTATGAACCACAAGAGATGGATATTGACACGGATGTGTATGACCTCCGACCACTGTCGACAGTGCCACCTAGAGGAGAGGACCCCGTAGTGGTGCTGAGAGGGACTGTAGAGAGATTGTGCCTCAGCGAGCAGCGGTTACGGCAGACAGAGGCAGAGCGGGTCAGGTTAGAGGCAGCGCTGAGCGAGCTACAGACAAGATTTTCCCAAGGTGAGAAAGATTATTCAACCTTGGCCACACTAGTGTCAAATGCAGAGTGGAGATTGATGAGAGAGAGAGAGATGAAGCATGGGATGAGGCAGTTGACCTGTGAGCAGAGATTAAGGGGTTGCGAGCGGAGGTGGCCAGGGAGCATGAGGAGGGAGATGCCGCAAGATGGGAGCGAGATCGCTTAGTGGTAGAGGTGGCGATATGACAAGCTGTCGAAGGGGGGATAGGGAAAGAGCCATCAGAGACTAGGACAGGGACTGTCGGGGATATAGAGGATCTGTAGAGATAGCTACATCAGTTATGGAGAGAGAGAGCCGACTGGCACCGGGAGCGGGCTGAGCTCAGAGATAGAGTGGACTATCTAGAGCAGACTGTTGGGGACATGGGGCTGATGTAGCAGAGGGAGGAGGAGACGAGGAGAGAGATGTGCATGTTGCGGTCAGAGATAGATGTGGCATAGGTACAGGTGCAGGTCTTGGAGGGAAACAGGGATTTGGCACAGGCACGCGCTTAGGTGGCTAAGAGTGATAGGCTAGTGGCAGAGTCAAAGGTTCAGTCTCTTCGGAGAGAGAGGGATGCAGCAGTGTCACAGGTGCCAGGTCTGTGACGGGAGTGAGATTCTGCCGAGCTGAGACTGCAAGCACTTCAGAGGGACAAGGATGCAGCAGAGGCCTGAGCACGGGCTGCACAGAGAGAGAGAGATGTTGCAGAGGCACAGATGCAGACGCTGCAGGGTGAGCAGGACGTAGCAATGGCACAGTGGCAGTCAGTGCAGGTCAGTGCTATGATAGGGACAGACACATAAGGATTGCAGGGGAAGAGGGATGTTGCAGTGGCTAAGGCAGTGGCTGCCGAGGAGATGAGAGATCGGGTGCAGGCAGAGATAGCATAGGTACGATTATCCCAGGAGGCCTAGAAGTAGGAGAGGAGATTGGTCATGAGAGATCAGGATAGATACCGCCAGGAGCAGAATTCCACTCGGATTCAGGTTGCAGAGCGAGAGGAGAATGCGAGGGAGGCAAGATTTTGGATGGCCACGTACTACCATGTAGTTCCAAACCTGGCCCAACGGTTGTTCTAGTATACTCGACAAACACCCCAAATGCCAGCACCATCTCAGACACTGGGGACATGGACCAGAGGTTACAGTGATTCACCAGGTGTTACCCCAGGCAGGAGATTAGTACCTAATTCCCCACAAAGATCATATGCGGGTAGCTCATTCGGGAGATGACAGGACACCAGTTTTTGACAAATTCAGGGTGAAGTGTGTAGTGCTTATTGAAAGAGATCAGAGATGTTCTACATCTCTGGATTTTGTACCTTATTTGATGATGTATGAGGGCTATGTGATGGATACATGATATATTTTGATGTATGATGGACATATGACATATATTGTACTATTTTGATTATGATATGGGACAGTCCTTATTGACACTATGCAGTATGTTTCCTTTTGTGCTGGGTGATCTAGTTTATGTATGCACATGTATATGATATTTCCTGCTTATGTAGATGGATACTTTGGTTTATTTATGCAAGTGTTTATGATACTACATGCTTATGTGGATGTATGAGGGTATGATACCTCATGTCTATGTGGATATATGAGTTGATTTATTTATGCACATATTTATGAGATGATCATGGATGATTGGGTTTACGTATTTGTGGAATATGGATGATCCTATTAATGCAGATACTCACATGGTGATATGATGTATGTATATCTTATATCTATGATGACTTATGTGTATGGATGCCTAGTTGATTTATTGACATGTATGTATATGTGTATGATGAATTTTATATGAATATTTTATATATGCAGGATGTGATGTATTATGAGTCTGACACTTTGTGATGCAGGTGCCGATGTATGTGTGGTTAATAGAATGAACCTAATATGCGATAATTCTCTTGTAATTCATAGTGAACTAATAATGAAAGGAAATAACACATGGTCATAAGTGTCAATAAGAACTGACATGATAATGGAAGATGGGTATGTAGTGATGGGTGTAATTTGTCATCTGTCAAAAACCATTAGTATCCTGAGAAGAATGGGGGAGAGCGGGATAAAGTATTTGCACAACCAAAATCATAGCGTGAATGCAATGCAACGGATGATGAAATGCAATCCTAATATGAGTTGCCATCTTTGGAGCACTAATTTTTGCTATAACATAAGATACCGGATACCCTGATATGTAAGACCAATGTGAGTTGGCATCCAATGCATGAGGCAAGCACAACAGACAGAAAGGTTACCCCAACACCCCAAGGTCATGATGACCTTGGTCGGGCCAAGTATTGGGATAACCACAAACACACAAGGATTCCCCAGCATAACACAAGACCTCGGGGATCTTGGTGGGTACTACGTGGGACAACCGAGAAGACAGCAAATACAGAAAAGACCAAGATAAGCCCCTATGTAGATGAGTCAAAGCATGCCATGATATGATGGATCAAGGTGACCATGACAAGTGTTGATAGTGAGCTTAAACGATAAATAAATTCCAAAACATCAAAAGAGCACAATCAATTTCAAAACATCCTTTGCCATAGGATCAAAGGGATGGATAGGATTGATGAGGTCTGCTAGGAAGGATGCATCCTGTTGAGACCGATGATGGATACTAAACTAGAATGACCTAGTTTGATGCCAGATATTTTTTATTAACCAGATCTTTTGATAGCAGGGGGTTGTTATTTGAGAATAACGAGGCAGACAAGGACACAGACTGACATACCCTATAGACCTAGGGGCTTGAGGGCCGATTAGATATTAGCCTTGCCTACGTGAAAGCGCAGAGCCCTCGTAGTTCATGAAAAGACCATGGACAAAGTGGAAAGAGGACGATGAATGCAGACGATAGACAACCAACATGGGATGGTCAAAATACCCCGGGGGCAAATCAAATGATCAGCCTTGCCTATGTGACAGCGCAGGGGCAACGTAGTTCGACTGGGTGATATGACAGGATAAGATCTAGGTGAAGATCGACATGACAAATGATCCTATGTGATGACACATGTCGACTGACGATGAGATGAACGACATAAGCTTAGAGTGGGATACTGAAAAAGCTCAAGATGAGCAGAATAGGCTAGACGGGTCATCCAATGATCAATCAAAATATACCAAGCGGCCAAGGATGGGATGGGTGAGGATGAGGTAGATAATGATTAAGCCCTCTACAGATGACGCCTGTTATTAGGTTTTCACCATCCATACTTATCAAAGGCGCCACCAAAATGTGGTTTTCACCATAGGATGAACTTATTTCTCTTTACTATTTTCTAATTTTTTATTTTTATTTTTTAGTTTCTTGATAGGTGGGGCTACCAAGCATATTTAGGTGTAGAACATCTTTAGATGCAAGGTATTGATGGATTCTTCGAGGGGCTCTCCTTCAAGAGTAGTCAACTTGTATGCCCCAGATCCATATTTAGCGGCTATGATATAGGGCCCCAACCAATTTGCCTCAAATTTTCCATTCTTGTCTCGGTCTTGCTGAGTACGTTGATTCTCTTTGAGGACAAGATCACCCACCTGAAACTATTGAGGGTGAACCCTCTTATTGTAGTTACGCTTGAGGTGATTTTGATATGCTTGTAGGTGATCGTAAGCTTTGATTCTTCTTTCGTCAAGTAACTCCAGTTGTGTAAGTCGTGCAACACGAGCATCCTCCTCACTGATAAATTTTTTTAGGGAAATTCTCAGTGATGGGATCTCAACTTCAATTGGCAAGATGGCTTCAGCCCCATAGACCAAAGAATAGGGAGTGGCCCCTGTAGGGGTGCGGATGGAGGAGCGATGCGCCTAGAGGGCAAGATGAATATGGAGGTGCCAATCTCAACCGGTGTTATTGACAACCTTTTTAAGGATGCAAATGAGGGTCTTGTTGGTTGCTTCTGCCTGACCATTACCATGGGGGTAATAAGGTGTTGACCAATGATGTTGGATGTGAAAAGTGTCACAGAGGTGTTTCATGGCCTGGTTTTTGAAGGGTTTTCCATTGTCAGAAAGGATGGTGGATGGGATACCATATCTGTAGAGAATATGGTAAAGGATGAACTTTGAGATTTGAATACCGGTGATTTGTGAGAGCGGCATGGCTTCCACCCACTTAGTGAAGTATTCAGTGGCACTAATTATGAATGTATGGCCGTCAGATGATGGTGGGTGAATCTTGCCAATCAAGTTGAAACCCCATTGAGAAAAGGGCCACGGTGCTAGGAGGGGCTAAAGATCTTATGCTGGGGCGCGAATCAAATCTGCATGTTGTTGGCACGGAAGGCACTTCTTCACAAATTCACAAGCATCATGTTCCAATGTAAGCCAATAATATCCAGCTCGTAGGATCCTTTTGGCCAGGGCCATACCATTTGAGTGAGCTCCACAAACACCACCATGTACCTATGTTAGTGTCGTGTGGGCCTCAGTCTCATTCAGACACCTAAGGAGGATTCCATCATACCTGCGACGATAAAGCGTATCACCAACAATGATGTATCAGGAAGACCAATGAATGAAGGATTTGCGTTGATTACATGTAAGATCTAGGGGTATAATATTGTCATGGAGATAGGTATATATGTCCTGGTACCAAGGGGAGGCAGGACCTATGATATCGCACACCATATCAGTCTCTGGGATATCATATGCTGGGATTAAAAGTTGTTCGACAAGGAACTCACATTCCATCTGATCTTTAGGCATGTCAATCAGAGAACCGATGGTGGCCATTGCATCTGCTACTTTATTCTGAACCCTAGGAATTTGGTCAAATTGTATGAAGGTGAAATATTTCTTGAAATCATCCACCATGCGTTTATAGGGTAATAGCTTATCATCCTTTGTTAGGAATTCATCATTAACTTGCTTAATGACTAATAATGAATCCCCAAAGAACTTCAAGTGAGTTATATGCCACTATTTTGCAATTCAGAGGCTGGTGAGGAGGGCTTTGTAGTCTACGATGTTGTTGGTACATGGGAATGCTATCCTGAATGATTTTGGAATGTAGTCACCTTGAGGGGTAATTAGTAAAATCCCTGCGCCTGATCCATTATGCATGTACAAGCCATCAAAATATAGTGTCCAAGTTGTTGCTTCTATAACTGTGTAGACTTCTTCATCTGGAAATTCAGTGTCCAGAGGGTAAGCATCTACTAATGGTGCCTCGGCCAACTGATCAACTATGACCTGTCCCTTTATGGCTTTCTGTTCCACATACTCTATGTCAAATTCACTTAGGAGCATGACCCACTTAGCCATGCGGCCAGTCAGAGTGGTTCTGGATAACAAATACTTTAGTGGATCAATTTTAGCAATTAATTTGATTGGATGGCTAAGCATGTAATGTCAGAATTTCTGTGTGCTGAAGACTAGTGCAAGGCAGGCCTTTTCCATGGGAGAGTAGTTTAATTCATAGCCGACCAATGTCCAACTGATGTAGTAGATCACCCTCTCTTTCGATGATTCATCATGTTGTGCCAACAATGCCCGCAGTGCGACTGAAGTGGCAGAGATATACAGCAGGAGGGGTATCCCTGGAATGGGTGGCATCAAGATTGGAGGATGAGCTAAGTATTCTTTGATCTTATCGAAACCTGTTTGACACTGTTGGTTCCATTGGAAGGTGGAATCTTTCTTGAGGAGATAAGTAAATGGCTGACACTTATCCGCGAGCTGGGCTATGAACCAACGGATGGATTGCATCTTCCCTTGGAGGCTTCTTAACTGTTTCAGATTGCGTGGGGGTGGCATGTCCAGGATAGCCTTCACCTTGGTGGGATCAACCTCAATGCCCCTTCGAGAGACTATAAAGCCCAACAACTTTCCTAACGTGACGTCGAAGACACACTTTTTTGGATTTAGCTATAGCTTGTAATGTTCTAACCGTTCAAAGATTTTTTTCAGGACGGTAGGATGTTCCGCTCGTGTTCTGGATTTCCCTAACAAGTCGTCGACATAATCCTCCATGATGATATGGATGAGGTCATGGAAGATGACCATCATTTCCCTCTGATATGTTGCCCCCGCATTTTTGAGACCAAAGGGCATAACATTGTAACAAAAAGTACCCCAAGGTGTCGTGAAGGCAGTCTTGTGTTGGTCTTCAGGTGCAATTTGAATATGATTATAACCAGAGAAGCCATCCATAAGGGATAACATCTCATGTCCTATTGTGAGGTCAACCAACATGTCAATGTTAGGCAGAGGGAAGTCGTCTTTTGGGAAGGCCTTGTTAAAATCCCTGAAGTCTGTGCAGATCTGAATGTCTCCATTTGGTTTGGAAACTGGTACTATATTGGAGATCCACTCAGAGTAGTCAATTAGTCTGATAAAACCTGCATCTAGTAACTTTTCCAATTCCTTCTTGACTAACAATGCTACCTATGGATGCATCTTGCAGAGCTTCTGTTTGACAGGCTTGGCATCTGGGTGAACGTCTAGATGATGAACCACTAAGGTGGGGTCTAGGCCAGGCATGTCTGAATATGACCAAGCAAAGTTAATGATTCCCTCTTGGAGTAGCTGCACAATGACTGGATACTCTTGCTTGGAGAGTGACTTAGCTACATAGGTGATCTTAGGATTTTTGGCAGTACCCAGATTAACTTCTTGGGTCTCTTCAATTAGAATAGATGATCAGGCAGATAATCGAGTTCCCACAAGGGGAAAATGAACATCTCCATCTTCCAGCGCCTCTTCGAGGTTTTCACCATCGAATGCGTCCTTTATTTTTACTTTTTCAAGGTCAGGAAGTGCCTCAGGGAGGTTTTCACTAGATGACCTCTTTTTATTTTTCTTATTCTTATTTTTGCGACTGGAGTGTTCATCCTCCCCCAATCCCATGAGGTTGACGTATGTATCTACAGACATATTGACAAGTGTGTTGTTACGTAGGTCTCAATCAATAAGCTTAGGGTGACAAAGGGATAGGCTAATGGTACAGACGGATAGGCATTCGAACATGGATGATAGGTTAGTGTGATCGATGTCATCGTATGCATGTATGATGGATTCCTCCTCTAGTATGTCTTCCAATGAGCCATTGTCCACGGCGACACTATTGGAGGTATTAGACAATGTTGTCGGGCCTTTCTACTTTTTATCGTATCTGATGCCTATGTTCTTTGGCAGCTTTGATGTGTCAATAGGTTGCAACTGCCCATGTTCTTCTTTACCTAGGCCCCTACCTTGGTAGTTATACTTTTCTGCAAACTTAGCTAACCAAGGATATGCTTCTTGAAAATATTCCTTTAGAGGGGGATCTGGTTGGGGTTCTTCTCGGTATACCCATTGACTTATATCCTCTTCTGGTGCATCTATCTTGATACTAGGGGACCTGAAAGTGGTGGTAGGGATGTTTTTACCATTGAAGGAGATAGTCTTGTCTTCCTTTGGAGTAGCATGTGAAGGTTGGCCATACTCATGTGGTGACGGGGGCATGGTTGCTATATTGAGAGTAGTATGCATTTCGTATTCACCACACCCTTTGTCAATGATCTAGACTTTTGTGACTATAGGATCAGTGATGGAAGATGGAGTGGTTGTCATGGTGGAAGGTGGATTAGCAGATGATGACTAGGATGCCCCCATTTCGACCCTAGGACAATAATGTAAATGGGGAAATGATGCTTCTAAAGTGCGACAATATTCAAATGGTTGGGGGTCAGCATAGATGGTGACTTCCTGCCCATTGACTAGGAATTTTAGGCACTGATGGTACATGGAGGGGACAACTTGCATAGCATGGAGCCATGGGCGGCCAAGGAGGAGATTATATGGCAAGTCCAGATCAAGGACATGACAGGTAGTGTACTAAACCACGGGTCCCACTTGGATAGGAAGACTGATAATTCCCTCTGAATTCCTTTCTACATTATCATAGGCTTTGATCATGATGATCTGATTACTTAAATATGCTTGAGTATACCCCACCTTTTTTATGAATTTCAGAGTACACAAATTGAGGGCAGAGCCATTATCTACCAAGACCCTTTTTATTTTATGGCGGGCAACCACGACTTCGATATGCAAGGGGCGATTATGATTGACATCGATATTTGGAATGTCATTTTGGCTGAAGTGGAGTTGACGAGATGAATCCAGGTGTCCTACCAAAGCTTGGAATCATGTGGGGTCAATTTCATTGGGTACATGGGTTTCCTATAGAGCTCTGTTGAGGATTTCTTGATGTACGGGAGAAGACTTAAGCAAATCCAAAATGGAGATATGAGTAGGGGTCTTTCCTAGGTGATCAAGGATGTTGTACTGAGAGCTTACAGGAGTTGATTGGGCGGGTGCAAAGGCCGCAAGGAAAGTAATGCGAGCTCATCGTGTAGTAACAACATACTAAGGGTCTTTGGCTTTGACATGTATCATGGATACACAGGGTTCTACCTTCTTAATGTAATGAATAATACCCTCGTAATTGAGGAGTACATTCTTATAGCTCACGTTATTTGTGTTATTGTCTTGGGGATTACTGTTGGAGGTGCTCGGGCCTTGATTATGGTTTGGAAAGGCGTTTGATATATCTGTAATTGAGCATTGGACGACAAAGCTTGACTGGGGTCAACCTTGATATCACCTCGATCAATGAGATCTTGGACGTAGTTTTTCAAACCTTGACACTTATTCAAAGAGTGTCCTTTGATTTTATGGAACTCACAATATTCATTTTCCCTAAACCATGCAGGCTTGGGTTTGGATTCGTCAAGTGGCTTGGTGACAGGATACGTGATTGGATAGTTGATCTGTAACAACTTATTGAAGACGACACTCAAGGGTTCTCCTAATTGAGCATACTGACGTTTAGTGTTCCCCTAGCTATTATGATTTGACTGTTGAAGAGGACGAGGTGCCCCCTATGGTACATATATGGCATTAGGTATGGATGGTTGTTGTCTCTGGGATGTGTTAGCCACTTGGACGTGTTTAGTATCAGTGACGCCGTCATTCACTGCGTTCTTGTTCATGTTCCAAAAACGTGGCTTATCTCCAAATGACCTTTCTTTATCATGGCTATGTATTTTGATGTGCCCCTTGGCAACAAGGGCATGCTCAAGGATGGGTCCCTTTTCCACTATTTCTATGAAAGTGGTGACACAATGTAATGTAAAATTATGAGCCATGTCGGGATGAGAGTTCTCCACGAAGAGAGTGACCATGTCCTTCTCTTTTAGAGGGGTTTTCATTTGGCTTGCTAGTGCACGCCACCTTTGAAGGTAGCTAGTAAAGGTTTCTCCCTCACATTGTTTCTCTTTGAGGAGATCTAAGGTGTTAGTGTCCTTTTCCAAATTGAAGGAGAAGTAGGAGACAAATTTTTTTGACAGGTCCGCAAAAGATTTTATGGACCCTTTTTTGAGGGTCATGAACCACTCTAGGGCATTGCTTGTCAGGCTTCTTGCGAATAGGTGCAAGAGATAGTTGTCATTGTGCATAACCTCTTGACACTAGGAGTAAAACTCCTACAAATGGGCCTTAGGATCTTTGTCCCCCCTGTATTTGTCAAACTTTGGCATTTCAAAATGTTTAGGGAAGGGGACCAATGAGATGGAGGGATCAAATGGATACGGACATATGTCCTTGAATTTGAATGATTGTTTGCCAGCCCCTGCCTGAAGATCTCTCAAAGCAGCTTTAATTTCTAGCAAATTTGAGTTGACTGGTGGCAGGTTGGGTGGATATGGATGGTAGGATGATAGAGGATCATGCTAAGAGATTGTTGGATTATTGAGTATGGGTTTGGATGGTGGAGTGATGACATGCCTTGTTGGTATGTCAAGGGATTTTGTTGATACGTGGGTTGTGGTTGCGAGGTATAGTACAGATTCATTTGACAAAAATGTGGGGTAGACTGCTGAGGAGCTTGGATGTGATGTTGTGGGTTGACCTGTTGATACTGGGGGTATTGTTGTGATTGTTGGGAGGCCGCATAAGGTGGTTGTTGTTCGGATTTTTGTTGGTAATAATGATGTTGTGGTGGTTGTTGATGTGATGCGAGATGTTGCATGGGCCGAGACAGGATGTTGTATTGTGTTTGAACTTGTGGTCATAGTATGGATGAGAGGAAGGGGGATATGGTTTGAGTGGGAGGTCAGGATGGATTGCTTTGCGAATAGTATGGTGGTTGTTGTTGTTGGGGTGGATGAGGTAACCTAGGGGGATTTTGAAAAGGAGGTTGTTGGGCACCGAAGGGGACATTCAGAGGTGGTAGATTAGATTGAGGCGGCTGTGGGGATGCATATGAAGGTGATGGTTGGTTTAGGGCCCTAGAAGGTGGAGGCAATGTAGTGAAAGAGTTGCCCTCAGTGTTGACGGGAGGCGGATTTGAAGGGGGTGGTGCCGGTAGCATTAGTGGTTGTGGTTGTGGGATGTTTTGTGGCATGCCAAAGGCAAAAGGATCATTGGGATCAGTGATTTGCAATGCCCCTATGATTGAGATTGCGGGATGTGGGGGATTGCTAACGGGATATAAAACGGCGTTGCCGAATTCAGGTTGATGCCAACCTTCTACGGAAGGAACATTGGGGACGTATGAACTACCTGGTACGTTGTGTGAACCTTGGGGTATATTAGGTGCAGAACCGCCATACTTGGATAGGTCGATACCTAATGGTAGTTTGACACCCTTGTTAATTAAGTGAGCCAAGATTTCTTCACCATGTTTTTCGAGAAGGCGATCTGTCATTTGCACATTGACCGGGTTGTTAAAGTGTTCCTCAAACGTAACCTTGGGTTGAATGACCATGTTTTCATCTCCGGGGGTTGATGTGTTTTGACCATCGATATTGGATTGTGATGATGTTCCATTGTGTGGATCCTGAGGGATGTTCGCATTGTTATTGGGGTCTTGTGAGGCATTGGTTGTGTTGTTCAGATCTTGAGGGATGTTTGGTTGGGATTGTTCTTCAGCCATTTTCCTCATTTGTGACCGGGTCTGAACGGGCATGCAAGATGATATGACGGATTAGGATGACCTTGGTGGCAAAAGGATTGATTTGATTTGATGATTGACTAGCCAAAAAGGATGTGGCTCGATAGGATTGGTTTGATTAGATGATTCATTAGCCGTCAAGGCTAGGGCTCGATGAGATTGATTTGATTTGATTGAAGCGGACTGGGTTGATCGGTAGATGATGAGTCAAACCAGATTGGATGATCTGATTTGGATTGGTGATTGATTATGATGAATGATAGTGATCGAAATCTAAAATAAAGTCCAAGAGTGATCCTTGGTAATGCTAGGTGTTGATTAATTGATCAAGGGGACGGTGTATGATAATGGCACCGAATCCAACTTGAGATAGAAGTGGATTGATTGGGCCGACAAGGACGACCAACTTAGGATGGATGACAATCTGAAGTTGGTTTTGATGGATGACGATTAGAGATGAACACCTAGGTCAATTTGGATAACCGCTCTAACAAGGTTTAAATGGGATATCGATAGTCTGAAACTTGAAGATGATAATCATAATGTGGGTTCTAAATGGGCGAACGGACGCATGAGCTGAGGGGATGAATGTTTAGGATGGTGAATGGATTCCTGAGATGGGTGTACGGATGTCTGAATCAGGGAGACGGGTGATCGAAATGGCGGAATGAGAGTCCCGAATGGTGAAGCGGATAAAAAAGTTGGTCGACCAAGGGTTAGGTCCACCCCTTCGAAGGGCAGGTCCACCCAAGGAGCAAAATTGGTTAAATAGGGTCTGAACAAGGCTAAAAGAGGTTGGTCAATAGGTCAAGTCCACCCCTACGTGGGTCAGGTCCGCCCAAGGAGAAAAAACTAATGAAATTAGGTCAAAATAGGCCTAAAATAGGTTGGTCAACAGGTCAAGTCCACCCCTGGGTGGGTCAGGTCCACCCAAGGAGCAAAAACTGATGAAATTAGGTTAAAACAAGCCTGAAATAGGTTGGTCAACAGGTCAAGTCCACCCCTGGATAAGGGAAAGTCCGCCTAAGGAACAAAAACTAATCAAATTTTATGAAAACAGGCTCCAAATGACTGGTTTTTAGGTCAAGTCCGCCTAAGGAGCAAAAACTAATCAAATTTGATGAAGACAGGCTCCAAATGACTGGTTTTTAGGTCAAGTTCACCCCTGGATGAGGGCAAGTCCACCCAAGGAGCAAAAACTAATCAAATTTGATGAAGACTGGTTCTAAATGACTAGTTTTTAGGTCAAGTCCACCCCTGGATGAGGAAATTCCACCCAAGGAGCAAAAAACTGATCAAATTTGATGAAAACAAGCTCCAAATGACTAGTTTTTAGGTCAAGTCCGCCCCTAGATAAGGGCAAGTCCGCCCAAGGAGAAAAAGTTTGACACAGGTGGGAAAATATGGCTGTCTATAGGTTTAACTTGACTTTTTTACAAAAAATACTAGGGCAAAGGACTGAAAACACAACAATCGTAAAAGAAAAGGATTTGGTTGAATCAGACAATCATTGGTTTTGCACAAAAAAGATAATTCAGACATCACAAGCCTAATTCTAGTAGGACGGGTATGGTCAACAAATTCCTCTAATCTAGGATGAACATGGTTACTACGAAGTCATTGATATACACTCGATACGTGAGGCCCAAACCGTGAACACCAACCCATTACAAGCGTGAGTCGGGAACCTAAAAGGCTCGAACCAACTCTTCACATCATCCCAATGCTTCGCCAATTACAACATGGTTGGATTGAGGTACAACTTTCGCTCTCCCCCCTTTATATACCCCGTCAGTACGCGTGGTTGGAATCATCCCTTGGGGTGATGAAATCCCCAAGCAGATCCCACTAAGAAAAATAAAATGGGTAGACTCAAAGGACGTGGTAAGCTACGATTTCTCATCACCTAGGATTGTCGAATGGTGCAAGGGGATTGGATACGTCAAATAGCTCACCCAAAAACATAGCATACAAGGTTGATTGACACCTCTTAATTAAACTATGTTCCTAATTAGGGGTTAAGAACCCTTAAAACAGCAAAAAAATTGCTAAAAAATTGAAATTTCACCTTTTAGAAAAAGTTGTCTAGGAAAAATCCGATTGTCTGTTAGGTTGGGTCTACCTGTCAGTTAGGTCGGGTCTGCCTGTCTGTTAGGTCGAGTCCGCCCCTTCGTGATTTTTTTTCCAAAAAAATAATTTATGCAGTCTGGGGAGGGCGGGTCCGCCCCTGGGAAAGGTTAGGTCTGCCTGTGGAGGGCCGGTCAGCTTGTCTGTCAGGTCAGGTCCACCCTTGTAGGTCGGGTCCACCCCAGGAAGGTCAAATCTGGCCCTGTGTGGGTTAGGTCCGCCCCTCTGTAGGTCAGGTCCACCCCTCTGTAACCTGTACCTGCAAAAGTTAAAAAAATAGCAAATGTGAAAGCAAGAGACCCGTTTGTGGGTCCCACCAGGTATACTAGAAATGTGATAGGTCGAATATAGGTGCTAGAATACAAGCAGCAAGCAAAAGAGTGCAAAATAACACTAAAAACAACCTACACCTCAAGATTAGCCTAGTTGGATTCAACACAAAATAAAGACAACAAATGGAACCTTTTACCTTGTGTCGAATCGATCCTTTGGTTGGCCCTTCGATCTTTGGTGTTGTATGCTCCTTGGATGGCACAACATGCAAGCTAGATGATGGTATGAGAATGGATGAAAGTGAGTGCAAGTGTAAAAATGGCTAAGTGTGGATTCTAGAACAAATTTGCAAGAGTTTTTCTACAATGCATGATCTCCCCAAAATGAGGGAAAAAATAGGGTATTTATAAAGATTTTGGAATTCTTTAGGGAAATGGACGATCAAGATTGAGCCACCAAGATCAAGATGTAGGGCTAAGGTGAATTGAGAACTCACAAGCCCTCACATCTTGACATGTGGCATGTGAAGTGGCTCAAAAAGGTGAAGTGGACATGAGGTGGAAGGGGTACATAGTACCTTGGGATTGGGACAAGATCTCCTCATAAAAGAGGCACTTATCCCCATGTGGGTGAGAGGACATGTGGGGAATTAAAAAAAATTTAAATATTCTCATGGGGATGAGAGAAGGAATTTAAAATTCCTTAAAATGCATTGGGGGATTAAATGTGAATTAAAAATTCACATGGAGAATGGAGATGCCTTGTTCAAAAAGAGAAAGTTTTTAATGAAGTTGACTAAGGACACATTCCATAAATGATATGGGGATTAGAGATGACCTAATTATGTGATTAAGATTGTGCAAGTACTTGATTAGACTAATTAAGGACTCATTAGAAGCAAGTGGAGGATGGGACCTTAATGATGATTAGGGGTGTGCACATCTTAATCATAAATTAATTATAACTAAGAAAGGGGGGAAGATTGCTAAAAGTGATTAGAGGCCAACTTGCAAAAGTTGGGGGATGTGACAATGAGAGAGAAAATAGGGAAATTAAAATTTCAAAAGATAATATGACTAAATTAAATAAAGTGATGTATTTATTTAATTTAGAGAGGAAAGAGGGGAAAAGTATTTATTAAATTGAATACTTTGGGAAACCTTATACAAGAAACACAATATTAATTAAAGGAATGATTTAATTAATACCGTCAAAGAGGACGATTTTAAAAGAGCAAAGAGATGATTAAGAAGATGACTTTGACCATATGGAAGTGGTCAAATTTGGATGTCTACAGATGGAAAGATATAGATGTTGGTGAATCCTCTAGGATAAATAATCAAGACCAAGAAATTACATCTAGCATAACAAACACATTTTTATATTTTAAGGCATCAATATCAATATACTTATGATGATTATGTTGATAGCTTACTTAGAACAAGAGAAATAATTATTGAAATTAATATTGCATGCATATAAATAATAGAATGATTGGTAGAGGGAGTAGAGATAGGTCCATGAATGTGAGTATGAGAATTTTTAGCATTCTTGAACAAAACATAGAAGCAAATGTTTTTACCCAACACTATGTTTCATGTATTAGGTCACAAGATAATATACATGATAGATAAATTATTGATGAAAACAAGTAGATGCATCCTAATGATGAAGAGAGAGAAATTATCCTCAATAAGGAGTTATCTTTATTAGACCTTGCAAAATATAGGAATCAAGAACTCAAGGTTGAGAATGAAATAATTGAGCAACAAAAATAGTCGTCTCTAGATTAAGCTAAATAAATGCAACAATAGAACATAAATCATCATCATTAACAACAAAAAAATAGAAATGAATGAAAACACAGAAAACAAAAAATTAATCAGGTTCTTATAGCTATGTAAATTGTCGACCCTAACAATTTCACACTACATGGAACCCTATTTTTCCCATGGACCTAACTATATAAATAATCAATTCACTTCTAGGCTAGACATTAAAATCCTTGACATCCTAACAAAATTGGGTCTAAAGTACCCAATCAAGGGTGAGGGAACCCTTGAACTTAAAGGTGACCTATTTTAAATTTAATACTTTTGTGTTGGCCTTTGGATAATTAAAGAGGATCCTAGGTCAACCTATATAAAACTATCAATTGAGGTACATATATAAACAAGTTTTCTTCTCATTTGAATATTAGAAAAAAAGCATAATGAACAATAAGCTATTGCGATCAATCATGCACTATCATGAAGATGTATTGAATCCTCTACATGATAGCTATAAAAAATTATTATGTTTTGTGAACTAACCACTTGTAGCTATCCAATAAATTCAAGAATCCATTAAATAACCTTTGGTGTCAACTTATGGTGTGAAAATCACTTTGACAAGGGTTTCATATCTAAGGCATTATTATACATTTTCATTTGTCATTTCAGTCAATTATTGTTATTTTAACTCTACTTGACCTAGGGTAAGCCCTCTTGATCATCATCATTTTTTGTTCATGGAGATAGAAACACCAAAGTAGGGTTTGACTTAGTAAAGACCCTATACAACATAACCTTTCACCCTCTTTCCATGTGTGAAGGTCAGATCCAAAGGTTTCATCAATAAACAACTATAAGAAACACAGTGCAGATTATAACCTATCATCCAACATTTGTAAATCCAAAAAAGTAGCATCTATGGTCAAGGGAAAAATAACCCTTTACCCCCAAATTCAAGTTCAAATTTTTTTGGTAGGTGCATAGATATTTTCCCTTCTCAAATTTGCAATTGTTCCATCAATTTTTAGTTTCATCTGTGTGATAAACTATATTTTTAGATCTAAGGTTTAAGTAAAATAGGCTTGTTAAAACACACATCAAATTCATCCCCTTTTCAACTCAAAAGAAGCAAACCCTAGCATATTGGATCTCCCTTGTGGCATCTATCCAATCATCAAACCCTAGTTGGTTTATGTTTAAATGTGGAGTCAAAGAAAAAGAGTTAATCCTAGTTAATCTACTAGTTAGGTCTAGGATCACTTTTCCACTTCAAAGACAAGTTCATTCCTTTTGTGCATATCATTGAGTGCATGGTCATTCCACCAATGAATGTCAATCCTTGAGCAATAAAATAAAACTTCTTGATTGTGGTTCTATCACTCTTTCATGTGTCGATGTACCTATTCATTCTAAATGATGAACTCTTTTCTATTGTTTGCTCCTCACTATGTGGCATTTGTAGCTATATTGTGTGCTCATTTCCATTCATGGTGGTACAATATTATGTGCAACCATATTTCATCTATGGTAGAACACAATAGTCTCTATCATGGTTTTCCTTTCCTAAAAAAAATGGGGACAAAGTTAACTAGTTTTGGAGGTGTGTATCTTTTTAAGGATCCCCTCTTCCCATTCTTTTCCTTAAAATATATTAACATAGAAAGTATGTCGACATTTTAAGGTAGGAATATCACCCTACTTATTTCATTGAAATCTTGTGATCTTTGAATTATTGGCATACCCCTTGGTGGTGGTGGTCTTCATAACACCCCCTGAGGCATGATTGCAATTCATCCCCCGCAATGTTAAATGTTTAGGCACATTATGAGGTGTGATTATCAAATTTGTCCCCCATAAAATTAAAATTTTATGCACCTCCTGAGGTGTGGTTGAAAATTTGTCCTCTATGACATTAAATGGTCTCCCATGATGTTAAAAATTTGTGCTCTCCTTGAAGCGTGATTCACAAAATAGTCCATATACCTAGCATAATGAAGCTTAATGGCCTATGAAATTGAGCACCTTTTACATTCCCACCTATCATAGCACAAATTTATTTCCAGTAGAGTCACATATTTCATGAGTAAACTAGCATAATACAACTTTCTAGCCTTATGGGACCTATCACTTATTTCACATGGGCACCAAGCATAACATAATTTTCTAGCTAGTAGATTTATGTATCTCATGAAAACTTTTAGCATTTTAGCATTTATATGTGTATGTTGTGCATTTGAGAGATGATGTTGGGTAATTGAGACAACCTTACATACTGAGGTGTCTTTACCTTGTTGAATCAAATCATTATTTTTTGTGTCCTAAAATTTGTTATTTTATGTGTGCTATGTTTTCTTTGTGTATTCCACATATTTGCTTTGTGTATTACACATGCTTTCTTTGTGTATTTCACGTGTTTTTTTTATATTTGTATGTGTTTGCCTCATTTATTGCATGTATGCTTCATGCATTCCTTGTATGTATTGTGTTTTCTTTATGAATGTTTTGTGTATTATTTTATATGTACTCCATATATGATTGATTATTTCCTTGTCTTGTGTGTGATGTGTTTTCTTCATGTTTTCATTAACATTATGAATTGATTGGATCCTAAGTTGGGGGCTTGTACACCCCTCAACCTAGTGTCATATTATCTCTTCAACATTTTGATAAATAAATTTATTCCTTTAGTGTGACCATGAACATAAGACCATACTCTCACTAAAGTGGGGACTAGATGTAGCATCATAAACTGTTGACCCTAACAATTTCACTCTACATGGACACCCTATTTTTCCTATGGACCTAAATATATTAATAATTTATTTGTTTTAGGCCCAAACTAAAAATACATTAAAATCCATGACATACCAACAAAATTGGGCCTAAAGCACCTAATCAAGGGTGAGGGCATTGTTGTCCTTAAAGATAGCCTATTTTAAATTTGATATTCTGGTATTAGTCTTTGGGGAATCAAAGAGGATCCCAAGTTGGCCTATAATAAAAATATCAATCATGATACTTATACAAATAAGTTTTCTTCTAATTTTAACATTATAAAGAAATAATAATGAACAAGAAGTTGTAATCAGTCATAGACTATCATGAAGATGTATTTAGTTATCCTCTACATGCTAGCTACAACCATATATTGTGTTTTGTGATCTAACTATAGACATGTAAAATGTACTAATTGACATTGCGCATTTGATCCTGACTACTAACACCATTTCATCCTAAATCATCCCTCGGTCTAACCATTTAATTGAATAACCTTTCTTTGATTAAATTCATCACATTTCATCTCTTAATAAAATAAATCAATTTTATCTTGTTAAGTCATTATCTCTCGTTAATTAAATAAACCATTTTATTTAATTAATTCCTAAATCTCTGTTTTAATTAAATAATTCATTTTATTTAATTAAATCTCTATAGTTCCTCTATTAAATTAAATAAATCAAACATTTATCTAATTTAATCAAACATCACCCCCTTTGGTTAAATAAATCAAAATATTTATTTAACTAGGTCTTAATCATTTTCACCTCTTTTTGATTTATTTGAACCCACAAATCTAAATCAATTAGTCAAATCACCTAATCCCTTCATTAAATTAATTAACCTTGATTAATTTAATCTCTTCTCATGTCCCATTCTCCATCTTTTGCCACTTGCACATGAAAATAGAGTTATTTGATTTATTAAATCTCTATTTATCTTCAACATGGCATCTTTGGAGAATATTCTTCAAATTTGAAATTCAAATCTAAGTTGACTTTGTCCTTCCAACAAGGCATTCATTCTCTCTTACAAGTCCTTTTGCATTGAGCCAAGTGGCCATTAGTCCATTTGACTCTCCCTCCACCTTGCCATTAATACAATTTCAATTCAAATATTGGCATTTATTGGCACATTCATCAAAAATTGCACATCCTTCATCCATTCACATGTTGACAAGTGGCACTTTTCCATTGGATGAAATTTAGTCTCACATTGCTCTATTTTGGGCATTCTTTCAACTTGTCATTCTATAAATAGAGAGCTCCTCTATTATATTTGGCATCCATAATTTGAGTAAACTTACTTTGCTCAAATCTTTAGCAATCTTCATCCATACTTTCAAATTTGTAGCTAGGTTATGCAGGCTTTTATCTTGGAGCATTCATCACTCTTCATCAAAGTGGATCAATTTTCATCACCAAATCACCATTGCATCATTGGAGTTGGGAAAGGGCCAATTTTCACATCAAATTGGCACCAATTCCATCAAGAGATTAAGAGTTTGCTTTGCTTTAGAATAGGATTTGATATGTTTTAATTTTTGTTGTGTTCTTCATTTCACTTCCTTTTTCTTTTGCAACTTAAATGAATTTCTTGAGGAATCTATGTTCTTACTTGCATTCGATCTAATTTGTTGTTTGTTTCTAGTGCTATTGTAGGTTTGGGATCTAGGTTTACACTAACCTCTTGTAGGTCTCTAAGAAATTCAAGAATCCATCAAATAACCTTTGGTGGAAACTTATGGTGTCAACATCACTTTCAAAAGGGTTTAATACCTAAGGTAACATTATCCATTTTCATTTGTCATTTTAGTCAATTATTGTTATTTGGCCTCTACCTGACCTAGGGTAAGTCCTATTGATCATCATCATTTTTTTGGAAAAAAAATAGGGTTTTAATTAGGCAAGCCCCTATACAACACAACATTTCCCACTCTTTTCATGTGTGCAAGTTAGATATGAAGGTTTCATCAACAAACAACTATAGGAAAACATAATGCAAACTGTAACCTATCATCCAAAGTTTGGAGATCCTAAGAAAAGTAGATTCTCTAGTCAAGGATGAATTCACCCTTGACCCATAAATTTAATCTCAAATTTTTAAGTCAGGTGCACATATATCTTCCCTTCACAAATTTACAACAATTTCATCAATTTTGAGTTTTATCTATGCAATAAATTACATTTTCAGTTCTAGGCTTTATGTCAAATAGGCCTGTTAAAACACACATCAAAATCCTCCACTTTGTAACTCAAAATAACCAAACCCTAATAGATTGGATCTCCCTTGTGGAAACTAGCCAAACATCAAACCCTAGCTGGTTTGTATTTAAATGTGGAGTCAAAGAAAAAGAGGAAATCTCAGTTAATCTACTAGTTACACCTAGGATCATTTTTTCCACTTCATAGTTCCACAAATCAATGCCAATAATATTTCAATCAATAGTAGAATCACTAGTTTGGAAATTTTCCAAACCATAGACATTAATTCTAAAGGTAAGCTCAAAGGTTTCCTCCTTTCAAGAAGCCTTTTGGAGAAAAAATATATAAAAAAGAAAAAAGATTTCTTTGGAGTCCCTTATTACCATACCCAATCCTCAATGAAATAAGAGGAAATATTCTTATTTTTTGGGGTAATAATGTAGTAACTAGGAAAGAAAATCTATGGTATTTCATCAATATCACATATGAATATAAGATAGATGATGAAATTGATTGTACATTTTTTTAAAGAAAGTGCCAAAAAATAGTACATAAGTTTCCCAAATAGTAGTATATTTTATTGGGAGGAGTTCATATATGTTTTCAAGTTACAATATGGGGATAGGATTGATCCCAAGTTTTCCATACATGAAATTACCACTATGATAAAGGTAATCAATGAGATAATAGTGGATTTCAATATAAGATTCATTTTTGTAATGAGAAAGGTATGGAAACACCTCAAACCTTATGAATTAATGTGTCTTGTTCTTTATTATGGTGAATTTGATTCAAATATTACATATTTTTCTTTGGCAAGAGTCTACAAACACTTACAGAAGCTTATGTCACAACTATAGACATTAAGAGAAATATGAGGGATTCTAGTAAACCTATTAAGAGATCAAATGTGAAAATATCACAACTAAATATGGTTTCCCCAAGCAAGATACTTTCCACTAAGGAGAAATTGGACAAGTTGAAGGGTGTCATGAAAAACTACAATATAAAGTAGCCAAAAAATGACAAGGGGATTTCACCTCAAAATTTAGCAACTCATTTCAATGAAGGACAAAGGATGGATAATAGGCATTAAAATATAACTAGTTCCAAGATACCAAAAAAATGACATACAATTAGACCCTTAGAATGTTGGTTTTCAATGGAAAGAAAAGTATACACAAAACCATAGATGTAACTCTTTTTTCTCCCTTGTGACCCATCAATTTTTATAGTTTCTCTTTCAATGAATAAAGAAGAAGAATTTCTAAATTAAGATGGGTTTGGGTACTATGAGGTTGAATTTAACCAGCTAGATGCTTCTAAGCATTGTTGTGCCTATAGCACACACGCCCCGTTCATAATGGGGACCCTCTCTTTTCACCTTTGCTGGGTCACTTTTTTCCTTTGCCTCATTTTGGGTGCCCCCTAAATTTTGAGTTCCAAGTGGTCAAGGAATCCCAAATTCTTCATCTTTAGTTGACCGAAGTTCACCACCCAAAATTTTCCAATTCCTTGGCCTTCGCAGGGTTTCCTTGACAGGTTTCCTTTAAGTTTCAAAGTTGGCATCCTTCGGCCCCTGCCGGTCCACCCTTGCAGGCTTCCCTTTGCACTTAGCTTCCCTTCCTTTGTTGTTTCATTAGCGGCTAACACAGGACATCTGCCTACATGGCAGGTCCCGCATCCTTTGTGGCCATCCTTTTCACTGACCATCAAATGGAAATGCTCAAGGTTTCGTTTGTAGTGTGGATCCTGACTTTCCTACTGCGGCCCTTTCGAAACCTGTTCCTAGCTACCCTGTCGGCCACCATACGAGCAATAAATGTGGGTCATTAATGCAAAATTTCCTATAAATAGGAAGGTCGACCTATCATTTTCACCAACACAAGTTAGAGAATTGTCAGAGTCCAAACAACCGTCGCCTCCACGCCTACATGACCTCTCGGTCAATCTCAAGTGTTGCATTTATCAAATTCTTTGAGGTTCCCAGGTATGTTTGCCGTTGCCATACTGAAAATGTCTGATTCAATTAAGTTTTTCAAAGTTTTCAAAACTTTAAGGCAAACATCCAAAACTCCTTAAGTGGTTGATTACCCTTGAAATTCTGAACCAACCCATCTAAGCAATCCTTCAAAATCGATCAAACTCGGCCTCTAAGGGTTGTGCGAAACTTCACCTTCCCACCATTTTTCTTCACTAGAGCCTTAGAACCCTTGTGCCCTGCAAGCCCTTCTTCATCATCGCCTGATAAGGAACTCAAAATGCATAAATTTGAGCATTGCAACCTCGCGGGCCAACCCTTGCAGACTTTCGCATGCGAGTGGATGCCCTCCCTTTGCCGCTCTTAAAAGCCCCAAATGATGTAAACTTGGACCAAAACTTTGAAGGTGGGAACACATGCGGGTCCGCCTTTATGGGTCGTCACGTGCATATGGCCCTTGCCTCACCATCATCCCTTAATGGTCATCCCCCACCAGCTTCCCACCTTGCAGGCTCTGCCGAGCATAATATTGTTGAGCGCCAAATTCAAGTCTCCTCCGATGGACTATTAAGTGCAGGTCAATGTCCACCCTTTGCCGCCATTTTGGACACCATCTACCAGCAGCCAGCCCCTTGCCTCTTTCTACCTTGCAGAACTTGAACTTCCTGGCGCCACCTCAAGTTTGCACAAAAAAAATGTTAAGTCTTCAAACCTCATGCGGGCCAAACCTTGTGGGGGTCCGTTCACGGACCGCCCTACCCTGACCGCCTTTTGAAAACAATCAGGGAACCTCATCGGCCTACCCTATGGACTACGACCACTTTGTCTCCCTTTAGCCCCTTTGTACTAAGACAATTTAGAATTGTGGGCATTCCTTTGTGGGTTGCTGCCTGCAACCCGCCTTCAGCTGGTCATCGTTCTTAAATGCTTGTGTCTTGCCTTCCTCCTGAGTTGCAAGGCATGAGCTCCCTTTCATTGTCCAAGTCATTTTCAAATAGAGTGATCATTGCTAGGGCCTTTTTCAGACCCGTTAGTGCATGCCACCTCCTGTGGGCTATCGTATCTTCACCGTCATCCCTGAACGGTCATCTCCAAGCAACCTTCTGCAGGTCCCTACCCACAAACTTCCAAATGACCAAACCTTGCCCAAGCCATCCAAGCCACCTGTAGACACCACATTATGGTATTCTCCTTGTGAAAATTTGTGTTGTGACCGCCATTTTTCAATGGTAGATCTCCAAACGTCTGCAGTCCCCATGCATCTGCAACCCTTTCATTTGCATGAACAAGATGACTAATTGCATGCATACAAAGACTTCATAGATAATTACCCTTCATGCCTAAATGCCTTGAATCCTTGACCGGCCTCCAAACTCCAAATGTGGAATTCTGAGTGCAAGTAGTCATTTGTGGGTCATCGTGCTTCCTGCGCCGTTTCCCTTTTGCCTTCTCCAGATGGCCGCCAACCCAGGGAAACCCACATCCTTGGGCCCACATTGCTAGATTTGACCCTAATGAACTTCAAACGTTGAACGTTAATGAATTTCATGATCTTCAAAAAATGAATTACTAGATCTAACCTTCATTTTGTAGGATTTCACAAATGTTTCCTTTATTTTTATATGAATATGCTTAATCTACCCTTGTTTGCAAGATTTATGGAATCTACTGCGGGCACATCGAGGTAGTCTACAAAGAAGGAGAAAGGAAAGAAAACCACCAAAGCACCAAGGGGGAAAGAGGAGAAAGACCAGATGAAGTATCAGTTCCACGGGGTGGAAATCACCTCCAAGGTCACCTCAATGTGGGATTCAATATCAGATACCGACCTGGGCCATGTAGACATAGATGAGTTCCAATGAAGAATCACAAGCAACCCCATCATTGAGAATGCATGAAAGATATGAAAGAGTGGCCTAGCCAAGGCAATCGGTTTCCCACCTATGCTTGTAGCCCTAGAACTTGTGATGGCATGCAGAGAGTGCTACCAAAGTGGCAATAGGAAAATTATAGATCATGAGGACAGGGTGTGGGCAAACCTATCTACTCGGTCCGTAGGCGAGACCTTCCATATACCAAAATTCAACCCTACAGAGAAAACAAACAATGGATACACTGAGAACATGTGGAAAGAAGACCCCTTGGCATGAAAAAAGTTAATCAACCAACATTGGTTGAAGGAGAAGACGGGTAGTGCTGCTAAGGTACCACAAGAACTATTCAGAAGTAATTTCCATGAAGAGTGTCATGATCTAGTCACTCTACTAAGTAGAGTAATGGGCCTCCTTGGTGCAGCCTTCTTCCAAGAATGGATTTTTTATTTCATTAAGGAGATTATTCGTGGAAAGGAAAAGTTCCACTGGGCCAAGATCATCAGCGAAAACCTGCACACACAGTTTATGGTCATAAAGAAGACATCACAGTTCTATATGACCTCCTACCTAGTATACCTGATAGTAGAGGCATTCTAATACAAAGGCCTCTTCATTGCACAAAATCCAAATCCAGGAAGCAAGGAGCTCAAGGTATATGATTGCTACCCACAATTATAGTATAGGAACTTAAAAAGAGAATATCAACGAGTGAAGGATGCCTTCAGCAGGCACATTATAAGACTCCTTGGAGGAGATTTTTCAGAGAAGATTCTCACATAGCGCTTTGTCCTTCATTCAAAGGTTTAGGTTCCTATTCATTTAGTTCTTGAAATTCACATATATCATAATTGAGGGCTTCTCTGAAAAACCCTAAAAGCTACCTAGGTACCCTAATGATCAGATGACTATACTAGAGGTCTCTCGGCAATTGCAAAATGCTCATACTTTGCTAAGCAATAAACACCGAGTAGGGATTCCCTATCCCCTTAATTTCGAGCAAGGAATGTACACTATCCCTACTGCCCAGTGTGCAGAATATTTGGAAAAGGAGATAGTGGAGTATCATTTGGACCTCCACACGGCCCAACCCAGGATGGACCCCTACAATAAACTGAAGAAGTTGGTAGAAAAACAATGTGCTCATCTACCCCACATAGAAGATTTCTAGGCCAATTGTAAAGATGACAAGGAGGTGAGAATGAGGCACTACATGCGAATGATGGCCCAATTTGTGCGGTTGATCAACTTGTTCTTATTACCTGACCAGATTTTAGAAGAGGAAGACACCATCCTTGATGAAACGTTTGATGCTATGGCTAAGTTGTCATTGCCACTAAGTGACTGGGATGAGGAAGTGGTCAATGACCTCGACATTGTGAAAAGGCTCATTGAGAACAGAACAAGGCAGTGGGTAGATGCTCAAATTTCCCAACTTAAGGCACAGGGTGTCATGCTGACATATGGTGAGATCATAGACGAGCTCGAAAGTGAAACAACTAGCGGAGGAGCCACTGCCCCAGCAGAAGAAACCCCCAAATCCCCTCTGACAACCAAATTGAGAAAGAAGAAAGATGTGTCTAAATGCTAGCCTAAACACAAAGTCTATACACAGAAAGCCTCAGAGGGAGAATCCTCAAAGAAGCCAAAGAAGTCAGGCGGATTCAATGAAATGTTGACCATTAAGGAGGATCCACAACATGAAAGAGAAGAAGAGGTCAAGCAACCGTAGTCGCCAACCACTACCAATGCTCCCGCCATTACTGATGTCATCGCTACTCCACCACCCCTTGCATATCAGGCATTACCTATTTCCTCTCTACCTTCCATGGACATCTTAGTCCACCTTGCTTCCACCTCACCAACGGCTCTGATCATGGTGTTAGACTCCTCCTCGGCCATGACATCCTTGTTATCATTTTCCTTGCTACCGCAATACCCTCGATTGCCACAACTATTATGCCTCCTCTCACCTTACCTGAAGCATTTGCCAAGTACATGCCAAGAATACCAGTCAAGCTTTATGGGGTTATAATGAACCCCACTATCCAAGCGGTGATGGCTCAAATTATTGTTGGCCTACTTGTTCCTCCTCCACCCATAGAGCCACCAAAAATGGAGGCAACTATGCAAATATCAGAGGAAATGGAGAAATGACAGAGGGAAGCCACCAAGGGAATAATGGAGGAATCAAAGGATCCCTTTAAGGATTCTTATTTTGAGCACCCCGAGGGAAAAATAAGCATGACAGTGGATAAGGTGGCAACTGATGAAAAAAAATCACAATCCTCAGAGGAAGATACTGAATCTCTTAATGCTAAATACATAATAGAGACCTTGGATCAAGAGCTTGAAGAAGATTTGTCCCAACACCTTAAGGATATAGGAGAAGAAGTTGAATCTAAGAAGCATCCTCCTAAAGAGAAAGAGGACACTAAAGTCAATGTGGAGACATTTTAGGAGCCTCCACTAGTCAGGCAAGACAAAGGCTCTGTTCAAGAAGAAGAGGTACCACCTGAAAGAGAAGAGAGGGAAGAAGATGCTCTGAAGAAGAGCCCTGAGCCAGAACATCACGAAGAGTTCGAGTACGAAGCATAAAGAGTACCTCAAACATAGAGTATTGCAAAGGAGAATGTAGCCCCCACTAAGTCAGAAAGGAAAAAGACCATACACATTGAAGAATCTGATGAAGAAGAAGAGAGAATCGAACAAGAAGCCTTAGACCATGAAGGGAAACGGCCCCAGCATGAGCAAAAAGAGGAAGGTGATCATGAATCACACAAAAGGGACACTCAGATGCCTCATTGGCTCAAGAAGCAATGCAAAAGAAATCCCCAACCCTTGTTGATCTGAAGACCCAACTCGAGGCTATATTGGCAAGAGCGCAAACAAAGACAAAGAAAGAAAAGAAGCCAAGGGTATGATCTCACATCACCGTCAATGAATCAGGATCAAGAATTGTGTAGATAGCCACCCCAGTGGCAAACAAAGGAGAGGGGGTTAGCTACAACATCTCCACCATCAACTTGGGCCCTGGTACAAGAGAGCATAAAATCGATGAATTCCAAGGATAAATGGTCACAATAGTGGAATAGATGAATAAGGATCAGTCCTCTAAGGAGGAACTAAAGGAAAAAGTTGTGGATCTCAGTGCTTATATTCAACAATGGACATCTCTCAAGGAATAATTTCCAACTACATCCTCTGCACCCCCACTCCTCTCCCAGGAAGATCTTACCAAAATGGAAAAAATGAAGAATTGGACCAAGGCTACTACAGATTGGTTCCGACGGGTGCTATATAATGGTGACATGGGCATAGGCCATGTTGTCCAAATGGCTAACAAATTTTGGGATGTGTAGAAGCAGTTAGAGGGCACATAAAAGATATGTCACCGGTTCACCAAGCTATATAGGATCACCTATCCTAAGCTCAAGGCTATTCTCAAAATGCCTAAAAAGACATGGGAGAAGTAGTTGGCCCTTGTAAAGGATGATCATTGGCTGGTGGAAACATGGAAAATGGGCCTAGATCACAGGAGGGACGTCCTAGAGAGAGTTTTGCACAAAGTTGAGCTTGACCTTGAATGGGTCAAGGAGCACATGACAGTCAGCGAGGAGTACCTGAAGTTGATGACGGACTATGATATGCCTATTGTGGAGCTAGATCTAGAGAAGATCAGACCATACTTCCATAAGAAGATGGAGCAAGGGGCAACAGACTCACTAACGCCAAACTTCATAGATTTTGCTGCAAGAGCCTTCATCCAGTCAAGACAAGTAATCAAGGCCACACCCAAGTGCATAAATAATTGTGAACAAATCATTGGTAGATCTAAGAAGCTGACTTTCCAGGTTCTTCAATTCGATATCATGGAGTGGAACAAGCTTCAAGTGCTAATGGGGAAATTTGTGTATTCCACTCTTTAAAAGAATGAAGGAAAGCCAGTGATAGATGATGATTTCTTGACAGTATAAGCTGAGAAAAGAAGGTAGACACTAGAAGACAAAATTGCTACAGTGTCAAGGCCACTACAGGACGAAATAAAGAAAAGACAAAATTATATTTTTATATTAGTATATTTTGGGGGTAGGTAAAACCCTAATGTAAAATGACTCTTGGCCACACAATGAGAGTAAATCCTAGCCATTCATTTCACTTTTGGAAAACTATAAATAGGGGGTCTCCTCTCATTTTCAAGAGAGAGTTGAGTTGTTGTAAAGACATGCTGCAGAAATTTTAATAGAATTTCATTGCTTTTGGTGGATTCTTATGTTTCTCACATGTTGCATGATTCATCTTCTCACATTTGATAGATTTAGATAGATTTAGTTTGTTGTTTTGGTTGCTTTCTATTAGCTTTAGTGGTTTAGTGGATGTTTTCCATTGATCTTGAAGAATGCTATGGTGTTGATAATTTCCATGTTCATTCTTTTTGTTGGTTATTGATGATAAACAATAGTGTAAAGCTAGTCTGAACACTAATCCATTGTTGCACTTAAGATCCATCTTTTATTCATGCTTTATGGTGAATGAATAGTTGAAAATCTATAGACCTTAGAAGATATCACTAGTTTCATGAGACTATATGATGTTTGGTTAAGTGGAACTCATTTATAGGAAGGTTGTCCACTAAACATCCTCCATTATCATTGTTCATCAGTAGCTACAAGTCTAGGAACTCTTACCTCCCTTTTCCCTTTTGTCCTTTCTTTAAAATAATAGTTTAGGAAAAGTTCCAACATCATTGTAAAACCAAATATAATGTTGAACATGGAGTTTTAGACTGTTGTTTTTAACTTGCAGCGATTACACATCACTCTTAAAATCCCATAAACTCCATTTAAAGATCCAATCTCCTTCCAACTTAGCAATTGTCCATGCCCCTTGTGATTACCAGCAAATCACATCAATCCACTGAATTATTTTTTCAATTCATGACCTGACACCTGAGAGACCTTGGGGTAGTTATCTGGGACTTGTTTGAAGATTTCTACCTTTCAAGAGAGGTAGCATACTTGTGTGATTCCTGTGTTGAGAAGGTACAAAAACACCCATTAATAGAACTGGCACTAGAAGGAGGGCCTCCCTTTTTGCTAACCTAGATTGAATTGGTTCCTTCTCCCCTAAGAGGTTCCAAAGATTGTTAAGGTCTACACCAAACAAAGGGGAATTCCAAGAGCTACCACCCTCTACCAAGGCCAAGAGAGCTAAAAGAGGGGTAGTATCCTCCTCAGCCTCATTTGATCAACCCACTTCACCTCCATCCTCACCTCTTCCTTCCACCCATCCACCCCACACTTCCCCTTCCTTTCTAGTACCTACTTACTCTGCTCAACTGCTCCAAACTGCCTTCCATCTATCTATCTCCCATAGCCAAGGCGTTGCTCTTATCTTAGCATATCTAGTCCAAGGAACTGCCTCAAGTGTTGTTGCTCCTTTGCAGCCCCAAGTTATTATTGCACAGCAAGCACAACCTCTACCTCCCTCCATGGCTTGGTTGGGTAACAATCCTTCTCCTCTATCCTTTAACGATTATCATGACATGCCAAAGAATCCAAAAGGATTTTGCATGAAGTTCCATCCTTGTGATCTGTAGAGGACAACTAAAGAACATATCAAGATCTTCCAAATGGCTTTGAAAGACATGCAAATAGATCATGAAGATGTGGCTTGCAGGCTCTTTCCTTACTCCTTGGGGGAAGAGGCCTTCTATTGGTATATCAACTTGTCAACTAGATCTATCACCTCTTGGAATATATTAAAGAACTCCTTGTAGAAATACAAGATTCCAATCATCCCTTCTAAATTATATCAACAATTCATGTTTGTTCAAAGGGAAGTAAATGAACCAATCAACTCCTTCAATGATCGGTTTCATCATGCATACATGATATTGCAGGCTTCCTATTTGGTTGATGATCCATCTGCTCGATTGGTCTATTATGTTGCTCTAGATAACCTCACAACTACACTAGTAAAAAGAATGCACCCACCACCAGCCAGGCTAGTAAATGCCTATGCAGAGGCAGTCATAGCAAGTATTGATTTGGGACAAAACATTACTAGTCCACTACCCTCCTTGGGACCAACTGCTTACCCAATGTAGATTCAAGGACTCAGCCAAGCCTTGGCACATCAAATGCCAATCATGAATCAAGTTCCACAGTTGTCAATGGTCCCTCATTCAAGTCAACCCTTGAATCGGGAACCTCCCATGCCTCACTACTTATAGCCACAACAACATCAATTTTATCCTCAACAACCTCAAGTGCTTGCATACTTACAAGGATTTGAGTTTCTGCCCGTTCTGTAGTACAATTGGTCTTCCTCCAAAATCAAGTGCCCCAACCAAACAACACAAAAAAGGGCCGAATAGATGAGCTAATAGAGTTGTTGAAAAGGATTTCTACCAAAATGACACCCTAAGGAATTAGAACAATCAACTGCAAGCCTCCTAGAGAAGCATTTAGGTCAATCTCAACCAAGATAATAGAGACAACTGTGATGCGGGTGCTTCCTCCGGGAAAAATTATGAGATAGGTCAAAGTTCTAATCAAAGCTTTGAGAGGAGGCCTTCACAAAGACAAAATCGAACTTGGAATACAAGGCCAAACAATGGAGGCATTCCCACCCCTCTTGACTAGTTGACCAATGCAGATAAAGCAATAAGTGGAGTATACTTGGTAGAGGCAGCCTTATCTGGATGGTGTTGCATTCACAAGACAAAGAGGCATTCTGAATTGGATTTTCCTGAGTTCCAAATAGTCGTAGAGATCTTCCAAGTTGAGGTCTAAAATGTTGTAGAGGGTGCAGATTGCAAAGACATAGTCCCATCCAAACCATATGATTCTTCAGTGCTCATGATCAATCAAGCTCCCTTCCCATGAAGTGAAAGCAATGCACCTAAAAAGGAGACCGCTGCCTCAAAGGACGAAGAAGCAAAAGAGGTAAGAAATGAAGATTCTCTATCCCAGCCTTCACTTCAGTAGATAATGGTCCAGTAGATGAAGAAGAGTCCCTTGAAGATGAGGTCCAAATGTTCCACCAAAGAGCTACCCCCTATAACTTGAGAAATAGACAAGCAGGAGGCCCTTTCACAACCTCCACTCTGCCCAATAACTTCAACACTCCACCTGACCCAAATGTTAGCAACAACCCAGGCTACCCCCATGTACCTACTCAGTATTTCAATAAGAATAGGAAGTCAAACCAGATCCAAAGCCAGCCTACTAGCTCCTCCCAAGGTAAAACCTTTGAAGCTGAGATTGAGCAAATGAGTGAATATGTAGCTAAAGAATTTTAAAAGGTCAAGATCAGCTTGTCAGCCTTTGAATTACTTAGAGTCTTAGCAGTTAGGAATGCTTTGTTTAGAATGCTCAATGGGACTGCCTCCTCCAAAATATCCCAAGAGGTGCCTACCAAAAGGGTCTCCTTTAATGAGTCATAGAATGAGCCTGTAATCAAGGAGATTCTGGGAAATAAAATGGATCAGCCCTCAGCAATAAGGCAAACATCTTGCCAAGGAGAAAAACCAAGCACAAACCAAGGATAAGACCAATGAGAAAGATAAAACTCAAGTAGCTCAAGCAGACGCACTCATGGGCTTATTCCAGGGGAAGTTGGAAACCTCGCCCTTCTTGACCACCATATGGATATTTGGAAAGAACTTACATAATTGCCTACTTGATTTAGGAGCATCTGCCAATGTCATGCCTCTTGCTATATGCAAAGCTTTAGGAATAGTCCTGAATCCCTCCCGACAGAAGGTGATCCAGTTGGATAAAACGAAAGTGAATATAGTAGGTGAAATCAATAGGATACCTATGTAAATTGTTGTTGGTCCAAGGGTGTAGTAGGTCATCGATATTCAAGTTGCTGATATTTCAGACACATATGGCATAATACTAGGGAGAGACTTCACTCGGGCATTAAATGGATATGTTGCGTCCGAATTTTGTCACTTATGGCTATTGTGGAAAGGCCTACCCAACTAGATTTATATCGATTAGGAACCCTGCATGAATTTTATAATCACGGAATACAATAACACAAATGAGGTGTTGTTTGTCGAAATAAAGTTGGGAAACTACTTTCTAGTGGCCTATCAGGAAGAACTAGAGTCTCTAGGAGAGGAAGTAACTGAAGAAGTCCTCCTCGTTTTATGTAGTCCTCATGCTAACTTAGCCTACGCACCTTAGAGCACAGAGATTTTGATTCAATCAGATGATGAAGAATCCTATGAGGATGGAAATCTGGGTTTGTTGGATGGATTCCAGGATTTCATGGAAAAATGCGTGCAAGATTAGCTCAGTTTAAGAGTGAGAATGGACTTTCAAGAGTTCCTATTACCCAGTTGGTGTCGGGTACACAATGCTGCCCACTTGCAATTTGAATGTTGCTTGTGCCAAATAGCAATTGAGCATATTAGAGAACAAGTCACACCAAAAGAGGGACTCCAAATAGAACAGTTGAACCAAAGCTACGTTGAATTTGTTCCTTCACCTAAAAGTGTTGAAGCAAGTGTCCAACCAAGGGAGGAAGCGTGCTCTATTGACTCTAAGACCAAGGGTTCCTCTAAGTTTTAGACTTTGTGCTTTGACGGGTCCAAGTCTAAGCAAGGAGTGGGAGTTGGATTCAAACTTATCAGCTCTATAGGTAAAATATACTTCGTTGCTTATAGACTCCAATTTTATTGCATGAACAATGTAGCGGAATATGAAGCATTAGTTCATGGTCTATTAATGGTGCTAAGGAAGAAATTTAGAATGCTGCAAGTCTTTGGTGACTCAGAGCTAGTAGTAAAACAAGTCAGAAAACTATATTTTTTCCATGATAGGAGACTAGCAAACTATAGGCATAGATTTTGGGATCTCATAGAGGGCTTAGATGCATTTAATATTTAGTTGATCCCTCACTCCAAGAATCATACTATTGATGCATTAATGCAGGCAGCTAGTACCTTCCAGCCCCTTTCCCTATTTGGGTTAAGGAAATTTACAGTTAAGCTTACTTCCACTCCATCGGTGCCAAATAACATCACCAAATTCCAAGTATTGAATGATGACAAACATATCTTGGATTTCATCACAAGCTTTGATGTGTTTGCAACCCAAATAATTGATAAGGAAAATCCTGAAGAGGTTGAATTAGACATAGAGAGAGTCACCAATCTTAAAAAAAATACAATACCATGAGGGATGGTTCAACTTGAGTGAATATTTGACCTAGATCATATCGAAGATCAGGATCAACAAACAAAGAAGGATTTCATCACAAACCAGTGTGATGCTCACAACTTAGGAACAAATGGCGAAGTTAAGAATGTGTTCATTGGTAAAGTGTGCACGACAGAGGAAAAGAAAGGGATCATTGATGCCCTATGTAAATACCATGATGTGGTCGCTTGGAGCTATGAAGACTTGAAGACATATGACACTTCCATCATCACTCACACTATCCCTCTCAAGCCGAATGTGAGACCTTGTCAGCAGCGTTAATGTCCAATCAATGCATTGCTAGAACCCATCATCTACAAGGAAGTCCAAAAGTTGCTATCTGCCAGAATCATATTCCCATTTAGGCACTCCATGTGGGTGGAAAACATGGTCCCAGTCAGGAAAAAGAATAGAGAAATCAAGTTATTTGTAGACTTTTACAACCTGAATAGATCCTCAAAGAAAGAAAATTATTTGGTGCCCTCATTGGATGAAGTGTTGTAGACAGTTAATGGATCTCAAATGATGTTCTTTTTGGATGGGTACTCGGGATATAATCAGGTGATGGTACAGTATGAAGACAAACATAAAATAACTTTCACCATAAAATGGGGAACCTTTACATACAGAAGAATGTCGTTTGGATTAATCAACGCTAGTGCAACCTTCCAGCATGACATGGATATTGCTTTCAAGGATCTGATTGGAAAATGCATCATCATATACATGGATGATCTTAATGTGTTTTCAAAGAAAAGAGGGGATCATGTCTCTAATTTATGTAAAGTCTTTCAGAAGTGCAGAGAGTTTGGAATATCCTTGAATCCAAAGAAGTGTATCTTTGGAGTTATGGAAGGCAAGCTACTTGGACACGTGATCTTATAGAAGGGAATTTTAATAGATCCAAAAAGCATTCAAGCCATTCTAAAAATTCAACTTCCAGGCAATAAGGAGTTGAAATCCTTCTTTGAAAAGATTAATTTCTTTAGAAAGTTCATCACTGGCTTTGTTGAAATAGTCAAGTCACTCAATGCTATGTTAAAGCAAGACGCCAAAGTTGAGTGGACTCTGGAAGCCAAGCAAGCTTTTGAAGAAATCAAGAAAGCAATTGTTGATGCGCCAGTGCTAGTCAGTGTAGATTACCTGAAGCCTCTCTACATCTATTCATTTGCTTCAAACCACTCCTGTGCCAACATATTGACTCAAAAAGATGATGAAGGGAGTGAACACCCGATTGCCTTCATAATCGCTCCACTGAAAGATGTTGAGTTGAGGTACCACAATGTTGAAAAGCAAGCATATGCCTTAGTTAGAGGAGTTAAGAAATTTAGGCACTACATCTTTCAGAATAAGGTGTTTGTAATTGTACCTGACCCAACAATTAAGACTTTGTTGATGCAAAATGAGCTAGGAGAAAGAAGAGCCAAATGGGTCACTTCATTGTAGGAGTATGACATGGAAATTTAGCCCATGAAGTTGGTCTGAGGGAAGGCCCTCACACAAATGATAGCTGAAACACTAGTTGAAGCTGGAGTCAAGCTCACTGTGCAACAGTACCAACTGGAAGATGTCTCCCCCAGAGAGTGGTACAATGACATTGTTTACTATCTGCTAAACAACAAGTGCCTGTACCGACTACAAGGGGTACAAAAATGAGATCTAAGGTTGAAGAGCAACAGTTATATGTTGTAGGGGTCTATACTATATAAGAGGAACCATGAAGGGATTTACCTTAGATGCCTCAGAAAAGAGGAGGCAGTCAAAGTACTGAAGGAATTTCATGATAAATTCGGCACTGGCCACAAATTTGGTCCTTCAACTACCCACCAAATTTTGTGGGTTGGGTACTACTGGCTAATGGTGTTCAAGGATGCACACGACCATGTTAGGACTTTCCATGTTTTCCAAGTTGTCGCTACCAGAGAAAGAAATATTGTCCCGCTGCAACCTGTCTTAGAGTTAAGGTCGTTCGTGCAATGGGGCCTTGATTTCATCAGTCTGGTAAGCCCACCATCCTTTGCAGGTCATAGGTACATTCTAATTACCTCTAATTATTGTACTAGATGGACAGAAGCAATAGCATGTAGGCAATGTACTACTGAGGTGGTTGTGAATTTTTTGGAAATTTTTATTCTAAATCATTTTGGTTGCCCCTATGCTCTTGTTTGTGATAATGGCCCTGCCTTTTCCTCACTTAATTTTGCTAGTTGGGCCTTTGATTACGGTATTGTACTAAAATTCTCATCCAATTATTACCCTTAGGGAAATGGCCTAGTTGAATCAACAAACAAAAACTTGATAACTGTGATAAAAAAAACTACTTGATGGAAACCCCAAAGACTGGCACACCCAATCATGTTTTTCCCTCTAAGTAGATGTTTTTCCCTCTAAGTAGATCATACACGCCATAAGGCTTCCCTAGGTGATTCTCCATTTCATCTGGTTTACGGTCTAGAACCTGTCTTTCTTGTCCATCTTAAGATTCCCACCCTCCAGTTTCTCAACACTTACTATGAGGAGGGTGACCGTCAAGAAGCCTGTTTGTCTGAGTTACTACACCTAGAAGAATTTTGTGACTGTGCAATTGAAAATTTCACCAAGCATCAAGGCATAGTTAAAATATGGTTCGATCATCAAGCCAAATTCAAGTCCTTTAGGATTGTTGATTTAGTCCTTTGTTGGGACAAGGCTCATGAAAAGAAAGGGGGACATGACAAATTCGACAAGCTCTAGCTTGGCCCCTTTCAGATCTCAAAAATTGTAGGAGATAATGTTTTCACCTCAAGACACTCACTGGAGAGGATGTCCCATTTCCTATCAACAGATAGTGCCTCAAACATTATTTCCTTGCTTGATATTTTCAAGCTCATCCTTGTATATAGTTGTATATAGGTTAGCTTAGGTTTCCTTTTGCTTTGTTGTTGCGCCTTCGCTTCATTTTTGCTTGCTTTCCCAACTACTTTTGTTTTTGCTAAGTGTTCCTCTGTTCTTGATGTGGTGGATGTGCTTGGAATATCAGACAGCCTACTTTGTTGTCTGCTCTTGTTTGTTCATTAGATAATCCTCATTTGTAACCATTGATTTTTGATCACTTCCATGAAGAGGTTTCCTTATTTGAACTTTGACTTAACTTAGGATGGAACCCTTGGTTGAATCTTTTTCACACTTATCTCAGATCACACATGACAATACACTTTAATGTCTCTAAAGAGCTATATAATCGCTGTTATGAGGTCTCAACGAGCGAAAAATATTAAGTTTGCTCTGGTGACCACTGTGATCCCAAACCCACTGTAAGCTTCAATGCTTACACAATTGAGCAAAAGAAAGAGTACTAAAGGAAAATATTATAAAAAGAAAAGGACAATGAAAAGAAGAGAGTATTAAAACAAGCAACTGTGTGGGTGTGTGAACAACTCTATCGAGCCTATGGACGCCTGGCTGGAAATAGAGCAATGTCTGTGGGGTCACAATGACAAATCCATCAAGGCTATGGACGTCTGACTGGCAGCAGAGTAATGTGCAGGTTACTTATGGGGTTAGATGGTTTACATAGCTTTCCTTGACTGATTAATAGTTGTTTGTTATGGTTTCTGAAGAAAGAGAATGAACTCACTCTGCACAAACTTCTAAGATACTCATGTGACTTGATTCAGCTAAGAATCCCATTCTCCTTCGAGTCTCTTAATTCACTCTTGGAAACTAGATTCTGGTATGTGAAACCAAAGATTTTGGGTTCTAAATGGATATTTACCCCTAGAACGTTCAGGATTGTTCTCCCAGCAGAGTCACTATTTGTTGTGCCTATAGCACACACGCCCTATTCGGAACGGTGACCCTCTCTTTTCGCCCTCACTGGGTCACTTTTTTCCTTCACCTCATTTTATGTGCCCCCTAAATTTTAAGTTCCAAGTGATCAAGGAATCCCAAAGTCTTCATCTTTAGTTGACAAAATTTTACCACCCAAAATTTTCCAAGTCCTTGGCCTTCGCGGGGTTTCCTTGGTAGGTTTCCTTTAAGTTTCAAAGTTGGCATCCTTTGACCCACACAAGTTCTCCCTTGTGGGCTTCCCTTTACGCATAGTTGTTCTTCCTTCACTGTTTTGTTGGTGGTTGACACGGGACATTTTCCCGCATGGTGGGTTCTGTGTCCTCCATGACCATCCTTTTCACCGATTGTCAAATGGAAAAGCCTGAGGTTCCATCCGCAATGCGGATCTCGACTTTCCTGTCACCGCCCTTTCAAAACCCATGCCTAGCTACCCCATCGGCCGTTGTACGAGAAATAATTATGAGTCATTAATGCAAAATTACCTATAAATAGGAAGGTCGACCTGTCATTTTCACCAACACAAGTTAGAGAATTGTCAGAGTCCAGATAGCCACCACCTCCTCTGTGCTCACATGACCTCTCGCTCGATCTCAAGCGTTACATTTATCAAATTCTTTGGGGTTCCCAAGTATGTTTGTCATTGCCATACTGAAAATGTCCATTTCAATTAAGTTTTTCAAAGTTGTCAAAACTTTAAGGCAAACATCCAAAACTCCTTAAGTGGTTGATTACCCTTGAAATTTTGTACCGACCCATCTAAAAAATCCTTCAAAATCGATCAAACTTGGCCTCTAAGGGTCATGTGGAACTTCACCTTCCTACTGTTGTTCTTCACCAAAGCCTTAGAATCCTTGTAGCCTGCAAGCCCTTCTTCATCGTAGCCTGATAAGGAACTCAAAATGCATAAATTTGAGCATTATAACCTCACAGGCCTGGCCTAGCGGACTTCCACATGCAAGTGAATACCCTCCCTTTGTCGCTCTTAAAATCCCTAAACAATGTAAACTTGGACTAAAACTTTGAAGCTAGAAACCCACGTGGATCTACCTTTGCGGGCTGCCACATGTGGACAACCCTTTGCCTCACTGTTGTTCCTTAATAGCTATCCCCCGCTAGCTTCTCGCCTTGCGGGCTCTATCGAGCATAATGTCACCAAACGCCAAATTCAAGTCTCCTCTGGCAGAATGTTAAGTGTGGGTCGATGTCCACCCTGCGTCGCCGTTTTGGACGCCATCTACCAACGGCTAGCCCCTTGCCTCTTTCCACCTTGCAGAACCTGAACTTCCTAGCACCGCCTTGAGTTTACACAGAAAAAATATTAGGTCTTCAAACCTCATGCTAGCCAAACCTTACGGGGGTCCATTCACAGACCACCCCACCCTCACCGCCATTTGAAAATAGTCAGGGGACCTCGTCGGCCCACCCTGTGGACTCTGATCGCTTCGTCTCCCTTTGGCCCCTTTACACTAAGAGGATTTAGAATTGTTGCCATTTTGTTGCGAGCTTCCACCTGCGGCCCGCCATCAGCTGGTTGTCATTCTTAAATAGTTGCATCCTACCTTCCTCCTAAGTTATGGGGCACGAGCTCCCTTTCACTGCAATTCATTTTAAAATAGAGTGATCATTTCCAGGGCCTTTTGTAGAGAGTGGCCTAGCCAAGGCAGTCAGCATGCAGAGAGTGCTACCATAGCAGAAACAAGAAAATTATACATCACGAGGGCAGGGTGTTGGCATACCTGTCTACTCAGTCCATAGGCGAGACCTTCCATAATATGAAATTCGAACCTATGGAGGAAAAAGAGAAGGGATACACTAAGAACATGTGGAAAGAAAACCCCCTGGCATCCAAGAAGCTAATCAACCAACATTGGTTGAAGGAGAAGAGGGGTAGTGCTGCTAAGGTGTCGCAAGAACTATTCAAAAGTGATTTCCATGAAGAGTACCATGATCTAGTCACTCTACTAAGTAGAGTAATGGGCCTCCCTGGTGTAGCCTTCTTCCAAGAATGGATGTTTTATTTCATTGAGGAGATTATTCATGGAAAGGAAAAGTTCCACTAGGCCAAGATCATCAGTGAAAACCTGCATGCACAATTTATGGCCATAAAGAAGAAATCATAGTTTTATATGACCTCCTACCTGGTATACCTGCTAGTAGAGGCATTCCCATACAAAGGCCTCTTTGTTGCACGAAATCCAAATCCAGGAAGTAGGGAGCTCAAGGTATATGACCGCTACCCACAATTATAGTATAGGAACTTCAAAAGAGAATATCAAAGGGTGAACGATGCCTTCATCATTAACATTATCAAACTCCTTGGAGGATATTTTTAGAGAAGAGTCTCACAGAGCGATTTGGCCTTCATTCAAAGGTTCGGGTTCCTATTCATTGAGTTCCTGAAATTCACATATATCAGAATAGAGGGCTTCTCCGAAAGACCCTACAAGCTGCCTCGATACCGTAATGACCGGATGATTATACTGGAGGTCTCTCGGTAGCTGCAAAATGCTCACACTCTACTAAGCGATAAACACTGAGCAGGGATTCCCTATCCCATTAATTTCGAGCAAGGAATGTACACTATCCCCGCTACCTAGTCTGCAGAGCCTTTCATCATGCCCTTGCAAGGTCTCCATTAAAGGAGTGATTCCTCCCTCAAAACAAATATGCCAAACCAAGGGGTCCTGCTTGAATTCTTCATAGGATCTTGGCTCGGTTCGAACCTTGCCCCCTCCCATTTTCGTTGTCGGATAACAAACTTTCACCAAGGTAATCAAAGTGGGAAATTTTTCAAATTGCAAATGGGTAGTACACATAACCCATTTATCGCCACCACCATAATGAAACTAAAAGTATTGTCTAATTAAGGCAATAATATTTTCACCCATACCTATAGTCATTTCCAAGGTGTTTAGGGTTGTGAGGTCATAGTAAATCTTGTTTAGGTACAACGAGGCATATCCAAATGTCATAATTACCTTTAGTAGATCATTATTAGCAAGTCAGATGGTGATTTTGGCCTCACACATGTTCCAAAAAATGTGGTTCAAAACATGGCCATCATACTTGTGACAAGACGAAACATGAAGCTCGTGAAACTATCCAAGCATCACAAACACCCCTAACCACAACCCTATTTTCTTCCCACACCCCTCCACATCATCATGCATATTCCACATCATTATGAGACCCAAGGTGTAAATCTGTGTGAGCCCTTCTATGATAGAACTGTTAGACCTCATCATTAATAGTAGTTTTTTGTTCCCAAAGGATAATCTCTTGAATGTTCATGGGGAGAGCCCCCATACTTTTCCAAAATTTGGATAGAACCCAAGAAGAGCCTAGGTTGGCCAAAGAGTTAACCACCTTATTCCCTTCATAGAAAATGTGTGTTAGTTTCCATCTCTCAAGTTTGGTGAGCAATAATTTTGTATCCAATAATATGTCTTTGATACTCCACCCTTGGTAGTGATTGTGATTGATGGATCCAATCACATCCTTGGAGTCTCCTTCGATGTGTAGGTTTTTTATGCCAAGATTGACAATAATATTAACTCTCATGAACAACATTGTAGCCTCAGCTGTCATGAAGGTCTGTATCTCGATGCCACCAACATACCCAACCACCAAATTTCCCTTGGGGTCTCTGATAATGCCACTTATGCTAGCCAACCCAGGGTTACCTTTCATCACACCATCAAAGTTAATTTTGTGTCATCCATTATCAAGGGGTTTCCATACCATTTTAAGCCTAGCTAGAGATTTTGAGTTTTCAAAGGACTTGAGCTCCAATTTCTTATTCGAGGATTTGGCCATGCTGATATCCCACACTAAGGGAGGTATGTCTGAGGGTTTCTAGACATATAAAGAAAAATTCTTAGTAATAAGTCTGAGGGCAATACTAAAAACCTCCTTTGGTATTTTTTCCATATTTCAGAAGATTTGATTATTTCTTTCTTTCCATAGACACCAACATAGAATGGGGGAACCTGTTGCCATATTTCCTTAGGAAGAGGATGAATATAGGGATTGGTCCAGTTATCAATAAAACTCTTGAGGTCACCATTCATAGTCAAATGAACACTCAATCTTCCAAAGGCTAACTCCTAGACTTCAGTAGCAAACAAACAGTGGAGTAACAGATGAGGGACAAACTCCTCATCATTCTTGCATAACATACATTTGTTCAAGATTTGAAATCCCCTTTTCCTTAAGTTATCCTGATTGAGGATTTTTTGACTTTCCATCCACCAAAAAAATTATTTTTTGGTGTAAGTTGTTTGTTCTAAAAAAGATATTAAGGTTTGGGCCTTGGTTGTTGGTACTACAGGCAAGAAGCCCCACCGCTTCACCAAGGAGCTTCCCCTTAACACCGAGGGAAGAAAACTCTATTTTTGACACAATAGAGAGTGACCCCATGAGGTTTGGACTTTAGTTGTTGGCTCTAAGGGCAAGAATCCCCACCATTTCACCAAATGGTCAGCCCCTATAAAAATATATTAAGGTTTGGGCCTCGGTTGTTAGCACTACAAGAAAGAAGCCCCACTATTTCACCAAGGAGCCTCCCCTTAACACTAGGGTAAGAAAAATCCATTTTTGACATGGTAGAGAGCTACCTCGCAGGGTTTGAACCTTGCTTATTGGATCTACAGGCAAGAAGCCCCACCATTTCACCAAAGGGTCACCCCTTTAAAAAGATATTAAGGTTTTGGCCTCGATTGTTGGCACTATAGGTAAGAAGCCCCACCATTTCACCAAGGAGCCTCCCCTTAACACTAGGGTAAGCAAACTCCATTGTTGGCATGATAGAGAGTGACCCCATGAGGTTTGAACCTTGGTTGTTGGCTCTATAGGCAAGAAGCCCCACCATTTCACCAAAGGGTCGCCCTGTAAGTGGGGTATGTTATTAGATAGAAAGTAGGAAAATATATATTAGACTTAGCATTCAAATGGATTTATTCTATGCTACCATCCATGTGCATGGGATCAATTTTAAATTTTACAAAGAAAAAATAACTAGATAATGTGAAGGATAGATACAAAATTTCCAACAAAAAAATTATTTTATGTTGGTATTGACCATTTCACTGGTATTTGCGATGAGCATGAGAATAAGAATGTTAATCTCATCCCTCATCTTGCTAGTGACAAACATGTGAATAATTTATGGATCAAGTGTTAGTCTTATTGATGGTATCATGGTATTATACCAATATGATACCACTTCATTTTCAACATAAAGGGGTGATTGTTATACACACCTAGAGTTGATTTTGAAGAGATGTCTAAAATATTGGATTTATTTAAATCCCAAGAAATGCATTTTTTATGTCAAGGAAGGTAAATTGTTAGGACATGTTTTGTCAAAGGAGGGGTTGAAGATAGACCCAAGGTGAGCTAATGTATTCGATCTTATCCTTTAACCCAAATCAATCAAGGGTGTGTAGTCTTTCTTTGGATAAAAAAAATCTATTACAAGGTTTCATCCTAACTTTTATAAGAAGACTAAGATCATCTCTAAAATTCTAAGGAAAGGGAAATTAGTTGTATGGAGTGATGAACCAAATAAATCATAAATAAATCATTCAAAGGTATAAAGAAACTCTTAAGGGGTACCTATTTTGGTAAGCCCAAATTATTCCAAACCATTCCAATTATTAATGTCTTCAAAAGAACAAATAGGGATATGAATAGCCCATTGCATTCTTTAGTAAATCATTACAATTTTTTGAGTTGAAATAATCAACTATAGAGAATCATTCCCATGCACTTGTAAATGCCATATATTATTTTTGACACTGCCTTATTGGTACAAAGGTTATTTCTTATATTCCACACTTAATGATGGAGGGCATATTAATTCAAAAAGATGCTTCATGTAAAAGATGTAGGTGGATCAAAAAGATACAAGAGTACAACATGAAAGTGTAGGTTATCAAATTTGATAGGGGTCAATACCTAGAGAAATTGATGTTGGAAGCTAATTTGGAAGAAATAGAGGTGAACAAGATAGAATCTAGTAGTAATTTGAGCTCTTGTCATATAAAAGATAAATTATTGTATAAGAGTATTGAAATAAGACACAACCAAACTAATAATGGGTTGGCCAAAGAGGGGTGAGTAGTTCAATTGGTAGAGCACTCTAATAAAAAATGGAAGGTAGTAGGTTTGAGTCCTAGTTGGTGTTGGGAATAGGATGCCATTTAATTGCAATCCTAAACATATTTCATGTATCAACTAAGTCCATGGAAAGTGTTCCCCAACACTAGAATTAGAAAGAGATTAAATTTGAATGAAATGAACATGTAAATTAACATTTGTAATTAATTCTAAATGATAGGAACATGTGGGGATTCCAAAGAAGAGCTCCTACAAAATAGGAGCACATGGGGCACCCACATGGAAGGTGGAAGCCACCTTGAGTTAAGTTAAATGTTTGGAGAAAAAGATAACACTTTAGTAATGCATGCAAAGATCCTAGAAGTTAGGGATTGATGTTTACATACATGGATTTCAGTTTAGTTTAGTTTAGTTCAATTCAATTCAGTTCACTATCAGTTAAGTTTAGTTTAATTCAGTTCAATTTAGTTCAATTCAATTTAGTTCAATTCAGTTCAATTCAATTTAGTTCAATTCAGTTCAGTTATGGTTCACTTATCTTCAGTTGCATGTAGTTAGTTTTAGTTTAATGCTAGTTGACTTCAATTGATTTGGAACGCATGACTAATGACTTGAGTTGCATGATAGATAATAGGTGATACATTCAGTTAAGTGGGATGATCAATCATGCATGATATTTGTATGAATGGTGGAGAGATATGTTTCAGTTAACAGAGATTGACTTGGACCCACCTTGGGCGCCCAAGTTGGAATCTTGGAGTTAACACTTTTTCATGATAAGATATTTTATAAGGTTGAGTTAAGCGGGTCCATTCTTGGGTGCCAACTTTGAGGAGAAGCTTACAAGATATCTTCAGAATCAACATTGAGTTAGCACTTTAGTTTTGGATGCCCAAATTGATAAAGGACTTGGTTTGACATTTTTTTTCATGAAAGAACTCTACTTGCAAAGAATAGGCATAGGTTTTGTGAGATAAGCTTTGTGCTTTGTAATTGTAAACTCTTTGGAGTTTACAGGCTCATTATTTTCTATAAATTGAAGCAAGTTGGAGTTATATAAGATTTTATTACAGGTTTTGAAGAAGAATTGTTGAAGGCAAAAAAAGCATCTCAAGCAAGGATTGATAAAGAATTATTGTAATCTTATTCTAAGGTTAAATAATACAAGCACTATTGATTCTAGTGGTAGAGTTTTTTCCCGAAAGGGTTTCTCCACAGTATATGTTGTGTCACTTCTATCTTCTGGTCTTATTCTTCTACAATCTTCTGTCTATTTCTACAAATGGTAAAATGAATCTAAACAAATAATCATCTACAAAGAAAGTGTAACAAAGAAAACTTAATTATATCTACAGTATAATAGTTTTACAAGTTCTAAAGCTACATAATTACCTCCATTTTCAACAGTTGGTCCATATTATTTGTAGCTTGACGTGTGGTATTAAAGCTAGGATAGGAGCCCCAAGCACCTACAATGTAGCTTAAGGGGGGAAATTGGAAATAAGCCACACCTAGACCAACAATGGGCTGGCCAAAGAAGGTCCAATAGCTTAGTTGGTAAATAACTCTAGTAGCAAATGGAAGGTCCTAGGTTTGAGTCCTAGCTAGTCCATATGAGCTATCGCTCAAAAAAGTATAGAATTTTATTTAGAAAAAATGAATTTTCCTCCTAAGATGAATGAAAATCAATAGAGAACCACTAAAGGTATTGTCATAGAGGTATGCATTTATAGAAAATAATTTATTATTGAGAAACATGATGGATTATTTCCCAAAGAAAGTAATTATTAAATTTCACCAACATGTCTATGGAGGACAATTTAAATTTAAGACCATTGTCCATAACATCCTTAGAGTAGGATGTTGGAGGACCACCTTGTTTAAGAGTGTGGCTAAGATGGTAAGAAAATATGATTCTTTCTAAATATTTTTTGGTAAGATAAAGTTTACAAGTGCTCTTGCCCTCATAATAGTCTCAAATAATACCCATTTTCAATAGTGGGCTGATGAAATCCCAACTCATAATGCTACATCTAAGGTGGTAGTAGAATTCTTAACTAACAATATAATAGCTGAATTTGGTGTCCCCTCAAGGATTATTATTGATAATTCCATGTGTTTCAAATCTTGGGATACGTTGAATATATGTTCTAAGTTTTGGATCAATTTTATACATCCATCCTCTTATCATCCTAAAATAAATGGATAAGATAAATCCAAAAATAGAAGCCTCATGAATATCATAAGAAGAAATTTGGATATGAATAAGAAGAGGTGGGATGATAGACTTAATTTCAAACATGTCATTGGCGAGAATTCATGAGCTAGTATATGGAATAGAAGTTAGAATCCCAATTAGTCAAGAATTACATCTATACCAACTGCTACATAATATTTAAGAAGAACAAGATGGTATAGTTTCTCAAAGAATATTTGAATTGATAGAGCTATATGAAAGGAAAAAAGCTACACATAAAAATATTTTAGTACAAAAATAAAAAAAATGAAACATCTCTTTGATAATAACCTATAAAGGAACTTCTAGATTGGTGATCTAGTTCTCTTGTAAAATTCCAAACCAAAAGATAAGAGAAAGCATGGGAAATTTTATCCTTGTAGCTAGGACCATATGAGATTGTTGAGAGGTATGATTTCAATGTATACCGTCTCAAGAACTTAGTTGGAGAATCCATGGAGTTGCTAGTGTATGGTTAACATATTAAGCATTAGTTTTCATAAGTAATGAGACTTTTTTATTAGTGAGTAAATGCCACACTTTGTCATATTTTTCTCATATTTTTTCCTTGAGAAATCATGACACCTATTTGTCATGATGAGGTGGTTTTTTAGGATCATTTATCTCTCTTTTTTTCCTTTTTGAAATATGCTCTTAGATATTTCTTATAGATTCTTGTTGTTCTTGTAAGAGAAAAATTTCCCCAAGTAGTGGAACTCTTGGATATATTAGAACATTCAATTTTGTAGGGAGGTCCTTAGAATTTTTCTTCTATGTATTTTGCTAAAACCCTAAACCCTTTAAGGTTTGGAACTTTGTATCACTATTGTATATTTTATGATTTCACATTGACTATTTTATCCAATGTAATTACTTAAGTGCTATAGTTAATACCCTTTAGGGTCATGGTTATACTAGCTCCTTGTATTCATTAGTTTTTGCACATGTTAATTACTTCTATCTTCATGGTGACATCCAATGTGTAGGTAGAACCAATCTTTCAACACCTTATGATACATTGAATCATAATGTAGCATTGTAAATTGTGCTCCCTGATGGTGCAAGAATAATTTTATACTCTATTTGGTGCTTGCTTTAGAGTTTGTGTTGATGCTACCCTAAAAACCTTATTAACAACCATATACCCTTAAAACTCTACTCAATGTTCGAATTTGGGTCAAGTTCTAAATCAAGGGATCATGAACTTGTGGTTCCCACTATGATGAGTGTGAAGAATGTGGACACTAGTGTTGGCTACTAGGGTCCCTCCATTTTTCCTAAAAAAGCTAGACACATGTGAGGGTCAACCTTTTTCTTGTGCAACAAGACCTCAATTTCAATATTTATGAGAAAAACATATTCAAAATTTAAATTCAAACATCTCCACCTATATCTAAGGTTATTCCTATGTTTCCTATTTAAAAATGAATTTTTTATCAATAAAAACAACAATTTAGACTACAATAAAGCTCTGCCAGAATCAATATTCAACTCTACAAAATTATCAACAAGTTTTATTGCTACTCAATATTCCTATGAAGATTTAGGTTTTAGGAATTTTGTAAACTGATTTAGAATCAAGGACCCATGATTGGATTTTGCACATCTTCATCATAATGGGGCATGATTTCAATTGATTCTCACATTCAAAATTTTGATCACAATTCTTCCATAAGTGAGGTAACTTGTGTTTCATTTATTTCCATTGAGCATAACCTTCTCTTTGGTTAGATCTTTCACTTCCTTATTTGATTCATATATAAATACACTCTAACACACTTGAGTAGGGTTTTTTATTTTTTATTTTTCTTGTCACTGCTCGCTACAATCTTAGATATGCTTAAGATTCAAAGCATAAACTACCATATTTTCCAAATTGGCTATTCATGGATGTATAAATTCCAAAATGGGGGTTTTACCAAGGAAAACTCCTATATATCCACCCCTCCCCTTTCCTTCTTTGTGTATGTGCATGTTTAGATGTAAGACTAGATATTTCAAAGGTTAACAAAGCAGAGAAACACCATACTTTCCATACTATAATTTGGACTACACAAAACCCTAGGACACAAGTTCCCACCACTAGTGTCCTGCTAGTTCTACCTCTACTTTCAATGACATGTGACCCTCTATCTACCTAGCTCAAATCTATAATAATTTCTATAAGTTGTCATATTATTCTATGTAATAATTTTCATTTTTAGATTAGGGTTTTATATCAATTAGGTTAATTAAATCACATCTTATCATTCTTCTCTCTTTGCAACAAAGGAAAAAAACCTAGGCATCTTGGCTCTCCTTGAAGGAAGTTAGCCAAGTGTAATCCCTTCATTGGTTTGTGCTCCAATTTTTAGTGAACAAAAGATTTATCCAAATTATTTTACTAGTTAGTCTACATCCTCTTTTCACACAACATTTTGGTGAACTCAACTTAGCTTACATTTGCATATATTCTAATTTATTTGCATATATTATCAAATTTGATTCTACTTGGTTAAAGAACTAAATTATTCACATTTGGAAAAATATTGTATTTAGTTAGAAAAGAAAACACAAACAAATTTTATTTTATTTTATATTAGAAAACTAAAACCATAAACAAAGTTTATTTTATCCCTAAATCAACATTTATCATCTTTTCATCACTTTTCTTCTACTTCTCATATCTCTTCTTCTCTTTTCCATATTCAACATATTGGAGAAAGTAAGATTATCCAATCACATTGGATCTCTTTCTACAATATTTTCATGTTTTTGATGAGTCATTTAGTAGTGATGATTTTGACATGTTATATGAATCCCTTAATGACTTCGTCTTAATGGAATCATCCTCTACGACTCCTAAAACATTTCTTTGTCAAACAATAATTAACATAATTGAATCTGTGAAGAAATAAATTATTGTCCGTCTTTGTTTTGATGTTCCTCAACCTCAAAATAATCCTATTGTCACTATTAGAGGTATTCCAAACCCACCTTGACCTCTTGGTTTCATTCTAATCTTTACAAAACAACTCACTCAAAATAATAATATTAACCAAAATGTTTCACAAAAACCTCATTTTCATGCAATTTTTGACACATATAGTAATCAAAATAATAAAAAATCTAAACAAATTCTAGTTGTTCCCACTTATATTCCACTTCCTCAACATGTTGGTAAAGAATATGTCAAGAAACTTCATGCTACTCCTGATAAGATCTCACTTTTCGAATTGATACAAAAATTTCCTAGATACCACAGGATGCTCTAGGAGGCCTTATAGAAGATAGTTGTACCACCTTCTATTAGACCTGTAGGCATCCTTTTAAAATCTGCAAACATTAACTTCAAACATGGGTTAATACCTACAAATCTTTCAAGAACACCCCTATGAAATACCTTGTAGATGCTTCCAAATGCAATACATGACAATAGAAAACTAAAAGTATATTGAAAACAATAACAAGTTACCTATTCCATAGTGGATTGGTGTCAAATGTGTAAATGACCCTTTCCCAATCCTTGCTCAAAGCTTAAAATGATGAGATGCAATGGAGATGAAGAGCAAGATTAGTTCTCAAACCAAGAGAGTAACCTTGCATAAAAGTTGTGGATGGATTGATGAGGATTAAGGCCTACTTTTATAGATTTTCTTGATGAGAGATTGACCAAATGGGGGAATGTGGGACTAAAGATCCACCAATGAGAAGAGGCCGCTTTTCAAATGGTGATAGGCCAATGGATGTGCAAGATTTGGGAAGTGTGCTCATGAGAGGGAGTTTCAAATTCAAATTTGAGAGTAAATGTTGAGTGGGGGACAAGAAAATGAGAAATAAATGCAATGTTGGAGGGACAAATCAACTTGTCATATTTTTCAAACTTGAGGGAATATTCCCCATAAATGCTATGTTGAGTGAAAATGATGATTTAAATAAATCAATAAATTGATTTATTTGTGCAAGTGGCATAATCTAGAGAATGCAAGTGGGTAAGATTAGCATTTAATCATGGTTAGATTAAATTAATGATGATTAGGTTAGTTTGACTTTCATGACTTAAATACTTGATTTATTTAAATCAAAAGGGATGGCAAATGACTTTTGAGATTTTAATTAAATAAAGCATGATTTATTTAATTAAAGGATGATGTGAGCCTTTGATTTATTTAAATGAATAATCTTGGGACTAAAGACCTGATTTGCCTAGTGAATGGATTTGTTGCGTTTGATTTAATGAGCGGATGCATAATGTTAATTTTGCATGTCTACATTTTGCCCCTCTTTGAAGCAATGTACTTGTTGCGTTGGTTCAAAGAATAATCTTACTGTGATCAAAATTCAATTTTTTTTAATTTTTCGGATGCCCCAGCGGAAAGAAGTACACTAGTACATTGCCCCCTCGAGAGATCGAGCGAAAAGATTTGATTTGAGGGTCAATATAGCGATAAAGAGGTTCAAAATGGATGGTTATGGATGATGATGCAAATGAGATGATTTTAAAATGCTTAGAATAACAAATCTATATTATCCTAAACAACTTAAATGATGATATGATGTGAGATGGATGAGATTGATGATGTGCTATGCCGTGATTATGCAAATGTATGATTTTATGTAGATGCTTAGACTAATATATCTATATTATGATGATGATTATGCATGTGAGATGATGTGCAGAATACTGATGGTTTGTGGATGCAAGATGAATGCACGATGGATGCATTGGTGATGATGATGTTAGTGCGGAAATGAGATGATGACAAGAGGATCCCACAAGTCTATGATCTGACGAGACTTTATTAGAGATGATGATGATGATGATGATGATGATGATGATGATAGATTTTCTTATCAAGGATTGGGATTTTAAAAGGGCTACTTACCTTATGTTTGATTACACATGTAGATACGATGCATCAAGGTATAAGGAGCCAGGATGGTGTTGTACCTAGTGCGATGGACTTTGACTCAACAAACAGATAGAGTATTCTTGTTCACACTTGACATACGGAAACCTTGCTAGGGCGTACCTAACAAAGCAAGTATTCGCCAAGTTATTTTTTAAGAACGTCCAACAAGCACAACAAATAAAAGATAATGATCATTGCCCCATTCCTATCTCTCTAAATCCTTCATTTGGATATCATCGAGAGGTCCTTGGAATGAGCGCAATAAGATAAATCAAAAGAAAAGATCAAGTACGCAAACAAGCCAATGTTCTTCATACCTTCAGCCAAAGGGATTTGTTTTGATAGGATAAGAATCCAAGGTGATATCCATAATGATGCCCATTGTCGGAATGATATATCCTAGGACATGCATTGTATAGGATGATGATGGTTTGATAAGTTGATTGATAGGCTATTGATATAAAGTTGATTGACATGTTTGAAAATGATCAAGAGTTTGATTTTGTTTTAACGGTTTGTTGCTTCGATTTAGATTTTACGATTGAAGTTTGCTTTTGCCGATTGTTTTGATTCTTTCTGTTTGTTTTGCCAAAGGATGAATGTGATGATTTGTTTATTATGGATGATTGATTATTGCGGGTGCAAGCGATATGAGACGGATGGATTTTTTCAAATATTTGGATATTTTTGACGTTTTGGAATGTTTTGAGGCTATTTTTGGAATTTTCAAGATGTTTTACAAATGTTTCATTTTTTGAATTTTGCGATGTTTTGAAATTTTCTAAGATTTTATCGAATGTTTTTGGATTTTGATGTCTCGAGGGTTGATCAAAGATTAGCCTTGCCTACGTTTAAGCTCAGAGATGACGTAGTTCAGATTCCAATGTTTTTGATGTTTGTATGACTTTTATGAATGTTTTTTGATTTTTTGATGTTTTGGATTTTTTTTTGATATGTTCTGGATGTTTTTGGATTTTCGCATGATTTTGAAAATTTGGATATGAGCATGTGTGACGATATCAGTTCTTTGTTTGGGATTTTGTTGAAGACCAAGCTAAGGTTGATTGATCGAATCGATGGATTGATGATGATGATAACATTGTTGAGGATACACAACAATGCAAAGATTTGATTGATCAGGATTGATGACGATAACATTGTTGAGGATTCCCAACAATGCAAGGATTGATTGATGAGGATTGATGAGGATTGATGATGATAACATTGTTGAGGATACACAACAATGCAAGTATAGTGTTAAGTAACACAAAGATATCCTGAGATGATGATTTTTTTATTGCATTTGATTGAATTTGATTGATGAAGCTTGATTTGGAATAAAATTTGTTCGAATGATTTGACGTGATGTTTGATGTGCAACTTAGATGCAACTGATATCGATTGTTTGGATCGATGTTCGACAATAGATGAAAACTGATAAGGAATGTCTTCTCATCAAAATATGCCATGGGCTAGTGATTTGGGCTCTAGATCACAAATGTTTGACCAATTTGATTTTATGTTTTCCAATGTTTGGATCACAACATAAGTTGGAGGACATAGACCAAGATTTATTCTTGAAGTGAGATGTACATATCTGCCCCCAGTGTCTAGCAATGTATGGAATGCCATGAATGGATGCTCAGATAAGTGTATGGATGGATGGATAAGGTAGGCATGTAAAGGATGCCAAGGATTATCTTGTGAGAAGATAAGGTGTTTGAACGAAGGAATGCTTCATTGGATAATGCTTCATGGCTCAGATAATGCTAAATAGGTTAGGATTGATGAAAATGACCCATGTCAAGATGTTTACCATAAGCAAGCGTAAAGTGTGCCCCAAACTTTCATCAAGATCAAGATAACTTGGATGATGGATGCAGATGGATAAAGATGGATTGGATCAATGGTTTATGGATGAATGCATTTATTATGGATATTATGGATGGAATGTTGGATTTATTATGGATTGGATGAGATGCTTTCTCCCGAACTAGCGCACGTAGATGCTCGATTCTACACATGACACCTGTTTGCCAGGTTTTCATCATGGTACCTGCCCAAAGCACGGCCCATGCAGTTTTCACTAGAGGACGATTTTTTCTCTTTACTGTTTTCAATCCTTTTTCTAATTTTTTTTGGATTTTCATATTTTTTTGGTTTTTTTGGTTTTCTGAAAGATTCATGTTGAACCACCTGGTGGTGTTGACATAGATGCCCCTGTCATAATGTGCCATCGATATCCTGCTTGAAGGAGCTACTTTGCTAAGATACGTGCACTTGAATGCAACTTTTGGGATTCTTGATCTGCTTTGTCGATATTGGGGTTAACTTTGTCTCTGTGCGCACATCGTGATAGAGTGCCTTCAGAATCCTTATGATGAAGGGTCGTTGCCAATACATGGTCAATGTGAGAACTGGATATCATGCATGGAGGTGTGGATGGAGTGCATTTAGGGATAATAGATGGATTGGTTGAAAGTTTGGAACCTTTGACTTTCCAAACTTGGGAAGATGAGCAATGATGGGTGGATACAGAAGTGTGCATGGAATTAGGACCAACTGCTTGATACACTTTGTATGTCGCTTGAAAAGCCTTCTTTTTCTTTTCTGGACATCTTCGATGGATACTTTTCCCTTTTTGATTTTGCCCCATAGTTTCTTTGACTGATGGAGTTTGATAGGGATTATCTTTCTTTGTATGTTTTGGTATCCACTTGTATTTGATTTGTCTGTTGTGCTTCTCAACTTCTTTTGCTTTGATAACATTCTTCGTACTTTGATTCAAACTTTTCTTTTGACTTTGGTCCCAATTCATGGATGGGGTGATGGGTGGATGAAGATTCATGACGTGATTGGTTGTAGTATTGACATCGTTTCATCATAAGGATTCTTCGTGCTCCCTATGTTGACGTTTTCTTGAGACGAAGTTTCCCCCATTATTGTGGAAGTAGTACCTTCATGCTTTGATTTCACTTGTTCTGAGAGCTCTTGTTTATAATGCATTCTTTGATAAATGACCACCATAGGTGACATTTCAATTTGCTACTCCGCTAACTCTGGATTATACTGTTCTGTTTGACTTGTTTCCTTGAGTGGATAATGCTAGATATTCTCATGCCTAATGTCCTCATTTTGAATTCTGGATATATCTGATCCTGATGTTGATAACTCAATTTTACTGTAGGAGTTAATAATCTACCCTTTTTGTGTAACAAAATTTTGTTCTAGATGAAGATCATCTACGTGTCCATTTGTAGAAAGCATCTCATGGGTAGATGGAGGAGTATGTGCCACATGTATATGATCATCTTGCATAGATAAGAGAGTGTCCATTAGATCATTGTAGTATCTTTGAGACACAAATTCTTGATCCTGATTAATTTCGGAGTTGCTTTTGACATGCTTTGGATCAAGTTCTTGACATGAGTCAGTTTTAAAGGATGGACTGCTTACAAATGGTTCTTGGATATCTTCATTAGGCATGGGAAGTGGCTTAATATCTTCTTGATCTTTGAGTGGACTTGGATCAAGCGTCGAGTTGAGGATTCTTTCGACATCTGTAACCATGAGGTCAAAGGGTGTCAACATATCTTGGAACGAACCATTGCTAGACCTTGGTGAGAGATGTTGATCTTGCTTTGGGATAAATTCTTGAGATATGTCCTCTAACTCATAAGGAAATTTAGAGACATTTTTGACATGATCATTGGTCAATGCTTCATTGGATGAGGTGAACACATCTTTATTGATGGATAGATCTTGATCGTTGTTTTCAACAATTGTGGTGGAGGCATTTCTAATGCCTTCACCAGTGGTTGAATGGTCATCGTTATCCCCAATAGCTATCACTTTTCGTGTTTGTGATTGTGTTTGTTGGGTAGCTTGAGAGGATTTGGCAACTTGAGAGGCTTCTTGCACTTGTTGAGCTTGTGTTGATTGTTGCGTGGCTAGATATTGTTGGAATCCCCTTTGAAAAGCAGCATGTAATTCTGCGTTGTATTGGCTTGATGTGGTGGAAGTTGGTGGTGGTGGGGGTGGTGGTGGATTTGGAATCATGTTGGAAGTAGTGACAATTGTTTGAGATACGCTTGGATCGATCCTGGTAGTGAGGGGTTGAGATGTGATGGGTGTGAAAGTGGTGGTTGGAATGATTGAAGGGATAGTGATGGTTGGAATAACTGAGGTGATAGGTCCTTGGGAGACCATATTTTGATTTATCAGGATTGATGCAGTCATTTGATTAGATACCATTTGTTGGTGCGATGTCGATGGTATATCCAAAGGATTTGATGTGATGACTTGATTGGTGTTAGGTGGATTGATTTGGACGGAGTGATTGGTGCTAGGTAAAGGGGGAAGCCCTAAACTAAGGAATGATGTTGATGTGGGTAATGGTGGTGGAGATGTCTCTTGGCGCAATGACTCAACTATTTTGGTAATTATAGCAATTTGATCTCGCCAAATTTGTTCTTGATTTCGATCGTGACTCCCTTGATGTAGTTGATTTGGTTTTTGTTCATGCGGATTTGGAGTGTGTACTTGTGTTTGATTTTGGACAATGTTTTGATTTGGGATGACACTCAGATTTGGCATGATAGGTTGAAATTGATAATTGTTCATGTTTGGAATATTCGTATGATTTGCAAATGTATCCATCCCAAAGTTTGCTAGATTCATGTTTTGAAAACTTGTGCTTGGTACTTTCTCATTTGGCTTGTAGGGATTTGGTGGGATAACGTTGTTCGTTTGAAGGCTCATGCATTGATTGTTTGGTTGAAAAACTTGTAGGTTTGGATTTAGATCTACCATCAGGAAATGTGTTCCAATATTTTATTTGGGCATACTCACACTTGTTGTGCCATTGACTTTTGTCGAAGGTAATGACCCCATGTATGGTTTGTATAGATGTGGGTGTTGATAATCAATTGGCGTCGTAAGGCTTTGAAAGCTTAGTTGACTTGGATTACTCATGATGAATGGATCAAGTTTATATTCCATGTTCCTCTTGTGTTTTGACCTTGTTGCAAAAGTGACCTCTAAGATTCTTAGGACCAATGATGAGATGAAGGATGAAAGGGGGTGAATGATAAGGGTGTTTGAATGTTTAGGGACCTTGGATCAATGCTAGACTTAGTGTTTGATTTTGATTGGTTTGATTGGATAATGAACTTGTAAACCCTAAGATGTTGGATGTGATTTTTAGGATAAACTTGTTCAAAGGATTGCTGATTTAATTAGAGGTATGAGAAAGGATGCATTCCCCTACACCTAACTAAACAAGGTGATTTTGATTTTGATGATTTGCTCAACTCTAGAATGATGTTTCCAAAGCTCTAAAGTTTTTTGTGGGATGAAGATGATAGATGTTTGGATGGATGAAGTGTTTGATTTTGGTCCTAAATGAACCTAGGAAGGACTTGTTTACTAGGCCAAGATAGTGAAGAACATGTTTTTCTCTAAGAGTAATTCAAAATCAAAAGACCAATGTTTGCATGAAAATCATATGACCAAAAGATATCAAGCACATGTGTTGGGTCCAATTTGTTATCTTTGCTTAGTGGATTATTTTTACCAAAAATAGACTCTTGATTATGTTTCCAACTGAATGTCCAACGTCACAACTTCTTTTCGTCCCATAAAGTGCTATGTGGAAGTTCCAAGAAATCAGGACAAGGGTTGCCTAATGTTGACCTTTGTAAGAGCAAATTAAGATGTAAACCCAATTACTTAGAAACCTCTAAGGACATAATCACCAGGGTAAGCAATAGTTCTTTGGTTTTGTCAAAGGTATTTGCTCTAACTAAGGGGTTTGAAATTTTGATGATGATGTTGAATGTTGGTTTTCCAATGTTCTCGATAAATGCACTGTGTTTTCAAACAAGCAATGTAACATCCTAGCTCAATTGGTACGTTTTTATTAGTGGGCTTGCCTCATGCCCTTCGTAGTAGAAGAGATGATTTTACATGCAACCAAGGAAAAAATATAAAGGTATGTTAAGAATGAAGTATTAACCTCTATATTTCAACCAAGATCGGACATGGTAAGTAAATTCTTGGAATCTAAGTTCCAATGCACCACTTTGATAAACTCGTTGGATGGACTGGTTGGCTTCTACAAACAAGGTTCTTAATGACACAACATCAGGGACATGGCACCTTGCGAGCATCCAGCAAGCCACTAAAGGCTTTAATCAATCCTACTAGGGGCTCTTATACATTTTACGGTAGTACCCTGATCTGAAAGACACTATACGGCTAAGGCCTACATACCATGAGGACTTGACAATTTAGTCTTATCCATTTATATACCGGCCCAAATGAAAAACCGGTTGGAGTCGCCTTCGAGTCTCCTTTCAGATGTGTTTCTTAGGCAGGCCCCTCTAAAGGTAAACAATAGCGAGCAAGCACATTCGTAGTTCGATCGACCTTTGTTTAGAAACAAAGGGAGAACACATGCGGTATACCTAACTCACACTCGCAAAGTGTTTTGTTCAATTTTAAAACCCAAATCGAAGTGTGTATGGAAAATTATTTACGCAACTTAATGTCACCAAAAGCCTTTTGATTCTCAAGATCACCGTGAGGCACGAGAGAAGCGCATATGTCTTTTGATGATATTACTTTGTGTAAATAATTACAAAACAATAAAGGCACTCATTCATTTTATCCTTCAAAGCAATGATTTGATTCGTTTTAAACACCAAAATGAAATGTTTGAAGTTGCTTTGTTCAATTTTAGCCAAAATTGAAATCTAGTAGGTGTCTAAGTTTCAATTTTAACCCTTTGCAAATGAAAAATCAAAGTTTTCTTTTTAAACCCAAATGAAAATTAATGTCCTAAAAATGAAAGATAACAATTTCGTGAAGAAGTGTTAAACAAACACTTAAAGCGTTTAAAAACACTTTGATTTTTCAAAATATCCTCCTTCTTTCGTTTTCCTTTGCTAGCCTTGTCTTCCTCGCTTTCCTTCACTTTTCTTTGTTTTCACCTTTTTTGCTTTTCCTTTGTTTGCTTTTGTACCTATTAACATAAATAAAAGTTAGGCATGTATGGTAAAATGATAGTAGAATATATAAAAAAAATTCCAACTATTTGAAGGAATCCTTTCAAGAGAAAGGTAAAACAAAATTGGCTTTTGATAAGGGACTTGAATAATAGATGCCAATGTATTTTCAGCTTACCCCCTACCTTCAAAAGGGGATAATTGATTTGAAAATCTCATCAACCTAACATCATAGACTATCAATAAAAATAAAATAAAAATTCCTTTTCTTAACAACCAACTTGCAATATTAAGATCTCGTTATGTCAAACTTAGACCCTATCTTTATAAAAAGATAGCACAGTAATTGCAATTAGCTTGAAGACAAGCTTAGGTTGCTTCCCATAGCGATCATAATCTGCACAAATGAAAAAAGTTTAGATCTACAAAATCTTATTAGATTTGTCCTCTGTCCTTAAAGATTTGTAAAAGGCTGTCAGATTTTGTTGTGATAGTACCAATGCTCACTAAAAAAAACATCGACTACACCTAGGCCATACGTTAGATTTTGCTTAATGCTTTCTTCTTATACATCAGCGCTTTAATGACAGAAACTGTGATAGCCCAAAAAAAAAGAGAAGATCAACTATATGATTGATGGGAATGATGGCGATATTTAATGTAGGAGCTTTATGAACTCAGCAGCAAAAAAAAAAGAATAAAGGTAAAATAATCTCTACTGCGTTGTGATGGGACATGATTTGCATATGAGCCTCTCTAAATTTGGTGCGCATCAGCTTCTTCTTATAGAGCTAAGCAAGTCACATCATCCACTCTATGGATAGCATTTTAATATTTGACTTGGCATCTATATTCTTCAAGATATGATCTGATTTAAGAAGAGTCACTATCCAAAGATACAATAAGAAGGTCAAATGACTCTTTAGTTGGCTTCTATTGGTGGCGCTAGTTCCCTGCTTTATGATTGGATTAATCAGTTTCCTTGTGCCATTGTGCAGGTGTGAGGATGAATTTCCTAACCTTCTTTGTATCCTCTTTGCCTACACAGAATGAAAATGGGAGCTTTGGAACAGAGTAAAAACATCCAACAGAGCATTAACTAGAGCCATTACACTATATTCCTTACACCTGCATCAAATCATCGTGATTGGTCAAACTGCAATTTATAGACAACAAAATAAATGAGGCCGAATATTGCATGGAGACAATGAATAAAGGTTCATCTTTTCATTAAATGTATTTTCCTATTATAAATTGCATTTATATAGCTAGGAAAGCTTCAACTGCATACTGATAAGATGCCTAATTATGGACAGCTAAACATAGATTGTTGATGGTGAACTTTGACAACAAATTGCATCTAATGACAACAACCCGGGAGTCTCAACAGTTGTTTATTGACAGTCCTAGTACTCCATTATGATAGTTTCAAAAACCCCATAATACTAATCTATTACAACACTGGTTCGTAGATGCTTAGAATAATCTGCAAGCTCCTTGGTGGCATTCTGAAAGTCGTCTTTGTTCCTGTAAACCACATTCGTTATCTTGGCTATGTTAAAAAGAAGTGTTATGTAACTCGTGGGAATGTCAGTACGTATTTAAAAAGTGGTGGTTCAATTTGGAAAGCGCATCTTCCTTCAATCCTTCCATATAATTCAGGGCCTTTTCTTCCATGCAGCCTGGGTGGCCATTTATAAATTAAATAGACTTTCTCAGAACTTTAAAACAAAAATTAAAAGCACAGTTAGAGTCTATTAATGATGAATAATCATTAGAACAACACTTTCAACATTGACGCAATTGGCAAGTGTAAAACAGTATTAGCGGATTTGTGGCAGAATGCACAAGGAACTCTTAAGCAAGTACCGTTAGCAGGTGTAAAAATAAATAAAAACAATAAAAACCAGTGACTATTATATACGTCACACAAACATTCTGAATGGGATGTCAAATTTAAGTATGCCATTTTCCTGCTAAAACTGAAAAATTCATGAATCATATCTGCTATAGAATTAAAGCCCCATGAATCAAAATCAGTTCACATTCGCATATTTTGATCTTGTCCTTAAAGCAAGATGACTTTAAAATGACACTTCAATAAAGAGAAAATAAGGCAAGGCTTGTTATCAATGTATGCATGATCAAAAGCTTTCTAAAAATCCTTTTGAGAATACAAAGAAAGAACTAATCATGATCAAAAGCTTCCCAGCCCTCCTTCTAGTGCCAAATCTAGGCATCCTTTTAAAATCTGCAAACATTAACTTCAAACATGGGTTAATACCTACAAATATTTCAAGAACACCCCTATGAAATACTTTGTAGATGCTTCCAAATGCAATACATGACAATAGAAAACTAAAAGTATATTGAAAACAATAACAAGTTACCTATTCCATAGTGGATTGGTGTCAAATGTGCAAATGACCCTTTCCCAATCCTTGCTCAAAGCTTAAAATGATGAGATGCAATGGAGATGAAGAGCAAGATTAGTTCTCAAACCAAGAGAGTAACCTTGCATAAAAGTTGTGGATGGACTAATGAGGATTAAGGCCTACTTTTATAGATTTTCTTGATGAGAGATTGGCCAAATGGGGGAATGTGGGACTAAAGATCCACCAATGAGAAGAGGCCACTTGTCAAATGGTGATAGGCCAATGGATGTGCAAGATTTGGGAAGTGTGCCCATGAGAGGGAGTTTCAAATTCAAATTTGAGAGTAAATGCTGAGTGGGGGACAAGAAAATAAGAAATAAATATGTTGGAGGGACAAATCAACTTGTCATATTTTTCAAACTTGAGGGAATATTCCCCATAAATGCTATGTTGAGTGAAAATGATGATTTAAATAAATCAATAAATTGATTTATTTGTGCAAGTGGCATAATCTAGAGAATGCAAGTGGGTAAGATTAGCATTTAATCATGGTTAGATTAAATTAATGATGATTAGGTTAGTTTGACTTTCATGACTTAAATACTTGATTTATTTAAATCAAAAGGGATGGAAAATGACTTTTGAGATTTTAATTAAATAAAGCATGATTTATTTAATTAAAGGATGATGTGAGCCTTTGATTTATTTAAATGAATAATCTTGGGACTAAAGACCTGATTTGCCTAGTGAATGGATTTGTTGCATTTGATTTAATGAGAGGATGCATAATGTTAATTTTGCATGTCTACAAGACCAAGTGATGTAGTAGCCTTGTTAAATTTTATGCATGTAAAAAACTTAGATATTATATTCCACCAACATGAATTACCTTCTTTTGAGATTCAATGATAACATGATCCTCTCATGACTCTAGTTACCACTAATTGAAATGGAATAAAGCATACCCTAATCGATAATGGATTAGGTCTTAATGTTTGTAGTATTTCCTATTATGTAAGATTGATGTGGATACATCTCTCATCAAACTTGATACTACTTATATTTTTGGATTTGATAATGTTGGTAGGTAATCATTAGGTACAATAACATGACAGTTGAGGTAGGACTTGTAACTTTTCCTACCCTTTTCCATGTCATGCCTGATTCTCTATCATACAATATTATTCTTGATAGACCATGGATTTATACCATGGGAGTATTCCTATGCACTCTTCATCGTATAATGAAGTTTTTATACAATAACAATCTCTATATGGTTGAGGTGGATCTAAATAAAAAAAAATTCTTATAAGCAAAAACTAGATATCAACGTCTTATTTCTAAATATCTTAGTACTTTGATTCCATCTTCAAAAGTGGAACCACTACCTTCTAATGATAATGATTTCACTTATTGTAAATCACCTACAACTGTGCTCTTTAGTGATGATTTGGGTTCATTAGATTTTACACCTTCCTTCATTGGAGAGTATAAAATCTCACCATCAAAGCCCAAGGATCCAAAGGTTGTTTTGGTGGCATCTACACAATATTTTCCTTCTCAAATATCTAATCTCAACACTACAACTTCTTCTACTTTGATGATTGTTGCTATTTATACCTATACTTTTGATGAGGACACTTATGGTAATCTGCCATCTTCAATAGAAATGAAATCTATTTATGGTCAAGTTTTTAATATCTCCTCTCAATTTGGGTACAAAGGTAATGGTTGTGGTATAAACGAGCAAGGTATCAAGATCCTGTAGAGCCTAATTCATAAGATTTGATGACTGGCCTTAGTTAACGCCCTTTAAAACCCACAAAAATCTCTCATAGACCCCAATATCTCAATGCCAAAGTTGTTCTACATCATCACTTAAACTAATCCATCCTAAAATAATAGAAATGAGTCCTATTTCTAATACATTTTTTTTGATATTTGTGGATTAGGTCCATGCTTTTCAAGGGTCAGACGGTCTTTTTATTGACCTCCTCTATTTCCTCAGGTTTCTTTTAATTTTTGGCTAAGTATCAGCTCCTTTTGCAATCACCACATGGTGCCCCCATGCTCTTTCTTTATAAAAGAGTTCTCAAATTCCTTCAGGAGCAATGCCAGCTCACCCTGTGGTGGCTCCCCTATTGTCGACTAAAATGAATATAAAAGATTTTTGGAGGAGTGTCAATATGCCATGTGTCACAACAATGCTCATTTTGTAAGCAACTCAAACCTTGGCAAGCCTCAGCTTGTGATATTCGCCAATGGAATAATAGGTGAGTCCCATAATGTGAATACTACTAAAAGAAAGTGGATCTTCCATGTGGTGGCACAACACTCTTTGGGAGTAAAGGAGATTCCTTAGTTGAAAAAGTGTGTGCCATTGGCCACTTTAAATTAATGGGACCCACAGGTGGAACTATTTTCAAAGGGCATTCCTTTATGTCACATGTTGATATGGTGCTCGTCTAAGGCAAGGTTTTTTCTATTAGAACTTGGAGTTGTGTCATTGTTCAAGGGAGATGGACCTTGTTTCCAGTAAGAACTTCAGGGGCAATTCGAAGAAGAGACACTTGTTGCCACAACACTTTCTCTAAGCATCCAAAGAATCATAAGGAATTAAGGTTATGCCATATTCACGATTTGATGACCTACATGTATGGGCCAAACCACTCCCCTTTAGTTACAATGGCCTCATCATGAGAATGAGTGCTCAAATATAGGTGTCATTTTCTTTTATCTTGTGAACTCCATCGTGCCAAGGCCAATGCGCCTATATATTTTAGGTTTTTATCTTTTTTAAGGGCTTATCTGGTGAGTAATGGTTCAAAATTGTTATTAGAGAGAACCACAATTGTAATAGTTTTAATTTTGAATAGAATAGCAGTAGTTTTTTCTTTTCATTTTAAGACCTTAGTAGTTGCCCCTTATGGGAAGGATTGAATAGTCTATACTATGCCTTTGGGCCTTTGTAATTTTTTATCCACCCAACAATGAAGAGGATGTGGTGTTATGTGCCTAAATGTGTGGAATCAATCACTATCTATTATTTTTATTTTATGCTTCTATGGTGCTAGGCTTTTGTTTATGTTGCAAGCATTAAATCATGCTTACACTCTTTGAACATTATTTGTAATATTTCAGAAAATTTTAGGCTGTATTATGCATTATTAGGAGTAAATACAATAATAATTTTAGCACATCGACTTAGATAGTTTTGTTCTAGTTCATTTTGTATTTCCTTCTTCCCCTTTTCTCCACCAAACATTCAAAGTTCCAACTTCCAAAATCTTGGAGGTTGCTTCATAAATAGCAATTTTGGTCCCACATTTGTAAAGCTTCCCATAGGAGGTTGTTCATCTAAAATGAGAGTTTTAGGCATCAATAGTTCCTTTTCTAGCACGCCCTACATGACCCGAACCCATAATTTCTTGATTAGAAGTTAGAGTTTATGAGCCAAAGGCCCATCACAAGATTAGTCAGAGCACAAAATCCAAGCTTACTACTACCACCTCTGGTGGTTGTAACCCGCCAAAGAGCCACAGGGTCTAACACAACACAACAACCACAATAGATGGTTGTCCCAAGAGCACCAAGGAACCTTATAGCCTAGAATAGTGGTAGCCCACTTATCCCTCCAATAGCCTTGGCTACGTGGGATCCTATTCTTGCTAATGCATTGAAAGTACTTCCTAAATTCATAGGGGAAGACTTTAAAAGCACTATGAAACATATTTAGGATGTGGCTAATGTTTGTACACTGCACCATGTCATAGAGAAAAATTTAGCCTAAAAGCTATTGGTCACCTCTTTCAAGGGAAGATCTCTTGACTGGTATTGGCCCTTGCCACCCAACTCCATCACCACCCGAGATGATTTTGGAAATAGATTCTTTGATCGATTCAATGAGAAAGGGGACTGATCATCTCTCCTCTAGCAGCTGATTACAATCAAAAGAGCCCTATAAGGAGCCATTATTGATTCTAATATTGGGTTCCATAAGACCTATAAAAGGATCTTAGTAGCGACTCGATCACCTGCAGACATGGCTATCATATTCTACCTTGAGGCCTTCAATTCAGACATAGTTGTGATGATTTTGTATATTCGAGGCTAGATGTTGTCGGATGTGCATGAATTGGTTGTCAAAGTGGAGAACAACTTGATAGATGTCAGGAAGCTCTCCCCACAACTACCAATTCCTATGTTCCAAGAATTATCAATGTCACCATAAGAGTAATCTCCAAGTAGCTCGCAAGCATCTCCTCCCATGTATGTATATCTTGTTACTGAAACAAGTATGTCTACTTTGGACCAATGCTAGATATGGAGATGAATGACATGAAGAGTATACTACAAAATTCTCAAATGAGATCATAAACCTCAAAATGTAGCAAGCTACTCCCTCAAAAACCCCTTTCAAAAATTACCAAGGTGGGAGACCATTGTACCAACATAACCAGTACCAGGGAGGGTAGAGGTCAAATCATCAGGTGCAACCTGCAAATCAAATAGTCCTAATTTCTACTCCTCTGGAAACAATCCCACCAAATTTGCACAAAGAATTGGTTGTCGGCTAAAAAACCTTAGTGGATGACTCAAATTTATGGTTCTTTTCATGAAATGACGCACATACACCTTGAAATTCCTAGTAAGTAATTTGTAGTAGAGTCACCGAGCAACAAAGACAAGGGAATGTTCTTGATACAACTCCATACAGATACCAATCCCCAGGTGTTGAAAATGATATCTATTGCAAGGAATTTTTTTAGAGAAAGAAGATGAAATAGCCACAAAGCATGCACTATTCTCATGGGTGGAGGGTGAAGATGCAATCTATGCAAATGTGATCCCGGTGTCCAAAGCCTTGCAAGTCCAATAAGATTATTACACTTGATCCAAGAAGAAATCAACAGAGATCCAAGAAGCTTTTTTAGGCCTAAATTGACTTTCAAAAAGACTTTAGGGCCCCAACCATCACTCCCAATATATTAAAAGTGGGGTGAAATAGCACAAAACAAGACAAAAGGACCCCAAATTCTGACCTCAAGGGTCATTGAATATGGTGGAGCAACTAAAAAAGGCCCCAACCAATGTCTCTCTTTGGGATGTCCTATCAATCTCTGAGCAAAAATCTCTACTGCGAGAGGTGTTGGAAGACCAAGAGAGACCTGTGCAGAGTAACCTAGCTATGAAGCTAGTGCAAGTAGAGGGAAGAGAAGCCAACGAGAATGCACAACCCCATGTGTCATCCATGTTCATCAACTCCAAGGAAAGGGTAGGTAAATATAAACCCACCTCATTTTATTTGACTCTCATTATAGGGTACAAGTTGTTACATAACTCTATGATTGAATTTGGCGCTAGCACCATAGTGATGCCCAAGAAGATTGCAGACACATTGCAACTTAAATACGAACCTTTAGATAAAGGGGTAATACAATTGGATGGAAAGAGGGTTCACACCATAGGTGTTATCAAGGCACTTCCTTTGACCCTATACTCTTGCCCCAATATCATAGTACCTAGAGAAGTGGTGGTAATTGACATTCCACCAGTCTTTAGGTTATGTTTTTTAAGAGATTTCACAACCAAGATAGGTGGGTACTTATCTCTAGATTGGTCTTATTTGATCCTAAGGACCAAATACAACTCAAAAATGAAGATTCTCTTTGAACCACTGCACCCAAAGCACATAACTGATGACACCATGATGAATTTTGAGGTGACATACACATCTTTCTCGAAGGAGATGTATTGTGTAGAAATGCTTAAGGAAGAAAGAGTAGACAACAACCTGAGTTTGGAAGAAGACCTCATTAATAAATTCATGAGAAATGACCCATTTGGAAACTTTGATGCCACCGGCCTTGGGACTTATGTGGTCGATGATGAAGATCAAGCCATCCTCGAGGTCATGAAGAAAAAGGAGAATCAGATCCAACAATAATATGAAAATCAAAGATACATATTGCACATCAATCTACGTGAGTGACTCCAACGACACTACTCAACAATGTAAAAAATATTATGTCAAAAATATAGGTGCCAATAGTATGAAGAAATTGATCAATTAAGGATGGAAGACTACCTCCATAAAATAGGAATGCAAGAGTATTTATACGGTAAGTGTTCCATCTCACTAAAATACATGGGTAACTAGCTACTGCTTTTTCTTGGTACATAGAAACAAAAAATAGATACATCACTCACTCTAAATCAAAATCAAAGAAGCATTGGAACCAACAGTATAAATCCCCCCATAATATTGATTAGGGAGAGGCATGAAAAATCCATTTAAATGGTGTGTCATTATGTAGTGTATAAAGGAGAAGAGACATCATTGAAACATGCACAAGATAGTACCTAAGAGTGAAAAACCATGTGCAAACCAAGACACACACATGAAGGTAGATAAGATTATGATTGTAAATAACAAAGAGCACATAGAAAACCTCCAATGACATTTTATAAAGTAGTGTGAGTATAAAATATGAAACAACATGATGTACGAAATCCCCAAAATATATGCACAATAGTGGCACTTTATCTTAGTGCATCTACAAATGAAAAAGTGCATTCAAAAGATGCTCTCAATGCCTAGAAAGGGGAAAAAGTTGAAAATACATATGGAACAATTCAAAGAAGTCATCTCATGTGAACAAAACTTTTCCAAGAATATCCAAGTAATCTAAAAATAAGTATGTTATTAAAAACCTTCCTACACTAATATTATGATGAGAACTTGTGCAAATTTCAATATTTTAATAATTACATAAATTAGAAACATATTTAAACAAAAAATAAATGATAAATACCATAACATAGGCATACGTGGAGAAAATCCTTTCAAGAGAAAAACCCCACACTTTAAAGAAATTTAATGTATTATTCAATAAATAATGATTACAATACACTTGCAAAGCAAGCCTTCACAAGAGTACCACCAACTAGAGATCTGGAGGAATTATTACAACTTAAATAGTATCTACAAAAATCTACACACATCTTCCATCTCTAGCACCTAATATGTAGGAGATATAAAACTTGAAACCATCAAATGATATTTTGAAATCCATGAGCTAAAACCAACCAAAAGTGGCACCCAAATTATCCCTTAATCAAAGATGATTTATGATGTACCATAATATACACATAAGTTGTTCGAAAGGTGTAACTCCCCTTTAACAACTCTTTTATGTGTCCAACAACCTTTTGCATTTCTTACATAAAATTTTGGGGGCAATATTTTTTATCTAATGGGTCAATTGGCCTATTTTTAAAAAATGAAGTACTTGAAGAGATTTATGCAATCACCACCACCGTAGGTGGTGTAGAGCAACTAGGAATTTTTATTTTGGCCATAAACTAAGCCTATAGCCTAGAAATTGAGTTTTTCCATTGTATACCTAAAAATTAACATTAGGAGCAAGGTTGAGACATTTCCCAACATAATCAACTAGAACATGAAATAACAACAAACTAAATAAAATGTGCTTGAGGAAAAAATATAGAAAAAGTGAATGGATAAATGTCAAGAGATCTAAAATACTTTTTCAATGCCACAAAAATTGTGAAAAACAAAGGTCTAAGAAAAAATTTATGAGCTTAGGAGCCAAAAGACTAGATTTGACTTTGACAGGTGATAAAACATACCAATAAAAAAAATAAGAAAAATACCTGCACTACTAAAAAGTGTTTAGAACCATCTTTCCAATAATATATTGTTTTCCACATTTTGATACTATATGCCAAGTTATGTCAAAAAGAAAAACTAGCTCCTTTAGGGCTAATTAGGGCTTAGGGGTAGGTTAGGTCGTATTGTTGATGTCATCATGACGTCAAAAAAGAGAATATGTTTCTAGTGCCAGAATATTTCATGTATGCTAAAAAAGGCATATGATGAATGATAAACCAACTTTTAGATCATGAAACCATTGAAATGGCCAAAAAATTGCACAAATGTAAAAAAATCACTAATCGTAAAAAAAAACCACTCGAGCAATGTCAAAAAGCCATAAAAATAAGGGAAATCATTGTAATAACATAAAATCGCTAAGTAATTATCAATTTTCTATATGAAACCATGAAAAATAGTGAGAATTGTTGAACACGAGTGGTATTGCAGAGCATGTTGAAATTGTTCTCCAGGGTGTCCAATGAGGGTCTAGGAAATAATTAATGATGGAAGATAGTTAGGAATGGTGGGATGGTCGCCAATAGGAAAAGGAATATTGTTGCCACTAGCCAACAAAGAAAACTGGCCCCAAAAAATAACTAGCTATCATTGTGTGGTTGCATACATTGATAGTTAAAAATGCTAATAGTAATAAAAATAACTTCCCAAAACCAAATGCAATTGTAGAAAAAATAGACCACTTCAAAAGCCAAAATTGTTGTTGGAAAACCTTCAAAAAATAATAGTAGTCGCCAACAAAATGCAAAAAATGGTCAAAAAAATAAATAGTGGACATTATAAACTCATATTGGCCTACACATATTTAATGGTGACTGTATGCCCATACAATTTTTTTGTCTTGAGATCTATGTGGCCCAAAAGGAGTGCAAAATTTTTCAACTAATTGGATTTCAATGTTTGGACAACTAATCTTAGGGCTTTTGGGGCTTTTAGATGCAACAATGAGATTTATTTCACTCTAAGATGCATCGTTTTTTACCCAAGGCCAAAAATATCAAAAAGAGGATAGCAAATTACATATTTGAAGCTTTGATACCATGTTGGAGTTGATTCCTCAATCCTACAATTCCCAAGGATCACCCATAATTAAATACCTATCACAAAAAGAGAAAACAAAACTTTAAAGACTAAGAGCTATTGATCCAAAAAAATACGAATCATTATGAATGTGCAACCTTTGATCTAGTTGAATAATACAATGATGAATGCTTATAAACAGAAAAATAAAAAGAAAATAAAAATAAAAAAACAACCTTAAAGGAAAACTTAAATGAGGATAAAAATAGATTATAATGTGTGTCCTCATCACATGACTTGAGACACAAAAAACGCATGGCCTAAGTAAGCTTAAGATGCTAGTGTGAAAACGGATCTAAGTAATAATTAATTAGGTAAATGCCCTTTTACTTTAACATTGGATGTCATGGATGCCATACTAAGGCATATCATATCATATTCAAATGCAACCTTATGCTATTGGTAATAACACTCACATATCAACATCCTTGAGCACAACCACCATGCCATGGTGCAACAAGGGTTAATTTGGTGAGAGGGATGATGCAAGAAGTTGGGTCCACAAAAGATCAAAAAGTGGAAGTGTTTTTGCTATTTTTCAGAATTTGTCACACTTGGGCTGAAAATTTGAAGCACTTACACAATTAATCTTAAAAAATGTCAGTAATATGAAATTTAGTATTTTGAATTTAGTTTCCAGATATGTAATTTATTCACATACCTAGATGATAGAAAATAAATTTTGATAGGCATGTATAAAAACCACTTTTTAAAAGTCATTTTTTTACCATACCATGCACGTGTACATACACCATTTTTTGACCTAAATAAAAGTATTTTTCTAATTCCTTTTGAGGAAAAATATGTAACATGAAGACTGCTGAGGATATTTTTTTGTAATTTTTTTCTAAATATTTTTTTTTTGAATATTTATTGGCCCTAATTGTTGTTTTTAAAAATCAATGTGTACGAACAACATAATTGGACCTAAACTAAACATTTATTTATTTATTTTTTCATTGTGTAGAGAATTGTCTGAAGATTGATGTCATATAATTTACCAAAAAAAGTTATTTAAAAATAAAAAGACCTAATATTTAAAGTTTATGGATCAGTTTGCTTAGAAATTAATTAAAAACTAAAAAAACATAATCCAATCTTAACAAAAATTCTATATTTGGAAACCAACCATCGTGTTCTATAATGGGTCTTAATTTCATAGATTAATTCAGAAAAAAAAGTCCATCAACTATATTGCCAAAGTTGGACATTTCTCTTGACCCTGCCTTAGTTTTTTAGTTGCAAGTCAAAGGCTAAGGGTCGGGTTTCCAAGCCTTTACCGAGCCTAAAATCGAGGTAGCATGTGGTTTGGGAATTCAAAATTTTAAAAACGTGTACGCATTTTTAAATAGAAACATGTACCCGTTATATAATGGGTACAAGTTCTTTATATGCTCATTTATTTAAAAAATTAAATACCTTTTAGAAACGCGTACATGTTATAAAATACATGTGTTTTATATCGTGTACGCGTTTCTAAAAGGTATTTAATTTTTTAAATAAATGACTCGTACGCGCTATAAAATGCATACACGTTATATGTCGTGTACACGTTATAACACGTACGTGTTTTTTACTACGTACCCGAAGCATAAACGTACACATTTTTTTATTTAGGCTTAGGTACCCATTGCTAAGCGCGTACATGTTTTTTTAATAACATGTACGTGCTTTTTTAATAACGTGTATGCGTTTCTTGTGGGATTTTTTTGGTTGAAACTTCCCCTCTTCGTGGACCCAACTTCTTGCTTTTACTTGAGATTTTTTATATTTCATCATGTTTTGTTAACTCTTATGCCTACTTTGAATGTTGATTTTCTTTTGGGTAGAATAGGTTAATATCATTTTAGCTTATTCTTACATGCTCAAAATTTCATGTACACAAGAACTATCACCATTAAAGGGATCCTCCAACAATGATTCTGTTACCTATTTTTTCACTTTACGCTCAATAGGTAGAGCTAAAGGAAGTTCAGCTATTATAGGTATAGGAAATTTTCAAATTTTGCTGATAAAGTGTTCATTGATCATCATTGAGATCATCTTACAAATGTGACATAAGCTTATTGTGCAAATGTTTAAAACAGAAAATTAAGAGAAATTTGCATAATGATATTTTTATTTATTTTGTGAAATGCTGAATCTCGCACAAGCCACGAGAGTAACTGAGTTTGTTTCTGACAATCAAGAGATGAATACTAAATCTAAATGGACAGACTACACTGCTGAAAATAACATAAACATAAAAAAGAGTAGCAATTCATCATTGCCTGTAATGATGAATCACTTCGTTGGTGCTTCTAGCCGTCGTGCCTCCAAGCAGTTGTAGCCTCGCTTCATTGCTCCGTGTACCTACAAAATCGTTAAGGAAATGGTATTAGAGTTATACTCTAAGCAATGGTGAATTACTTTCTGCCTTACGTCTATGCTACAAACAGAAATGTAATTTGCATTAAACCAAGCATTCATCAGATAATTGAAAAAGATCAAGTGGAAAGACATAATTCAATGGAAGCTTTCAGCTTCTTATATTTTGCTGACATGTTTGTTTCAATGTGCAGGAACAGGTTTATCATATTCAAGTTCATTTCATCAGATATGTGGAGTAAAACGGGCTCCCACAAGGGTTGAGCCCGGCATATCAGGTTTTCAATTATAGAGCAAGAAAGGATTACTGTACTATAATATCAAATGATAAAAATAGTCTAAATCAGCATGACGGAACTGATTGAGCAATTATCTTTTGCTCACAAATCAAAGGAACAGTAAAGTAGCATGGCAGATAAATAGAGCATTCAACATTTTGTTTTGTTTCTTACACCATCAAGTGCATGCACAGTCTACAGGAGACTCAAGATAACAGTTTAACTTCAATATTATGAGAAGAATTTCCATGTTTAGCAAAGAACAATGAGTGAAAGAAGATAGTAAGCTGATTCATACATTGAGCTGGGTAAATGAAAGTATTAGATTCATAAGTAAAAGGAGTGCTATCCTAGAAAATGCATGATACCTTGAAACTTTTGTTTGAATCAAAGATGAGAGAACAACAGAAAAGTACAACACTTATTAATTTGCTGAGTGTGATGGTGAAAACACATTCGATGGTACACACAATAAGAGTAAAGCATCATAATTTATCACAGTGCGTAGTATAGATTGCTAGAAAATATGTGATAATGATTACAAATACAGTAACTTTGAAGGACAGTGAGAAGTTTGAACTGATAGAGCAGCAACGAACAACAAAAAAGAGAAAGGCATTTTCTCTTTTAATCAAATATGAAACAGCAAAAAAGAGAAGGGAATTTTCTCTTTTAATCAAATTCCTAAAGTGAGAAATCATTAACAATAAAAGAATGGCTCAGTATCAAGACAGTCTTGCGCATTTTCAGTATTCTTATCAGTTACGAAATGTTAAGAATCTGTCTCTTTTAAACAATGTTGTATTTGATTTTTCTGATGAAACAAGTTCTACAGGCTTCTAGTGTGTAAGGAAGTATGTTTTACAAGGAAAGAAGAAGTTAAATCTTCTTCATCTATAGTCAGTATCAAGGAAACAATGTACAAAAATTCTTTATTGTTGTCTTGAAGCTCATCAAAAGGAATTGTTCAGGCGTGCCTTGCCATACAAACATAACTACAGCCATGAAGGTTTTTCTCTTAAAAAGAAACAGGAAATATGATGAGACAAAAATACCCAAATCTAATATCATTCATGGCGGCCTGGAGGAGTTTTTTTTGCATATACCCAGATGAGATTTCAAACTAGGAAATACATTTTCTTTGCTATCATGAATATTTGAAGCTTCAAATACAGAAAAATACAAAAATCAAACGTTATTTACAGTACCCAGAAGTCTTAAAGTTGCTGTCTCAGAAATATGGAAAAAAATCAAAAGGAAATCTTCATGTACCAGCTTAAGAGTGAAGATTTTTGCAGTTTCAAAAGAACAAGACACAGATTCAAATTTTTTAAAGCAAAGATTGTTCTTTATCTGTCAAAATACTTCAAAAAAATGTTCAATGGTGCTTCAAGAAGTAGAGAAAGCTCTTAGAAATGCATAGGAAAAGCAACAAAAATCGGACTATTATCTCAAAATACCTTCAGAAATCTTCTTATTTTCGAATTTGAAGAGTGTTTGAACAAAGTTCGTAGCTTCAGATCTTCATGGCGGCCAAGTTAGATGCAGATTCTTGACAAAATTCAAAGCAAAAGCTCAGATAAATGGCAGAATATCATCTAGGAACAAAAAATTGTGCTTAATGCTTCCATATTTTTTTATAAAAAATGTCTTATGTTCTTAGTTCGCCCATGAAACAAGCAGATTTTTCCAAAGTTTGCAGGAAAACCACAGAGAAGTCTTCAAGCATCATCTAGGAACAGAAAATCGCGCTTAAATACTTCCACATTTTTCATAAAAAATGTCTCATGTTCCAGATTCGGCCCCAAAAGTTAGATTTGAATTTCTTCATAGCAGGAAATACCAGAAGCAAAGCAATTCGCGGCTAGGGTTTGAGCAGTGGCGGCGACTATTTTCCTCAAAATTCTCTAAGTCTAATGCAGAGAAATGATAACGAGTTTAGGTTTTGTTAGCTCTTTTTGCTCATTTGCCCTAAAGTCAACATTGAAAGTTAATTATTGCCTTTGAAGAATAATTTTGAATTATTATGTGAGGACAACTTTGTCAAATATTCCCAAAAAATGGGCTAATGGTATGGTCAAATATGATTGAGTGAGTGTGGTCGGCCACTTCTATCAATTAAATGCGGAAATATTTAGAAAATATGCCAAGTATGTATGTATGATTTTGGGTTTTCCAGTTAAGTTTTGTTTATTACTTTAATATCTGTTATGTGCATTGATCAATAATAGCTAAATTTATTAAATGATTAAATTATAGATCATTTAATTAATTTAGTCACAAATGCAAATAAAAGATATTATAATAAGCAAAGTTAACTTAAGTGAGAGATATTTTTATCATGCACATGATAATAGAGTTGGAGTTTCAGTTCCCATGGGCGAAATTGGTAAAAACAAGGCAGTTTTGCATGCTTTAAGCCACTTTTTCAGGGAGTTGCAGTTCAATTGGAATAGTGCATGTATCAGTTACGACTTGGCAGTGAGTTTGAGCTTGATTGGACTTATTTTTGCATGGTTTTGGGCCTCCTTTTCAGAGATATTTTCTTCTGCTCGGATTTGGCTTTGGAATCATCACCCTTTCTTGGTGTTGGACTTTTAGTTATTTTTGCATGCCTTTTGGAAAGGTTTTTGTATATATTGAAAAACTTAACTGTTTTTCATTTCAGTTCTTGTTTTCTGCCTTTGCCTTCAGCAAAGAAGACTATCTTGTAACTCAGCATTTATTTACAGATTAATATAGCAGTGTTTTTTACAGGTTCAGATCGTGTTATTGCAGAGAATTCCTTCAAGTTTCAGTATTTTAGAATTTGCCTTCAAGTTTCAAGCATCTTTGTCATGTGGGATTGATTGAAGTAATTATTGTGTTGCAATTTTTTGAAACCTTTAAATATTTCTGTCTCCTTAGTGAATTCTGTATGCATCCAGGTTTAAATCCACTGGTTAAACATTGTGTTGATCGATAATTAAATAGTCTAGTTGTGGAAATCATATTTCTCTTTCGTGATTGTTTCTTTAATAGCCTTTGTTTAAAATATTCAAGTGTTTAAACTTCCAGATCTAGTTGTGCGAATGAAAATAGTGAGTAATTGTTCTGTGAGTTAAGTCTGCAAGTTGGATTCTTCGGTGCATCACCATAAATTAACAGTTTCATAGTTTAGAATTCAGACTTAGTCTTTCTACCTCGTTCCCAGCCAAGTCAATTAGATTTTAGGGGATTTTTATCAGGGAACCAGCCCTCTCTGGAGATTGATTCTTAGTTTTAGGCAACCCATAGGCCTGAAAATCATTCCATGTTTCAACAGATTGTTGAATTTAACTATTCAAGCGTTCGGGTGCAATCTGAATTGACAACAGATTCATAGTACAATAATTATAGACAAGATGATAATGTATAACCATATAACTTATCTTTTATAGTGTACAACAACTTACAATGCTTGTATTTTTCTTCTCCAAAATAGTTATAGAAGTTTCTCTTTCCCTTGTTATTATCAGTGAGTAATTAACTTAATGATGTCAATGTAAGATATGCAACCATTTTTCCTCTCTTTTCGTAAAATATCATATTCAATTAAATCTACAAATCTATAATTACTATGCATATCTTGTGATCAATGGTAATATACAACATGGTAATATAATTAAGAATAACATTATAACAAGGAACCCCTAAATTAACTTATTTTGTTTCTCTTATGATATGTTGTTGGTTCACTACTGGTTGTCTTTGCTATTCTTTGAGCAGCTTGTTCTTCTTTGTGTGGGTTTCGGGTCCCTTTCAAAACCTGCCTATAAATGGTTTCAGGTCCATTCAAAACCTGTTGTAAATGGTTTTGGGTCCATTCAAAACATGCTTTTCCCCCTTAATCAAAACTTAAGAAAAGCAATTGTTAACTTCAACATGATTTATTGATTTATTATTTTTCACTTTTACTTGTATATAATAGGCAATTCACAATATTCCATATATAATTTTACATTTAAAAAGTAGAGATTACATGAAAACACTTTCATCCCCACCATATACTTGAAATATAAAAAGAGAAAAATAATTTATTTTTAATATATCTATTCTACAATTTTTCATTTTTTTTTCACTTAATATGATATAAAACATATTTATAATTAAAAATATAACAAAACATTCTCAAAACTGACAAACATATTATTAATACTTACATAAATTAAATATTTATAAATAATTTTTAAAAAAAATTAAGAAAAATAATTTAAAATTATAATTATAAAAATATTCTATAAAATAAATAAAATAATTTTTTTACCACACAATTAAAACTAGAAGATAATTCTTAAATACACAAAATAAAATTTAAAGTAACTATACATAAAATAATTCTTAAATAATTGTGAAGCAAAATAAAATAACTCAAGATTATTAATTTAAAAAATCTTAAGATATATTAATAATTAAAATAATATTTATTTTTAAATATAAATATCAAAATTTCAAAAATACATATTTAGTAGATAGGTTACATATAGTGTGAGATTTATTAATGGTAAATCAGTTGTTGTTTAATGGTAAAAGCCTCCAAAATATCAGGTAAAAGCCTCCAAAATCTCACTTATCACATAAAAACCAAATAAATATTGATTTGACAACTAGATGAGAACATTCTATTTCCATGTGTAGAGTTTTTTGTCAATTTGATGGCAACTTTCTTTTTTCATTTGTATTGCTTTATATTTTAAATTTGTATGCAAATAAGATAATACTTAATTTCTTTAAGGAAAAAATATAGATTTGTCTAAGTTTATTTCATTCCATTATTTAGTATTTATTATTAATTGTTTAATGCAACCACATGCAACTAAAATTTGCATACACAAACACATACTCTCTAACATATTAACATACATATAGTTTTCTATGCATAATCCTTGAAGCTCCTTTAGATGCAAGTGCTAGTATGAAATATACCAAACAATATATATATACAATTTTTTAAATTTTTGTAACATAAAATGATGCCCTAATTCCTTGATTTAATAATTCTACTCAAACCCTAGTTTGTTGATGCAAAATATGAGTTTATCTATGCATTAGTAGTAACATATATTCATCTCAATAACACCCAAATTTATAATAGATTTATTTGACCATGAATAAGCATGACAACAACACAACAAACATCCACCAACATAAGCCAAATTTTTGATATTCAAATGTCCAGTCTACTTCTACAAATATGAATTAACCAATGATGTAATTTGCATAATAAAATGGGCTTCAAACATTCCCAACAACATATGGAAGTTTGTTGATATGAAGTAACCCCAATTTATGCAATGAAATGTCTTCCTACTCTAACCCTAGTTGGGAAAAATTTCTCCAACCACAAAATACAACTATTTGATGAAGAAAATACTCTAAAACCATACCAAAGGGGTGTGCTAGTCTACTAGTCTGCTGAGAGGGTTTGCAACCTTAGGAATTTGAAGAATAACCTCCAAATTACACATTTCGCCCCTTTAACTAGATGCCTAAATGTTGATGCCTAAAACTAAATGTGATCCTAGCAAGAATCAGCATTGAAGCCTGAGTGAACCTCTGTCATGAAGTCCTCCATTGAAGAAACTAGGGATTCATCCAACTTCTTAATTCCTTAGGGTTTTCATCCTTAAAGAATTTGCCAAAGTGCAAATCATAATAGTAGAGATGAATTAGTTGATGATCCAATGCCTCTAAAATGACCTAGTATACATACAAAACCTCCTTATGTTTCCCAACCTGGTCGACCCAATTTGGGCGCCACCTTTTTGCAATTTAATTTTAATTTTTTTTTCTCTCTTTTGGCACCAACTTACAAGTTAATTTTATTTTATTTCATTTTTTCTTTTATTTATCTCCTTATCTCAAAAGAGACCACACACCAAAATAAAGATATATGAGAGTAATTTGGATGCCAAAATTTATAAAATATCTCCCCTAGGGCACCAATAATCAAAGTAGCAAAATATTATTTTATTTGATTTTCCCTAGTTAGCTCACAGAAGGAACATTACAATTCTCCCTTCCCAAAATTGCTTGTCCTCAAGCAATGACAAGCATACCACCATCTATATCCCATATATCATCACCCTATTGTGTTCATTGAAAAGATGAACAATATACCTCATGGAACTATCAACACTCACCAACCCTCCAACTTCAAAGGATTCCTCATGAATGTGCAAGATGCCCCTTATAGGAGCATAGAAGAACATATCAACCCTTCCTATGTTGCTGATGTAAATAAGAATAACTACCTCCCAACTAAAAATCAGACCCAAGTGAGTGCCAATGCTATCACCAATGTCATATGATGATAGAGTATCATCCATATGCCATCCACCAATGATGAAGTGATGATCCCAACCTCTCCAAAACATCCAAACAATTGTTGTCCTCCAAGTAGCCTTTAGGATATCCATGTACAATAAGGTAGAGCAACCATTCCCCAGTAAAGTATGGAGTGAATCCTCATGAACTAGGGCAAGAAGGCCAAGATCCTCACACTTTCTTTCCATCCCTATGGCATAATCTAGCTGGGACATAAGCATTAGTAACTCAAAACCAAATATTATAGAAATACCTCCATACCTTGTGTCAAGGTTCAACTTCATCTTCCAAGTATGTCCAACCAAGGCAAGTGCCTCTATGGCATGCATCATAAAAATTTGAAATGGGGTAGCCTCCAACGCTACCAAGGAATCAATATGATGATAGTATTGCCCTCCATTATTGACCATCTCTACATCTTCAAGTCGTACCAATGTATCACCACAAACTAAATCACTTGTGACTCACTCTTCATGTGAGAATTTACCATTAGTGGCTGATCCACTAAATGTATGCTCAACTACTCTAACCTCCTCTAGGGTTTGGGCCTTCTAGAGGCCCTTAAACAAAGGCAAATCATGATGCAATTCAAGTACAAGAACAATTTTTTTTGACTCATACCTTTCCACTTGTCCACCAAATATATACATACTCTTCTTCCTTCCTTCAAGAGACCCTCCCTTTGCTTGCTCCATTGCCATGCCTTCCTCTCTTGGAAGAAATAGAGATCTGGAGTGTGACTCCCTTTGCATCTTAGCTTAATCTAGCTTATTACATCATTCTTTGAGATTTTTCAAGTGCTATTTTGTTTGGGCAACCGACATTTAGTAGCCTTTGCTCTTTGTAACCAACCATCACACAAGACTTGAGTTCTCTTGACATGTTCCATGGTATGATACACAAAATCATACTTGTTTGTGGCTTGAATTTTCAACATCTTCTCCATGCCTAACACCCATATCATGAGTGCCAACAACGGGAGACTCTTTCACCTCATTTTCCCCATATGAAGTAGCTGCTATCTCATGAAGATGTGAGGAAATAAGACTAGTGGTATCAAATAGAAAATCTGCAATTTCATCATACCTATTTGTAGTGTCTTCAAGGAGCTCAAGAAAATATTCATCCTTTGTTGAATGCCTATCATCAAGTGCTAGCATGATTGCACCCCCAAATCTGCTTTCCTTCACGACCTCTTCTTCAACACATCCATTTGTAAAAACTAGGTCATCATCATGCTCCATCAAAGGGTCTCCATCAAAGTAGTGAGTAGAATCTTTTACATCATGCTTTTCCTCAAGGGCTAATCTAGAAAACTTGTATCTACAGTTCCATAACCTCCTTAACCTCCAAGTGATCCTCCATATCTTGCAATGTTAAATCAATCTTATCAAATTCACTTTGTTCACTACATACTAAAATTTCTTCATGTAGTTGTTCTAACACAACTAGTTTGACAACCTTCATGGCAGTATCTTCGTCAATCTTCATGTGCTCTTCATTTGTAGCTTCAATAGGTGAATCTCCTTTGTCCTTGTCTTCATAGGGTTGAATTGAACTTTTAACTATATCTTTTTTTATCACTTGGACAATTTCAACATGCTTTTCTTCAATGGTTGTTCTAGAACCTTGTTCACCTATAGGTTGATCAATGACTACTGATTTAGAACCCTTGTCAAATTCCTCATAGAGATTTATGGATATTTCCTTTGTATATGTGGGTGAGTTGCTATAGTGCCTAAATTGTCTTGATAGGGAGTCTTTATGTTGCTGCAAGATATGAGCAAATCTCTGTTGTGTCTACATAAACTCTTCATGATGTCCTCAAGAATTGGATGCTCACACTTTTTTGATTTCCATTTTTGCTTGCTATAGTCCATCCAACACTCCATATAGCAATCGGGGGAGAGATCATTTCTAATCTTGTGTTGCCATTACTGCAAACTTTACATACCCAATAGGTTGGCAAGATCAAGGCTCTGATACCATTGAAATATCTCAAATAATATATATGCATTTTTTAAATTTTTGTAACATAAAATGATGCCCTAATTCCTTGATTTAATATCTACTCAAACCCTAGTTTGCTGATGTGAATTCTGAGTTTATCTATGCATTAGCAACAACATATATTCATCTCAATAACACCCAGATTTATAACAAATTTGTTTGACCATGAATAAGCATGAAAACAACACAACAAAGTACCCAAACATCCACCAACATAAGCCAAATTTATGATATTCAAATGTCCAATCTACTACTACAAATCAAATTTAACCAGTGATGTAATTTAAACAATAAAATGGGATTAAAACACGCCCAACAACATATGGAAGTCTGTTGATATGAAGTAACCCCAATTTATGCAATGAAATGTCTCCCTACTCTAACCCTAGCTGGGCGAAATTGCTCTAGCCACAACATGCAACTATTTGATGAAGAAACAACTCTAAAACCCTACCAAAGGGGTGTGTTGGCCTGCTGGTCTATTGATAGGGTTTACAATCCTAGAAATATGAAGAATAACCTCCAACTTGCACAATTTTCCCCTTCAACTAGATGCCTAAATGCTGATGCAGAAAACTAAGTTTGATCCTAGCAAGAATCACCATTGAATTCCAAGTGAACCTCTGTCATGAAGTCCTCCATTGAAGAAGCTAGGGTTTTTCCCAACTTCTCCTTAATTCCTAAGGGTTTTCGTCCTTAAAGAATTCACCAAAGTGTAGATCATAATAGTAGAGATGAATTAGTCAATGATCCAATGCCTCCAAAATGACCTAGTATAAATACAAAACCTCCTTATGCCTCCCAAATTGGCCGACCCAATTTAGGCGCCACCTTTTTGCAATTTAAATTTATTTTAAATTCTTTTTTCTCTCTCCTTTGGTGCCAACTTACAAGTTAATTTTATTTTTTCTTTTATTTATCTCCTCATTTCAAAAGGGGCCGCCCAACAAAATAAAGATATATGAGAGTAATTTGGGTGCCAAAATTTATAATTAATACCTCCCCTAAGACGCTAATAATCAAAATAGCAAAATATTATTTTAGAACTATTTTATGTATTGGATATAGATAAATATTTTTTATTTATAAATTATTTTATTTTATTTTAAAAGTTACTTAGTAAATATTATATATATGTATATGTTATTTTTTAATCGTTTATATTAATTCCCTAACTGAAAGGGACATTACATATTAATATCTATAAATGAAACTATTAAAAAATAACATATACATACATATCATATTTACTAAGTAACTTTTAAAATAAAATAAAATAATTTATAAATAAAAAATATTTATCTATATCCAATACATAAAATAGTTCTAAAAATAACTCCTCTATAAATAAATAAATATTTTTTATTTATAAATTATTTTATTTTATTTTAAAAGTTACTTAGTAATTAAGATATCCAAGTTACGTTGTTAGGAACATCTTAGGCGCGCTGCCTTATAACCATTTTTAACGGAACAAAGAAAAATTTAAATGATGTGATCAGTCAAATATAAATTGAATTGAGTAAACAATTTTAAATCTATGAACTCCTCATTCCATTTGCTGTTGGTTTACAAAATTGGCTGAGAAGGCTGCAAATTCAGACCAAATTTTGCACATAAAATCGATGGGCAGTGAAGGGGAGTCTTCTGGAATGAAGCCGAATTTACCATGGGCAAGGCTCGGTGAGTTAACCAATTTTATTTTATTTATTTTGTTTTGTCTCCGGGGTTTTGTGTTTACAATGAAAATATTGACTAATTTTTGGATGTTCTGACTTTAAAACAAATTCAGGCTTGTTCACATTATCTGGTTTTTCTCCTTTTCAGTTGAGTCAGCTACTGTTTTTAGGTTTGCTTCAATTCTTCAAGTTATAACTCATTCTGAAAAAAAAAATATCTGTCAGGGATTTGCAATTCAGGCAATTTTGTCCTTTACATTTGTTGAAAAAGGTTTCAGATCCTATAATTGTTTTGGTGCATTTGGGTCTGCTAGCTTTACTCTTTTAGATGAATCAATTCAGTTGTTCTATTAGTTGCTGTTTAGGTCTCTATAAATATACCTTGGATATCACAATTAGTCAATGCTTGCTCATTTCTTCCTGCTTTTTCTCTGTAAATTGGGAATATTCACATCTATTATGTACTTGAAAATGCACTCGCAAGATTAGAATAATGTTTAGCTTATAAGCTATCTATTATAGGTTGTTTAGGTTTCTATGTTATGTCTGGGTATAATTATCTTACCGATAGTACAATTGGTGAAAGCTTGTTTGTTTCTTTTTGCTTTTACTCTTTAAAATGGTACTTACATCTACTTTGTACTGGAAAATACATTTGCAAGATTAGAATATAATTTGGCTTAGAAGTCACATAGGTATCCATTCCATCAAAATAACGAACTTACATGCCACTTGCCAGGATGATCAGTATCATATCTATTCCATCAAGATAACCTTGGAACTTAAGCACCATCCTCGTTAGGACGTCCAGCATCATTGCTGTAACATTGAAATGGGGAGCATACCCATTGTGATTTGAACTGAAGTCATGTCCATTGATAAGCATTTCTTCATTGTTTACATGGTGTGTCTTGGGTGAGGTTATGGGTTGCCTTTAACATTGCACGAGGCAAGCTTGGATCATATCCTTAAGAATTGTCAACATGGATCAATGCTTGAAAATACCCTAGAATTGTTACACCATAACCTGTCAAACACTTTCTGGAGTCGTGGGCTGCCTTATTTCAGCGGGGGAATTTGAACCTGATCATGCTCTTATGAGTGTTTCCCTAGACTATTACACCACATTCCTTTTGACTACATTTTGGGTCAGCTAATATTGCTCGTTTTGGTTAATTATTATTTTTTGATAAGGTAAAAGAGGCAATCAAGGCCAACTCCTCAAGCTTAGGAGAAGCCAATATCCAAAGTCAAATAACAAGGACAGCAATAAACGACTGCTCCTCCCCACTCAAAACTGAGATTGGGGAAGTCCTATCTGTATCACTTATGCTCACTCAAGCCAAGCTCAAAAGCTTTAGTATCCATGATCACACACAAAGGGCATTGATCTTCTCTCCTTGGGTAATGATTTCCATCACTCGAGCATTCTGTAGGTGCCGTCTCTGCTCCAACTGATGGGTGAATGCAAATTCCAAAGATTCCATATCCTCATGAATAGCTACTGAATTGCTTGCACCAAATAACACAGTCTGAATTTCAATTATATGTGCAACCTTCATCAGATTGAGTCTGTAGGTAGATTGTCTAGGTATCAGGATTCTTCATGGCACCCAGAACTGCATCTACATTAGATTTGTCCCCCAACCAGCTGCACTCAAAAGATGTTGACTGTGGCCCAATTTAGTAAATTCTCTGCTTGAAGGCCGTCAATCAGGGATCTCTTCCAGAAGTCTAAAACCTGATCTGCTGACACCCAAGTACTATCATCAATTACAAGGCCCTCGCCCATTAAAAATTTCAGCTTTAAATTTTCTCCAACCCAATAAAAGAGTTGTGAACTTTGTCCAAAGAGTAGTGTGTAATGTCCCCACTATTGGAGTGACCTCTTGGTGGTCATATTCTAGCCCATCCAGCATTTCCGTGGGTTAGAAGGCATGATTTTTGGTCAAGCGTATCAACTTTTGGTGTTTAGAAATTATCCTTAACCAAGCAAGCATAATGGTGATCTTATTTTAACATTATCTCATGGCACACAAGGAGGACAAGCAAGCAAGGAGGAGATTCAACCTCATCAAATCTGATTAGTTTCTAGAAGCTTCCCCTTCCTATGGTGGTTTAGGTGACTTAGGGAGAAGCTACCTTAAATTAATATTAAATCTGATCTCTTCCTTGGGGTGGCTGCAAGAAGCTTCCAAGATAGAATTTTATAATCTCCAAAAGGCAAAAAGGCAATCAGATGCTTCTAGAAGGATTGGGGAAACTTAGCCTTGAAGCAAAAGTAATTGAATATTTTAAAGGAAGAAAATCTGATCTTCTTGGGGGACAACTTGAGTAGTGCCTTAACCTTGAAGCAATGAGAATTAGAATCTTCTAGAAAGACTAGAAGATGTTTCTAATAACTAGAATCTTCTAGAAAGGTTAGATGTTTCTAGAAGACTAGAATCTTCTAGAAAGGTTACTAGATGCTTCTAGAAGAACTAGAATCTTCTAGAAGGGTTAGAAGATGTTTCTAGAAAGGTTACTAGATGTTTCTAGAAGAACTAGAATCTTCTAGAAGGGGCAGAACCTTCTAGAAACCAGACTCTAGGGTGGCCTTGCCTTAAGGTCTTATTTAAAGGAGGCGGGGGTAAATGGGAAGGGAGGCTAATTTGTGATTCCTTATTTGCTGAGAAATATCTCTTGACTGAAAGTAATTTCAGCCAGTTCAAGGTGATGCTCCCTTGAATTTAGTGGTTTGGTGTTGTTCCCATACCACCCTAAAATCATCATTGAAGGTCTAGAACTCTAAATCAGACCTAAAAGATTGTAAAATCCAGTTTTTTCTGTTGTAACCAGCTTCAAATCAAATAAAGAGGATAAGCTATCTTGTTGGGTATGTTCATCTTGTTTGAGTTCATTTTTGTTGAATTCCTAAAACTATGTTCTAGTGCATCTCTTTCTATTTATGCTTGGAATCCTTTAATCTACATGTTATAGAAAATATTTTGTTGAGACATAAGTGAAGGCAAGACAGAAATGTTTTAGACCAGAAAAAAGGAAGAATTTCAGATGAACCTATAAGGGTTCATTACGTAGTGGTTCAGCATTTTATCCTTTAATTTTTTAATTATGCATTAAGAGTTCTGCTTAGTCTTTGAGATTTGTGTGTCACGGTGATAGGATTCAGGAAAAGATCTCTTAATTTTTTTGGGCTTCATGATCAGCAACCTGTTAGCATCCAGGTTCTGCATATAGGTGTTAGAGTATGACCACAAATTAACCATCTTCAACAAACACCGTTTCCAAAAGAATTTCATTGCAGAGGAACAAAAAATTCCAAAACAAAAAAGTCTTCAAAATCTGTTCATGCCGAATCACTCATAAAGACATAAAGGTAGAATTGGACAATATTGCCCTTCACATAATCCAGAAAAGGGGCTAACTTCAAATTCCAGAATTTCCAGACAAAACCAAAGTGCAAGCCAGACTTCTCAGAACTGCTGGACAAAATATTTTTCCGTTACTCTTTCCACTCACTTGGCCAAAGCCATTTGAGTGGAGAGAGTGATCTTTCTATCAAATACAAATTATAGCATTGCACTTGCACAAATAGGCAATGAACTAGGACCATCTTCTCAGTGAAGCATCTATAAAAAAATAGGCAGGCGATCCATAAATAGTATCTTGATACATGATTAGACGGTTGGTTATCATCACTTTCAGCCAAGAAAATGCCAAAAGATTTTGAAGACCCAGAAAACCTTTGTTAGGAATTATTATATCATATGTTAGTAGATGGTCTTAAATATTTAAACCTATGTTTAAGAGTTGGATTGAGATTATTAGTAGGTAAATAAAGTTGAGTGAGGTTGTAACAACACCCATGTAGAAAAAATTTAGTGGAATTGTTTCCTAAGTTATACGATCACAACAGAAGGTTTGTTGTGAGCCATCAAACCATGTAATTGTATAAATATTTCTCTATGATTGAATAAAATTATTCTAGTACATTTGCTCAAGTTTGTTTCTTCATTTGGTATCATAGAAAAATTTGAGTGCAATTGATCTCCTACTAACTCTATTTATAAATATACTTGTTGCTCTTACGCTACTTCCTTCCTGTCCATAGATGTGAGTGGAATCTTTGCCTCTTGGCCGTGCTCACTTATGCATTTAACATTTATTCACTTCTTGTGAAACACAAACCTCAACCCATCCTCGAATTCTTCTGATTAGAGGAGGAACAGGGAATAGATGAAGAGTTTGTTAATTATAGTGGCCAATTCCTAGATACTCCTACCATTCACACCATCCATGCCAAATTCAACATAAACACCACAATGCAACTTGTCAGCAATGCTCTGGTCTATGTCAGCAAGTGGGATGATTTTGCCAACATCTACATCAACATATATACTTTTTTGGGAGCTTATTTTTGTCACAAAATATCCCTTGAGATGACAGAAAAGATGTTTGGAGCATCACAAAGACTATTTCATTGCAAAATTTGGTAGCTTGGTGGATAGCAAAGATGAGGTTTTGTTGATGAAGGACAAATTGAGCATGTTGGATGATAACATTAGAGTGAATTGTTCATTTAAACAATTTTGTTTTTATTTAGAAATATAGGGTTTAATTTTTTAAAGCTTTAAAAATATATAAAATTGCTTTATGATTTCTATATAGTTTAGACTATATAAATTGCCCAAATATTTCTCAACTTGCTTGGAAGATTAGTTTTGATTGCACATCTTTTTATCTTGTGGGCGGATCTTGATGAAACTTTACCAGCATGTGAAATAATTTACTATAAACCTTAAATTTTTTTATGTCAACTCTCATAGGTTGGGAGAAACAATTATTTTTCTGTCATAGAGTGCATTGTTGGTGGTATTTGACACTGTTTTTGATTGAGGGGGAAAGCACACTCCCATGGAGAAGACAACTATCGTTGAGAAGTTTGAAGGGAGAGACTTCCATACATGGCAAGTCAAGCTACAAGTTGTGCTGATTGAAAAGGATCTGCGAAAGTTGTGAATACACCAAAGCCATAGGCTCCTCATGAAATAACAAAGTGGGCTATTAAAGATTGAAAGCAATAGTGATAATTGGTCTTTGGTTGTTAGATGCATATTTGCATCACATAGATCTTTTCAAGACTTAGAAGAAAATCTAGGATGATCTCAATACTTTATTTGGCTCCAAGGATCAAATGATCTCAATACATTGTTTGGCTTCAAGCATCAAGTGCTAAGATGGCCTTAAGATACAAGCCATTTGGACTAAAAATGTAGGAAGGTGACAATATTGTCCATCACATAAGTAAGTTGCATTCCTTGATTGATCAACTTGTTGGGATGAATGCCAAGGTAGATAATGATGATGATAAATATTTTATGTTAAGTAGTATGCTTGCTAGATATGTCGATGTTCACATTGAACAAAATTATCCCCAATTAGGAAGATGCAATTTCATCTTTAATTGATGGAGAAAATCAAGTTGATGACTCAATAAGTAGGAAACAACACTTTTTATAAAGAATAAGACTAAATGTTATATCAGTTTGGGAAAAAGTCCATCCAGCAAGACAGATTAGATCTAGGCATTAGAGGATTGATTTGTATACTTTTACTAGAAATAACAGGTTCAAATATTGACGAATTGTGTTCAATGAGAAAAGGCTTATTAGATGACAAGTTGAAAACAAAAAAGACATTGGTTACTAGTGAGTAGTGGTAAAGATTGTGGCTTTCTAGCACATGATGAACATCCTACCCTTGATAATAGTGAGGAGGAATATTTGTACTAAATTGAATGAAGGATTTGTCCTTGTGAATATATGTGTGTGTCGCTATTCACAAGGAGTTGTTTAGTGTTGACAAAATTCTCATTGAAGTTTTTTTGATGTGTCAAGTGGAGGCCCATGCCACACTTGTGAATACTTGAGTTTGTCACTATTTGTAGAAATCAGTAAATATTAGTAAGGCCTAGTTTGACTAATCATATGTGGCCAATTGTTCACGTTCCTAATCATAAGGTATTGTGGGCAATTGTGTGTGTCCCTATTCACAACTTTGAAAGATGATCAACTAAGTGTGTCCTTTTGCATGTGAAGACGCATTGTAATGCCCAAAAAAACACCCAACACAAAAATCCACCAAAAATTGGACTACTAATTCTTTTCATATGCAAGCAACTAGGAAGAAGAGGTGAACAAGTGTCAATGCTAAGTGCAAGTGATCCATTGTATTCATCAATACGGGATGAAAGTTGTGACGGAGGAAGATGTCGCAAGGTGAAGTGATGAGGCAACAATACATCATGAATGTGAATGCAGTGGTTTGAAGGGATCATTTGGCATAAAGGATTACAAGAGGCACACATCACCATGTGACACACACTATAGGCACACATCACCATGTGACACACTTAACCTATTATAGAAAGGTGGTTTAAACTTTAGCCAAAACACTTAGGTGATACACTTCGCTTGGGTCAAAAATATTTTAGTCAAGGGAAATTATTGATTGAAATTTCTATCTTAATATGTATCCAAAGGATTGCCTTTATATTTAATTAATTTATAGTCATATATTTCTTCAGTTTTCTTTTTTTTACTTGCAATTTACGTATGTTTTGCTTTATATTTTCTCCTCTATATATATATGTGTGTGTGTATGTATATATAACTAGTTATGTGCTTTATTTTATATGAGGTTTCAATTAATATAGTATTTGTAATGTATTTATTAACAAGTGTAAATATTATAGAATAATGAACCATATATAATAATAATAATAATAATAGAACATAACATTTATATAAGTGAAATGAACTTTGAAAAGGCAAGAAGGGCAATAATCAAGTTTTACTTTGGCATGGTAAAAAGGAGATTAGAACACATACAAAACAAAGAGGATGTCATTGGAAGAAGGCTGAAGCTCTAAGGAGATCCATATCTTTAACGCCTTTTTTTGATTCTTGTAGACAAAGTTAAAAGTTGAAATACATGATATGAAATTGAATGGTTTAGGTTTTTTGGGTGTGCAAGCAAATGAGTGTCGATGAACAAAAAAGTTGTAGGCTTATGACACAAGATTTATGAGGGTTTTGGCCTTAACAAAGGCATATCCGAGGATGGAGGTTTTGAGCCCTATTGGTGGCATCGTAGGACCATTCTAAGCGGTGACCCTTGTGGATTGCGGCTCACTAAAGTTATTTTTTGGGATGTATCAAGTGGAGGCCCATGTCACACTAGTTGTGAATAGTTGAGTATGTTGCTATTCACCAAAATGTAGTAAAGATCAGTAAGGGCAGTTTGACTAATCATATGTAGCTAGTTGTGTGTTCCTAGTCATAGGGCATTGTGGACAATTTTGCGTGTCCTTGTTTACAAATTTGAAAGGTGATCAACTGAGTGTGTCCCTTCTCATGTGAATAAGCATAATGAAGTCACTTTTTCTATTGCTTGTTGAAGATAGTTGTGTGTGCCCTTGTTCATAGCTTTGAAGAAAGATATCTAGGTGTGTCCTTGTCCTTGGTTGAGAACTCAATGAAATCATTGCCACTGAGGTGAATAGTTGAGTGTGTCCTTGTTCACAATAATGTAAGTATGTGGAACTGTTTGTTTATCTAACTGCTTTATGAAAATAATAAATCATCAAACATATATTCTTCCAAATAGAGAAAACCAAAGCCAAGATTTGTTAACCTTGTGTGCATGAAGAATCAGCTGTAGAATAAATTGAAAAATAAATCAGAATTTTTAACTTTCCACGTGTAGGAAATCAAGTACAGAATATTCTGAACATAATCACTAGAAAACATACATCAACACAAAAGATGCTTATTCAACTTGGAGAAACCTTCTTGGGGTACAAAAATCTGCAAAGAAATATTTGAAAGTGCTTTTACTCCTGTAACACCTTTAGTAGAGATACTATGATATATCTTTTCTCCGGAAAAATGACACCATGATTTCTCTTTTATAGGAAATGCTACAGTGGTATCCTTCTTTGTGGTTATTCTCTGCCTTCAGCCTTTTGCAAATAGCTATAGAGGATGACCTAACATGGGTTGTTCTTCATATTGGTTAGTGAATGAAAGATGAACTACCTTTTGGATTGGTTAAACTCTTGTCTTCCCCTTCTATTGTGGTGCTTACGGAGCATCCCAATTGACAGGTTTAGTTAATTCCAATCCCTTGGTTTGTGAATCATTGTTACTTGGTTGGAAACAAATTGTTGGACTTACAGTTGGTTTTAGACCTTCAAGTCATTTTTGCTTGATTTATATGTATAGCCAAAAATTGCATACTTTGCAATTCTCACTCTATCACATACTAATTTTAGTGTTGTTGTACCCAAACCAAATTTTTTGCTTCATCAAGGTGTTGTACCCAAACCAAATTTTTTGCTTCATCAAGGCATTTTGCATTTAAAAGTCTAAACCTTGCTAATTTGTTGTAAAACACAGTTTTGGGCAATGTCAAGCATGGAGTTTTTGTCAATAGTTTGTCAGTCAAAGTCAGTTATATTGGTCAAAACCTGAAGCAGAGACTCAAAATGAAGATTTTCACGATGGAGGAGCACCTCACGACGACATTTCATATTGCAGACGGTCATGTTAATGATCGAAACAGAGTTTTTAAAGATCAAATCAGGGAGATTTCTCAGTGGAAAAGCCCAAAAGCGCAAGTATAGCTCAGGGGGGCCCAGCTTGTTGGAGGTCAAGATTCTGGTTAAAATGCTCAAGCATCCAGTCAATCTCTTCAGAATCAGTCTGGCTATCCGTCGAGCTATCCAGCGAAGCATTCCGAGACTCACAACTCCGGTTATCAGCGATAGAAGTTAAAATCCCTAAATTTTAGGAGGTGAGAAATTTGCTTTTTTCAGGCAAAAGCGCGCCTCTAGCCTAAGGGCGCCCATCTTAAGGAGGGGGTTAATCTCGATAGTTTCGATGCCGAACGCAGTCAATTTGTTCACAAATAGTCTGCTTATCCGACGAGATATCAAGTGCAGTCATCCGACTCTCAGAGTTCAGGCGGCAGTCATCCAAAGATCAGCTTAAAATGGAGTTTTCACGTTTCTGAGCTTCTCCGTTTATGCCCAGTGCAAGTACAGGCCAGGGGCGCTGGCTTAAAGGACCCTCCAGATGTCAGAATTCGTAGACAGAGTCTTCACGACATCAGTAGTATTCTAGCCTAGCTCTGCGATGCATCATTCAGCTTGTCGATCCGACGTTCCTGGTGGTCGTGGCAGAGATTCTACCGAGCACATAATTTTACGGGCGAACCAACAAATGGTTTTCAGTGCATTTTCATAGTCTTAAGGCACCTAGCCTTTAGGCTGGTCAGACGAGCCCGTTCACGTTCGAAGTCTTCACGACTATTGAGCGTAATCAATTTATCTTTCCAACGAGCATAGCCGTCAGCCTTCAGCATTTGGCAGTCGCTCGTGCGTGCGAGGTCTTTGTGGTGTAATACCGCAAAGTGAAGATGTTCGGAAAATGGCTAAGTCTGGAGCGGTAATCTTAAATAAAATACGCACTGGAGTTTTTGAGGTCTTAGAAGCAGTTTTCTTGCCTCGTCACCTTCAGTGACTTCTCTTGTAGGCCCTTCTGGCTGTCCGTTAAAACAGATAGTACCTGAATCGGGTCATCCCAGCTCCAGATATCAGAGGTCAAAGTAGGGTACTTGGATGAAAGTTCGACTTTCGTCAAAATGACATCAGTGCAACCATGAGCCAGGGGCGCTTTTACTTTTGAGGCCTTTAACACAACTTTCACTGCCGTGGCATACGCCAGCCGTTGATGCGTATCTCCAAATATGCAAAGGAGCTTCGTCTTCATAGTCGGGTAGGGTTCACTGCTCATCGCCGTACCGGGCTTGAAGCATCGATGGCGCTTTAGGGAAATGACCAAGTCCTGAACCCAGAAGCACTTAATCGTGCTTAATTTTCAAGGGTTAAACGATGGATTTTGGTAGCTATGTCTCCCAAACAGACATTTCTTCTTGTTCGCAGGGCTTTCCGGCGAATTCTCAACAGCCTCGCGATCACCTCGATCATCCGAAATCGGTCGGGTTGGCCGGGCTTGTGGGCCAAAGTGTTGTCGCCTATAAATAGGGAGTTAGTAAATGAAGTATCTTGAGCAAATGGACGCTTATGTGCTCAAGAGATGACTTTTCGGAATCAGTAAAGTCAAAAGATGAATCTCAGAGCTTCAACCAGTTTGTCAACTGAAGTTCAGAATATGTCTATTTTTAGCGCCATTGCATGATAATAAGTATTTTATTATTATTTTCAAATTTGAACTTCCAGTCAGTGGCAGTTGAACTGAAAGGCAACCAATCAGAGGTTTTCTATTCTGGTTAGGGTTTATGAATTCTTGCAGTCACAATTCAGTGCGAATTTCTTCTTATTTATACATGGCGTCATCTTCATTGTTATTCATAAAGCTTTCAAAGAGAAAATTCGATTTCATTAAGAGATATTTAATCTTAAGTGAATTCGTGGTTTTCAATTTCAAATTCATTTCTTCCAAAAGAGATCGAAGTTTATTAAATTCAAAGCAAACTTCAAGATAAATTCGTATTTCTTCAGAAGAGAAGGGCACACTTCCAAAGCAATTCGCAATTCCTTGATTCTCAAAGGCGTATTTCAATTTTCAATTAAATTCGCAATCCTTCAAAGATTCAAAGGCGGATTTTAATATATCAAAAGGCGAATCCTCAAATTCAAATCATACAAATTCGTATTTTCTTCAAGGAAATTCGAATTTCTTCATATTTAAAAAGGCGCAAATTTCAAGAGGAGAAATTCGTGGTTTTCAATTCCAAGGCGAATTCTTCCAGTCAGAGGCAAAATCTTCATCAATTCACAGAGGCGATTTTACCTAACATATCTTTTTGCCGATCAAAGTTCACAATTATCAGTTATTCAAAGAAATCTTGGGCGATTTTCACAGAAGGCTTCATAAAAACGTCTTTTTCATCCTTCAGATCTCAGATTTCTCACAAAATACATTGTGCATGTTCCTGAAATTGGCAAATTTGGCAAGTCTCAGTATCTGGATCATTCCCATATAATTTCCTCGAGTTGAAATTGTGCGTTTGATTTTTCACGAATTTTTAGCTTCAGAACATTCGTTCTCGAATTGCTAATTTTCTCAAGTGAAAATCTTTGTACGATCGAGTAGAAGTTGAATTTTCGCAAATATGACCTTCTGGGTTGTCTTAGAATCCTTTTTTGGACAAAACCCATATTTTCAGATTTTTCGCTGAAAATAATTCTTCGAAAGGCTATTTTTAACTCTCGCAGGCTATTTTTAGATTTTAGAAATCTTGTCAGAATATAGCCAAGTTCACAGTCAACAGGCTAATTTTTCAAAATGCAGTTCACTCAGCTTGAATACAGGACCAAAACCGTCCTTACTCATGATTTTCTCAGGTTGGTTGAGACGGACCTTCACAAAGTATTGCCAGAAGCAGTGCTAGACCCAGTTAAAATCAGAAGTTCGATCATTCAGAATATTGAGCAGTCTGGTTTACTAGAGGCCGCTTCCATACCTATCTCCGTTCACTGTGTTGAGTTTGTGATGGCTTGTATTAATCATTACAATCC
>VDFB02000003.1:315641152-315799283 GCA_007258455.2 Sequoia sempervirens | reverse complement strand
TTTTGTTGTTTATTGATGATAAACTATAGTGTAAAGCTAGTCTGAACATTATATGAATGTTGCACTTAAATTCTATCTCTTGTTCATGCTTTATGGTGAACGAAAGGTTGAAAATCTGCAGACCTTAGAAGATTGCACTAGTTTCATGAGACTGTAAGTTGATTTGGTTAAGTGGAACTTTGTTTTGGGAAGGTTGTCCACTGTAGGGTCCTCCATTATCACTATTCATTGGTAGTTTCAGGTCTAGGAACTTCCCTATTTCCCTGCCCTTTTGAATTTTCTTTTAAATAGGTGCTTTAGATAAAGTTCATTGCACATTATAAAGCCAAATCTGAAGATTAAAGTGGAGTTTGAGACTGTTGTCTCGAACTCACAGCAATAGAGCAACATTTTGGAAATCTTATGAACTCCATTCAAGGATCCAATTCCGTTCTAGTTTAACCCACATAAGGTTTCCTTGTGATTACCAGAAAAATCACATTGAACCAACTAAGAAATTCCAAGTATGTCATGACTTGACACCCAAGAGACCTTGGGGTAATTTTTCAGCAACTTGTTGTTAGAGATTGCCTTTCAAGAGAGGTAATGCACCTATGCATTACATGTGTTGAGAAGGTGCAAAAACACGCATTAACAAGTCCCAATCAGCATTAAATTCAAATTTTTCAACAATTCAGGTCTCCTTAGATTCCCATGTGCACATTTTTTATTTTTCATCTTTTTGTTCTATTTTGCATGCATTTCTTGGCCATTTAGTGAAGTTTTGCATTGCACTAGGTTTTAACATCAGATCTTGCATATCATTAGTCTTTCCAAGCCCCAACTTGGTGGTGAACCCCTCCTTAGTCATTGATTATACCCTAGGACACCCCTATTCCAGATCTCTTTCCCTCATTCCTATTCTTGGATTGAGATCTCTAGGGTTTCCTTGAATGAGAAGTGTAGAAGATTGTTGTTCTATGTCCTAAACCATAGCATTACAATTTTCTTCATTTCAGTTATGTATTACAATAAAATGTCACTCACTATAAAATAATAGGCTTTTTTGAAAATTTATTGAAAACTAACAAAAAAATAGAAAAAATAAATTGAATCTATAGAGAAAATGATAAAAACAACTAATTTATATTGTCTTTAATTTTTGGCACTTTGCTTAGTATAAATGGTAAAATATGTTGAATATTAAAAAATGTCCATTTTGGTGGCCCAATAATATTGAGAAATGAGACATACTATTGTACTTTCCTCATTTATATATTTATCCTTAAATAAAGATGAGTAGACCACAATTATCTTAAAATACTAATAACCATATCATTAGTTACACCATATTTTTTCTAGCTACAAATAGTTGTAAAGATGGTAAAAAATTAAACCATACATTTGAAAAAAATCAAATACCAAATAAATAAACCAGAATTTAAAAATTGACCTAATAATATCAATAAAGTGACAAGGGTTATATTCTATAATATGCAAGAGAAGAGTACTATCAATTTCATAATATTTAGGATTGGTTTGATGATAGGTACTGATAGATTACAAAGTGAAAGGGAACAAATTTACCATAGTTTAAAAAAAATGATTATTTTCTTTGTGCCAAATCTTGTTAGAACCATCTCTAAGCCTAGAAAAGAAAAACTATAAAAATGTGGACCTATATCCTTATCACTTTATCCTTAACACTTTCATAACTCTCTTGATAGATTCATTTGTATGTAGACCTATATAGCTTTGGGGGGAGCACAAAGGAATATTATCAAAGAGATGCTTTTCCAATCAATAGATTTAATTCATATAAAAAATAAAATAAAAAATCATATTTTTGGAAAAAAATATCAAATGTTAAATAAATGAATTCAAATTTAAAATCGACCTAATCATATCTATACATTGACAAGCACGACATTGCTATAGTATACAAAAGAAATATCTCATCAATTTTATAAAATTTTATATTGATTTGATGAAAGATATTGATAAATTGAAAATGAAAGAAAACACAATTACCATAATTGAAAAGCATTAATTATTTTATTTTTACCAAATCTTATTAAAACCATCTCTAAACTCAAAAAGAAAAGAAAATATCTATAAAAAAATCTTCACCAAAACCTTTTGTCCTTACCACTTCCATAATTCCCCTATCAAATTCATTTGTATTTAGACCAATATAATTTTGGAGGGAACGCCAAGAACATTATCAAAGAGACACATTTACAATCAATACTTTAATCCAAATCCAATATGTTGTCAATAAAAGTTAAGATACTTTACAATCAAAAGATTTAGCAGAATATTTTAATGAAAAAATATTTTTCCAACATCCTACTAGATAGCCTAGCAATATAGCCAAGGATTGTTGATAGTTCCCATGGATAGACACCTAAAGCTAATCACCTCCTAATCCTAATCCTAATCCACTAATGATGATTCTTCCTAGGGTACCCTTTCTTCCCTCTCAATTTATTCTTCATTTTTTACCTGATGGACGTCCACTTCAACCAAACCTCATCCATAATATTAAATAAATCCCCCAATTGGGATTCGAGGTGATCTTAAATTTGTACTGTCCATTGTCTTGATGGGCCAAAGCAAAAACAAAAACAAAAAAATTAGTTGAAAAGTGTTAAAACCATTAGTCCCCTCCACTTTGTTGTCGAATCTAGTAATTAAATAAAAGAAAGATTTGCTCAATCTAGTGATAGTGCCTAAGTAGTGCGCAACTATATCTACAGCCGCCGGGAAGCTGGCCTCGCATTCAATTCTAGACGTTGATCTCGGAAGTGATAACGACCGTGCATGGTCTTACACGTGGCGATTGAAATGTGGACTGGGAGAAATTTGGAAGCTTCCTAAAGCCAATAATTGCGCGCTTGATATTTATTAAACATTATCCATTGACCTTGACGACATGTTCAGACGTATATCGGGTTACGTAAGCCGCCGGCTAATTGAGAGAATCTAGGGCACGCATTATTGTGACCTTTAAACCTGGCGGCAGATATGGATCGTCGATGTGTCTCAGAGCTGCGCGGGGTTTATTTCTGTGCCGTCGTTTACGCAGTCATGCGTCATTGATACCGTAAATGACGGTGTCCCAGTGGAAGATATATATGGGTGTTGTGGGTCCCACGCTAGATTGGTATTTGACGGCCACTAATACATAACAAATGAAATTTTGGAATCAAGTATTATATTTATTCTTGCTTTTTCTCCTTTTATTAATAAATGTTAAAACTGTTTGTGTATTAGGTAAGTAATGTCTATATTTTATAGTTTTTATCAAAATAAAATAGTAAAAATTATTGTTATTATAATTATTATTTTTTTAAATAACCCTCATATGTGGTAATTGACATTTGAAAAGTAATGAATGTCATGAATATCATTAGAGAATGATTATATTAAAGTACTTGTTTGATGGGATTGGGAGGGGCAATTTGGGTTTAGCTCATAGTCGTGTTTTTGTCATTTTCTAGAACTTTTTACAAATAGACCTCTTTCGTGTTAGGTTCAAAATTTAATAACAAAATATAAAGGGTTTGATTATTTTGGAAGGAATCAATGTGGTGGTTACTTTACAGTTGAAGAGGTTGTAGGTTGAAGGGGATTTTCTTCTTGTTGTTATAGATATAGTGAAAAATCAATCATAAGATTAGTCTTTCATAATTATTATTGGTCAAGCATAGGGGCTATGTAACCATTTCAATTTAATTATTTTTAAGTAATTGTTATTGGGAAAGTGATGTGTACTTGACAAGCTTGACAATGTAAGGGTTGATCAATTCTTTTCTCATTTCATGTTAGCTTGAATCATTTGTTTGCCAAATCCAACTCATCTTTACTATAGATAAGTAAAAAGTGGGAGACACATGTGTTGCTCATGAATGGCTTGCAATTCAACAAATCACTCCCACTCATGTGGCAAGAGTAGGTGGAGTGGGAGAATATTAGTTGGATTGCCTTCCTCCTAATGGGCAAGAGCTTTGAATGTGACAATAGAGGTTTTGATAGGGATTATTGTGATGTTCAATTGATTTCGTATTTCACAAGGAAGGAAATTTTTATGTCAAATTGGGGTATTGAACCTTGATGTAGTGGTGGTAGTATGGGGATATGTTCTCACAAACCTTTGGAGAGGTGTAGTGACAATGATTCTCATGTGAACGTTCATTTTTTAACCAGTATTTAGTTAATTGATGGGTGTTGTCAAGGAAAGTATTGAGATATAATTCAAATAATCTTTCAAGGATTCTAAAGCTCTAAAGTTCATTATCTCTTGTTTTCTCGTTGAATTTGTTATAATATTTGGGCTTGTTATTGAACTTATTCTTGATCAATAATATCAAAGATTGGTTGGTTTTCCTTAGCTCACTTAGGGTGGAATTTACCTTGTCTTCTCTAATTCCAAGGCATGTGTGCCTTATATGGCAAGTGCAAGAGAGAGAGATGTGTGTGAATATTCCCTTAGAGTGTTAATTTGGATGTTTTGTTTGAACTCATTTTTGTTTAACTATTTGATTGCTTGGTTATTTTGAAACCTATTTTTAGAGCTTGTAGGTCAAGAGTACATGACATAGAGGTCACATTTTATTTTTCCTTTATGTGATGAACAAGGAGAATTCAAAAATTATTGTTTGTACTAAAATGCTTAAATAAATAATTAAATGCAATGTGTGAATTATGGAAATGTGAACCACAGATAATAGCAATGCAAAACTCACACTCTCACAATCACACAATGAAGTTCAAGATCTTGGCTCAATATATAGAATTTAGATAACAAGACAAGTCATCATATCTAAGATCTTGATTTTCTCCATTGTTGGTTGCTCTTCAAATTAACAAACTATGAAAGAAAAACAATGATATGATGCAATGATAATGGTAAATATTCAAAGATAGATGATACCTATGCTTGATAAATGATAATGACAATGCTTGAAAATTATTGATAATGCTTGAAAATGCTTGATAATTCTTGATAATACTTGAATTCTTGATAATGCTTGAATGCTTGATAGTGATAAGAGTGCTAGAGAGATTTTTGATAATAAAAGTGTTAGGGAGTTTGAATGAAATGAAAACTTCTTATTTATATCCTTGCTTGACATTTGATCAATGGTGGAGATTGATTTGCAAGATCAATGGAAAGGAAAATTCAAGATAGGGTAAAACCTAAATTTGAATTTGACGGAGGTAACTGATGAAACACACACTTATAATGAGAGGGGAGGTGAATCAATATAGATAAAAAAAAAAATCTTAGCTTAATCAAGCATTACAATTTTACCTCAAACCTTAATTATCCATAGCAATACCATATATACAAGATCTAGCAATTAAGAATGTGCCTAAGAGAAACACAAGTTTACGTAGAAACCCCTATGAGAGACACCCACAAAAAAAATATTTCTTGTATAAATATTCTTACAAATTTCATAGGCATCAACACACTAGAGACTCCAATCCCCATCACTGAGCACCAAATCAGCAAGAGACACCAATATCTTCTAATGAGAGGCACCAATCTCAATCTCCTCAATTAGGAGGCTCCAACCTCCAAGTGAATAATATGATAATTTGTTTGCAAATTCCTCTTAGATTCATCCTTAACAACTGCTCACATATCTAATACACTCACTCATAAATCTACATTATGGTTTTCAATATTTTTTCTCATAGAAAAACCATGATCTTTCTTTTATTTCTCTCACAAATTGATGCTAAATACTTCTCAAAAATCTTCTCACACATCTTTCATAAATCTGCTCAAATATCTTTTTAATTTTTTCTCTTCATATGAATAATATTCCTTGAATTGATTAATTTTGTCTGTCCCTCAAACTTCTATTTATACTCTCCAAAATGTCTCTTCACCCAAGGGAGGTGATTCTCCAAGGGGGGTCGGCCCACTTAGTAAAAATAATATTTATTTATTTTTAATTTATTTGCACAAGGTTGGGTGCACCCTTCTAAGGGGTTGTCCCTCTTTGGGAGCCCCATAAAATAATAATAAAATTAATTTAATTTTTATTTAAATCTTCTCCAATTTGGGGTGGCACCAAGAGGGGGTCCTCCCACTTTTTTAATTTTATTTTGCATTTTAAACTCCAACAAGGCAAGACATGGGTTAGACCATGTATAAATTTAAACCATCATTTTTCCAATTAATTATCTCCTCACCATCAATGGGCCCTTTGAGATCAATGACAATATTTTTCAACTATCTCCCCCTTTTTCATTGATGGAAACCTTGTAAATAAATAGCCTTGAAATTTAATAGGACCATACTTCTCCTCTTGATTGAAATGCTCCCTCTGACTAAAATGCTCCCCCTAATTGACATGTTCCCCTTTTCACTACTTCCCCCCCTTTGACATAAATGGCAAAGACATCTTGAGGCTGAAAGATAAGATAATTAATAGCTCCCCTTGAACACATGCTACTTATAAATTATTTATTGATTGGATGAGAGTGATATTATTCCCAATTTCTCCCTTAAGTACTAAAAAGTCTCTTTGGGAAGTGGCTTTATGAATATGTCCACAATATGTTCCTTCATAGCAACATACTCTAGCTTCACCTATTGATCAACCACTTTCTCTCTTAAGAAATGATATCTAATCAAAATATGCTTCATCTTGGAGTGCATAGCCATATTCTTCAAGATATTAATTGCACATGTATTATCACAAAGTATGAAAATAAGAATTTCATTCTCAAATTTAAAGTCCTTCAAGATTTTTTTCATCCAAAGAACTTGAGTGAAACAAGAAGCTTCTACAATATACTCTACTTCTGCTATTGACAATAAAATTGATGCCTATTTCTTGCTTAGCCATGACACAAGACTATTTCCAAGAAAGAATGCACATCCACTTTGTTGAAAATTGAGGTGTTTATGTAGCTTAATACTTTGTAAAACTTTTATACTTGTTGATCTAAATATGTATTATTTGTATTAAGCTACATAAACACCACAATGTTCAATATTGGATATCAGAGCTGATGTTGGGTAGAGTATTGGGACACCTTTCTCTTACAAGATTGGAGGTTTTTTGGCTGTAGTGGGAGCTTTTACTATTTTTTTTTATTGCTGATTTTGCAAAATAAGTTTATTACAAAGAGGTATATATTCTTTCTTTAGAGGATTGATATCATGTGTCATTGAGAGATTGGATTCACAGGTTTGGTGTGAGCTTATGACAAATATGTGGTTTTGATTATGTGCATCATGATGCCATGGGATTACTCAGTATCACGGTTCAATGGGAGTATTTGGAAATGAAGTGGATTCTTGGTTGTAGGATGGTTTTGTTATTATGTCATGGTATACTCTTGATTAGCAGTTTAGAGTTGTGGCATGGTACATGTTATGATAATTTTGATCATGAGGAAATGTTTGAAATTCCATATGCTTTTGACAGTGATGGTTTGATGTTTATCTTGTTGCCATGTATAGCTCAGTATCATAGTTCAGTGGGAGCTTTGGTAGGATATAGTGATCTTCATAGAGAGGATGGTAGTCACGATGCCATGTGTGACTCGATACCACGGTTCAATGGGATTTGTTGGTAGTGACATGGATGCATCATTGGTAAGGTTATCTTTAGCTGATTGGGGATATGTTTTCTTGGTTTAGAGTGGTTGCTATTATGTCATGGTTTACTCTTGTTGCATTTAGAGTTTGGCATGGTTCTCTTGAGACTAGGATGTAGATATATGTTATGGTGCATGTGATCTCCTAGAAGGAGATGGATAGATCATGGATGCCATGTTTATGTTCAAGATTGGAGCTTTGACATTGATCTTGTGTAGTTCTCTTAAGTATTGGGTACATTAATCATTTGCTTGATTACTTCATGATAGTGCTATGTTGCATTTGGAGTTTGGAATGGATTGGTTGTTTATAGGTCCTCATGGATACTTGGAGAAATAGGTGAGGCTTGAGTTCTCTTATGGTAAGAGATATATGTTGGAATAGTTCCTAGTAAGAAAAGTTATTTTCAACAGAAAAGACCGAGGAGCCTACACCTTGGTTGAACATGAGTTCAACACACTTGGCAGTTTCACATGCCTCTAAAGATAGAGAATTGGGAAAGGTATTGGTTTTAATTGCAAGTAAGTTAAACTTGAATGTGATAGTCAGAGTGCTATGTGTTTAGCCAAAAATCCTATGTATCATGCTCGTACTAAGAATGTTGATGTTAAGTATCACTTTGTGCGAGAAATGGTTGAGAGTGGGAAGGTATTAATTGAGAAAGGTGATACTTTAATTAATAGTGCAGATTATTATGAAAATTCCTACATATAAGTCCTCTTTTTTAATCATTTGCTTGGAGCTTCATGATTATGCAGGTTGCATTTGAAGTTAGCCTGGATTGATTAGTTGGTGCAGGAAGGCCATTAGCCTTAAATTTTGTACTTCATTTATAATAATGATTCCTTGTTTAGAATAATTGCAAATAATGTAAGTCAAGTGGAAATAGGATTCCATTTAATTGCAATCCTAAACATTATTTCATGTATCTCCTAAGTCCTTGGAAAGTGTTCTCAAACACTAGGATTAGAGAGATTAATATTTGATGAAATGATCATGTTAATTGACATTTGTAATTAATTCTAAATGTTAGGAGCATGTGAGGGAATCCAATATGAGTTCCTAAATAATAGGGGCACATGGGGCACCCACATACTAGGTGACACCACCTTAAGTTAAGTGAACTTCTGAATGCATGTAAAGAAATGAGTTAGGGTTTGATGCATGAAGTTTAGTTCAGATCAGTTTAGTTTAGTTTAGTTCAATTTAGTTTAGTTCAAAATTAGTTCAGTTCAATTATGGTTCAGTTATTCCAGTTAGTTTTAGTTGAATGCTAGTTGACTTCAGTTAACTTGGAATGCATGACTAATGACTTGAGTTGCATGACAAATAAAAGGTGACTTCCTTTAGTTAACAGGGGATGACCATTCTTGCATGAATGCTGGAGAGAAATGTTTTAGTTAACAAGAAATGACTTGGACCCACTTTGGGCACCCAAGTTGGCTTCTTTGAATGAACTCCTTTGCATGTTAAGATATTTCGGAAGAATGAGTTAAGTGGGCCCACTCTTGGGCACCTACTTTGAGGATGAATCCTTGAAGATATTTACAGAATAAAGGTTGAGTTTGTACTTCAGTTTGGGATGCCCAAATGGATGAAGATGAAGATTTGACATTGTTCTTCATGACATAACTTTACTTGCAAGAGATAGGCATACCTTTTAGGGATAGGGGTTGAGCTTTGAAATTGTAACTCTTTGGAGTTTACAAAGTTGATTATTGCCTATTTATCTCAAGAAAGTTGAAGAGAGTTATTATCAGTTTTATTGTAGGTTGTGAAGAAGATTTGGTGAAGGAAAAAGAAGCATTCTCAAGCAAGGATTGGAATTATTGTAATCTACTTCAAAGATTAAATAATACATTGATTCATGGTGGAGTTTTTTCCCGAAAGGGTTTCTCCACAATATATGCTTGTGTATCTTTCTAATATCACGTCTAATTCTTCTACAACTTATGTCTTCATTCTACAAACAGTAAAATGAATTAATTAGATAATCACCCACAAAGAATCTGTAACAAAGGAAAGCATATTTAGAACAACAAGTATAATAGTTTTACAATGTATTAAGCTACATAAACACCTCAATTTTCAACACGCTTGTGATTTTTCTATCATCAATGATGCCAATGCAATCTACATTTGAGTACATGTTGTAAGGGTGAAATCTTCACCTCTTGGATACCAAAACCCAAATTCCATGGTTCCTTTTAAATATTTTAATATTCACTTTACCACTTGCACATGTTTTCTTTAGTGATTCCTAAAATTGTGCCACCAAACCAACTACTTGCATAATATTAGGTCATGTAGTTGTCACATACAATAAACTTCTGATCGTGGACCTATATAGAGATTGATTAGTATTAGGAGATTCATCTTTTTTACTTAATTTGTATCCTGTAACCATGGGAGTACTCACTGGATTGTAGTTCTCCATCCTAAATTTCTTCAACATATCCTTAATATACTTGGTTTGTGAAATTAATATCCTCTTATTTGGTTGAGAAATTTTCAACCCAAGGAAGAAAGAAAAGTCACCAAGCATCGACATCTTGAATTCCTTCTGCATATTTATGGAAAATTCTTGGCACATTTTGTCACTTATACCTCCAAAAATTATATCATCCACGTAGACCAAAGCAATCAACAAGTCACCCCCTTTGTTCTTGATATATAGATTACTATCAATAATACCTCTTTTGAAATCTTATTATTGTAATTATTTTTCTAATCTTGAGTACCAATCCCCGGGGCTTGTTTCAACCCACAAAGTGCCTTCTTTGGTTTGCAAACATAACCCTAATTTTATAATAGAATGAAACCATCGAGTTATACTTGATATATATTTGTTTCTCCAAGTTTCCATTTAGAAACATTGATTTCACATCCATCTAGCAGAATTTAAAATTATTGAAATCAAAAAGGGCTAAAAATATCTTTATAGTTTCAAGACGAGCAACAAGGGAAAATCTTTCTTCAAAATCAATCCCCTCAACATAAGAATAACCCTTGAATACAAGCCTTTATTTTTTTGATAACTTGGCCAACCTCATTTGATTTGTTCCTGAAAAACCATTTAGTGCCAATGATATTCTTATCCTTAGGCCTTCGGACAAGTACCCAAGTTTCATTTTTCTCTATTTGATCCAACTCTTCTTCCATGGATTTTACCCAATACTAGTCTTCTTGAGCTTCTTCAAAAATCTTGGGTTCCACTTTAGAAAGAAAACATAAGTTTGCATGTTTAGATGTACTGGCTATTCTCCTCCTTGTTTGAATTTATGTATCTTTGTCACCAATGATTATATTTTCTACATGATTCTTTTGAACGAATCTAGATGGTTCCTTAGGTGGTGCTCTTAATGGTGTCTTTGGATTTATTTGTTCAACTTCTCCATTTTCAACTTCTTCCTCTACTTCTTCTTTGACACTATCTTCTTTTGATAGTCATCTTCTTGTGTTATTTCCTTTTGATGCCTTTCTTCATCAACTCTCACATTTACACTTTCAAAAAATGTGTAGTATTTCATTATATAATTTATAGGCCTTGATTCTAGTAGAGTATCTAGGGATGATACCCTAATCACACCTAGAATAAAATATTCCCATCTTCATCATCTCATCTGATATAACATTTTCTCCCAAACAATTTAAAGTACTTCACTAATGAAAGCTTCCCCTTCCAAAGTTCATATGGAGTTTTGATATTGTTCACCTTGATTTGTGCTTGGTTTAGAATGTAGACTTCCATATGCACTACTTCTCTCCAGAAGGTGTTAGTAAGCTTGGATTCATTTAACATGTCTCTTTTTATTCAAGGGGTAAATGCTTTTGAACTGAAGCTATGAGCTAGAATACAACCATTCAACAATACCAACCCAACGCGGTTTGAACCTTAGTGGCAAGAACAACAATGCCACCTTTAAACCATCAAACCATGCCAATATCGACCATTTAACATGTCTCTTTCCATTCCTTGAACTATTCTATTTTTTCTCTCAACAACTCCATTTTGTCGTGGGTTCTTGTGGTTGAATATTGTCTTCTTATTCCATGTTTTTCACAAAATTCTTCAAACTCACGTGCGGTGAATTCTCCTCCTCTATTAGATATTAGGAATTTGATTCTTAATCCAATTTCATTCTCTACCAAGCTTTAAATATCTTTAACTTCTCAAAATATTCTAATTTCCTTTTAGGAAGGTAATCCAAGTCATCCTAGAATAATAATCTATTAATAACATAAAATAGATCTCACCTTGTATGATATTTTTTCTTATAGCTGGCCCACAAAAGTTAGTATGTATAAGTTCCAAAGGATTTGATGTAGAGTACTCCTTTGATTTAAAACTTGACCTTCTTTTTTTTTCCAAACTAGCACTATTTGCAGATAGTATTAGGTAGTTTTGTTATCTTTGGCATGCCCCTTATGATTTAATTATTGTTAATCTTCACAATGCTATCAAATTTCAAATGCCCCATCCTTTTGTTTCATAACCAACTCATCTTCTTGTGCCATGTAACATTTTTATTCATTGACCTCACTAAGAACATAGAGATTGTTTTCACTTCTAGTAGTATTTGCAACAAGTTTCCTTGTTCTTATATTTTTTATTTCACAACCACTAGGATTAAATGTGAGAGTGTTCCCTTGTCACATAATTGACTCACACTTAGAAGATTATTCTTCAACCCTTCAACATATAATAATTTGTAAAGTTCTTATCTTTCTATTATCAAAACTAAGAGTGCATTTTCCTATTATTATTGTTGTAGAATTATATCCAAACTTAGCGATGCCTCCATTTATTTTCTTCAAAGTGATTAACTTGATTTTATCTCTTGTCATATGGCTTGAGAACCCACTATCAATATACCACTAATTTACTTCATTTTATACATGGAAGACTACTTGAAATAGCATGGATTTCTACTTCATTTCATGTTCCTTCCTATTCTTCCAAAATTTTATAGATTCCCCTTTTGTCTTGCCATGATTGCCCTCCTTGTTTTGTTTTGAAGGTACAAAAAAATCACTTAGACTACAAGAATGTGGTATAACCAAAATTATTGCTCTTGTAGCACATGGTTGTAGTCCATTAAAGGAGAAAATGGATTATAGTTAAACCTGGTTGACCCTATTGAGGGGAAAAAAAATTCTACCCCAACATCTGGTTTACCTTGTGTAATTACTAGAAGGGTAATAGGATAATTTATTATTGACTAGATAGGTTTTACTTAATCAAATACCACTTCATCACAAAATCTCTTAGAGAGGGTTGCAAGGTTGAAGTGCACCCCTATACCCTATTGAACCATCACCATATCAAAGCAAGGATTATCCTAAAGAATGTAGAAGGGGAAGGGAAGAAGAAAGGGGGAGGGTTTCTCCTCAACACAAAGTTGCTTAAATATTAAGATTGTATTGTTGTTGTGAGGACTCTCAAGAATATCAATAATTGGATGTATAAAGGCTTGAGTGCTATTGAAATATGGGACCTTAACACCAATAGTTGGAAAGATATTTTTCAAACAATCAGAAAGAAAAGGGCCATGGATAGGAGGAAAGAAGAGGGTATCCTTCAGGAGAACCCTCTCCATGCAGAAACTTGCTTGCAAGAAGACCCTGGTAATGAGGAGTTGGGAAATAAACTCATGGGTATCAAAAACTCCCTAAGAAGGAAACAAGCTATCATAATTCAAGGGTTAAGGATAAGGGATAAATTCAATTGGCTAAGTAGTGGGGATAAAGGGACTAAGTTCTTCAGGTTCCTAAAAGAGAAAAATAGTAGGGATCAGATTGAGAAAGTTCAGATAGATGGGGTGCCCTTCACAAAGATGGAGGACATCAAGGGCCATTTTTTCAGCTACTACAAGAACCTTTTCACTTCTGAAGGAAACATAGAGGGATGCTATAATGAAATGAACCTCATCAAAAGTATCATTCCAAAGAAGATAGGAGGAGAGGAGGCTAAGGAACTTGGAAAGGAGATCGCTAAGGAGGAAATAATGAAATCCATATTATCATTGCAAAGTGACAAAACTCTAGGGGTTGGTGATCTCCCTATAGAGTTCTACAAAGCCTTCATGGATTGGATAGTAGAAGACCTATACCTAGTATATAAAGAAGCCTCAAAAAAAGGTTTTTTGGGAAAAAATATCAATAAGGGTATTATCAAATTACTTCCCACATATGGCGATTAAACACTAGTGAAAAACTGGAGGCTAATAAAATTACTTAATGTGTCATATTAAATTATGGCAAAGGTGTTGAAAAAAATACTGGTAAACATCATTCCAACATTCATCAATAGCACACAAACTAGGTTTATCAAGGGAAGGTACATTATGGAGAACTTAATCACTAGTTGGGAAGCAATGGAGTGGGAAAAACACTCCAAGAAGGATGCAACAATGCTTCTCCTAGATTTTGAAAATGCCTACGATAGGGTTGAATGGGATTTCATTGGTTTAATGCTAGAGGCCTTTGGCTTTCTAGCAACCTTTTGCAACATGGTTACTACACTCTTTAAAGATGCAATGACACAAGTGGATGTTAATGGATCTCTTACTGAGGAGTTTAGTCTAGAAAGGTCAATTCGACAAGGCTTCCCTTTGGCTCCTGCCCTATTTGCTATTGCCTTAGATGTATTGCATTACCTATTAAGAGTTAATGATATCACCCCAAAGGTGAAAGGTATTGTAAGATGGGGAAAATCAATCTAGCCTACATAATAGTGACAACCATAGCACTTCTAAGCTAATAACCTCATCCAAGAAAGAGAAAAAAATGAAAGCATAAGGAAAATAAAAGCCTCAAATCTAAACACTCCCTATTCTTGAACTTGAATCACTTCTCTTGTCTCTCCTTCTTATTTTGCAAATATTCCCTCAGATTTGTAGTCTAACTTATGAAAATACCTGCAAATTGTAAGTAAGAAAGTTGGAGATAAGTGGCTATTAAGGAAAAAATGGAGGAGAAAGGATTCTTTTATAGACAACCATTCGAATGGGTGGATGAGATAGATCTTCTAGAAAGGTTCCAAGATTGATGGATGAGGATTCATGAGAGGGAGGTTACAAAACAAACGGTCAAGATTAGAAAGAGCCCAGAGGTAATCAATGACTGAGATTCAAAAATGAGATAGTGAAGGGATAATGGTCAAATTAAAAATTGGAAATCATTAATTCATGAGAAAGGAATCTTTGGACAAGTGGAGGCACAAATAATTTTTTTCAAATTATTTATTTGAGGGAAAAAGGAAAGTGGGCATTTAATTGAAATCATTTATAAAATCATTTTAATTAAATAGGAAAAAATGGGAAAGAACAATAAATAATTAATTTGAATTAATTATTTCATAAAAGAGAGGGTTGGGGGATAATTAAATAATTTAGACAATTATTTAACCATAGAGGAATTAGAGGATAAGAGAATAGTTAAATAATTAACTTTAATTATTTAACTATAGACGAAAGGTGATAAAGCAATAATTAAATAAATAATAATTTATTTAATTATTGAAGAAATGGGGGGAATTAGTGACACAATTAATTTATTTAATTGATCAGGATAGAATAAAGCTAAGAAGTGAATTAATTAAATAATTATAAATTATTTAATTAATAGAAGAATGCGATCAAGGATAATTGCGGAGATGAAGACCAAGAAAAATGACGCTACTAGGACATTTTTTATTGTCTACATTTTGCCCCTCTTTGATATAATGTAGTTCATTGCATTGTGTCAAAGAAATTCAGTCAAAAGATGCCTCGGTGAAAGCAGGGTATAGGCATATGCCCCTTCGGAATTTTTTTACAAATTTTCAAAAAAAATAAAAATATTTTTGGAAAATTGTCCCGATAAAATAATGTGATAGGTAGGAATCCAACAATGAAGACAAAATTGATTTTCGAAGTTTGTAAGGGGGAAAAATTCAAGATCAAAGTCACCAACAGGCTCCTCCAAGACAAGGTAGGCATAAACCATAAATTTGAACCTATAAATACAAAGTTGAGTGAGAAAAAGGGTCATTTATGCGAATCCCAATTTATAAATTCTTGGAGCTTTGAGTGATTTTCCCACAAAAATGTTACTTGTTCAAGAGGTCACCCAATGCGCACATCACATCCGGAGATATCACCATTTTGAGGGAGTGCTCGCCTCGGTAAGTACTACAAACCCGCCTTTTAATTTTTTCATTTTTTTTTCCATTTAGGTAGGGAAAAATTTTAGTAGGTAATTGCGTCACAAAACTTTTCAATGCAATTGCATGGGAATTTGATGCAAATGAGAAGCGGTTCGCCGCAATCATCTCATCGCAATGCAATTGACTTGGGGTTAGGGTAGGGGTGTTTGCGTTACAACGCATAAAGTGGTGTGACGCAATTGACCTTTTGTGTCGCATGTGAGGCTGGGAATGACACAATTGAAAAGCTATGATGTGTAAGCATTGTATGATACGACACATTTGTGAGGCGAGCGACACAATTGCAATTGTGAGTGGGTGGAAAATGTGTGTGATGCATTTGACAAAACAATGACGCAATTTCCTGGTTAAAAAGTTGCCCCAGATTAGGATATTTTGACTTGTTCAACTTAGTTCCAATAGGTCAATTGAAGGTCTCAAATTGACATGGTGGTTTTCTTGATGATTTCAAGAGCGTCTACCACCTATCTATATGTGTGAGTTGAGACTAGATTTTTTTGACTATGGGACCAGTTGGGTGATGAGGAGATACATGCATTGCTAGGCCTTGGTTTGTTTTATGTCACCTATATGCCCATTATTAGGGAAAATAGAGGCATGTTGATAGCGTTGATGGAGTGATGGCACTCCACGACTAGCAATTTTCACTTGTCGACAAGGGAGGCGACAGTCACCCTCAAGGATGTATACAAGATCCTACGACTACCGATTTGAGGCAAGTAGGTACGCTATGACCCCGCTCAAGGATTGTAGGTGCTCTATGAGTACTATGATTGTGATGATGATGCAAAGCTCGAGATACATAGGTATGAGATCAAATGGGAGACGCTTATAGAGAGATATGATAGATATGATTACATCCTATGCACATTGATAGCAAGGGTGAGGATTCCTGATCGCAAAGGTCACAGTTTCCCGATAGGCTGGGGAGAGATGCTCAGGTCGATGGTTCATTTTGGTACAGTGTATGCATGGGGACCATGCCTATTGGCTATGCTTTATTTCTAGCTGCACGATATTGCTTACATGGGAGGACAAATTCTAAGCTGCGGGGTCACATTGCTTACAATATGGGCTTGGGAGCACATAACAATGTTCCAATCTCTGGTGGTACAACAGCTGGGAGTTGACACTCCATATTCATACATGTATTAGGGGGCCCTTACATAGACACATGTGGGGGATGTTAGCTATTGGAGGCATGGGTTGGACACATTGGTTAGCTTTATCTAGAGACCATACAGAGCCTGTGATTTATGGGTCGGAGAGGATGATCACTTGCCTCGATGCCAATAGCCAAAGTATCTTATTAGGAGCATAGTGCATAGTTAGCACATTATCAAGATGTATCTCCTAGAGAGGGTTCAAAGGTAGTTCAGGGAGAGACAAGGTGTTCTAGTTGGCACTACAAATTTTGCACGGTCCTCTTAAGAGGTTCATCCATGGGGGCCTTAGATCGTTGTTACTACAATTGAGCAGGATATTGATGTAAGGAAAGTAGAGGTGCGGAAACAACTTTCCTAATGTCAAACCACAGGGGAGAATGCAATATAGGGCTATTAATTTTTCAAATTACAATCTAATTAAGACACACATGAAGGAATAACAGAAATAGAGCAAATACACAAAGATAACTGAAACAACAGAATTTACGTGGGAAACCCTTTCGGGAAAAAACCCACCACACCAAGCTGTATCTCTTTGTATTACAATAACAAAATTACATACAATTAGAAAGACAACTTTCTGGTGTTCATCTCAGTAGCTTCTCCATTCACTGTTCAAAAAATCTCTCAGAAAAGCTCTCTCCAATTCGATAAACTCATCGTCTCTTTCTCAACCGAATTGATCTGGTTTAAAATAATCATTCTGATTTTCCAACTGTGCATTCTTATCCACCATTGCCAACCAAAGACAGTTTCCATTCGAGTCCTGATTTTTCCCTGCATGCAATTTTTTCCAGCGTTGCAACTAATGCATAAAATCTACTGACGTCATGTTTGAAAACTGCTTCCTGTGATTGGCCCATGATGCTCCATATAGGATGATCAGACCAGTCAAGAGTGTTCAACTCTATTCGCATATCAGTGAGAGACACACAGTGTCTCCCCGATGCCACAGAGTTTCTCTAACGTCATCACTATAGCTTCCCTAAGTCGGCAAGACGCTATAACAACTGTAACAGGTCATAATGAAACCATCAATGTCCAATACGATCCTATCGGCAAAGATTTCCCTTATCGGTGAGACACATAGAGAATTCACCAATCACAACGAGCAAACAGTCTATCGACAAAACACTATGTCTTCACCAAGACCTTCTGTCGAGTTCCTTGTGCTACACCGAAGCCTTTGACGAGTCGGCGAGACTTATTGTCTTTGCCAGGACTTCATACCGAAGCCCTCAGTCACACCGACGACTACCATTCGGCAAGACCTATACCGAAAGCATCTCATCATCGGCAAGACATTTTAATGTCACTAGGACATCATAATGAAGCTATTGAGATATCCCAATAACCATATGATAGCTTGACATCGACGAGACATTCTGCATGTCGCCAAGACTTGTGTTTGTCGCCGTGACGTCTCTCTGAGCTCACTATGCTTTACCGAAGGCTTCTATCGGCAAGACATGATACTTTTGCCATGATGTTTCATCGAGCTTCCAAAGTTAGCTCGAAGACATCTGTCGACAAGACTCAAAACTTTCGTCGAGACATCTCCCCGCGACCCGAGAGTTACACCGATGAGATCAACTGTCACCTAGAGTTCTTCTGATTGCCAAAAGGTCATGCCGAAAAGACAAAGTCACAGTGATAAGACTTTTTCAGCAAGACTTCAACCCTGTCACAGCGATAGGATCAGTTCAAGAGCATCAGAACTATTAGTCGCCTAGACATGAACACTGTCACAGGGACTTTTCCCTTCAGGAGTTTCATGTCAGTAAGGATTGAGGCACATATTTCAACAATTGATGCCCTACAGTCATTAGATTGAGAGTGGAGAGGTGACAATACTAATGTAGGTACTACACCAGAGTATGATGCTCGATGGTTGATTCACAGGCCAGTACCATTGACATATCCACAATAGCTAGTGCTAGTAGAGCATAGAGGAAGGAGCCCAAGAGGTTGGAAAGGTGACAAGGGTTAGAGGGGTTGGGGGAGAGGAGATGGTGGATGTGGGGATGGAGGGCAGGAAGATGATGGGGGAGATGGGTGAGGAGGTCGCGGACGAGACCGAAATAGGAGGAGGAGGGATGGAGGACGACGGGTGGTGAGACAACTACCAAGCTACCATTGATTTGGGAGGAGGAGATGGAGGAGGACCAACTTGAGGTGAGGGTAGTGGTGAAGGTGGAGTTATAGGAGGGAGAGTAGCATGCAGAGATGCCCGCTCTAGAGATAGCACACTTAGAGGTGGAGGCGATGGAGGTTGGTGGACTTGGAGAGGGGGGACAATAGGAGCATGGAGAGGAGGCGGAGATGGATGAGGCTAAGAGAGTCCTTTGGGAGAGGATTATTATGGGGATGGATGAGCTAGAGGAGGTGGGGGCCGAAGGAGATGATGATTCTACAGAGCAGAGGATAGCCACGTTGTAGGCTTGGGTAAAGGCCTTAGAGGAAAATTTGAGGACTGTCACAATAGAGAGGGGTGACCTTAATGTTGAGAGGGACACTATGTAGACTAAGAGGGACCTAGCTATTATCAATCGACAATAGACAAATCAGCACATGATAGAGTTTACGACCACCTATAGTGGATCTATCGTTGATGTTGCTCACAAGTATGCTTGAGCTAGCAAGGCCATGCAATATTACAGGGATCTCTACAAGAGAGTGGTACCACCGGAGAGGAGGGAGTCCACATTTTCAGAGATTGACAGTGGTTCATAGGGCAGGACTCATAGTAGGATGCACAACAGGCATTCTCAGAGCAGGTCCAAGGATGAGACTTTAGATGCGAGATGGGCCACCCCCTATGATAGGCCATCCACCAGAAAGAATAGGGCCAAAGAGTCACCGCATAGAGAGGATAGGGACGCCCCAAGGATAGGGGATCAGGGCAGTTCAGGCTAGGGACTTTTTTATGTATTATGTTATATGGACACTACTTTTTGATTACCGAGCCTGCGAGCTCCATTTTTATTGGACACAACACATCTTGACATTGTACCCATGAAACTTATTTTTTTCAACGATATATATGATATAATTTTTTGGTGACGGTTTATGATATGTAGTGTTATATGATTATGCTTTATGTTTATGATGATGTTATGCTATGGATGTGCATGTTGTGGTTATGATGTCTATTAATGCATTTTACATGATGATGTGATGGTTTAATATGCTTTATGATTATGTTATGAATGTTTATGCCCCTTATGATATGTGTGGATGATAAATGCAATATGGAAGACCTAATTTGATAAGTGCAATGTGATATGATGATGTGATGCATTTATGATTATGAATGTTTATACCATTAAGACATGTATGAATAATGAATGTAATAGAAATAAACTAATGTTGTGAATGTGATATAACATGTAAATGCAATTAAAGTTAATGTAATGGAATGCTTATATGATAATGCAAAATGTGATGATTAAGAATGTCTAATATAAATGTAAAATGTGATGCGTAGTATGGTATGCCATGTTATAATGTATAATGTGATGTTATTGATGTGATGCAATGTATATGAAATGTAATGCAATGTGATGTGGAATGTAATGCTATGCAATATGATGGATGGAAATGAACTATGATGCAATGTACAATGCAATGTCATATGATTTCCATTTTTTTTTGTATTTTCTTATGCAAACACATGTGACTTAATATGATAAAGCTAGATATGATGAAAATGCTTTCTATGATGCTTTCTAACATGATTATGTATACAAGATGTTTTTGTGTGTCATAGGACTCTGTCAAGATGCAGATGGAAGAAATGTTAGCATAGAAGAGATGGATGTTAGTGCAAAAAAGGACAAAGGACAAAGGAGATGGAATGTTAGATGGGAAATGACAAGGGACCAACTTTCATGCTTTTATATTTATCATCATTGGGCATCAAAATTGTCACAAATTGAACACAAACACCATGGTATGACATAGACCAAGGTGTGCAAGGTGACCATTTGTGAGAGACGGGTAGTCAAAAAGAAAAATCCAAAAGAAAAGGAATGCCCCAACTCATACTAAGGACCCAATTATCCTAGTCATTTTTTTGAGACAAACCCCAAACAACAAGCAAAGGAAAGAGGTCATGATCCAACATTGTCCCTCTAAATCCCTAACAAGACATCCTCAAGGTAGCTAGTAACATGACCTGAAAATCAATCAAAAAGATAAGACAAACTGAGACCAACATTTAGTGTTTTCTAGAGAGATAATGTTTGCCAATAATATTGATAAGATTGTTTGATATGATTGATTAAGTTGAACAAGATGACTAAATTTGATGGATTGGTTGACAAGGATTGATTGATAAGTTGATAAAGGTTGACCAATTGATTTGATTTATTGTTCCTGATTTTAGGAAGGACACATCTTGATTAAGGAAAGATTAATTAACCAAGATGACAAGATTGACTGATTTGATAAAGTGTGATTGATATGATTGATTGATGTGATGACGTCTAGTTTCGGGAAAGACATATCCTGCTTAAGATGAATGACCAAATTGACCAAAGACAAAGTCTAGTCTCAGGAAGGACGCATCCTGATAAAAGACAAGAGATAGGACCGAATGAGACAAATGCCATAATGCCCCATTCCAATACAAGATCAATGACCAGATCAATTGATTGATGATAAGATGATTGACTGATTGAAGATGAAATATTTTGTTGGTTATGTTTGCCTATTGATTCATGATTTGGTTTAAAATGATGATTGCTTGTGGACCAAGAACAAGACCGGACTCGACAAACCCTAAAGGACCAACCTAGGGCCTCGGGGGCTTATCAATTGATGGGCCTTTCCTACATTATACACGTAGAGACCTCGTATTTCGACATGACATGACTTTATTTTATTTGACAAAATATTGAGTCATGATTTTATTTGGACAACCTAAAAGGACTGACCTAATGTCTCAAGGGCTCATTTAGGATGAGCCTTGCCTATGTAGAAAATGCGCAGAGACAATGTAGTTCGACCCTACTAACACAAACTAACTCAGACTCGGACTCTATTTTTGGAAGTTTTGATGGTTTTTGTTTTTTTTGGATTTTGAAGTTTTATGATTTTTTTTTTGGATTTTGGTGTTTTATGATTTTTTTTGGATTTTGATGTTTTATGATTTTTTGGATTTTTATATTTAATTTTTTGAATTTTTGATGGTTTTATGATTTTTTAAATTATGATGATTTTATGATTTTTGGATTTTGATGTTTTATGATTTTTGGATTTTGATGATTTATGATTTTTGGATTTTGATGTTTTATGATTTTGGATTTTTATGTTTTATGATTTTTGGATTTTGATGATTTATGATTTTTTGGATTTTTGATGTTTTATGATTTTTTTTGGATTTTTGATGTTTTATGATTTTTTTTGGATTTTGATGTTTTATGATTTTTTTTGGGATTTTGACGTTTTATGATTTTTTTGGGTTTTGATAGTTTAAAAGGTTGATACCATGTGGTATTTCCCATGAAGACGTAAGTCAATGAATTTCCCCTAGTCAGGTATAGGACCAACTTATTATGCGTGAGGGGATCAATGGATGAATGCAAAGGATGGTTATGAAAGCGAAGGATACTAAATTTCAATGGTTCTTAGGCCATGAGAAGGATGACAAAGCTTTGTTATGGACGGTGTCATGTGCGAGTGGATGAGCGAGGGATGGAAGACCAGGTGGAGTGATAGTAGATGAAGGAGCATAGACTGACTACACATGACACTTGTTTACCAAGTTTTCACCATGGTACTTATCCAAAGCGCCATCGAAGTGGTTTTCACTTTTAGATGAATTATTTCTCTTTACTATTTTCTTTTGATTTTTTTCCATTTTTTGATGTTTTTTGCTGTCACCAAGATGCCTGTTAGCTAGGTTTTCATCAGGGTGACTATTTTTAATTTTTTTTTTTGTATTTTTGACTTTTTGAAAGGATACTCTAAGAATCAAGTGTAGTACTTGCAAAGGTGCATGTTGTTGATAGGTTTAGACAATGGTTCTCCTTTAGGAGTAGAAAGTTGATAAGTGCCAGATCCATATGATGATGTGATGATATAAGGGATCATCTAATTAGGTTCAAACTTTCTAGGCTTCTCTTGTTCTGCTTGATTCTTTAGATTTTCTTTCAAGACTAAGTCACCAATGTCAAAGCTTCTAGGTTAGACTTTCTTATTATAGTTGTGTCGACAACGATTTTGATATGATTGCAAATATGTCAAAGCATTCTGTCTCTTTCCATCCAATAACTCTATCTCATGTAGATGAGATACACGATAGTCTTCTTGATCAATCAAGCCTTGCATAGAAACTTGTAGGGATGGTAACTCTACCTCTATAGGAAGTATGTATTTAGATCCATAGACAAGGGAATATGGAGTGGCTCCTATAGGGGTTCAAGCACTGGTACAGTAGGACAATAAAGAAAGATTGAGTTGGAGGTGCCAGACATGACTAGCATCATTAACAATATTCTTTAATATTTTTAGGATGGTCTTATTAGATGCCTCAGCTTGACCATTACCTTGGGGGTAATACAGGGTAGCGAAATGGTTTTGGATATGGAATTTTTCACAAAGTTCATGGACATCCTGATTCTTGAAGGGGTGACCATTATTTGTAATGATGGACTACAGGATACCATAGCGACATATAATGTAGTTCAGGATGAACTTGGCTATCTACTTTTCAGTAATATAGGTCATTGGGATGGCTTCAATCTATTTTGTAAAGTATTCAATAGCGATAAGGATACAATTATGTCCATTAGCGGAGGTAGGGTGGATCTTTCCTACGAGGTCGAGTCCCCATTGAGAAAATTGCCATGGTGACATAAGTGATTGTAGTTCCTGAGTTGGTGTATGTATAAGATCTCCATGAATCTGACACTAGTGAAATTTCTTCACAAAGTGATAGGCATCATGTTCTATTGTAGGCCAATAATATCCCATCCTCATGAGCTTCTTAGCTAGGATTGGACCAGTACAGTGAGCTCCACATTTACTGTGATGTACCTCTTGTAAGGTTCTTTGTGCTTCATTTGAGTCAAGACATCAGAGGAGGGTACTATCTAGGCTACGGTGGTAAAGGGTATCTCTGATGATGACATATTTGGATGCCTGTTAGATAAAGGTTTTGTGTTGGTTGAGGGACAAGTCTGGAGGGATAATTTGGTCATGAAAGTAACTATCAATTTATTTATACCAAGGAGATTCAAGACCAACAAGTTCACACACAAGTTCGGTTTTGGGGACATCGAATGTAGGGATCAATAGTTTTTCTACCAAGAACTCATATTGTGATGCATTGCTAGGAATATCCAAAAGAGATCCAATTGTAGCCATTGTGTCAGTTGCTTTGTTCTAGATTCTTAGTATTGGTTCAAATGTAATGTTATCAAAGTATAATCTAAAGCTATCAACCATGTTCTTGTAGGGCATCGGTTTCTCATCCTTGGTGTCATAATCATCATTAACTTTCTTAATCACTAACTGAGAGTCACCATAGACTTGAAGTTCTTTAATTTTCCATTTTATTGCCATTCAAAATCCTATGAATTATGCTTCATACTTAGCTATGTTATTAGTGCATGGAAAGACTTCAAAATGACTTGGGAATGGAATATCCTTGAGGTGTGATGAACAAAATAGCATCTCCTGAACCATGACTTGTGTAAGATCCATCAAAGTATAGTTTCCATGTCAGTGTTTCTATGACAAAGATTGATTCATCTGGGAAATCAGATATTAGAGGATTGTCTACTTTTACTGGTGCATCTGCGAGTTGGTCAGATATCACTTTTCCCTTTATTAATTTTTGATCAATGTACTCAATGTCATACTCACTTAAGATCATAACCCACTTAGCCAGTCTTCCTGTCAGAGCTACTTTGTTGAGAAGATATTTTAGAGGATCAATTTTGGCAATCAATTTTGTCTTGTGATTTAGCATATAATGTCTCAATTTTTGGGCTACAAATATAACTTCTAGACATGCTCATTCAATAGGGCTATAGTTCAATTCATATCCAACTAAGGTGCGATTGATATAATAAATTTCTCATTCCTTACCATCATTGTCATTTTGTGCTAACAATACCCCCAATGCAGATGTACTTGCTGTCATATATAGTATCAAATATCTTCCATCAATTAGAGGCATAAGAACTAGCGGAGTCAATAAATAATTCTTGATTTGATCAAATTCTTCTTGAAATTTTTCTATCCAATTGAAGGGAATTCCTTTCCTTAACAGATGTTGAAATGGATGGACCTTTTTTGCTAGCTAAGCAATGAACCTATAGATTAATTGTAATCTACCCTGTAATGTCCTTAACTGACTGATGTTGGTTGGTGGTGGCATGTCCAGGATAGCTTTTACTTTGGCAGGATCAACTTTGATATTCCTCTGTGAGAGACAATATATCCTAGGAGTTTTCCTGATTGGACCCCAAAAACACATTTCTTTGGATTTAACCTGAGTTGGTACTTTTCAAGTCATGTGAAAATATTATCCAAGACTACCAGGTGACCACTTCGTTCTAAATATTTTGATAGAAGGTCATCAACATAATCCTCCATAAGTACATGCATATAATCATGAAAAATAGTAGTCATTGCTCTCTGATATGTAGCTATAGTATTTTTAATCCAAAATGAAATGGCATTCCAACAAAAGTTCCCCAAGCGCATGTGAAATATTTATTTAGTTGATCTTCAAGAGAAATTCTTATCTGATTGTAGCCCGAGAATTTGTCCATAAGTGATAGCATTTCATACCCCACAATAAGGTCTACTATGATGTCAATGTTTGGTAAAGGAAAGTCATCTTTAGGACAAGCTTTGTTGAGATCTCTGAAATCTGCACATAGTCTAATCTAACCATTTGGTTTTTTGACAAGAAAAAGGTTTGATATCCAATCTGCATAATCAATTGAGCATATGAATCCAACGTCTAAGAGTTTCTTCAGTTCCACCTTGACCAAGAGTGCAATCTGTGGGTGTATTTTTCTCAACTTTTGGTTATATGGCTTAACATTTGGTAATAGTGGCAAGTGATGTAGAACAAGTTCAAGATCCAATCTAGGCATATCAACATATGACCATGCAAAATTAACTTGTATTTCCAAAAAAAAATCCTTAAACTCAGGCTTTTCCTTAGTGGTCAATGGTGTTGCCAACTGTATGATTATGGAATTATCTTGTGTACCAGTGTTTACTTCTTCTATTTCTTCTATAAGCAACATCGATCTCTCTTAGTTTATAGGGATACTATCTAGTCCTCCATCCTCGGGTGCCTCAAATAGGTTTTCACCTTCTGATACATCCTTTATTTTTACTTTTTCATGGTTAGTAGGCACCTTTCAATTTTCACCTGAAGACCTATTATTTTTATTTTCACTTTTTTCATTTTCACTTTTGCGACTAGAGGACATGCCAACCTCACCAAAGTAGGCTGCATAATTGAGTTCTATGGAAAATCCAACCTTGTGATCCCCACTTGGTATTCCTTCATGAAGTCCCATGAACTTAGTGATGGCTTCATCATTCTCGAAAGTGTCCAAACTTGGTGGTTCCTGTTGATCCCAATTTATAAGTTGTGGGTAGACAAGGGGTAAACCATCATCAGTATTGTTAAGGGTCATGGTGTAGGTAGATAGGGTAAAGATGGAAGTGGAGTCATCAGGTTCCCAAGAGGCAGAATCAACGGTTTCCAAGAAGTGTTTGATCCAATCTTCTCTTTTCAAAGGGAATTTTGGACAGGGAATAGGCGAGGGACCAACGTTAAACATTTGGTTAAATATTTCCTCAAGGTAATGATTGTTGATGGATATATTGGATTCTAGATCCCATTACCATTCATTAGAATCAAAGTCAATATAGGAGTCCTCAGATGTCTTAATTTCATTTGAAGCATTAACAGTCTCACTTGAGGGTAACCTGATACCCCAATTAGTCACTTTTATTGGTACAAACCCCAACCCTTGATTCTTTAGTAATTTAGGAGGTTGTAAGGGTTCTAGCATTCCTTATTTATTTAAGCCAAGACCACTGTGTCCATCATATCCTTGTCGTTTCATTATTTGGAACCCTCTTGGATATTGTTCAACTGGAAATTGCTTAGTTTCAGTGTCCTCTTCTCTGTACAACTATGTGAGAATGTGGTCATCTAAAGATTCTTTGGCTAGTTCCCTCCATTTAGTGAAGGTGATAGGGGGATTATGAATGATGACCTTAGGCTGCACAAGATGTGGTTTTCCATAAGACTTTGGTGATTTAGGTAATTTTTCAATGAAAAAGAGACTCTTCATATCATTTGTCTTGAACTTGGATCTTTGGTGTGGAAGGCATGGTGAATGGGATAGATGATTTGACAAGGGTGGATGGGTCAATGTAGTGAGATGGAATGGCGGATGAAGTGGAAGATGAGGCCTCTTGATTGATGGGAACTTGATGTTTAACAGTTCCTTTTAGGTTTGTGCAATACTAAAAAGGATTGGGGTCACCTCGAATAGTAATTTTAGTGCCATTGTATGGTAATTTGAGGCATTGATGGTAGGTGGAGGGGATAGCCCTCATGGAATGAATCCATGGGCAGCCAAGGAGAATAAATTGTAGTGCAAATCTAGATCCAAGACATGGAATATTGTGTTCCGTATTGTTGGGCCAACTCTTACAGGAAGCAAAATTGCACCTTTAGATGAACACTCAACATCATCATAAGATTTGATCATAATTTTCTTGGTTTGGTCTATAAAATTCTCAGAGTATCCCAATGCTTTCACCAATTTTAGTGAGAAAATATTCAGTCTTGATCCACCATCTACTAGGACTTGTCTAATCTTGTGTTTATTAACGTAGACTTCAAGATGTAGGGGGTCGTTATGATCAGATTTAGGTGCAAAAAAGTCTTGCTCAGAGAAGGTGACATGGTGCAACATAGCTAGGTATCCAACCATGGCCTGAAATTCATTGACGTCTAGGTTAGCGGGTACAAATGCTTCTTGCAATGCTTTATCAAGGATGGCTCTATGTTGTGGTGATATTTGAAGGAGCTCCAAGATAGAAATTTGTGCGGGGATTTTTTCCAACTAATCTAGGAGATTGTATTGACCTTTTTGCTGTGAATTAGGAGGTATTGGAATAGTTATCTTGGTTTGGCGGGTGGTAACAACACATTCTGAACTTGGCTTGTTTATAGTAATGGTGGCAATGTGATCATCAAAGGGTCTCACATTAAGGATGATAGTTCTATAATTGTACTTGATGGGGGCATAATTGGCATTATTGTTGTTCCTTGAACTAGAGGCTTTTCCTTTGGCATGGTCTTGCAAGGGAGTCTTGAATATGGTATGATCAACATTGGTTTTTCCTTGTGAATCTCCTACCGATATGGTCCCATTTTCAATGAGTTATTGAATGATATTCTTGAGTTTCCAACATCTAGTTTCTTTATGTCCTTTTCCACAGTGATGTTCACATTATTCATCTTCTTCCCACCAATTAGGTTTGATCAAGGAGGGCTCATAGTTTTTGGTGTCTGGTAGTGTGATAACATTAGACTATAAAAGTTGTTTGAGGACTAATTCAATGGGTTCACCCAATTGAGTGTATGTTCTTTTAGGGTGGGTATGACCTCTTTGTTGTTGATTATTTTAGATGGTGTTTAACATTTTGTTTTGACCTTGTGTTTGGGTGTTTGATGTATTTGATGTATTTGATGAGGAAGGACCTTTAAGATGAATGGTTGGACCTTTGGTTATCATTTTGGCATCCACAACTCCATCATTTGTGACATTTTTGTTTCGAGACTAATATTCTCTCTTGTCATTGCTGGGTTTTGGATTTTCCTTGTTTACCTTGACTAGTCCTTTTGCAACAAGACCTTTTTCAATAAGGACACCCTTCTCAAGAATTTTTTCAAAGGTTGTGCAACATTGGATTTGTAGACTACTCATCATTTCTTTTTCAAGGTTTTCAACAAACATGGTGACCAATTGTTTCTTAGGAATGTGACATGGGAGCTTGCTAACCAAACCTCGCCATCTCTGGTAAAATGAGGTAAGTGATTCCCCTTCTTCTTGTTTGGTTGTGATTAATGTTGCAAGAATGAAATCATTTTTAATGTTGAAGGAAAAATGGTTAATGAATTTTTTGGCCAGTTCACCCCATGTTCTAATCCCTAGAGGGAGATGTGCAAACCAATCTAAGGTTGGCCTAGTGAAGCTTCGCGGGAATAGTCTCATCAAATAGGTAGGATCATATGAGACTTCCATACATGATGTGTTAAATTATTGAATGTGTTCTATTGGATCTCCTGTCCCCTTATACTTAGGCAAAGGAGGTGTCATGAAATGAGGGGGAAAGCAAGACATGTACAAATTTCTATCAAATGGAAAGGGACATAATTCCTCCATGGAATAGGTCTTCTTGTTGGTCCCCGATTGTATGTTTGTCATTTGTTGTTGAAGAGCTTGTATTTATTGCATCAATGTATCTGCAAGAGATGGTGTTGGATTATTTTGATTTGGTGTCATGATGTTGGTATTAAGGTCATATGTAAGATTTGAATTGGGATTGATGCTTTGTGGCATGGGACCTTGGTTTCCATATTGATGTTTGTTGTTTTGATTTGGGATAAAATTGGAATTTAGATTTTTTCCAAAGTTCATGTTTGCATTTGGTATAGTGTTTTGGAATCGAGGTGTAGACCCTTGATTTGTTCCTTGGATTTGAAAATTTGGTCCTTGATTAGCATTTTGAAATGGAGGTGTAGGTCCTTGATTAGCATTTTGAATTGAAGGTTTAGGTCCTTGATTGATGTTTTGAAATGAAGGCGTGGGCCCTTGATTAACGTTTTGAAATGAAGGTGTACTCCCTTGATTGGTATTTTGAAATGAAGGTCCTTGACTAGAATTTTGAAATGATGGGGTAGGTCCTTGATTGGTATTTTGATTTAGGATCCTTCGTGAGGTAATGTGAACCTTTCTAGATTTATTTGGTGGATGTTGAATTGATGAAGTTGAAATTGGAATAAGGTACCTTGATTTGTGTTTTGAAGTGTGGGTATACAACCTTGATTTGCATTTTGGAGTAAAGGTGTAGGACCTTGTGATATGGCACCTTAGTTCGTGTTTTGGAAAAGGGGGTTTGTAAAGGCCTTACCCATGGAATTTGAGGAACTTCCAAATGTGAAACTTTTTCCTTGTGTAGTAGTATGAGTTACTTTGTTTCTAAATGCTGAGATGATTGGGATGTGTGTGGTAGTGGTAGTCATGTGTGTAGTTGTCCCAAGTGGTATGGTTGACATTTGTTGTGAGGAGGGCATCCCTAAGGCAAATGGATTTTAGGTATCTTCTTCTACAATGGTTGAGACATCAAAGCCTCGAGGGATTTGGAACCCTTTTTAGATAGTGCATAGAATAATTTGTTAGGGTCGACACCAACTAGTTGATCAACCATGCGCAAAACCCTTGGATCTAGATAAGATATTTCAATTTCTTTTGGGGTCAATTTCTTGTTGAATTCTTCTAGGCTTATGTTGTCCAATGTGTCGGTTTGGTCTCTTTGTGGTGTCTCCATTTGAGGTGTGGAATGATTTGAATTTGTTCCAAGGGTGGTGTCATTAAAAGGGTCACTTGACAAATCCATGTCCTTTATTTTGGTTTGTGACCCTTTTTCAACCTGTGAGTCTTTTGCAAGTTGGAGGATAATGCAAGATGGTGATGAAACTAAGCTATATTTTTGGATTTTCTCAAATATAAGGATGCAAGGGTAATGAGACTAAGGGATGCAAAATGAAAGGTTGATTAATTTATTATGAAGGAAAATGATATGTAGACTAAATGATGCTAAGGCTTAAATGAAAATGAACTACATTTTTTTTTTGAGATAAAGATGCAAAGTGCAATTTAGGTTCAAGGTCAAAGATTGGCAAGATGATGATAAAAGCTTATGATCAAAAGGATGTAATATGAATGTAAATGAGGTCAAGGTAATGCAAAGTAATCCTAAAATTTCAAAAAAAGGATGGAAACCAAGCTAATGTAAGCCCAAGGTACAAAACCAAGTGTCATTGGCCTTTGTGATAATCAAGAGGATAATTTTGAAAAGGTTGAGTCAAGGCTAGGATACAAGCTTGAGACTCAAATTTGACCAATTTGATAATGAAAAATATTGATAAAATGAAGGATGATGGTCAGTGACAAATAGGATATGTAGCCAAGGACTCCTCAAAAGCTTAATAGTCTTCCTATGTTTAAGATTTGAAGGTCTAAGTGCAACCTAAGAGTCTAAGTTTAATTTATGCAATGGAAAAGAGCGAGGAAAGGTAACCTATAATGTAATGTATTCCTAAATGGCAATGTTGGAGTGAGTTGGTAAAGCTTGCAAGTCTCTAGTTTAGCAGTCAAGGTCACTATAAAATGAATTGATTGGGTCTTGGAAAAATATTTTGAAAGCTTCTGGTTGTTAGGCAATTGTGATACTATTTTCTGCAAATGCATCGTTTCAGGTTGTGGGTTTCTAGATCATAGTTGTAGTCCAATATGACAATTGCAACTCTATTTTCTATAAATGTGGTTCAGTATAATAGTTGCAATTTTTAGGTCTTGGATGTGGTGCAAAATATTAGTTGTGGCTCTATTGTTGACAGTTGCGGTTAACAAAATGTTGTTTTTGGTAGTTTTGATGGTTTTGACTTGATTTTGATGAATTTTGATTGGAAAACACAAAATACAGTCACAAACAGTTGTATTTTGTTTGGTATGAATGTTTGAGATGTTTAAATGTGTAAAAGACACTTGTAAACACACTTCACAACCTATGGCTTCTCAAGAGATACCACCCACTAGATCCCCACTTAGATTTCTCCAACAACTTAAACAAGGCAGACAACTAGAGACTTGGTGGCACTAGATCCCCTCCACAATACTCACTTATTGGGATCACCATGTATCAATTTCCTAAAGTGGAATTTCCACCTCTACACATGCTTAGTGAAGAAGTGGGGGGACTTTAGAATGACTGTTCCTGCACTAGCAAGTGAAAGGGATTTTGGCCACTATAACAAAGGTTCTTAGTGAATACTTGGGGACATGGTTCCCCGCAAGCATCCAAAAATCCTCTTAAGGTTCTAATCACTCTACTAGGGGATTTTATACATTTTATGGTAGGTACCCTATTTCGAGTGACACAGTATGGCAAGGGAAAAGACCACCGTGAGGACTTGACGGTTTAGTCTTATCCTTTTATATATTGTCCTGAGCAAAAAACTAATTGGATTCATTCCCTCTTTTGAGGAAGGCCCCTCTAAAGCTAACAAAATCAAGAAAAGGATGATGTTTTTGATCATCCAAGATCACATGAAGTGTAAGGAGAGAGCATACACAACACATTTTCCTCACACTCACATGGGGTTCATTTTAATCCCAAAATCTAAATGTGGGGTGTGATTGTACAAATGCCAAAGAGAAGCTTTTGATCCTTAATATTACCAAATGGCACGAGAGGAGAGCATATGCACTCTATGATAGTTTACAAACCACATAGCACAAAATACACTTATACATTTTAGCCTTTGCTTATTATGTGAAGACACTCAGATTCTTTTTATACCAATGTCATTTGATGCAAGTTCATTTTAATGCCCATGAGTGAGATAATGCAGTTTGTTGTTCCTTTTAAATTTGTATGAATGAGATATGCAATTTATTTTTACCCTTACGATCCTGATGCAAGTTGTAGTTGGAAAAAAAACAAGAGAAAATTGCTTAAATCTAAACTAATAAAAGAGCTCAATTTTTTTGTTGTTTCTAAAGAAACAATTTTTGAGAACTCCTTGGATTCCAAAGCCGCATGCTAAAAAGAAATTGTTAGAACATAAAAACCCTAACCTACCTGAAAACCCAAAAGAAAAAGATTGAGAGAAAACATAAAAATAGAAAAATTTATACCAACAGGCAGTTGTGTCATTAGGGACTGCAAATGCGTCACTATGTCGCATCACACCAGAGTAGTTGCGTCATGATTTTGAATTCAAATTTTCCTGCCAATGAATTTGTCATTGTTTTCTATAGATGCATCATACTTTTAAATCTGATTACCCTACAAAAAATTATGTCGTTTCTCTTAACAGTTGCATCATTTCCTAGCACTTGCATCGTTGCGTGTCTCAATTACGTCATTCTGTATTGAAAACCTGCAAAAAAAATGAAAAATTTGTATAGATCCTACCAAATCTTGTCTTCACATTGGGTTCACCAAATGTAATATGGGAAAAATCAATCTAGCCTAGATAATAGTGACAACCACAACACTTCTAAGCTAATAACCTCATCCAAACAAGAGAAAATAATGAAAGCGTAAGGAAAATAAAAGCCTCAAATAAAACACTCCCTATGCTTCAACTTGACTCACTTATCTTGTCTCTCCTTCTTTTGCAAATATTCCCTCAGATTTGTAGTCTAACTTGTGCAAATACCTACAAATTGTAAGCAAGAAAGTTGGGGATAAGTGGATGTTAAGGAAAAAATGGAGGAGAAAGGCTTCTTTTATAGGCAACCATTCGAATGGATGGACGAGATCAATCTTCTAGAATGATTCCAAGATTGACGGATGAGGATTCGTGAGAGGGAGGTTACAAAATGGATGGTCAAGATTAGAAAGAGCCAAGAGGTAATCAGCGACCAAGATTCAAAAATAAGATAGTGGAGGGCTAATCGTCAAATTAAAAATTGGAAATCATTAGTTCATGAGAAGGGAATCTCTAGACAAGCGGTGGCACAAATAATTTTTTTCAAATTATTTATTTGAGGGAAAAAAGGCAAGTGGGCATTTAAGTAAAATAATTTAGAAACTCATTTTAATTAAATAGGAGAAAATGGGAAAGAGAAATAAATAATTAATTTAAATTAATTATTTAATAAAAGAGAGGGTTGGGGGATAATTAAATAATTTCAACAATTATTTAACCATAGATGAATTAGAGGATAAGAGAGTAGTTAAATAATTAACTTTGTTTATTTAACTATAGATGAAAGGTGATAAAGAAATAATTAAATAAATAATAATTTATTTAATTATTGAAGAAAAGGGGGAATTAGTGACACAATTAATTTATTTAATTGATTGGGATAGAATAAATCTAAGAAGTGAATTAACTAAATGATTATAAATTATTTAATTAATAGAAGAATGCAATCAAGGATAAATTAAATAATTAAAATTATTTAATTATGCGGAGATGAAGACCAAGAAAAATGACGCTTGCAAACTAGGACATTTTTCAATGCCACGGGTATAACATTGTCAAAAATAATGAATTCCTTAATATTTAGTTTTTTGATGACACTTCTCTATTTTCTCTCCTAAATGAGGCTAATATAACAAACTTAATGGATAAACTAAAGTTTTCTATGCAGCCTCAAGAGCAAAGGCGTCTCTTGCAAAATCCACCATATTGGGATGGCATGAGGAACCACCGAATTGGTTAAGAAATTTTGAAATTAAATGGAGTTACCCTCAGAAATAGGTCAGGTACTTGGGTATCACATTTGTTGTAAGATTAAATCTGAAAGAGATGAGGTTATGGATCAAGGGCAAGATAGAAAAGAAGATTGAATGTTGGAACAAGCAGTTTTTATCACTTGCTGGGAGGATACAAGTATGCCAAAATATCTTATCCTATTATAGCCTATACTTTGCATCTATGTGGCTATTTAATAGCTACCAAGTGGATGAGATTCAAAAAAGGATAAGAGGATTCATATGGTCTAATGGAAAAGGAAAAAGGAAGAAGCATGTTGTCAAATGGAATTGATGTTGTCTGAATAAAGCATATGGGGGGCTTGGGTTAAAGGATCTCAAGCTCCAAGGTATAGCCTTGACTTCCAAGTGGATCTTCAAAGCACTAGAAGGGGATGAGCCCTAGAAGGTCCTAGTTAGGAAAAACATCAAAAACACAATCCTTAAACATGCAAAGGATTGCAATGGCCTCCACTTTGTGACCTCCTCAACAATTGTAACTCAATATCCCCTGAAGGATTAGTGGTCTTTAAGATCATTTGGAGAGCATGAGAACATGTGAAGGATAATATCACAAATTTTCATTACATCTAGAACAACACGGTGTCAACCCAAAGGTCCATTTGGTGGAACCTCAAGGATAAAGGTAAACCCTTGGCATTGGTACAGGGTTGCTTGGTCAAAAGTTGAGATCAAAAAGGCATACAAGTTTTAAGGACATATTAAGAGATGGGCATCTAATGGTTGGGATGAGATTTGCAAAGAATACTTGATTTTCCAACTACTAATTGGAGAATGTAATCTAGGGTAAAATCTAGGTTAAAGTTATAAAGCATCAAACTAAACCCTTAAATCCCTAAGCCAACAATGAAGTACAATCCAACATAGAAACATAAATATAAAGAAAATATTGCCTCTGCCATGGTTGATTCACCTACATTGTCCTTCTCCATTTTTCTTGATGTGATTGATTTCCCTCATATTTGAGTATGCAATGATAGCCTAAAGTCAATGATAGCAAAATATTGGAGATTGTAGTTGTCTCCTTAAGTGTACTTGATAGCATTAGATGTCAAAATGACAATGATAGGTGTATTTTATAAGAAGTCAAATTAGAATGAAGGGATAAGATTAAAAGCCAATAAGATATGTCAATCAATGGCCAAGAATGAAAATTATAGTATGAAATAGGGTTAGGGATAAATTAAGGCAAAGATAAGGATGAATGACTAAGATTGAATTATAAAATAATTCAATCAGGGGTGACAATTGAATGAGACAAGAAGAGATAAGATTGAAACAAAAAAAGAGGTGGTTGGAGGAATCTAAATAATTATAAAATTATTTATTTGAGAGTGAAAGTGAATAATTAGATAATAAAAGAATTATTTAATTATAGAAGACATGTGACAGATTGAATTTCCAATTAAATAATGAATTAATTCAAAAGTGGGAAGAAAAAGATAAATTAGTAAGCCATTAAATAAATAAAATTTATTTAATTTAAGGAAGAAAAGGCTAAATGAATAATTAAATAGTTGAAATAATTATTTAATTATAGTAGAAAGTGACAATAATTAAATAAATAAAATTTATCTAATTATGGAGGAAAAAAGACATTAGTATGTAATTAAATAAATTAATAAAATTTATTTAATTAATCAAAATGAACGAATAAAATAAAGCAATGAATTAATTAAATAATTTGAATTATTTAATTAATAGAGGAAACATGAAATACGAGAAATAATCAAATAGTTAAAATTATTTAATTATTAAGGACGAAGGGGAATAAAATAGTGTTCGCAGGCCTAGGACAATTTTTAGTGTCTACATTTTTCCCCTCTTTGATACAATGCATTTTATCGTGTTGTGTCAAAGAAATTAAATTACACATGCCCCAGTGTAAATAGGATGGACCTCTGCCCCCTCAGAATTTTTTTTCAAATTTTCCAAAATTTCAAAAAATTTGAAAATTGTTTCGACAAGCTAATTTGACAACCAAGAATGTGTTTGTGACAAGAGATTTGAGTTTTAGGACCTTTAGGGTAGCCAAATTGATTTTTAGGAGCTTCTAGAGAGTGCAACCTATACAAAACCCTAACTCTAACTCTAAAATTGAGTGGGTATAAATAGAATTTGAGAGGTAAATTGGCTCATTTATGCATTTTGACCTTGGAGATTTGGAGAGTCTTGATAGTGACTTGTTGTCGAGATGTTGCTTGTTCCTCACACCCAACACCGTGGATTTTGAGTTTGCACATTCAAATGGCCAGAGGGCTCAGATGACACAATGAGTACATCAAATCCACTTCGTCAAGTTTTCATTTTTGCATAGATTTAGGGCTTTAAAATTAAGCAAGAAAATGTAGTGAATGTTGTTTGTGCCACAAGTGGGGGAAATTCATCGCAACTATCATAGTGCACTGCAATTGTAGGGTAGGACTGATGGCGAATGTGGTGTGGTCCAACTATAAAGTGCATCACATTTTCTTCATGCACTGCAACCATGGTTGAGAATGACACATTCACAAATGTGAGCCACATGTGCTAAGTGAAATGACACATTTGCAAAAGTGAGATGCAAGTGATTGGAGGTTAACCACAAGTGACTTTGATGACATATTTTCTGAGGCATGTGATGCAAGTGCAATTGTGTGACCCATATGCAAAAATTATGACACATTTTCCATGTTTGACACATGTGTTAAGTAGAGCAACACAATTGCCTAATTAAAATTTTTCCCCAGTTTAGGAAGAAATTTCTTGTGCAATTTAGGTCCAATAGGTTTGACTAGGGTTTTGGATTAACGTAATGAATTTTGCTTGTAACCATAGGTTGTACTTTCTCTGATTTACACATGAGAGTCATGACCATCAACATTCAGGTTGTGAGACTAGCTATCTAATGTTGAGAAACATCAACTAATGCATCTTGGTTTGTATCATGTGACCTACATTCTCATCATTAGGGAAAATAGGGGATTGCTAACTGCACTCACTAAGAGATGGCATTCAAAGACATGTTATTTCCACTTTTCGACTAGGGAGGCCATAGTGACACTAGAGGACAATTACAGGATTTTGAGGTTGTCAATTCATGGAGAGAGAGTGAGGTATGAACTAGTGTGAGGATATCGAGCCATCAAGGATCATTATGAGAATGAGGATGTTGTGGATCTCAAGATCAAGGAGTATGAGATTTGATGGGAGGTCCTAGTAGAGCGTTACGAGAGATGGGACTACATGTTATGTACTCTAATTGTGGGGATCATGATTCTGGATCACAGAGGCCATGGATTTCCAGTTGGATGGAGGGAGATGCTCGTGGGGATGATGGGGAGAGGCATAGTATATGCATGGGGGCCCTGCTTATTGGGAATGTTATATTTTTATTTGTATGAAATTGCATACCGTGATGGTAAGTTAATAGCTATGGTGTGACTTTACTGATGGTATGGATGTGGGATCACATCATTGTGTTATGTCCTCTAATGGGTGGGCAGTTAGGTGATGGGATGACCTATGTTTATCTGTATGGTTGGATCATGACTCACACCCATGTTGGGGACACTAGTTATTGGAGACATGGAATCAACTTGCTTGTGACCTTCATATGGATCCATACAAAGACTGTTAGTAGTGGCCAGATGAGGATCAACACTTACCATGGTGTAGATAAGATATGTTTCTAATTGGATGGATAGTCCAATCACAAAACATTATAGAGTAGTATCTCCCAGATTAGGTGCAAAGACAGTTTGGAGAGGCATAGGATGCACCCAAGGGCACAATAGAGTCTGTGTGATCATCATGTGTGGTTTGGCTATAGGGAAAGATGATATCAGTGGAAGTGGTAGAGTAGGGGATAGATATACTGCAGTTAGTGTAGTAGGGATGGAGGGGTAGTGAGGCAAATGTAGGCACCATACTAGAGTATGATGCATGGTGGGGGACTCACAAGCTTGACCCATTTACAAATCCAAATCAGTTGGTGCTAGTAGAGTGTCAAGGCAAGGGCCCATGAGGCTGAAAAAGAGGTCTTGGATAGAGAAGAGATGGAGGAAAAGGAGATGGTGGGAGGGGAGATGATGGTAGTGATGGATGAGGAGGGAGAGGAGGTAGATCCTGATAGAGGAAAGCGAGGAGACAATGGGTGGTGAGACCTTTTTCACCAATTAGGGAGGAGGGTGAGGATGAGAGGGTGGAGGAGGAGTATGAGGAGGAGCGATAGGATGATGAGCCACTTCCTAATGTTGGGGAGCATTATTTTTCCATGGAGGAGGCATAGATGGAGGAGGAGAGATAGGATGAGGAAGAGAGGTGGGATGAGGAGGAAATGGGAGAGGTGAAGCAGATTCTCCAACAGTAGATCGTGATGGGAGAGGATATTAGGGAGGGATTGGAGGATATCTTAATTAGGGGAGGAGATGGATCCGTGGATCAATGGATATCAGATATGCATGCACAATTAGATTTAGTGACAATGAGGATAAAGGCCTTGGAGGTGGAGGTGGGCACTTTGAGGATTGAGAGGGATGTAGTGGTCATTGAAAGGCAATGGACGAATCAGTGATGTTTAGACTTCATTGCTACTATCAATGCTCTCTCGATTCCATTTTCTCATTAGTTATTTGAGGCTATCTAGGAGGCCAGATATTATAGGGACCTGCATGAGCAGTGGGTGCCATCAGCTGAGAGAGCATGCTCCTACCCATAGACACTCAGTCAAAGCAGGTCCCACTCTCGCCATAGTAGGTCACAAAGTAGTGGAGTTGTATCAGGACCGAGATGATTAGGACCATACAACAGACCACCCTTAGACCCCAAGCCATCAGGGTCATGAGCAAAGGAGAGATAGGAGCACCAAAATCCATCACCATGACAATCACCTGCATGGGATTGGGGTAGCTCTGGCTAGAGCATAGTTTGATATTGTATGGACACTGATATTTTTTACGATCGAGCCTACAAGCTCCATTTTTGGGATACATCTTGGCATTATACAATGACACTTTTTTGAGCGATATATAAATAATTCAAGATTTTGGAAAATATTATATGATATACATTCTTATATTTTATATTTATGATGTTATATGATGGATTATTATATTTTATGATGTTTATGCATTTTATATGATTATGCGATGATTTTATATGTTGATGTAATATTATGGATGACTTAATGGATGTTCATGCATTCTATTATATGATTCCTAAATGATATATGGACACATTTAACTTTATTATGTCATGGATTTGATGTGATGATTATGAATGTCATGTATATGCCTTATGATGTCTGCTTAATGGATTACGGATGCAAAATGATATGATATGATTATGACTATCCAATGTGATTTTTATTATGACCTATGAATGCAATGTTGTATATGATCCTTCTATATGATGCTCATGCCATGTATATGCAATGTGACTTATGATAATGGATTATGATTATGAGATGACATGATAAATGTGATGCAATTTACGATGACCTATAATAATATGTATGCAATGACTCTGTTGTATATTATGCATTGATATGTATTATATTCTAATGCTATATGGATGTAGGATTTCATGAGATGCATATATGATATCTATGTTGTTTTTATATTTTTTGATGCAATATGTATGACCTAATGCATTGATAATGATGTCTATATGATTATGCATGTAGTATTTTTTTATGTGTCATAGGATGCCATCAAGATGTGGGATAGAAGAAATATTAGCATGAAGGACATGGATGTTAGCATGGTGTTAAAGGAGACGATAAAAGAATAATATTTTTATATGCTAGGTGTTGCATTAATCATTATTGGGCAGTAAAATATGACAAATGGATAATAAACACCATGGTATGATGTAGACCAATGTGTACAAAGTCATTCACTTTTAGAAACAAATAGTCACAGACAAGGTTCATGTCCTAACTCATACTAAGGGAAAAGTTGCCCTAGTATTTTTTCCAAGACAATTCATAGAAAAAAATCAAAGAAAAGATGAGTCATGATACATCATCGCTCCTCTAAATCCTTTGGGGGACATCCTCGAGGTAGCTAGTAACATGAACCAAAAGATAAATAAAAAAGACAAGACAAACTAGACCAAAAAAGTCAACAACTATTCAGATTGTTTGTCGATGTTTGTTTTCTAAGGTTTAACTAACTAAATGATTAATAGGTTGATTGTTTGACAATGCTTTGTTTTAGGATAGGAAACATGTCGTATAAGATGTCAAGTCTGGTTTTGATCATGTAACCACATGTATAAGGAAAATGGCAAAGTTTCATTTATAACAATGTCTAGTTTTAGGAAGGACACATCATGTGTAAGACAAATGGCATGATTTATTGTCTTGATGTTGATTTGGTGTTTGATTTATTTAAATTGAAGACTTGTTGAATAGTTTAGTTTTTCTCTTGATTCAAGACTTGTTTGGAGTTTAAATCACCACTTTACGTTTGGTGACAATGTCTAATTTATTGTGAATGAAGTTCAACAAACCCTAAAGGACCGACCTAGGGCCTTGGGGGCTCATCAACTGATGGCCTTGCCTACGTAACAATGCGTAGAGACCTTGTAGTTCGACATGACTTGACTTTGTTTTACTTTATTGCTGACTAGAATAATGAGTGATTTTATTCGACAAACCCTAAAGGACTAACCTAGTGCCTTAGGGGCTCATCAATTGATGGCCTTGCCTACGTTATACATGTAGAGGAAATGTAGTTCAACTAGAATTGGACTGACATGACTAACTCTAGTGCTATTTTTGTGATTTTTGAAAGATTATTTAGATGTTTTTGGGCTTTTGGCATATTTTATTTTTTTGGATTTTGGGAATTTTTTATTTTTTTGAGGACATTTGATATTTTTTGTCTTTTTGAAGTTTATTTATTTATTTTTGGATTTTCCAATATTACGACCACTAATGACAAATGTAGAATCCAATGAAGGCGTAGGTTAAGTACTTGCCCCTATTCGGGTGTAAGACTAATTTATTAGGAGTGGAATGGGATAGGTGTATTGTGGATGGATAAGGAAGGTGAAAAGACACATAGTGTCAATCATTCTAGGAAATGGGAAGGACAACAAAGCATTATTAGGGATGATGTGTAAAGGGTGAAGACAACTTATTATGAGTGACAGGTGGAAATTCAGATAGAATGATGTTAGAGGATGTAGTGAAGATTGACTACACATGGTGCTTGTTTGCTGGGTTTTCACCATGGTACTTATCCAAAGCACCACTAAAGTGGTTTTCACTATTGGATGGATTGTTTCTCTTTACTATTTTCTTGACCTTTTGATTTTTTTTTGTGTCACCAAGTCACCTATTTGCCAGGTTTTCATCAAGGTGACGATTTTTTTTATTTTTATTTTTTGTATTTTTCAGGTTTTGACATGGCTCTCTGAAGCTGTGTAAATTTGTGCAAGTGTAAACTTTTGATGGGCTCTGACAGTGGTTCACTTTTATGAGTTGTAATCTGAAGACTATCATGATGATGTAGGGACCCAATGAATTTGGTTCAAATTTTCCTGGCTTCTCTTGCTTGAATTGATTCTTAGGGTTCTCCATTAACACTAGGTCACCAATGTCAATGTGTCAGGTCAAAAATTTATTGTTATAGTTGTGATAGAGACGATTATGATAAGCTTGTAAATGGACCAATGTGTTTTGTATCTATTCATCTAGTAATTATAACTCATGCAGTCTGGATATGTACAATATTCTTCATTGTCAATCTACTCTTGCATGGACACCCATAGGGAAGGTAACTCAACCTCAATAGGTAAAATGGCCTCAGAACCAAAGACTAGTGAATATGGAGTGGCTCCTGTGGGAGTGTAGATATTGGTGCACTAAGCCCATAAGGCGGGATAAAGCTGAAGGTTCCAGTCACGACCAACATTATTGACAATATTTTTAAGGATTCTAATAACGGTTTTGTTAGATGCCTCATTTTGGTTGTTACCTTGTGGGTAGTATGGGGTAGAGAAGTGATGTTATAAGTGGGATTTTTCATAGAGTTGGAAAACATCTTGATTCTTAAATGGATGACCATTGTCAGTGATGATGGATTGAGGGACACCATACCAGAAAATTATATAATTGAGGATGAATTTTAAGATTTATTTTCCAGTGATGTATGTCATGGCGATTGCTTCAATCCATTTGGTAAATTATTCAATCGCCGTGATGATGAATTTATGGCCATTGGATGAAGTGGGATGGATCTTACCTATGAGGTCGAGTTCCCATTAGGAAAAGGGCCATGGTGATGTTATCGACTGAAGTTCCTGAGCTGGTACATGTATCAAGTCTCCATGAATATGACATTTCTGACATTTCTTGAAAAAATGGTATGAATCTCATTCCATTGTGGGCCAATAGTATCCTACAAACATGATCTTCTTGGCTAGGGTCAAACCACTAGAATGGGCTCCACATATACCTTGTGTACTTTGTGCAAGTCCGTTTGAGATTCATTGGTATTGATACATCGCAATAGGGTGTTGTCTAGGTTTTGTCAATAAAGGGTATCACCAATGATGACATATCTAGAGGATTTTGTGGATGAAGGTCTTGCATTGATTGGAAGAGAGGTTAAGGGAAATGATGTGTTTATTTAGGTAATAATAAATGTCTTTATACCACAGGGAGTTGAGACCAACAAGTTCAAAGACCATCTCGGACTCATGGATGTTGAAGATAGGGATCAACAACTATTCTACCAAAAACCTGTATTGAGGCATATTATCTAGGATATCCAAGAGATAACTGATGGTTGCCATTATGTCTGTTGCCTTATTCTAAATGTGAGGTACCTAATAAAAGGTTATGCTATCAAAGTATTATCTAAAACTTTCAACCATTCGCTTATAGGGAGTAAGCTTTTCATCTTTAGTGTCATAATTATCATTAACCTATCAAATTACCAATTGGGAGTCAATGTACACTTGAAGGCTCTTGATTTTCCATTTTATTGTCATGTGAAGTACTATGAGAAGAGCCTCATACTCTGCTATGTTGTTGGTGCATGAAAAGACAATTCAAAATGACTTAGGAATGGTATCACCTTGAGGGGTGACAAACAATACACTTGCTCCTGAACTATGACTTGTATGAGATCCATCAAAATATAATTTCCATGTCACTGGAGTATCCAATGTGAATATAGAAACATCTAGAAAATATGAGACCAATGGATGATTTGCTTTGGTAGGTACATTTGCGAGTTGGGCTGCTATAACTTGTCTTTTTATGGCTTGTCATTCAACATACTAAGTTGCAAGTATGAAGGTTTTATCATTGATGTCAACAAGAAGTCTACTAACTGGTGTTGTCATTGATGTCAACTATGGGATGAAGATGTCGAGGATATTGAGAAAATTGTGAAAAAGAGGAAAATAGGTTGTGCATGTGTAGTTAAAAACTTTAGGAAGTGTTGTGAGTACATGGAGCTATCTTTTTGTTGCAGAGTTTGAAGATGAGTTGGAATGAAGTAATGAGTTGAGATGATGTCTTTGGTACTTGGTTTCCAAGCGCTTTTGAGAAATTTTGATAAACAAAGTAAATTGTGTTGTGCAAGTGTTCATAGTGTGCTCCAGTATTTTGCTCGACGTTCCTTATGTGTTGATGCTATGCCTATGCGAATTTTACCGGTTATTAAAAGTTGTCAAAGGTTTCTATATTCAAAATTTTAGTTTCTAGATCATTGTACAATGAGAGATATTTTCACCAGTGTGTGAACTAGTTGTTTACTGATGTTTTATGTGGCCTAGGAGAAATTTATTTGCTCCACATTTCTTTGTTGTTTGGCTTTAGGTTGTGTGGATTTGGGAAGTTGTTTATAATGCTCGTATCTTTTTGTATTGAATTTTTTACTTGATTTGGTGCAGTACAAAGTGAGTTTCATTTATCAGTATACAAATAAGGGTTACCAATTTTTCTAAAATGAAGTGTTTGTATGATGTGAGCTTGGATGAAGTGTTTGATGAATCTTAAGTAGTTCATGGATTATTCTAGATCGTGTTCAAGTGAATTATGTTGTTTAGAAGTTTTAGACTGATTTTTGGAAGCACATACTTAATGTTTATTGTGTTTTGCATGGGTGTTGGTAGACCTTGTGTTTAACACTACATGTGAGGCTTGTAGAAGCATGTTGAAGTATTTTGGGATCTATTTGGGCCCTAATTAAGGGTTTATATATGCCACCTTCATTCCTACCCATCATGGGAATGTTTAGGTGCTGACCTATTTTAAATTTGTATGCGTAACGAGTAGTTGCTGATATTGGAGAGGGTTTTTGAGGTTGAGATCAATATAAATATATATGGTGTTGTTGTGGGTTGATGTATGAAAGAAGAAGTAAGATAGATGCGAGTGATTTGTGTGATGAGTATTTGAGTAGATTCAATGTTTGGGTTCCTGAAGGCAGTGAGATGAATGTATCTAAAATCATTCATGCAAGACTGTGATAGTGTGCGAGAAATTGTGGTGGATTCTTTTTGCATTGAGAATTTCTCTCTATGTAACATTCTTCTTCTATCTTGTATTCTTTATGCGGTAGTGAGCCCTAGCTGTGAGCCCTTTTGGACAGTGTGTCTTATTCTGGAAGTGATTCCTTTTGTACTAGTTTTTCTATTACTTATATTGTGAGCTAATCACCATCGTGGTTTTTCCCTTATTGGGTTTTCCACATAAATATGGTGTTCTCTTGTGTATGTGTTGTGATTTCAATTTTTGTTATCTGCATTTCATGTTTAATCATTCTAATAGAATAAGGTTTTAATGAGCTTGTGGTCCTAATTAATATTGAGGATTTTGAAGGTTTAGTTTTCTACAACTGATTCACCCCCTCTCAATTGTCTTGTTCATTTCAACAATTTGTATTAGAGTGAGATTCCTTGAAGAAGAGCTTAACTGCTTAAAGTAGATCTAGGATGGTGAACAAGGTTACTTTGAAATGTCCTAGATTTGATGGCTCAGATTATGTATTTTGGAAGACAAAGATGGAAGGATATTTGGTAGCTCCGAGATATGAGATTGAGAAGGCTTATTGAAATACATATACTCCACCTCCAAATGGTCCAAGTACAAGTGTACAAATCAAGGCGCATGAGATCAATGCTAAGACAAGAGTTATTATTGTGAATAGTCTTTCTAATACTATGTTAGTAAAAGTTATGAGTTTGAAGACTATTAAAGAAGTTTGGGATAAGCTAGAAAGCATTTATGAAGGATATCTAAAGGTCAAACAAGCAAAGTTGCAAAACTTGAAGGCACAATTTGAAATGATGCAAATTTCTGAATATGAGAAATTTAAAGGGTACATACAAAGAGTTGATGAGTTGGTAAGTGTTATGAGAGGCCTTGATGTGGCAATTAAAGAATCTAAAGTAGTGAAGAAAGTTATCAGATCACTTCTGGATTGTTGCAGTGAAAAGGTATTTGCTATTGAGGAAACTATAGATTTTGACTATTATTCTAGAGATCAGTTGATTGGTACACTAACTGCATTTGAAATAAGAAAAATGAAAAAAGGTACAAAAGTAGAGACTACTTTCAAGGCTTGTAAATCAGAGAAGGTTGAAGATGCAGATGAAGAAGATCTTAATGATTTGGAATCTAACTTTGTGAGGAAGATGAAAAAGGGCACTAGTAAGTATCAAGGTAAATTACCTTTCAAATGTTTTATTTGTGGTGGTATAGGTCATTATGCTTCAAGATGTCCAAAAAGAGCTATAAACAAAAATAATAGGGAACACAAAGGAAAAATGATTAAAAAAGCTTACTATGTGAGAGAAGATACTAGAATTTCTAATGATGAATCTGATTATAAAATTTTTGATGATAATGAATTTTTATTTTTTTCTATAAAAGAAGAATCTGGTTCTGCAAACCCTGAAAGTTGTGTGAAGGAAAATGTTTCAAAGAAGGTTGAAGGTACTTTGGTATCTTCTCTTCATGTCAAAGAAGATAAGAATTTCTGAGTTGTTGATAGTGGCTGCTCTAATCATAATACTGACAATGTTTACTATGTTAAGGGTTTAAGACATAACCTTTAAAGTGTTGGAAAAATGTGTAGCAAAGGATATAATCTTGTGTTTAAGGATGAAACATGTGAGATCTAGAAAGGGTCCAGAACTATGATTGTTGTTGGCAAGAGAAAAAATGGAAACATCTATCAGCTTCAGGGTGTTGATGGACATTGCTTTAGTATGAAATTAATGATAGTTGGTTATGGCACCAGAGGATGTGTCACATGAATTTTGATAATTTGGAAAGAATTAGTTTAGTTCATAGAGTGAGAGATTTACGTAGAATCACAAAACCTATCAATGTTGTTTGTGAGAGTTGTAAATTTGGAAAACAAACAAGGAGTATCTTTAAGGGAAAGGAACAATCTACTACCAGACTACTAAAATTAGCGCATACAGATATTTGTGGTCCTACAAGGGTGAGAAGTCTACAACGTGATAGGTACTTTATTATTTTGATTGATGATTATTCTAGAATGACATGGGTTACTTTTCTTAGAGAGAAATCTGATGCATTAGATAAATTCAAGGCATTTAAAGCTATGGTTAAGAATGAAATGGATTTGAAATTCAAATGTTTGAGGTTTGACAAAGGTGGTGAATTCACCTCTAATGAGTTTAACAGGTTTTGTGAAGTTCATGGAATAAAGAGGAATTTGTCTACCCCTAAAACTCCTCAACAAAATGGAGTTGTTGAAAGGAAAATAATAACTATTCAAGAATCCACGAGGACTATGATGAAAGAAGTAAATCTACCTGAACTATACTAGAGAGAAGTTATTCATACTACTATTTACATACTTGAACAAAATGGAAATAGGGTTCCACCTTTTGGGAGATGGAATTGGACCTATTTCACACCTTAGTTCATTAGGAAACTAGATCCCTCAACAAAGTAACTTGATTGAGGAATGGCTATTGGTTTCCTTTGTGTAATTGGATGGGGGTTCACCATTAAATGAACCTTCAAAGAAGAAATGCAAACACTTATGCATAAACCCTAGAAACTTCAAAGCATGAAATTAGATTGACAAACAAAATGAAATAGAAAAGTACTTGAAGGAGTGGAGAAACCAAAATAAGGTCTGTAAACCCTATAAATTGTTGTCTTAGATTACACCAGGACTAATACACCAGGTTGGGTGATTTAGTCCCACTCTAGGGTTTTGGGGGAAAAATTTGGAATTCTTCTATTGACTGTCGAGATCTATAGAAGGATGAAAAAAAGGGGTATATTGGGACTAATACACCAGGTTGGGCATATGAGTCCTATAATTAGGGTTTGAATGATATTTTTGTAGCTTCTAATTATGAATGGTGATCCTAGACCTACACAAACAGAAAGAACACACACACAATTAGCCCCAAATGCAAGTTAGAAACAACATTCCCCATGAAATTCATTTGAAACATAAAAACAAGAAATAATATGAAGACCACAATGGGAAAGCTATTAAATCCTATTTAAATGATCAAACTCTTAATCCCATGGGGGAATTGGTGCCATTTTGATGTGGAAAATGGCCCTTTCCCAATTCCTTGCAAGCTTGATGAATAATGGTGAAGATTTGATGATCCTTGGTGAAATTTCTCCATAACCTAGCTATGAAAATATCAAAATGGATGAAAATGGATGAATATGGATGAAGATTGCTCAAAAAATTGAAGATAATAATGTTGCATGAAGTTGTGGATCCAAAATCCAAATGAGAGCCTCTTATTTATAGATGAGAAAGATGAAGGATGAGGCAAAATGGATGAATGTGGGATAAAGGACCAACCAATAGCATAAAGCCACTTGTCAACATGTGAGTGGACAAAGGTGGAGCACATTTTGGTCATTGTGCAATTAAATACAATTAGGTGGAATTTCAAAATTGATGAAATGACAAGTTGGAGGGAGGAGAAAATGAAGTTAATGCCACTTGGATCAAGACAAAGGACATGTAAGAAACTTAAATGCCTTGTTAGATGTACAAACCATTTTGGAGTGATTTTTTAAACTTGGAGAATATTCCCTTTTTGATGACTTTTTAAAGTAATTAGAGATTTAATAAATCAATTAAAATGACTTTCATGAGCAAGTTGCAAAAGTTAGATTATTTGATGGATTAAGATTAACATTAATCAAGATTTGATTAATTTAAAGAGAGATTAGTTGATTGGACCATTTTGACTTAGACTTTTGGATTAATTTAAATCAAAATTAGAAGAAAATGAATTTATAATTAATTAAATAAGATTTTGATTTATTTAATTAAAGAAGATGATGTTAGACCTAATCAAATAAGTGTTAATTTATTTAATTAAAGGAGATGACTTTAGAGATTAATTAAATAAATGAATTATTTAATTAAAAGAGGGATGATAGGACTAATGATTTATTTAATTAATAGGAGATGACGACTTAATTAGATAAAATTGATTTATTTAATTAAGAGATGAAATGTAATGAATTTAATCAAATTAAAATTATTTGATTAAATGGCTAGCAAAGGAGATGATTCAGGATGAACTAGTGTTAGTAATATCAGGATCAAGTTTATGAAATCAATCAGTATATTTTTCATGTCTACATTTTCCCCCTCTTTGAAGCAATGTACTTGCTACATTGGTTCAAAGAATAACCTTGTGATGACCAAAATTCTTTTTTTTTTTTTTTTAGATGCTCGACTATTGCCCTAGTAAACAAATTATGCTAGTATACTTCCCCCTCGAGAGATCAGATGAAAATTTGCAGTTTTGGGTGATCTTGCGAAAGAAGAGGACAAGGTGCCCAATGGGTCCAAAAAGGGTTTGGGATGCCAAAAACATGAAAAAACACAAAAAAATGATGTAAAGCAACCCTCAGTTGGGCGAAAATGGGATTGGGGGTCCAAAAACCTAGTTGGATGGCTAGACAGGGTAAAAAAACCCTAACTTTCAAGCTTAAATAGGCCTCGAGGGGCCACTTCCAATTCATTTCAACATTCAGCCTTTAGAGATTTCTCTATTTTGAGCTCTGACCACTATTTGAGATGGCGCAATGTGTGATTCCATGACACATTTCAGAGTAAGTGCGAGTGTACCAGCGACTTCTAGGCATAGGACCACCGGTATGTGACCCTTACCTGACCTATTTTTTCGTACTTCATGCCCATTAATTAGGGTTTATATTCAAACCAAGTCAAGCGACGTTGTTTGGCACTGCTGAAAGTGTTAAATTAGTGTTGTGTGGCCTTAAAGTGCACTGTTATTGAGTATTGCGTTGTGGCAGTCTAGTTTAGAGATTAGGGTTTAGGCTTCAAAGTGTGTCATCTTTGCAAATTGCATCATGTCGGTGCAATTAGGAATTTAGGTTTAGGGGTCAAACTAATGCACTATCAAACTATGCCACATCGGTGGAGTTTGGACTTTAGAGGGTTCCAGTAGCAGAGTTTGGAACTTCCAAATAGTGATGCCATTGCAAATAGTGACACATTTGTTGTTTTGGTCGCGAAAACTCCAAACAAGATCTTGATTTTTTACAAAACTTGATGCAGTGATTTTACTGATGTAGGAGGACATGGAGGCAGTACACTCAAGGGAGCACATGTCCTCGATACTGAGCAGATTAATAGGATTGCACGAGTTGCTCTAGGAGAACTTGGGATAAATTGAGCTCTAATACATTGCATATGCCCCAGCCATCTGGACACACTTAAGGATGATGACAACATTAGCAAAGTGATGGCATAGTGATGGCATAGTGAGATGTCATCATTTCACTTCCCTATAGGTGAGGCGACAGTGACCCTGGAGGATGTGTGGCGCATTCTTCAATTGTCGATCCATGAAGAGTGGGTCATCTATGATGTGGATGCTGGGACAGATGCCTGTTATGAGGTCATGGCCCTTGATGAGATCATTTTTGTTGAGGGACAGATCGAGTTAGAGTGGTATAGGAGCTCAGTGCCGACATTAGATTGATTGTGGCTACCATTATCTTGGGACTTGTGGCACCAGATCGGCACAACTAATACTTTATTCCAGGATGTTGTCTTTCCTAGGAGTAGATGCTCCACCAGAGAGAGTGCTTTGCGTAGGGACCAGTGATGTTGGCCTCCCTCTACCATGACTTATAGGAGTTTGCATATTGCGATAGCAGGGCTATCAGAGCAGGAATCACACTCTTACATATTTGGTCCTGGGAGCACATTGCGGTGCTCTGCCCATGAGTCACACAGGTCAACATGGAGCTAGATGACCCAGTGGTCTGGAGATACAAGGGTGGATTGACATTTACGCACATAGGAGCAACTGGCATCCATTACTGGTGGAGGGTCATCGATGTGATGACCATTTTTACTTGGAGGCCTTGGCTTGGGATGCCTGCTTGGTACAATGACATACAACAACTGTTCTTTGCAAGGAAGGACCATCTTATGCAGGGCAAGGAGTATACAATGATATAGCGTTATCTGTCTGATCAGGTTGCTAGACAGTTTGGTGAGACTCAAGACAAGCCTAATGATCAATACATGGCCATATTTTTACGTACTATGAGGGAGACCACATGGGTTAGATGATCCCAGCAGAGGAGGTAGTGGACAGTTTTAGATAGCTAGTGGCTAGACCATGGCCATATGATCAGGGGCTAGCAGACTCAGGGACCACATAGGCCTACCACGATCGGTTTCATCCACTAGTCAGATTGACAGTGCAAGGTGCATTACTACCACAACAGAGGCCCTGAGGCCAATCAATAGGGTGGGGGCAGGGGAAAGGAGGCAGAGGAGATTGGGATGGAGGTGATGACTATGATAGAGGAAGAGGAGGAGGGGGACCAACTCCTAACTAGCAGAGCTAGATTGATCAGGTTCCTGGAGACCAATAGAGAGACATGGACATGCAGCCGAGAGATGAGGAAAAGCAATAGAGAGATGTCCCGAGGGACCATCAGTAGCATCCACCTCCATTTCCACCATCACCTTAGCTGGACTAGAGAGATGCATTGATCCAGTAGCTGCAAGCACAGGTTGCCACCCTAAAAACTGAGAGGGATTAGGCGAGAGCTAAGTGGGATCAAGCCATTTAGCAGAGATAGGCCATTGAGCTTCAATTGGCAGAGGAAACTAGGAGATGCCAATAGCTAGAGGCTACACAGGGCGGAACAGTCCCCACGAGGATGTACCATGAGGTGGCCATGGAGGCACAATATTATAGGGTTCACTACCATCAGGCAGTGTCTCGAGCAACCCAGACACCAGACTTTTCACAATAGACAGGGCAAAGGAAGGATCAGCTCGAGAGACAGTCGGGCGAGGGGAGCAGCCATAAGGGCTAGCTTCAAGTTTTTTATCAGAGACAACATTCTTTTTGAGATCCATGGGCTCTGGTTTTGATAGCCCCATGGGCGATTGTATTACATTGATTGATACACACACTTGATCCTGATTCTTTGTACCATGATAGTTATATTATTATTTTGATGATATATGAGATGATGTGGTTTGATCCGATATATATGATGTGTTCTTATTTATGCATGATGGATGGATGTATCTTATTTTCTATATGTGATGTTCTATATGTGATGCGATGACTCTATCCTATGTGATGCATGTATGTTTTTTATTCTATGTGATGTAATGCGATGTATGTTTCTATATGATGTAGTGATTATGCAGATGTTTATGGATGCATTTCTTTTGTCAGTATCTTTTCTATGCTCTTTTTATGATGATTTATGGATGATGCAAATTTTACGATATGAAATTGGTTTAAAATGCTTAGATTAACATATCTATATTATGCACCTAATGGATGATGATGATAAAATGTATGAGATGCAATGGCATATTCCTTTTCTTTTTCAATATCTTTCTCATGTATGATGTGTATATAGATGACATGGTGATGCACATGATATGATGCGATGATTCTTTTTATAATGATGCCTATGTGATGATGCATTTAATGATGATGCCTATGTGATGATGTTTATATGACATGATATGATGCACATGATATGATAATGTTTATATGATGATGAAAATGGATGATATGATGTATATGTGATGTTTATATTTATTATGTAATGGATGTAAATGTATAGTTTATGAGATGCTTAGAATAACCAATCTATATTATGTAATGATGAAATAAATGCATGTGAGATGATCAATGTTTCCTATATGTCATGATATGATATGCATTATTTTGATGGTTTGTGGATGTAGGATGGATGCATTAGCGATGATTTGTGATTAACTATCATGGTACCATGTTAGCGTAAAGAGAAGTAAGAAGAAATAAGAGAATCCAACAATTCAACCTTATTAGAGATGATGATGATGATGATTTTCTTACTAGGAATTGAGACTTTAAAAGGGCTATTTACCTTATGTTTGATCAAACATGTAGGAACAATGCATCAAGGTATAAAGAACCAGGATGGCGTTGCACCTAGTGTGATGGAATTTGAATCAACAATCAGATAGGAGTACTCCTGTTCACACCTGACATATGGTACCTTATTCAAAATGCAATTCAGATATTCCAAACATCTCGGACCAAAACATAGAAAGGAAACCCTTCCTATGTGGTCAACAAGACACCTAAAACATCCTCCCTATACCCAAATAAAGCACGCATGACTGAGGTTATATTACAAGAATATCCAACAAGACAATAGACAAAAGATAATGATCATTTCCCCATTCCTCTCTCTCTAAATCCCTCTATTTAGACATCATCGAGAGGTCGTTGAAATGGGTACAAATAAGATAATTCAAAAAGACAAAGATAAAGTAAACAAACAAGCAAATGTTCTTCATACCGCTAGCCAAGATTAAACTACAGTGATGCCTGATGTTGATGTCCATTGTAGAAAGGATGCATCCTAAGACATGATGTTATCAAATGATTTGGGAAAAACTAGATGATGGGCTATTGATACGAAGAGTTGACCAACTTGTTTACCTACTGACCTAGACTTGAGACCTTGACGTTTGAGTTTTCACTTTTAACCTACTAGACTTGTTTCTGATTGTTTCACCAAAGGTTGAGGATAACAACTGTTTATTATGAGTGATGTTTATTGCAAGTGAAAGAGAGATGAGATGGATTGGTTTTTTCAAATATTTGGATGTTTTTGATGTTTTTGAAATGTTTTGAGGTTGTTTCTGGTATTTTCGCGATTTTACAAATGTTTTGGTTTTTAAATTTTTAAATGTTTTGGGGTTTTCCAAGATTTTGACCAAGAGACTAGCCTAAAGACCTATCCTAGGGGCCTTGAGGGCTGATCAAAGATTAGCCTTGCCTATGTTATACATGCAGATACCACGTAGTTCAACTGACATAAACTTGATTTATTGATGAGATATGAACAAATGGATTGCTAGTTTATTATGGCATACTCCTAAAGGACTGACCTAAGTGTCTCGGGAGATGATCAAAGATCAACCTTGCCTACGTTCAAAGCTCAGAGACCCGTAGTTTGATAAGATGACTCTTTTTTTAACTTTTTGACTCTTTGACTTGTTTTGGGATTTTGATATGTTTTGAATGTTTTTGGAGTTTTTGATTATACAAATGTTTTTTTATTTTTGGATTTTATGATGTTTTTGGATTTTTTGATTTAGGGAAGACTTAAAGAATATACATGAATCCGATCTGACCAGATCATGCCCTTAGCATGGTGCAATAGACTACTTTGATATAGGTAGGAAAAATTGACCTTAAGAATGGGTCGAGTAGTACTAGGAGGGATCATGACACGAACACAGGACCAAGCTACGGTACATGCATGAATGGATGATGGATGGAGATATGGAATATGATGGATGATGGAAATGTGATGGATGGATGATGCAGAATGAGACATGAAGATACTGGTGGATGGAAAGTGATTATTTACACAAGGCACCTATTTGCTAGGTTTTCACCAAGGTACTTGCCCAAAGTGCCACCGAAGTGGTTTTCACTAGAGGTAGATTTTTCTCTTTACTATTTTTAATCATTTTTCTAATTTTTTTGGATTTTTCTATTTTTTTATTTTTGGTTTCATACCCTGAAAGATTTAGGCATAAATTTTTTTGAGATGGGAGCTATTCATGGGCTCCTGTAGAGGTTCCCCTTTCGGTTTTGATAACTGATATGCCCCTGACTTGTAGCTTGTTGTGATGATGAACGGTCCCAACCAATTGGGTTCAAATTTTCCCTTGCCCTTTGGAATTGGAACGTTCTTCTGATTCTCCTTCAACACAAGTTCTCCTAACTAGAATGTCTGACTCCTAATATTCTTGTTATAACTCTACTTGAGTTGGTTCTAGTAGACTTGCAAATGGTTTAAGGCATCCATGCACCACTCATCTAGTAGTTCCAGCTTGTTTAACCTTGACACCCGATATTCTTCATCTGTGATGAGATTCTGCAATGATATTCTCAATGACAGGAGCTCGATCTCGATAGGGAGTATGGTTTCTGATCCATAGACCAGGGAGAAGGGAGTGGCACCTGTTTGTGTGCGGATACTTGTTCGATAGGCCCATAAGGAGGGATTTAATTGAAGATTCCAATCACAACCAACTTCATTGACCATTTTCTTGAGGAGTTTTAAGATGGTCTTATTTGTAGCCTTTGCTTGGTCATTTCCTTGGGGGTAGTACGGGGTGGAAAAGTGATGTTGGATTTTAAACTTGTGGCATAGGTCATGAACATCTTGATTCTTGAAAGGTGTCTCATTATCTGAGATAATGGCCTAAGGGGAACCGTAGCGAAAAATTAGGTAGTTCAAGATGAAATTTGATATCTACTTTCCTATGATATAGGTCATGGGGATGGCTTCCACCCACTTGGTGAAGTATTCAGTGGCAGTAATGATGAACTTATGTCCACTAGATGAGGTGGGGGTGATTTTGCCAATGAGATCGAGCCCCCACTATGAAAAGGGGCAAGGTGTGACAATTGGGTGGAGCTCTTGAGCTAGTGCATGGATCAGGTCCCCATGTTGTTGAAATTGTAGACACCTTCAAACGTAGTCATGCGCTTCCCTTTCCATTGTAGGCCAATAGTACCCTGTCCTCAGCAGTTTCTTGGCCAAGGGAATACCTCTTGAATGTGAACCACAAATATCGTTATGTACCTCAATTAAGGTGGTTAATGCCTCCTTAGTGTTTAGGAAATGTAAAAGGGTCCCTTCAATGCTTCTACGGTATAGGGTATCTCCTTGGATGACAAAATGTGATGACTTCTTGACAAAGGCTCTTTTGAGGTTCAAGGTTATGTCAGCAGGGAGGACTCCTATTCTCAAGTAAGTGTATATATATTGGTACCAGGGATCATCGAGACCAATGATTTCACACACAAATTTGGACTCTGGTACCTCGAATGGAGGCATGAGAAGCTTCTCTATGAGGAATTCTTGCTTGGGAATGTTGCATGGGACGTCTAGGAGTGATCTGATTGTAGCCATTGCATCTGTCACCCTATTGTTTGCTCTTGGTAGCTTCTCAAATGTGATCAATGAAGAACTCCTTGAGGCTTTCTACCAATTTCTTGTAGGGAGTCAACTTGTCATCCTTTTTTTGATACTCATTGTTGAATTGATTGATTATGATATGTGAATCTTCGTATACCTTGAGTGCCCTTATCTTCCATTACACTGTAAGTTTTAGCCCTATGACAAGAGCCTCATATTCTGTAATGTTATTTATGCAAGGGAATGATAGCTTTTATGATTTTGGCATGCAGTCCCCTTGTGGGGTGATGAAGAAGATCCCTGCTTCTGACCCATGTTGTGTGTAGGATCCATCAAAGTACATTTTCCAATGATCTGCTACACTTAGGTTGAAGATTGATTCATTAGGGAATTTTGAGACAAGTGGATTCTCTAAGTATATCAGTGCCTCCGCCAATAGATCTACAATTTCTTGTCCTTTGATGGCCTTGCGTTCCACATACTCAATGTCATGCTCTGTGAGGATCATAAGCCACTTAGTTGTCCTCCCTGTAAGTGTTGCTTTGGAAAGTAGGTACTTAAGGGGGTTTATCTTTGCGATGAGCTTTATTTGATGGGCTAGCATGTAATGTCTAAAATTTTTTGTTGCAAATAAAATTGCTAGATAAGCTTTCTCAATGGAGGTGTAGTTCAGTTCATGGCCCACCATAGTTTTGTTGATATAATAGATAGCTCTCTTTTTTCCATTTTTCATCATGATGTGCTAAGAGAGCGCTGAGAGCTATTGTTGTTGCTGATATGTATAAGATCAAGGGTTTTCCTAGAATTGGCGGCATGAGGACTGGTGGTGTGAGTAAGTATTCCCTGATCTTTTTGAAGTCCTAATCACACTTCTCGTCCCACTTGTATGCTAGCCCCTTGTGGAGTAGATGAGAGTAGGGGACAACCTTGTCTGTTAGTTGTGCTATGAATCGACAGATGGACTGGAGTCTTCCTTGTAGGCCTCTTAGTTGTTTCAAAGTTTTTGGTGCCTCCATTTCAAGGATTGCCTTAACCTTAGTAGGATCTATTTCAATTCCTCTCATAAACATGATATACCTAAGGAGCTTTCCTAACTATAATCCAAAGACACACTTCTTTGGATTGAGTCTGACTTTGTATTCCTCTAACCTATCAAAGATGGAGCCCAGTGCGGCTATGTGATCTTGTCTTTTCTTTGATTTGGCCAATATATCATCCATGTAATCTTCCATAGTTTTATGCATCATATCATGAAAGATTAGTGTCATGGCCCTCTAATAGGTAGTCCCACATTCCTCAACCCAAATGGCATCATATTCCAGCAATATGTCCCCTATGGGCAAGTGAAGGTTGTTTTATGTTGGTCATATTTGGCTACCATGATCTAGTTGTAACCTGAGAATTTGTCCATCAAAGATAGCATCTCATGTCCTGCTATCATATCCACAATCATGTCAATGTTAGGAAGTGGGAAATCATCCTTGGGACATGCTTTGTTTAGATCTCTGAAGTCCATGTAGATGCGAATGCCCCCATTGGGCTTTGAAACAGGTACAAGGTTTGAGATCCACTTTGGATAATTGATCGGTTGTATGAACCTTGCATCTAGGAGCTTTTGCAATTCCATTTTGACCAATAATGCAATTTGGGGATGCATCTTTCTTAGCTTTTGTCTCATAGGCTTTGCTTTGGGATATATAGCTAGGTGATGAACCACAACCTTTGGATCAAGCCCAAGCATGTCAACATAATTCCATGCAAAGTTTTTCTTTCTTTCTTTTAGGAATGCAATTACAAGTTCATGTTCTTCTATGAGAAGTGATTCTACATAGAATGTTATGTGTGGTAGTTCCTTTATTCCCAAGTTGACTGGATTGCACTTCTCAGCTAATACCGATGACTTCTCTTGATGAATAGAACTAAGAGGAAGATTGAATCCTTCTTCCTCCGATGCCTCAAAGAGGTTTTCACCATTGCATGCATCCTTTACTTTTACTATTTTTGGGTCAAAGAGTGCCACAGTGTGGTTTTCACTCAAAAACTTAGAGATTATTCTCAAATTTTCACTTTTGCGACTAAAGGATTCAATTGTTTCCTTGTAATAGGCATGTGTATTTAGCACTATATCAAACCCAGCCTTGTGATCTTCATATGGTACTATATCCCATAATCCCATGAATTCCAAGAGCACCTCATCATTTTTTAATGTGTCCAAAATTAGTGGTCCTCATTGATTGTAATCGATGAGTTGAGGTTAGACTAGGTTTATTTCATGGGTTTGATGGTCTAACTCAAAATACAAGGTACTAATCATGAGCAAGGAGGAATCTTCAAAAGCATAGGCAAGTTAGTTATGGGATCCTCATCACTACTACACACATCAGTTATGTCAAAGGTAAAGTTGTCTATGACCTGACCTATGGATACTGGTAATTGAAGGGTGGATGTTGATTACTCAGGGGGAATTTTGACCTTTCTAACTGAGGCTTCCTTGCCAAGTATGGTCACCTTCAGAGGGGTACATCCGAGGCCAAGATTCCTTATACACTTCTCAATGACAAGGGGTTCAAACAAGTTGTTGTCATTCTGCCTAAGTTTCTTATTTCTATCATAGCCCATACCGAGCATCATTTGTAGATATTTGCTGCTCTAATCCATTAGAAGATTAGGCATGGGACTTTCATCTTGATATTGGAGACTGGATATGTCTCTCTCATCTACTATTTCTCAACTTAGATCCCCCCAACTTTTGAATCTAGAAGGGTTTGCTTTTAAGGTATGGAATGATGTTTCAGCTGGTTGGGATTTCTCATGAGTCCTAGGAGATTGAGGTAACTCTCCTATGACAAAAGAACTTTTCTTCATTTTATAATCCCCACACCCATTGCCTTGGATAATGACCTTGATTTCAGATATATCAGGAATGGTGTGTGTCTTTGTCTTAGAAGTGAAGTCTAATGTAGTTGGGTCTACATATGGGGTTGTGGGGCCTTTATCGTTCTTTGGGACTTGGGGGATTTTATAGTATTTTTCTTCTAGGTTCTTGCAGTAGGAAAAGGGTTCAAGATCACCATGAATCGTGACCTCTTGATTTTGATATGGGAACTTGGTGCACCGATGGAAGGTGGAAGCGATTGGTTGCATCCCATGGATCCATGGGCACCCCAAAAGAATTTTATAAGGAAAATCAAGGTCAAGGACCTAGCATGTGATTTCCATAATGGTTGTCCCTACTTGAATAGGGAGCTGAATAGTGCCTTGAGATACTCTTTCCTAATCGTCATATGCTCTGATTTTGATTCCCTTACCCTTTTCAATGGAATCCTCTGAGAATCCCAAATTCTTTATTAGTTTGAGGGAATAGATATTTAGACCTGCACCTCCATCCACCAAGACCCTTTTGACTTTGTTTTTATTAACCAGGACTTCAAGGTGAAGTGTGTGATTGTGAGATGGTTGGGTAGGGAAGTCCTAATTGAAGAACATTAGTAGACATGGGGTGGTGATATTTCTAACCATAGCCTTGAAATAGTCAGCATAAAGATCTGTGGAGATGGTGAATGAAGCCAATGCTTCCTCTAGGATTTTTCTATGTACGGGTAATATCTTCAGCAACTCCATGATGGAGATCTGAGCGGGGATTCTTTTCAGCTGGTCTAGGCTATTGTAGCCATTAGGAATAGATTTTGGATTGGAGGTGGATGCCCTAGGTGGCTGTGATGGTGCAAAAATGGTGATTTTTCCACCGTGTGTGGTGACTCCACAATCAGCTTTCGCTCCCTTGATATTAATAACATTGACAATTTCATCAATGGATGCAACAACATGATCATACCAATGGTTCACATTGGCATACTTGGTCTTTCCACGGTTGTTCCCTTGGTTATGATCTGACATCAGATTCATGTATATTTTAGGTCCTAATTTCCAGTTGGTTGTTCAACGTTTATGACCTTGTCATCAATGAGGCCTTGGATTGGATTTTTCAACCTCATGTAGTTGGCAGTTGTGTGTCCCTTGATTTTGTGAAAATCACAAAGGTTGTTTTCATTGTGTAGACACTGAAATTTGGTCTAAGCATGCGACTTCAATTTCTTCATAATTCATATTTTCATAGTCATGATTAAATAATGTTAATTATTTAATTAATTCACTTTAACATTTATTCTTCTATTAATTCAATAAACTTAATTATTTAATTAATTCATTTTATCTTTATTCAAGTCCTGGTTAATTAAATAAATATTCTTTATTTAATTACGTCACTAATTAACTTTATTCTCTTTAAATTAAATAAATTCTTATTTAATTTATCTTTACCATATTTTCAACTATAATTAAATTAATACTTTAATACTTTAATTATTCATTTAACCTTTTCTTTACTCAATTAAATAAATCTTATCTATTTAATTAATTCCATAAATGTTGAATCTTGAATTAAATAATCATTTAATTCATAAAAGTCTATTTTTGACATATTCCTCTATATTTAGATAATTGTTTAAGTTATCTAAGTATTCATTTCCACTTGACTCGAGATCTATTTAAATCAATTAGTTATCTCATGATTTAATGTCTGAGTGTCTTTTACGAATAAACTCTCTATCATAACTAGTCAGTTATCTAGTTTTAACTCTTATACATTTACATATTTATTAATAAAATATCTTTATTTAATTAATTAATTTTATGTGTGTGTTCAAACAGATTATTTCTGTTATTCTATCTTTATCATTTTCATGCAAACATTATTCTTCTAATTTTTCAATACTTTCAACTAGAGATTAAATCATTATTTAATCTTGATTTCTATTCTTAGGTTTTATCACTCATGTCAGTACTAACACTTATCTCAATGCATGTCAAATCTTTTAATCTGAATCATCTGTCTATCTTTCAATCTCGACCTTTCATTTGAATGATCAATTTTCTATAAATTGACCTGACTCTCATCATTTCAACTCCTCTCAAAATTGTACGACTTTTGGAGCAATCATTTGTTTAATCTTTGATATTTTTCTATAATCACATACATCAAGGCTATACTTGCACACATACTAAAAATATGAGGGAAAGAATACCATCATGGAAAAATGGAGAAGGACAATCAAGGTCATTCATGGAAGGATGTAGATACTAGATGAGATCGTTCTTTGTTTATGTTTATGCTTTCTTTGTGCTTTGTTGTTTAGCTTTAGATTACATTAGAACTTTATTGCTATTGTTATTGCTTTAATCTTTCTTGTTTTCCTAATAGTTACATTGGTGAACCTGACATGAAGACACATTCTTCGCAAATCCGTAGACGTTTTATTCAATTTTTGTAGGTATCATATGGCCCAACGCATCTGACAGACAAAATGATGCAACTGATATTATGAACCGCATTTTCCGAATACAGCGACATATCTAACAAAATTTGACGCATCTGTGGCTTATCGTGACACAATCGACTGGTGAAAATCTGCAACGCATCTGCTGCTCTAAACAACACATCTGACTGGTGAAATTTCTAGGTTCAACTTCCAATTTTTAGTTTTTTATTGTGTTTTTATTTTAGCTAATTTTTGGTTTGCAGCATGTGTTTTAAGGAGTTAACATAGTTTTTGTAGGACATAGCATAGAAGACAAGTTTTTGAAACCCCTCTTGCAGGACGATCGATGAAGACCAATTCAAAACTACTAATGAATTTTTTTGCAGGATGTGTGTCAAAGACTATTTTGAAATAGACTGTTTGGTAGATTAGAAAATTGTCATTTGGGTTTAAAATTTAGTATTGTCTACTGTATTTGGTGTGAAAGCATGCTCTATTATTACCCTTGATTTAATATATAGAAGTATCCTCTCCCCTTGCACATTCATGCGATCCTGGGTGCAAGAGAACTTGTTACTGACTCTAGAAATTGGGCATGTCTTGGTGGGAAAAAGTACTCAAACTGGTAACATGCTGAACTCGAGTGACTTCTAGCTAGTATATAAATTTGTGTACTTGAAGAAAGCTCAAGTATCACGAGGATTGTTCTGAAAAGAAGGGAAACAATGGTCTCTTTCCACATGGATAATCCCCCACAAATGAAATGCCTGTACTAAAAGCCATTGTTTCTAGTTAAGCCAAAAACATTTATCTATTTGTTGGTGCATTAGGTCAGACCTGTGAATTCATCTCACATTTTTATGGTTCATAGTAGAGATGAGAAGTATGCCATGGGAGTTTCATGGGTATTGTAGCTTGGTTGCCACAGAGGAGTGAGTGTCATGGAGTGGAGCCAATGGGGTCAAGCTACTAGTCATCCACTTTGAATAAGCGTAGCTGGGGTAAAACCCAAGTGAGAACTCAACAAGTATTGTCTTTTACAGCCTTAGGATTGTGCTTGTTTTCTAGAAATACACATGTTCATGATTGTCAAACTAGAAATACATTATCTTCTGATTATTTTTATTCACCAAAACTTGATCACAAAACAGAGTCAGTTTACATTGTCATTCACTAGAAAACCACAATTGTTCACCAGAAAAGAACAACTGTTACTTAGAGTCACATCTATCAGAAAGTTAGTCCAATTTTTATGTCCCAGAATCTGAGTTGCATCTGTTTAAACTTGAGTCACATCTGCCAAAACAACTCACATCTACTTAGTATAAAACCACACCTGATATCTTAGTCATGTCTGTCATTACCTCTGTTACTGGAAAACATGCAATTGATACCTTTTGTGACGCATCTGAATAGGTGAGACACATCTGCTGTCTGGAACAAAGCATATTCCCCTATCATAGACCCAACATACTTTTTACCAATACACAGTCAGAGTCTTCAAAACCACATCTGATTAGTCTTGAGTTGCAATTGATATCTTGAGTCACATCTGCTTCAAAGAAAACTGCATGTGTCTGATACCTGAGACTAAATTTACCAGTAAATTGCAACTGAGAAGGAAAACTACAACTGTTAAATTTTGCAATGCATCTACCTAAGTATCAGAAAACCATAATTTACTATCACAGACTGAGAACAAATAGTCAAACTAGTATCTAACTTATCTTTTTTCACTGATTCTTGGATAGAAACCTGAAAGTTTGCTTAAAACTTGCACGATTACATCCTATAGGAATCATTCAGTCATAGTTATAGGTACCCTAGTCATAGATCTTACTTTCACCTTAGGGGTCTTTATTTCCTTTAGAGAGATCATCATTTGCAAATTTTATGATAGGAACCTTTCACGCTTCAAATAAACCCTTGATTCAACAAATGTTGTCATTGAACCTAGTCATCATATCTTTTGTCCTACACGTGATTCCTTCCAGCTCATTAGTCTAGTTTGGGAGCTCATCTTATCTTTTAGTCCTAGTCCTACAAAGGTTCCTTGTCAAAACTAAATTGAAACCTGGGTTAAGCTTTAGCTAATAGATAACCTCTTTTAGAATCTTCCAAATTGATCACTTAGACCTTTGCATATTTAGACACTGTCATCCTAGAATAGTATCATTTTAGACATGCCTTATTTGCAGAGAAAATACCAAAAAAATAGCTACATACATTCATCCTTTATATTTAGAAAATCCCAAAAACATAGATTAGATTCATACTATCCATAGACGTGGCTTTTGCATCACTTGCACTTTGAGCTTACATTACATGGTTGAAACAAGATTGAAAAGGAAAGAAAGAGAAAAGATGGATGATCCAAACAAATTCATCAATCCATTCTGAAACCCCTTTTCAGGGGCATCTTCATCTAGACCTCACAAGACTTTGTTAGAAAAATTTGTTACTAGAGACACACAAGGACGCATTGTAGTGGAAGACATAGATGTTGTTCGATAGGATCCTGAGTTTGTTTACTTCTTAGATAACTATCTAGAAAATGATAATCAACGATACTTAGCCAAATTGCTAGCAAAAGTTGCCAAGTTACCTCCTGGGTTTGACATTTGTACCCTACAAACTGCATCTACTTAGGGAACAAACACCACTACCACTAGTGCTACTATACCTCAAGTGACTACTGTTATACCATCTAAAGAACCTAAATAGAGTGCCTCAATGATACACACATCTCCATTTGGTATGCCTACCTCAACACAGGGGCTAAATTTCACCATAGGGGTGTCATCATCCATACCCTTTGGTCCTCTTGTTGCGAGCAAAAAATCAAGAACATTAGTTCATATACCAATTGTCAATGTCACTAGCACTATTCCACAAACAACAACTATACCCAGTGTTAATGTCACTAGTACTATACCACAAATTGGGGTTTCACAGATAGGAGGTATACCCTCTTTCCAATATGGAAACCAACCCATCACTTCATAGATTCCAAGTCAAAATCTATTTTCACATATTCCAAGTCAAAATCCATTTTCACAAACTCCAAGTCAAAATCCATTTATGCAAACCCCAAATCAAAAACCATTCTCACAAATTCTGAATCAAAATCCACTTTACATACCGACATTTAACCAAAACCCATCACAAAATGTTGGCTTTCAGAACACGTACATAGACCCAAATAATCCAACCAACACATCATTAACTTAAGTTGACGTCCTACAGACACAAATGCATGCACTTCAAACATAGATGGATAACATGGCAGTGTCTAACAAGAAAACCTTTTCAACAAATGATTTATGCCCATCTCCCTTTGATAAATCATTGTATATGAGACCTTCCCCTCATGGGTATGTCATACCAAACTTTCCCAAATACAATGGAAAGCGAAATCCAATTGAACACATAAGGGAATCTTCCATGATGTGCATAGATGTCGCCTATGACCCCACCTATCTTATGAGACTCTTTCCTAGAAGTCTTGTAGGAATTACACTAGAGTGGTTTTCAAGTCTTGGCTATGGCATAAAATCATGGGGTGAACTGGTTGATAAATTCATTGAACAATTCTCCTTTAACATAGACCATGAGATTAACATAGCATCCTTGTGTCATACTACACAAGACGAAGAAGAAAATTTTATCACTTTCTTCTAGACATGGAGAACTATAGCCAGCCAATGTCCTGTCGAGATACCTGAGAAACAAAAGGTCACTATCTTCCAAGAAAACCTCAACCCAAATTGAGAAGTGACTTGAGGGTACATTATTGCACATCCTTTACATAACTAGTGGAAAAGGGGCTCATACTAGAAAAATATCTCATTAACAAAGGAGAACTTAATACATAGACACCCAACAAAAATACAAATGTGTAGAACACACCTAGTGATAGAAATAAGTTTTGGTCTCAGAATAAAAAATGTTACCAATGATGGGGTAGTTGATGCAAAGACTTTACAAGCAAGACCGATCATCACACTTAGAGGAAATAACCCCTCTACCAACATACTCAACACTGTTAACCAAACCCCCAACACTACCCACAACACACAGTGGCCACAACAATAGAGACGATTTCCAAAACTTGAGTTCACTCCCCTTGGGGAACCCATCAAGTCAGTCTTCAAACAACTATTGCAACACATTCTTATACAACTTCAAGAGCCAAGACAATACGATCTAGGGAAATTCAAACCATCTTGGTGGGATGATAATTCCTTTTGTGATTTCTATCAGACCAAAGGACATAGCCTACAAAATTGTCATCAACTGAAAAACATCATACAAGACTTTGTCGATAATAGAACTATTGAAGTCACTGGACATAAACTGACATCTTTGAACACTAATCACAAGGTCTTTTTGGATCCATTACATGACCATGGGAAAGGAAAATCCCCCAGTTCGAGTAACAAGATGAATACTTTGGCCAACTATGCTAATGTTAAGCATGATTATAGTGGCAAAATCATAAATCACCCTTAGGCCGTCGATGAGCATGTCAATACCATTTCCATAAATAAAACTCCTCAGTGTGATATTAACACTCACCAGACCAAGATCACCATCCAAGGCCCTCCATCACATCAGACACCACAAACTTCCAAGCTATAGTATAACCTACTTGATTAGTTGGGGAAGACCCCAACCCAAATCTCTATCTTGGAACTGTTGCATATTTCCCCTGAACATCGATCCATTTTAGACAAGGCCTTACAAAGCACCACTGTCCCTAATGATCTCAAAGTCAATAATTTTGAGGAAATGGTAGGCTAATTGACCAATAATCATCATGCCACATTCTCTGAACAAGACTATGCAACTGAGAAGAAAAATCATAATGACCCGTTACATCTTGAAGCCCTTGTTGAAAAAACCAAAGTTAGATGAGTTCTAGTAGATGGAGGAGAATGGTTAAGTCTTTGCACTTTAAAATTGATTAAGTCATTATGTTTCTCAGAAGAATGTGTAGACACCACCAAAAGGATTGTCATCAAGGCTTATGATGATGAAGAAAAAAAATCAAAGGGGGTGGTAACACTTCCTATCAAAATTGGTCCTGCAGTTATGGAGACAAAATTCAAAGTCTTAGATCTCACCCTTCCATACAACCTTCTTCTAGGCAGACCATGGATTCATGCCATGAAGGCAATCCCTTCCACATATCATCAATGTCTCAAATTCCCCTACAATGGCACTGGAATAGCAATAGATGGTGACCCCGATCCATTCCAATATTGCACTAGTCTACGAGAGATACCCCAACACCAAGTGCCAGTAAATCAAGAAGCTTCATCATCCAATTCATCCCAATATCTTGATCCATCCACTCTTACCAAAGCATCCACTTTTCCATCACTACCTTCCACTCCTAGGGTTGAGATCCAAGACAAGGTTTGTGGAGAATATCACATGAAGACATCTTATTGTGTTAGCCACTTGGTTCCTCCTAAATCATACGGTTTACCTATTGCAGATAGGAGATAGTTAGTGGTCACTATACACATACCTCCTACCACAACTTTCACTAAATGGGGAGAATTAAGCAAAGAATCCATAAATCAAGATGATGTGACATCCTGGTTGTATAGAGAAGACAATGAAGAACCTCCCCAACTTACTCACATACCTACACACCAGTATGGAAAGGGTTTCACAATCATGTAGAGCAAGGGATATAATGGACATAGTGGTTTAGGCTTACATCAAGATGGGAGAACTGAACCAATCATTGTTTCTAAGTGGACAAAAGGCTTAGGGCTTGGGTTTCAACCAATATAGATTGGCATTCCTAGTACCACATCACCTTTATTCGAGGAAGTAAGTGCTTTTGAAGATATTGAGACATCCGACGAACCATATGACCAACCCTACTGTGACTCCCTTGACTCTAACAAATATGAATGGGATTCCCTATCATCCACATCCACCATGGACCTTGATAATCTATTTGGAGAACTTGACTTAATGTTGGAGTCTTTTCCAAATCCATTGAATTCTTGTCCACCTAAGAATTTGACAAGAGGAATGGTTTAAACATTACTATTTGGAATCTCTTGATCCTGCCTCTTGGGAACCTAACCAATCCATTTTGGATAACCAAACCTTAGCATTAGGCCCACCTCAAAATCTACCTACATCCAAGAAAAAGAGCAAAGAGGAATTGGTAAGAAACTTTTGTGACTACATGAAAAACTCAGCTTTTACCTAGACCCCTTTGAAATTTGACAACTCTGATGATGACATGCCTTTAGTCTATCCCTAGCTCATTGATTGGGACCAACAGGACACACCTATCTTAGACATTTTTTAGAACAACGAAGCAATTGCTGAGTTCCTGGGATTACGAGAAGGAATACCTAATGGTGATCACAAGGCTAGATTTACCATTGACTTGGACAACAAGGAATATTTTGGGGAATTTTTTCAACCCTCGAGTCACAAAAATAAGAAAAATAATGACAAAAATAAAAATGATGAGTCTCTAGGTGAAAATCAAAAGGCACCTTTAGACAATGAAAAAGAAAAAAATAAGGATGCATTCAAAGGTGCAAACCTCTCTTAGGCACCTAAGGATGGAGGTTTGAACATTCTCCCCATTGCATAGGAAAAGTCACCCATGCTAGTTGAAGAATCAGTGGAAGTTAACATAGGTACAGAAGAGAATCCTTGACTGGTATATTTTGGAGCATCATTGACAAAGGAAGAGCAACCATAATTCCACAGCTTCTTTACACAAAGAGAGATTAAATTTTTCCTGGTCATATGTAGACATGCTTGGGTTAGATCGTAAACTTGTACTACATCAAATTGCTTTACTCGTTAAGGTTGAATTGAAGAAACTGTTGGACATTGGCTTCATTAGATCAATTGACTATGCCAATTGGATTTCTAATATGGTACTAGTCACAAAACCAATAAGGGGCATTCGTATTTGCACAGATTTTAAAGATATAAATAAAGCCTATCCTAAGGATGATTTTCCTTTATTAAACATTGACATGATTGTTGACTTGACAACAGGCTATGAGATGTTATCCCTTATGGATGGATTTTCAGGATATAATCAGATCGGAATTGCAATTGAAGACCAACCTAAGACAACCTTCACATGTCCTTGGAGAACGTATTGTTGGAATGTAATGCCCTTTGGACTCAAAAATGATGGAGCAACATATTAACGTGTTATGACCACTATTTTTCACAACCTTATACACACTCTTATGGAGGATTATGTCAATGACCTTATTGCTAAATCACTGACAAGGGATGATCATTTACAAGTCTTAGAAAAGATATTTCAAAGGCTAGAAGAGTATAAAGTGAGACTAAATCTAAAGATATGTGTGTTTGGAGTGAAATCAGGAAAGCTTTTAGATTATATCATTTCCAAACGAGGCATTAAAGTCAATCTGACCAAGGTAAAGGCAATCATAGACATGCATCCACTAGCTAATCTCAGTCAACTAAGGACATTACAATGGAGATTGCAACCCATCAGAAGATTCATTGTGCAGTTAGCAGATAAGACACATCCCTTTCAACACTTACTCAAAAAAGGAGCACCCTTTGTGTGGACAAGTAAGTGTCAGGAAGCTTTTCAACTGATTAAGGATTATCTACTCACACCACCAGTCTAAATGCCGCCTGTTGAGGGACGATTATTGATTCTTTATATTTCAGCAACACATTCATCACTAGGAGCACTGCTGGCACAAAATGACAATGAAGGTCATGAAAGGGCAATATACTACATCAGTCACACCTTGGTAGGGTATGAGTTTAACTATAATACCATTGAACATGCTTGTCTTGCGGTAGTATTTGCTACTCAAAAACTAAGGCACTATATGTTGAACCATCAAACTATGCTAGTTGCCAAGATAGATCCTTTAAAATATCTTCTAAGCAAAGTAGCATTCGCAGGGCGACTGGAAAAATGGGTGATGACACTTAGTGAGTATGAAATCTTGTACGTAGAGAGAAAAACTATCAAAGGACAAGTCATTATTGATCAGTTGGTTGATGCACTGATACAAGTGGAACACCCTTTAGTTGCAAATTTTCCTAATGAGTTTATATTCATAGTTGACACAGGCACGACATGGAAACTATACTTTGATGGGTCCCATACGAATCATGGCTCAAGGGCTGGTATATTGTTTATCACACCACAGGGTGATTCTATCCCTAAGTCATTCAGGATTTCATTTCCATGTACTAACAACATAGTAGAATACGAGGCTCTTGTGACAGGATTACGCATGGCAGTCAAATGGAAAATTAAGAACCTACAGGTTTATGATGACTCTCAGATGGTAATCCGACAAATAAATGATGAATATGAGACTAAGGATGAAAAGCTTTCTCCCTACAAACGCATGACAGATAGTTTCAAGGAGTACTTTGAAAAGGTTGACTTTCATCAAATACCTCATGTTCTAAATAGGGCAGCAGACGCCATGGCTACTATTGCTTCACTCCTTGACATACCAAGTAATGTGCCTAAGTTTGAGTTTTTGGTAGAACAATTTTTGGTCCCTGCCTATGACATCCCAGATTTGGAGATGGTGTGTGATATTGTTAGTCCCGATTCCCCATGGTATAAACATATCTATGACTACCTCCATGCCGAAATCATACCCCTTGACCTTTCTAATAACCAATGTAGGACATTCCTTTGTAAGTCATCCAAGTACACCATCATCAGAGACACCCTTTATAGACGTGCCTTAGACAATACCCTATTGATATGTCTCGATACTAATGAAGCACAGGCAAGCTTGCATGGGGTACATGAGGGTATATGTGGATTCCATTCGAGCGGTCCTACCTTAGCTAAAAATATTATGAGATTGGGTTACTATTGGCCTAGCATGGAAAAGGACTCATATATCTTTGTCAATAAATGTCACCAATGTTAGGTACACAAAGATTTGATACATGCACCAGCACAAGAGCTTCATCTCATAACGTCACCATGGCCCTTTTCCCAATGGGGACTCGACCTCATAGGTAAGATACATCCCACATCATCCAACAGCCATAAGTTCATCATTACTGCCACTGAGTATTTTACAAAGTGGATTAAGGCTATTCCCATGACTTACATCACCGACACACAGATCTCTAAGTTTATCTTGAACTATATCATTTGTCGATATGGTGTTCCTCAATCCATTATTACAAATAATGGTTTTCCATTCAAGAACCAAGAATTTTGTCATCTCTGTGAAGAGTTCCATATCCAACACCATTTTTTCACCCCATATTACCCACAAGGTAATGGTCAAGCAGAGGCATCTAATAAAACTATCATCAAAATCCTCAAAAATATTGTCAATGATGTTGGTCAGGATTGGCATTTACAGCTTAATCTAGCCTTGTGGGCCTATCACACAAGCATATGTACTCCCACTAGCGCCACACCATATTCCCTAGTATTTGGCTCTGAGGCCATCTTACCTATTAAGGTCGATATTCCTTCCTTAAGGGTATCTTTGAAAGGGCACATTGACAATGAAGAGTATTGAGTTTCAAGATTACATGAGCTAGAATTCCTAGATGAACGAAGGAAAAAGGCATTAGACTATCTCCAAGCATATCATAATCATCTTCATTGTAGCTACAACAGGAAGGTCTTGAACAACAACTTTGACATTGGTGACTTGGTCTTAATGGAGAATCCTAAGAATCAAGCTAAAAGAGACAAACTAGGAAAGTTTGAACCTAACTAGTTAGGACCCTACATTGTCACAGAAGCCTTTGGATCAGGAGCGTATCAACTCTCTACTCCTGAAGGAGAACCATTGTCAGCACCTATCAACAGTTTTCATCTGAAGAAGTTCTACGCATAGCTTTTGAGAGCCTTGTCTTAATTATCAAAAATACAAAAAAATGAAAAAAAATAAAATCATTACCTAGGTGAAAACCTAGAAAACAGGCATCTAGGTAACGTCAAAAATCAAAAAATAAAAAAAAATAGTAAAGAGAAATAAGTTGTCCAATAGTGAAAACCACTTCAGTGGTGCTTTAGATAAGTACCATGGTGAAAACCTGGTAAACAGGCGCCATGTGTAGTTGACTCTGCTCCTTTGTCTACTATAATTCTAATTTGACTTACCTGTATATACTACTTATCCCTATACATATCACCTATCTTTTCCTATCCATCCCTTGTACATACCAATCATAATAAATGGTAGTCCTTCCCATAATTTGGAATGATTGACATCGAGTACATTTCATATCCTCCCATCCTATCTTATCCATAATCAGTTGGTCTTATGCTCAACTGGGGGAAAGCACTTTACCTATGTCATAGATGGTTCTTACATTGGCTATCCTGAAGATGTAAAACCATCAAAAAATACAAGAACATCATAAATCTTCAAAAGGACAAAATAATCAAAACATGTCAAAAATCCAAAAAAATAAAAAAATAGTTAGTCAGTCGCACTTGTCAGTTTTTGTCATTTGTTGAACTACATTGCCTCTACGACTGGACATAGGTAAGGCCATATGCCGATGTGCCCCTGAGGCATTAACTCAGTCCTTTTAGGTTTTTCTATATAAAATCATGATTCAATCCATTTGTCTATAACACAAGGTCATTGGTCATGTCGAACTACAAGGTCTCTGCGTGTATAACATAGCAAGGCCATCAATCGATGAGCCCCCCAGGCTGCACTAGGTTAGTCCATTAGGGTTCTCACATGCACTATCACAAATGTCATATATCTTCATACAAATCAAGCTTTTTATACTTAGTCTTGTCAGTCAGAGTCTAGTAAAACTACGAGGTCTTTGCGTGTATAATGTAGGAAAGGCCATCAATCGATGAGCCCCCAAGGCCACACTAGGTCAGTCCTTTAGGGTTCATCATCACACATAGTCAACTGTCAGCACATCATATCAAGTCATACATCAAGAAGATGAACAAGTACAATCTCATCAAGTCAAATCAACCAAATTTCCAAAGCAACAACCAACACAAGTCAATTTATGTCTGCTACAAGATGTGTCTTTCCTGAAAACATATATCAGCAAAACAATCAACCTATGTCTTATTCAAGATGAGTCCTTCCTAAATATAGACATTTTCAAACAATGAACATGGCCTTACACAGGTTACCACATCAACGACATCAGACTCAACATCTTATACAATACATGTCTTTTTGAAACCAGGCTTTTCATCATGGCTTATACAGATAGTCATGAACTCGAAACCAGACTCAACGTTTTATTTGGTATGTATTTCTCCTGAAACCAGGCTCAATCAATCAATCATCTTATCAATCAAAACAATCAAACAAATAGATCAAGTTTTGGCAAATATTTTACAGGCTTTGACTTTGTGGCTTATTTATCTTACCATTTCATTTGACTTTATGATTGGAATCCTGTTACTAGCATTCTCAAGGATGTCCCATGAAGGATTCAGAGAAGCAACGATGTATCAGAATTCTTCTTCTTTTTTTACTGTTGTTTGTCGACTATCTTTTAACTTTGGATTTTGAGTCATGTTACTAGTTTCCTCAAGGATGTCCCATGAAGGATTTAGAGGATTGATGATGTCTCATGACCTGTCTTTTATTTGTTTGTTTTTTGTGGTTTGTCTTGACAAAAATATTGGGACAATTGTGCCCTTAGTATGAGTTAGGAAATTCCTTGTCTGCAACTGTCTATTGTTAGTAGGTGGATGACCTTGTACACCTTGATCTATGTCATATCATGGTGTTTGTCTCCATTTGTATTAGTTATCGCCCAATGATGATAAAGTGAAAAGCCTTTTGTGATTCGAAAAAACATCAAAGATTGCTAATACTAACATCCATGTCTTTTATTATTCCTATATCTATCCGCACTAACATTTCTTCTTTTCAGAATCTTCATCACCCTTATCTAATTTCCTCTATCCTTTTATCTTTCAAATCTTATTCATTTCAAGAGAACACTCGTGTTCTTTGAACCCACTTGTCCTCTCGAGGGGGCATGCCACTACCTCCTCGTCATCCTTCCTCATCCTAATTTTGTTGGGGCATATCTTTTTCCTACTTTCACTGGGGCATGACTGGGGCATGTTCCTGATTGATTTTCTTTGACACAATGCTGAAATGACATTGTATCAAAGAGGGGCAAAATGTAGAAACTAAAATTTGGCAAAATGTAGACACTGAAATTGTTAAAGAAATTAAACAATACTTTCATTGTGCTTGTTCCTAAAGTGCAGGATCCTATACACATGACTGACTTCAAACCTATAAGTCTTTGTAACACTGTCTACAATTTTTTTTCCAAAGTCCTTGTCAACCGTTTGAAGCCATTTTTAGACAAAATTATTAGTAGATGTCAGAATGCATTCGTGCCAGGAAGACAAATCCTAGATGCTGCTATTATGACTCATGAAATAATTCATTCTATGGAGAAAAGTAAGAACCAAGGTATGGATTTTAAACTTGACATTTCCAAAGCCTATGATAGGGTTAGATGGAAGTTTTTGTATTATGTCCTTACTAAGCTTGGCTTTAATGATAGAGTGATTGGTATTATTAGGGAGTGTGTGGAATCTATTCAGTATTTGGTGCTTGTCAATGGGATCCCTTGGGGTTCCTTTAAAGCTGGTAAAGGTCTTAGGCAGGGGGATCCCCTCTCTCCCTACCTATTCATCATGGTGGCTGAGGTTTTGGGAAGGAATTTTATTTCCTTGCTCAACTCAGGGAAAATTCAGGGGATTAGAGCTACCTCCACCCTTCCTCCCTCCATTCTCCAACAGTTTGTTGATGATACGTTTCTTTTTGGAAAGTCCTCTATGATTGAAACTAGAGAATGGAAATTCCTCCTGTAGGATTATGCTTGTGCTTCTGGCCAATGTATAAATTATAACAAAAGAAGTGTCTATTTCTTCAACACAAAAGTTGATCTCCAAGCTAAGATTTTAGCCATCCTGGGTTGCCTGAGTGCTTCTCTTCTGGGTATCTACTTGGGCTTGCCGCTTACTATTAAGGAGCTGTCACACAACTTTTGGAATGGTATTTTGGAGAAAATGCAAAAGAAACTTGCTGGTTGGAAAGGCCAGCTTCTTAGTAATGTTGGTAAACTCCAACTTCTTAAAGCCTCCCTTCAAGGAATTCTGGTCTACTTTCTCTCTCTCTTTAGGATTTCAAGCTCCATGGTTGAAAAGTTGGAAAGAATTCAAAGATCCTTTCTTTGGACGGGAATGGAGGAAAATAAAAGACTTGCCCTAGTAAATTGGGACACTGTCTGTCACCCCAAATGTTAAGGGGGCTTGGGGATCAAGAAGATTACTAATTTGAACAAAGCCCTTATTGCCAAGATTGGTTGGAGTTTGGTTCAGGAAAGGGCAGAATGGCGTAATATAATGAAGGCTCAATATCTTAATCAAAGACATTTTTTTAGAGCTTTGGACCTGATTGATCTTCCTCCGGGCTCCAAGATTTGGAACAATATCCTTAAGAGTAGATCGCTCTTGAAGGAAGGGGTCAGATGGAAAATTGGTAATGGGAGATCAATTAGGTTTTGGGAGGACAGCTGGATTGGGAGCAAACCCCTTGCTAACAGTCACTTTAATATATTAAGGGAACACGCTGAAAATCCCATTGGTACTTACATTTCTGATTATACCTCACCCAAAGCTAGATGGAAATTTTTGAAGTTGTCTTTCTTACATTGGCCTAACCTTCTGCCAAAGGTTATGGAGCTTCAAGAGCTTTTGAAAATGACCAGACTCCCTCTATTTCCCAAGGAGGACAAAATTTTCTGGTCAAAGAATCACACAAGGGAATTCACTGTTAAGTCTACTTATCTGCTGCTTCTCAGGTTTGGTGGTGACGTACAGTGTTGGAGGAAGGTTTGGTTTCATCAGCTCATCCCTAAAATAAACTTCTTCTGGTAGACCTCCATCCATGGGAAAATTTTAACTATTGATAAACTTGTCAAGAGGGGCTTTCAATTCCCTAATTGATATACTCTTTGTAGAAGGGAAGAAGAAACCATCCCCCATCTTTTTATTCACTGCCAGTTTGCTACCCTGGTCTGGCAAAATGTTTTACAGAGATTGAACATCTCTTGGGTTTTTAATAGAGATATCCACCACTTCATCTTAAATTGGAAATGCCCCTCCAATCATCCATTAATTAAACTGTTCTGGCAACTTATTCCACCCCACATCTGCTCGTGCCTATGGAAAGAAATGAATAACAGGATTTTCAGAGAAAAGGCAAACAATGTGGATGGTCTGCTAATAATCCTTAATAAGCTGCTCCTAGATAATATCTCAACATGTAAATGGAAGATGCCTACTAATCCCCCGACTGCTTGGGATAGAAACATTACTACTAACTAGAATTTACCCAATGAGATCCTGAGATTTGACAACTCCAAATCAATTATCAAGAAGCATACTAGATGGAGAAACACTAAACCACCCTGGGTTAAGCTTAACTTTGATGGGATGACTAAGGGAGGGATGTTAGCTGCTGGAGGTATAATCAGGGACTATTACTGTAGCCTGGTTGCTACCTATGCGGGGAAATTGAGTGATCATACTAGTAACCAGGCTGAAGGCATGGCTCTCCTCTGGGGTCTTAAGATTGCGCTTTCACTTGGTGTCAAGACTTTGGAAATCGAAGGTGACTCAATGCTAATTGTGGAAGCCACTAAAGGAAAGATGAAAGTGGGATGGTCCCTAAAAGGTATTATGGAGGACATTTTCCCTCTCCTAAATGCTCTTCATGACTTTTCTATCCAGCATGTCTTCAAAGAAGGGAATGTGACTGTTGACAACTTAGCGGCGACGGGTCTTGATATTGAAGGGCTTAGGTGTTGGTGAAATGAGGCTTCTTTGCCCCCCTTGGCTCTTGTGTGTTTAAAGGAAGATCTCAAACATTTAAATGATGAGTCCTAGATGGTGCTTATTTTTGTCAGGCTCCTTCTAACTTTGGTTGGAAATTCTGGCTTGAGCTAGCTTTTGAATAACTAGCTATTATGTGAGGTGATGGGTTTCATATGTTTGTCTGATGGCTTGTACGACCTCTTGTGGGCTGGTGATATGGTGAATCTTTCTATCCTCACTGACCGATGGTGTCATCATTTTTTGAACCCCCTAAATTTTTGTGTTCAACTTTTTAAGCGTGCGGATTTCATGAATTTTTTTCTGATGGCTAAGTACTACGCCAATATCATGCCCTTACTTGCTGTGGGCGATTTGCACAAGGGAGCTACTGCCCTTGCATGGGTTGCGAGAAGTCACATTTATTTCCTCTATTTTTTACTTTTATGGTCACTTTACGCTGGCCTTTTCCCTCTCGATGCTTCTAGAATTGACTACCAACTCTTCTGCCCTGGTTCCCCTGTTCTGGTCATCGACGTTTTTGGTGTGGGCTCTATGGGTGGGGATAGAGTGCGTGTGGAGCCAGACAGGTGTGACGAGTGGAAAGAGGATGCCACTATTTGTCACATCTATAAAGAGGGCGGAATTGCACAGTATATGGAGGCCATGATTGGTCACAATGAGGGCTTGTCTCATAAGTTTGTCAACTCGTGGAATAAGGGTAGGGTCACCATCAGTGGCATTTCCTTCGAAGTTTCTGAGGAGGTTATTGCTAGAGTTACTGGGCTCCTAAATAGTGGCCAAACTTAGAAGAAAACTATGAAATTTTCAAACCAGGTTAGTTTGAATCAATTTTTTCATGGAGATGAGAAACCTGTCAAGTCGTGGGGTGGCTTTGACCATGAGGCACTACCAGAACCATGGGATAAAGTATGTCTGGTGATCAAGAAATATTTCACGTTGGAAGGAAGGTATGGGGTCTACTATTATTACCACTTTAATTTCCTCAACCACCTTAGGAACCATCTGCATATTTTTATTCCTTTCTTCTTGTATCATGCTCTTGACAACACTGTTGTGGAGTTTAATGAAGCCACTATTTCTGGAAAGAATTATACTATCCTTCACCAGGGCCTTATGTCTAGGCTTTATCATTTCCATATGGTGTTTTTCCCTACTCGGCCTATCACTATGCAAGAAGTCCCATCTCTCCCTGCTCTTGATGAAACCCCAATTTCCTCTACTCCCCCCTCTACTAGTATTTTGGACACGCTGGGCCCAAGTAAGAAAAAATGCCTCAAGAATCCTGCCTTGAAAGCCCATCCCCATGGCACTTCCCCTGGTATGGGCCCAAGCGATATAGGTAGGGAAAGAAAGTGACTTTCCCCTACCCCGTGCCCTAAGACTAAAGCCTCTAAGAAAGCTAAAGTCTGCCATCAAATTGATTTTAACATTGAGATCATTGAAGAAGCTAACACCCCCCGTCGATCTCATAGACTAGTTTGTAAGTAGGACAAGGTTTGAAGCCTTAAGGAAGCGTCTCATTCGGACAAGGATCTTGAGAGTGACAGTGAAAGTCACAATGAAATGGTGGCGGGTGGGGAAGTCCAGTTAGTGTCAGTGAATAGTGCATCCCATGTGTCAGAAAGTTTAAAGAAGGGCCCTTCTGGTGACAATGTGCTAGAAATTACCCCCCGGTCCTCTAATGTGGTTAAAGGAAAATCCCCCTTGCAGGAAGATCACAAGGCAAAAGATCAGGCTTGGGAACAAGTTGGCATGCTGAAGGGGAGATTGGAGAGGTTGGAAAAGAAGGTCCAAGAGGTGTCTCAATTTTCCCTGAGGGTCATGCATAGGTCGGCCACCAGTCTTTGCTTGTTGTAGAAGGACAAGTCCATGAATGGTGCTAAAGATGATGTTGGTTTCAAGGAGCTGCTCGAATTCCTCATGGTGGATTGGGCGACAACTATACAAGATATGCCTGGCAGGAAGGAAAAGAATTAGGCCGTTGGGCCTGTTTGTTCTTGTTTATTTCTATCTTATTGTTTGTTTTTTCTGCTAAACTTGGTGGACCCCTGGTGGTCTTTGGACTTATTTGGCTGGTTTCATGCTTGCATGATGAACTTTGTTATCCTACGATTACTGTTAATTTTTGTTTTTTGATGATGTGCTATGGGTGATGGCTTTCTCTCTGCTGTCACTATGTTGTTAGTGTGCTTTCGCTGGATGGCCTTTGTTGCCTTGTACTTGGTCAACACCCTTGTTTTGCTGCTTTTTATTTAAAAAACATTTATTCTTCTATTAATTAAATAAACTTAATTATTTAATTAATTCATTTTATCTTTATTCAAGTCTTGATTAATTAAATAAACGTTCTTTATTTAATTATGTCACTAATTAACCTTATTCTCCTTCTTAAATTAAATAAATTCTTATTTAATTTATTTTTATCATATTTTCCACTATAATTAAATAAATACTTTAATACTTTAATTATTCATTTAACCTCTTCTTTACTCAATTAAATAAATCTTATTTATTTAATTAATTCCTTAAATTGGTATGAGTTTTCCACAGTCCATTGAAGGAAAAAAATATACATAGCTAAATCCAAAAGCATTTTATCTAATTCCTTAAATGTCAAATCTTGAAATAAATAATCATTTAATTCATAAAAGTCTATTTTTGACATATTCCTCTATATTTAGATAATTGTTTAAGTTATCTAAGTATTCATTTCCACTTGACTCGAGAACTATTTAAATCAATCAGTTATCTCCTAATTTAATGTCTGTGTGTCTTTCACGAATAAACTCTCTATCATAACTAGTTAGTTATATAGTTTTAACTCTTATGCATGTACATATTTATTAATTAAATGTCTTTATTTAATTAATTAATTTTATGCGTGCATTCAAACATATTGTTTATGTTATTCTATCTTTATCATTTTCATGCAAACATTATTCTTCTAATTTTTCAATACTTTCAACTAGAGATTAAATCATTATTTAATCTTGATCTCTATTCTTAGGTTTTATCACTCATGTCAGTACTAACACTTATCTCAATGCATGTCGAATCTTTGATATTTTGCTATAATCACATACATCAAGGCTATACTTGCACACATATTGAAAATCTGAGGGCAAGAATACCATCATGGTGAAATGGAGAAAGACAATCAAGGTCATTCATGGAAGGATGTAAATACTGGGTGAGATCACTCTATGTTTATGTTTATGCTTTCTTTGTGCTTTGTTGTTTAGCTTTAGATTACATTAGAAGTTTATTGCTATTGTTATTGCTTTAATCTTTCTTGTTTTCCTAATAGTTCTCATAAGTGGGAATTTCAATGAGATTTTTGTTTATCAGTTTCTTCATGACCGATTCAATTGGTTCCCCAAGGGCTATGTACTTTCACTTGGGGGGATTTTTGTTTCACGGGGGTGGTCTGCCTTGATTATTTAGATTGTTGACTTGATTTTTTGGTGGTTGTTGAGGTACCATGTTGGCTTGTGTAGTATTTGGATTGTTGTTTTTCAGTTTTTGCTAGGTTTGGGTGTTTTGTTTCAGAGCACTGATTATGACCTTGGCATCTACCACACCATCATTGGTGCCATTCTTGTTCTTCACCCATGTGTGAGTTTTCTCATTATAGCTGGTGGATAGGCAATTGGCTTGATGTTCCTAATATATGGGTGTCCCCCCTTGTGAAATAAGGGCTCATTCGATGTTGAGCGATTTGGGGATCAAATGGTCGTACGTGGTGATACATTATATCTTGAGATGGAATTCCAAGGTTTTCTCAAGATTGGCAATGATGGTGCAAACTTGTTGTTCTTCTGGCATGGCCCATTTGCTCCAGTTGGCCTTGGATCACCATCATTGCAAGAAGGAAGTGAATGATTCCCCCTTAGCTTGTTTAAGACCCAATAGTTCCTCTAGACTAACATCCATACCTATATTGAATGTGTCTATAATCTCTTGGAACTTTTTGATGCCAGGAGGAAGGCGAGAGAACCACTCCATGGCAAGACTAGCCAAACTTTGAGGGGATAGTCGCATTAAATATGTATCATCATACGCGACCTCCATGCAATGTACTTGGAATTCCCTAATGTGATCTTCAGGGTTTCCTATCCCATGGTATTTGTCAAATTTAGGGATCTCAAATCCCTTTGGGAATGGTACCATTGCAAGGCTCCTGCCAAATGGATAGGGGCACAAGTTGTTGGGTGTCTTCGTGGTTTTTCCTGATTGGAGATCTAGCACTTGTTGTGAGAGCAACTTGATTTGTGTTGTCACATCATTTTGTGGATTAGGGGGTGGAGTGAATGTGTTTTGAAGTGGCAGATTTGTTCGAGTGATGGGTGGAGTGTTGGGTATGTTGGTGGGAGTTTCTTGCAAGCTCTGTTGTGCAATCAAGGCTTGTTGGTATGCTTGCATTTGCTGTTGTACCAACAATGCTTGTTGTTGGTCTTGTTGTTGTGCGAACAATGCTTGTTGTTGGGCTAGTAATTGGGTTGCTTCTTGTTGTGCTTGGTACTATTGCAGGGCTTCTTGATACACTTGTTGTTGGGTTACATTTAATTGTGCCTAATATTGAGCTTGCACTTGTGCTTGCTGAGCTTGCTATTGGGCTTGAGCTTGAGCTTGCGCTTTAGCCTAAACTTGTGCTTGTTGGGCAGCTTGTGCAACCTATGTAGCTTGAGTTGCTTGAGCTGCTTGTGTAGCTTGGGAAACTTGGGAGTCTTGAGCTTAAGCAGTTTATTGTGCTTGTTGTGCTTGTTGTGTGGCTTGAGCTGATTGCACTTGTTGAACAACTTGTTTTGCAACTTGCATGTTTTGTGCTTATTACGCTTGAAATTGCTTAAGTGCCTTTTGATAGGCTTGTTGTGCTACTTGCAATGTGATGCTATATTGATTGGCCAAATTTTATCTTGGTGGCATGGTGGTGGTGGCGGATTTGGAATGGTGTTCATTGTTGTGATGAGAGGTACCATTGTATTGATGGTGGGGATTTGTGTGGTAGATGGTGCGATTGATATGCTTGGCCCTTGATAGACCACGTTTATGGATGGTGTTGTGATTGATTTTATTGCTTGGATGGTTGCCACCTTTTTTTGTGATATCAATAGCAAGATTGGAGGATTTGGTGTGATGGTTTGATTGATGATTGGGGGGTTCTTTTGACTTTGTTGATTGAGTGGTGGTAAAGGAGGTAGCCCTAATTCGAGGGGTGTTGTGGATGTTACTGACAAAGGAAGAAGTGGCAGAAAGATAGGGGGTGTATTCCTTTGAGGAAATGATGACGATGAGGGGTCAAAAATTCCCCTTGGTTCAAATAGCACACCTTCTCCTTGCGAAGTCATAGAGAGAGGTTTGTGTGTTGAGAGGATATGTTGGTGTTGGGTGAAAAGATGATGATGGGTCATTGGGATTTTCAAAGGTAAGGAAAACATATGGGTGTAGCAGATTTAATGGAATAGATTGACCCAAGATAGTGTTCGCATCCAAATCTTGGTTGTTCACAAGGGGGTGTGTTTGTAGTGCATAAAGCAATAAGCTCCCCTTGTTGACAATAGGTTGAGTCAGAGTGATGGATAATGTGATTTGGGGGATGGATTGAGTGATTCTTTGAAATGGAGGTGTGGATTATATTGGGGGAATAATCTCAAGAGGCTTCTCCACAGTAGTGCTTACATCAAAATTAGAAGGGAGTTTAGCCCCTTCTTTGGCCAATTCTAGCATGTATTGTGAGGGATTGAGTTTCATCATGGCATTGAAAATTTTGTGTGTCTAAGGATTTTGAACCATTTCAATGATCTCATCTTGAGTCATCCCTAAAACATTGTTGGTGATGTCCTCCACTTGGGAACCTTCCTCTTGATGATCTTTTGGAAGTGAATGAAGATTGAGCGTGGGATTGTTAGACCCAATGGGATTGATTTCGGAAGTGGTTTGACTCAAGTCACTTGAAGTGGATGTTTCTTTGTTCATTTCCATGTTCTTATGATGAAATCTAGTTTGGACCATAAAATGAGGATCAATTTTCAAGAAAGGGAAGTGAACTTTTAATTCCTTGGATTGATCTAAACTTTAGGTACAAAAAATAAAGTCTAAGATATTGAGGATCAAAGCGATGATGATGGTGATAATGAAAGATGGATGATTGGTGGATGATTGAACTCTTAGGAAGAATTAAAGAGGATACTAAACTTTACGACTTTTGGATTGATGTTTGATTTGATTTTGGATCTTGATTTTTGATTGATTTGATTTGATTTTGATTTTGATTGGATTTGGTTTGGATAATAAACTCATAAACTCTAAGAGGTTGGATGTTGTCCTAGAGTGAAATTTTTCATAAGATGATAATTTAACTATGTGTGTAAAGAAGGATTCATCTACACACGCCTAATCAAACAAGATGATTTAGATTTTGATTTCAAAGGATTTGCCCAAAGTTTAGCATAAAGGATTTTTCAAGATTTCCAAGAGTTGTTTGTGAGGGGATTTTTGATTTGATGTTTGAAGGATGGATGAGAGTGTTTTGATTTTGATCCTAAATACTTAGAGAGACTTTGTTTACTAGACCAAGGTGTTGAAGAACATGCTAATACTTCCTATGTGAGATACTCAAACCTTTGAAAGAGACTTGGATTTTGACAATAGTAAAATGAATACAAATTTGGATTGTTCCTTGATGCATGTTTGTAAAAGTTGAAGGTTAATCTTTCTCTAAATTCGTAAAGCATAGACAACCTTTTCTTTTGAGCTTTTTGACTAAGACCTTTGGACTTTGTTTTTTGGATTTTGATCTTTCGAGAAATCATTTGAAAGAGCACATGTGTGGGGTTCAATTGTTTCTTACCTTTGCTTAATGAGTTCTTTTTACCAAAAGCAAGTTATTGATTAGTTTTTCAAACTTAATGTCTAATGTCCCAATTTATTCTCATCCCACAAAGTCCATTATGTGGAAATCAAGGAAATTAAGGCAAAAGTTCCCTAATGTTGACTTTAGTGAGATCAAATTGTGATGTAAATTCAAATGCTTAGAAGCCTCTAAGGATAGAATCCCTGGGGAAAGAAATAACACTTGAATTTTATCAAAGGTGTTTGCTTCTACTAAAGGGTTTGAAATTTGATTATCATGTTTGAATGTTTGTTTTCCAATGTTTAAGATCCAAGCAAAGTGTTTTGATTCCAAGAAAATGCACAACCCTTTCACCATTGATCATCAAGCTTGCAAAGGGTTGTGCATTTATTCTTGGCGGATGATTAAAAGCTTGACCACACTAGATCCCCTCCACGACACTCACTTCTATGGTTTAGACAAGCTTTAGTACCCATGAAACTCCCATGGCATACTTCTCATCTCTACCAAGAACTGCAAAAATGTGGGGTAGCATTCTTGCACCAACAAATAGATTAAGGATTTGGTCCTTCTAAACAAAAGGTTATAGTATAGTCATTTTGTTCGTGGGGGATCATCCATACAGCAAGAGACCATTGCTTCCCTTCTTGTCAGAACAATCCTCGTGATACTTGAACTTTCCTCAAGTACCCACACTTATATACCAAGTGGAAGTCACTTGGCTTTAGCATGTTCCATGTTGGGTCATTCCCTAGGGTGATTACTTTTTCCCACCAGGTAGGCCCTCTAAGGATAAACAAAAGTGAGCAAGTGCATCTATAGTTCGATCCATCTTCGTTGAGAAACAAAGAGAGAACACATGTGATATACTCCACTCACACTAGCAAGATTTTGTTCAATTTTAAGAATCGAAATTGAAGTGTGGAATCAATCACTTATACAACTTAATATCAAAAAAATCCTTTTGATTCTCAAGATCATCGTGAGGCATGAGAGAAATGCATACATATTTTAAATGATATTACTTTGGATAAGAGATTACAAAACATAAAAGGCACGCGTTCATTTTAATCCTTCAAAGCAAAAATTGGATTCTTTTTAAGCACCAAATTTGAAGTGTGAGATTTGTTTGTTCAATTGTTAAGTCAAAAACAAAATCTAGTAAGTTTCCTAAGGTTCTTTTTTAATCCCTTTGTTTTGTTCTTTTTAAGCCCAAACTAAAGTTATTGAGTCCTAAAAGCATGAAGATGACAAAGTCCTTAGAAAAGGGATTATAATTTCTCCCCAAAGTGTTTAAAAACACTTGATACAATGAGATGATGATGCCATAGAGAAGTCTTCGTCTTCATTTCCTCCCTTCACTTTTTGATCAAGCCCACCTACAAAAATTGGTTAAAACTACATAAATAGAAGCCAAAAAATAGTTAGTAGCCAAAAGCAACCAAAATGAAAAAAACACATGTTGAAATTAATTTGAAAAGTGTCTTTTACCCAACTCCAGTGGCATAGTCTATGATGGTGGCACAGTTTGAAGGAGTCAGTAGCACTGTATAGCGTCCCTGGGACTGATAGCAGTGGATTGTGGAAAAACCAGTGAGTGCAATTGCAGTGTTGTTTTGACCAGCAGCGGAGTTTGGAGTTTGGAGGCCTGGTCAACAGAAGGATGACTCAAGCGTCGATGTTTGGAATTTAAATTTCGGGCGGGAATGACTCACCGTCACAATTTGGAGTTTGTTAGCGTCGCTATATGGTGTCACTGGACTGGTAGCGGTGCAATTTTTCTGTCAGCGGTGTTGTTTTCCTGTAGACACAAAAACTTCCAAAAACCATTGAATTTCTCAAAAAATGTGTTATATTCTTCAGATTAGCCCTCCTTATAGCGCCAAAATGTGAATGGTGATCCTAGACCTACACAAACACAAAGAACAAACATACAATTAGCCCCAAATGCAAGCTAGAAACAACATTCCCCATGAAATTCATTTGAAACATAGAAATAAGAAATAATATGAATAACACAATGGGAAAGCTATTAAATCCTATTTAAATGATCAAAATCTTAATCCCATGGGAGAATTGGTGTCATTTTGATGTGGAAAATGGCCCTTTCCCAATTCCTTGAAAGCTTGATGATCAATGGTGAAGATTTGATGCTCCTTGGTGAAATTTCTCCATAACCTAGCTATGAAAATATCAAAATGGATGAAAATGGATGAAGATGAATGAAGATGGATGAAGATTGCTTAAAAACTTGAAGATAATAATGTTGCATAAATTTTTTGGAAAATATGCCTCAATCTCACAAGCTAAAACCTCTGAGAAAGCATGGTCGCTGTGACATTCATGTTGTCTGGCCGACTGGCAGTTTAGTAACTTTGTGTTTTACTCATGTCGCTGAGACTTTGCTTCTGTCTTGCCGATTGATGATGTCGCTGTGACTTGTGGCCTTCACTCTAACCTTCTGCCGAGTGGAGACCTCTGGCCGACTGTTTGGTCTAGCGGATGTCGGGGAGACTCATGGTGACTGGATCATCGGGGTAACTCATATGTGTCAGAATGATGTCTCGGCGAAGATAGGAAGTCTTGCCGATATTGGCATGACCTTTGGTTTGTCTGGTCGATGTAATAATCGGTATGACTTGCTCCTATCAATTAGAAGTCTTGGCGACTAGGCATGTATGGCTGATAGTTGGTGTCTATCAGATATCGGGGAGACTTGGTTGAAAGGGTTATGTTTCGGTATGAGGTATTACTGATATGGATGTCTCACCGATAGTCATACACATGGAGTCATCTGAATAATGAAAGAGTTCGGTAAGAACTCTTGGCGATGGGCGTTTGTATCACCGACGGTGTGGGATGTGTTCGACATGACTCCTGGCGAAAGGTGGGCTTGGGATAACTTGGAGACTTTGGCGTGAATTCTTGGCGACAGGTGTTGGTCTCACCGATGGCTATGTGACTTTGGTGTAACATAAGAGGCTTGGTGTAACCTCTTGGCGACAATGGTAAGTCTAGCCAACAGGAGACTTCAGTGTAACACATGTGTTTTGGTATGTTGTCGTACCGAATGTGGAAAGTCTTGCCGACTCAGTATGACTTGAAGACTTCGGAGTAACATCTTAGCGAAAGCGATATGTCTTGCCGATGGGATCGTGATGTCAGTATGAACTCTCAGCGAAAGATGGTTGTCTTGCCAAGTGTTGCTCACATCAATATGACTTTGGAACATTGGTATGATGTCTCATCGAATGGCGATTATCTCACCGATGAGAATACTGATGTTGATGTAACTTGTGAACATCAGAGTGATGTCTTGGCGACACGGCAAAGTCTAAGCAATAGCTTTCTAGACTCAGTGTAACGTCTTGCCGATAGTGAAGACTCTTGGCAATAAAGACGATATGGGCTCTGTGGCATCGGGGAGACACGGTTAGTGTCTCACCGACATGCAACATAGGTTGAATGCTTTTTGACTGAGTGAAGACTGTACGACATGGTGCGATTTGGACCAATCAAAGAAAGCAGGATGTGAACCGTTTGCTATGAGACCGTTGCGACTATTTCTGTGTGGAAGGGAAAGCTCTACATAAGGAAGTGGAAACATCTACGTTTTGATAATGATGTTGAGCTAGATGATTCGTAAGTTCTGATCTGACAGTGGGAAAAGAACGATTTCATAGAGCCTACAGAGAATGAATGTATATATGTATGCATTCGGGGTTCTGAAGTAGAGGGCTGATAAGCCAAGGAGCTGAAGAGCCGAGAGCCAGAGAGAGATAGTGAGGACCGAGTGGTTGGCCGAAAGGCCAAGGCCATGAGGTCGAAGCAGAGGAAGAGAGAGGCAGAGTTGTGCTGGAATCTCTCTTGATCATGAATGCCATGGATGATCTCTTAGGGATAGTTTGCTACCAGATTGTATCCAGAATGAACAAGATGTAATCTTTGAAAAGGCTAAGAGCCTGAAACTATATTGTAACTCTTTGTTGCTGAATAATACAAAGGCTCGAACTTTGGAGAGTGGGGTTTTTTAACTGAAAGGGTTTTCCCCACGTAAAATCTTTGTGTTCTATTTTATGTAGTATCTTTCATCTATGTTGTTGCTTGATGTTGAATTCACATGTGTTTCTCTCAGAAGGATTAATGTGGGAAATAAACTGTCTATTTCTGGTTTAGGACATAGTAGTATGTGTCTTTGAGGCAACCTAATCGGAATTAAAGTTACTGAAGGAACTACTGTTTGGAGTTTTCATTAGATGTGCTCCCTTGATTTCCTTACAAGTGGTATCAAAGCCTTCTTCTAGTTGTTGGTTCTAGATATTTATCCTATGAAGATTTCTTAGGTTGATGGGCTTGAAGAAATCTAGAGGAATGGACTGATGTATTGATCCTTTGATGAGTGGAAGCCTTGTGGTATTCTGAGACAACATGCAACTTGAAGGATGGTCAAGATGGAAAAGGGAGTTGATCATGTTGTGATCTATGTCTCCTAGATGGTAGCAGTATAACCTTGGAGTATGAGGTGGATTTCTTTGCTCTGTGGCTACGTAGCAGTAAAGCTTTCATATTGGGTGTCTTTGTGTTAGGTTCTTGAGTGATATGGAGAAGCCTAGTTTGTTTCTCAGCCATGGAAGAGAGTGCTAATGCTAGGTGTGGTTCCTGGTGTTGGAAGGCACTATTTCCTGTTAACCTCGAATACATAAAGGCTATGGAGTTAATCATTAGATGATTTGCAAGCCTCTGAAATAGCCTTTCTCTCTTTCTCGGATGCATGTACATGTTGGTGGTTCAGATTTGGCCATGAAAGGGGCCTGGATTTCCTAAACTATTGTTTCCTTTTTTAAGGATGTTTTGTACTTGCATGGCTCTGTGATTTTCTAGGTTTTACACGGGTAAGAAAAACTTGTGGTCATGAGGAGTTGTTGTTGAGCTATTTTCTAGACCCTAGATTTTGGGGTGGTGCTGGATGAGATAGTTGTAATTATGCATGCATGCTTTGTGCATGGTTTGAGAAGGCATGATTTCTTCTCTACATGGGAGTGTTGGTACGTGATTTGTCACTCATCATTCTTGTGGTGATGCTTGTGGGTTTCTTAAGTGTGGTGCTCGTTGTGGACATGATTGGAAAATCAAATTTGGCATGATCTAGTGTTTGAGTCATGTTGTCTACGTGGTTATTCTCTTTGAGATCTTAGTTTTTCATTTCCAATGCGATGATGGGTTTGCATGTTTCTATTGAATGGATCTACAGGTTGTGCAATGTTGTGGGTTGTCTTTACCTATGTGTTTGTTGTGAGGCAACTCGGAAGTGGACTGTCTATATCCACAAGGTTGATTCATTGTTGGTGCAAACTTGTTAGCTGGACTTGTCTGTGGTCACTTGTGCATTGGTGTGGTGCTTTGAGATGAGAGGATGGATACTATTGAGTACCTGAATAGTCGGTTATGGGAACCTATAGCAGGTAGTCATGATGCTTGGAGAGCTCGGGTGTCACGTTTTAGTGGGAGCTCTAGCAGTGACTGTGGATTCATCACGTGGTGGTGAATGGTCTTCTTTAGTGTTGGAGATGTTTCTTGAGAGAGCTCTTTGATCCTGTTGCTACAGAAGGGTTCTTTCGCATTTGCATGGACATTACTTGAAGATGTGCAACATCTTGGATCCATGGAGGACACTTGGAGTCTTTGGCTAAGGTGTTGGTGGTGCTTGACAGGTGATGTTGATTTTGAGTCTATTTGTTTTATGTCATGGTATACTCTTGCTTGTGCACTGGAGTTTTGGCATTGTGCATTGTATTTGAGACAATGGAAAAGTCACTTGAAGCATGGGATCTCCTATGGGGATGTGTAGATCATGGTGTCATGATAAGTTCCTGATTCAGATGATTGGAGCTTTGATAGTGGTCTGGTAATTCTTTGTGTATTGGGTGCTTTGATTATTTGCTTGGTACTTCGTGATAGTGTAGTAATGCAGTTGAAGTTTAGCATGAGATGATTGGTTGCTAGTACTCATGGATACATGAAGAATAAGGTGAGGTTGTCTTTCTATTATGAGAGAAGTGTTGCTACTTGTTATTCTTGGTGAAGTTTTCAACAGAAAGTCTAAGAAGCCTACACCTTTGTTGAACGTGAGTTCAATAAGAGACCTCACGTTCAACCAAGGTGTAGGCTTCTCAGACTTTCATTAAGTTCACTTTCATGATATGGATCTTGAATTGTTGTCTAATGGTTCTAGAGGATTCATAGTGGAAGTTGTACAGTTTTTTGTTTCATCTCCGTGTTGCTAATTAGAATTGGTAGGAGATGTATGGGCTGATTTCCTGAAATGGGCAATGAAGTAGTTTGATCTTCTTTAAGAAGCTTACATCCATGTTTTTAAAAGTTGGTTTGATCTTGGTGATTGAACGAAGGGATGTTGTTAAGGTTTTTTTGTTGGGATGTGAAGATCATTCTTGACACAGCTGGCTGTTAGAAGTGTATGTAGGAGGATTCTCTACATGAAGATGATGTGCAGAGTTTCTCGCTATGGCCATGAAGGTTTGTGGTGAGAGAAATGTTTCTTGTGGCAGGTTGTTGCAAGTGGGAGTTCTTGTATGTGTCTTGTATTCTTCGACTGGTTGACACTTGGAACTTGTATTTTTTGTTAATGAGTTGGTTATGGATTGGCATAAGTTTAATAATGGTGATACATGTTGAGGTATGTGTGATCAGATGGAATAGCACGAGCTATGGGTGCTATTTTCAATCACATGGGTTTATCAGTTGGATGGAAGCAGTCATTCTGATTGTTGTTCTAACTGGTGTTATTTATATTATTTCTGGAGGATGACTTCATGGTTGTGCTATGTTTGAAGCTTTGAAGTTGATATTGATTCTGTATAGCGTTTGAGCATAGTGAAGTGGTAGTAGTATATTGTTGGTGATATCACTGGGATCTTTTGCTTGTGTTCGTTGGAATGGTGCTTATACACCTTGGCTTTGTATTCTTCTTCCATAGGTGGCATGTTGGAAGATGATAGGATTGTTGCCTGAAGGTGAACATCTTCGATGTTGGAGTAGTATTCTTGATGGAGCATGAGAGCATGTTTGAGGTCTATGTGGTTTCCTAGAAGGCTATGATCGATTGCCTTGTTGACAGTGAATTGTAGTTGGATGCCTAGTCTTTGTTGCAGATTGTCTAGTGGATTGTTATCTGTTGAATCATGTTGATTGGGTGTCTTGAGTTTTGCGGGGTTTGAACTGGTGGAGCTAGTGTGATCTTAGTTCCTGGTTGCTTTGGAGGTAACTGTGTGATCTTCATCAAGTGGGAGACTATTGGAAAATGTGCCTCAATCTCATAGGCTAAAACATTTGAGAAAGCATGCTCGTTGTAACATTCATGTTGTTTGGCTGACTAGCAGTTTAGTAACTTTGTGTTTTGCTCATGTCGCTGAGACTTTGCTTTTGTCTTGCCGACTGATGATGTCACTGTGACTTGTGGTCTTCGCTATAACCTTCTGCCGAGTGGAGACCTCTGGCCGATGGTTTGATCTAGCGGATGTCGAGGAGACTCATGGTGACTGGATCATCAGGGTAACTCATATGTGTCAGAATGATGTCTCAGCGAAGATAGGAAGTCTTGCCAATATCAACGTGACCTTTGGTCTATCTGGCCAATGTGATAATCTGTATGACTTGCTCCTATTGGTTGGAAGTCTTAGCGATTGGGAGATGTCCGGCCGACAGTTGGTGTCTATCGGATATCGGGGAGACTTGGCCGAAAGAGTTATGTTTCGATATGATATTACCGATATGGATGTCTCACCGATAGTCATACACATGGAGTCATCAGAATAATGAAAGAGTTCAGTAAGAACTCTTGGCGATGGGCGTTTGTCTCACCAACTGTGTAGGATGTGTTCGGCATGACTCCTGGCGAAAGGTGGGCTCGGGATAACCTGGAGACTTCGGTGTAACATAAGAGGCTCGGTGTAACCTCTTGGCGACAATGGTAAGTCTAGCCGACAGGAGACTTCAGTGTAACACATGTGTTTCGGTATGTTGTCTTACCGAATGTGGAAATTCTTGCCGACTCGGTATGACTTGAAGACTTCAGAGTAACATCTCAGTGAAAGTGATATGTCTTGCCGATGAGATCCTGATGTCAGTATGAATTCTCAATGAAATATGGTTGTCTTTCCGAGTGTTGCTCACATCGATATGACTTTGGAACATCGGTATGATGTCTCATCGAATGGCGATTGTCTCGCCGATGAGAATATTGATGTCGATGTAACTTGTGAACATCAAAGTGATGTCTTGGTGACACGACGAAGTCTGAGCGATAGCTTTCTGGACTTGGTGTAACGTCTTGCCGATAGCTTTCTAGAATGTGGGATAAAAGACCAACTAATAGCATAAAGCCACTTGTCAACATGTGAGTGGACAAAGGTCGAGCAAATTTTGGTCATTGTGCAATTAAATGCAATTAGATGGAATTTCAAAATTAATGAAATGACAAGTTGGAGGGAGGAGAAAATGAAGTTAATGCCACTTGGCTCAAGGAAAAGGATATGTAAGAAACTTAAATGCCTTGTTGGATGTACAAACCCTTTTGGAGGGATTTTTCAAACTTGGAGAATATTCCCTTTTTGATGCCTTTTTAAAAGTAATTAGAGATTTAATAAATCAATTAAAATGATTTTCATGAGCAAGTTCCAAAAGTTAGAGGATTTGATGGATTAAGATTAGCATTAATTAGGATTTGATTAATTTAAATGGAGATTAGTCAATTTGACCATTTTGACTTAGACTTTTGGATTAATTTAAATCAAAATGAGAAGAAAATGAATTTAGACTTCATTAAATAAGATTTTGATTTATTTAATTAAAGAAGATGATGTTAGACCTAATCAAATAAATGTTAATTTATTTAATTAAAGGAGATGACTTTAGAGATTAATTAAATAAATGAATTATTTAATTAAAAGAGGGATGATAGGACTAATGATTTATTTAATTAACAGGAGATGATGACTTAATTAGATAAAATTGGTTTATTTAATTAAGAGATGAAATGTGATGAATTTAATCAAATAAAGATTATTCGATTAAATTGCTAGCAAAGGAGATGATTTAGGACGAACTAGTGTTAGTAATATCAGGATTAGGTGTATGAAATCAATCACTATATTTTTTGTGTCTACACTAATGATCTTTGGTAGCTTCCTTCCTCTCCAATCTTTAGGTCTAAAAGTTTGAATTCTAGTCTGTAGGTGAGTTTCTATGAAGATGAAAACTTCTTGACAACTTTTGCAACTTTTCCTTCAAAGGATCTTCAAGCCCCAATTCACCTAGATCTACAAATACACATCAAGAGAGAAAAATGTTGTTTTGCTAGGGAATGGGGGTTTTCCTTAGTCAAACCCTATAATAAAATAGAAAAGCATGAAGGAATGATGAATCAACAAATGCAATGTTGCAACTCACCAAACCCTTGAAATAAAGTTTACAAACTTGTGTGAAATTACTTCAATGGATGTGGATCTTAACTCTTGATTAAATGCTTGAAACTTTTTCTTGAATGCTCACTTGAATCATGAAACCTACATCTCAAATGTTAGCTCACAAACACACATGATGCATGAAGACTTTGACATGATACTTGAATCTTGAATGTATCTCCAAATGCTTGATGATTTTCTCTTGAATGCTCTTAATATCATAAACTTTCCTAAGGAATGCTCTCTTGAAAATATTAGATGAAACATAATGAAATGACATTGTAGTTATACTTGTTTATGCTTAATTTCATAAAATTACAACACTACAAGCCGACATTTGAAAATTAAAACTAAGGATAATAAAATATCACCAAGAATTTGAATTAAAATAGGTCCTAGGTTAAAGTGTGACTCATACGATGGGTTGGGCATATGAGTCCCAGAGGCTTAAACTTGAGACACATACTTCAAGAATTGTTATGCTCAATGTAACATTTGAAATCAGGGCTCGAGACCTAGGGAGGATCCATACGTCCAAATTGGCGTATGGGTCCCAGATCCCTAAATCTGGAACACAGCCAAAAACATTAAAACATGATTTTCCATTTATTATATGTCATTATTATCCTTACAAAAATGCATTTAACTAGGCTTGTGGATGCAAAATAGGACCAACTAAGGCATAAATAAGCCAAATTTTAATGAGGACCCAAAAAAGTGTGAAAATGTAAAGGGATACATTTTTCTACACTACATTTAGCCCCCACTTTAGTGAGAGGATGACCTTGCATCAAAATCACACTAAAGTAGAAAAAATTGCATCAAGAGGGGTCCAAATGTACCAATGCTAGTGAGATAGGATGAAAATGATCAAGAGGGATGATCAAGCCCCTAGGATCAGATCCTATGGAAAACCAACATAGGCACAAAATAGCATGCATGTGAATGATGTATGAAGCAACAACAAGATAAAAGTATACATTGTCAAAGACATAAAGAAGAAAGAAAAGGAAAAAGAGGATGGATCAAGCCTCGATAGTATCTCCAACACAATGTGGACTAGGTCTAAGCTATTTTTCAAAAAAAAATTACAAGTGGAACATGATGTCCTCTATGCAAACAAAAAGCATGCTCACACAGGATAGTGGAATTTGGTAATCACTAGGTGAGCCCCCAAAAAGGTGAGACACACACACACACGGTTGGTATGCGCCCACACAAACAAGCAAGTGGCTATGGGAAATTCATTCCTATGTTCAGCTCACATATGTACTAACCATACCAAAGCTATACCTCCTGATAATTTTGATAAGGCGCCAAACAACATGAAAAACAAGATTCATGAGGAAAGTAAAATTTCTTATGCTAACACACATGAACAAACAAGATGGCTCCATAGGAAAGCAAAGTGTGTTATGCAAGGTGGCCATATAATGGTTATTGTAAATGAGAAATAGTGTAAGGTACGTTCAAAGGGGTTTTTCTTAGTTCATATAAGGTCTCAACCGAGGGAACATTGTGCCTAATGTCTCCAAGAGAGGGCCAATCAAAGAATAGAAGATTCACAACTTAGGGAATGCACTTTGCTTGGAATTTCCACTAAGTGGAATGTAATATTCTAAGAGAGATCACACTCTTGAAGGACATCATTCCCAATTTCATCACAAAGAGAAATACGTGTCACATGAAGTAAGAAGACCACATAATGAAACATGAGTTGTAATTGAAATAAAAAAGAATAATGCCAATGTATGCCCCCACTTTAAAGAATTTCTAAGTGCCATGCCGTGAGAAATTACTTTAAAGTAGCAAATGATAAATGCTAACAATAAAGAGAACATGTGAGCTTATTTGGAAAGCCCTATGCCACATCATATGATTCCAAATGAAGCTACGTCATGAAAAGGGGTTTCCCCCAAAATGAAATCCCAAAATAACACAAAAGGGATCCACATATTTAGGATCAATATTTCTTTGCTACAATGTTCTTAGAGAGCTCGAAAATTTCATCATTCCAAAAATACTCATGGATCAAGGAAGAATGACAAAAGGAGAGCAAAAAAAAAAGAAGAGCTTTTGGATCAACATGGAAGAGACCTAAATGTCTCAATGCCTTGCATCATCCCCAAAAGGAAAACACAAGACAAAGAAAAAATAAAGGTTTACAACATATGGAAGAATGTAGATACAAATAGAGGAATGCCACAAAGAGAGAGATACATCAAACAAAATGGTATATGAGATCACATTACACACATGAAATCACACACATAACATGAAAAAGAAAAAAAAGAAAAGACTAGTAAGATACATGTGAGTCAACCTATAGCAGGTTTTCTGCATCCAAATCTTGTTCATTGTATGCGGAAGGAAAAAAACTAGCCAAAGGGACAACAACAAATGTGGTACTAGGATAAGGCTATTGAATTCTTTTCCCCACTATGTGCAAGACAAGAATGATCCAAGTTAGATGATGAGAAAGAGCTCCTTGCATTTTGAAATGATTTGCAATGAATGTTAAAACAGGCAATAGTGAGGATGTTATTCAACCCTACAACTATTACATGGAAAGGACTGGAAGGGAATGCTTTTAAGGGACTATTTCAATGATATCAAACCTTTTAAATATTTGTTTTAAAGCATGACACTCATGAGTACTATGTCCAAGAATTCTATGATATCGACAATGAGACATGTTTGTGTTCTTAGGATTTGGATTTGGATTTTCTTTAATTGGTGGTAATGTTATGAGTCCTTGACTTAGAAGTATATTTTAAGGTTAGATTTCAATTTCAGACATGGGATATGGAAATTTTAGTTTCTTATGTTTGTAAGGCTTTTGTTTCTTGCTAGATTCACCAACTTGTTGAGGTAGATATTGAGGAGGAGGATCTGAGATGATCCTATCATCCTTGTAAAGCATTGGTTGTTATTTAGGACAGAGGACACTTATGTTGGGAGGAGGATTTTGGTACCATACTCCTTTGGTATCTTCATTTGGTATTTGTTCTAAGAGTTTATGAATTTCATGCTCATTAGTTATGTCACATCCTTGTTTAGTTAAAATCTTAAAGCCTTGGCCATAATGTTTCTAGATTTATGGGATTGGTGGTAAATTTACTAACATAGGATGGTTGAATGTTTGGTTGGTTAGAGGAGCTAGGTTCATATATTGTTGGGATCTTAGGCTTAGTTTGTGTCTCAATTTTAGGATGTAAAAGACCAAACATCTCAAGTTGTGTTGGTTGTTTCATGGAATGATAAAAGGATGCATTATTCTCAAGATTGTCAAGGAAATTATTTATAAAGTTGTTCTTGCTTTCATCGTCTTCTCCAATGATGTCAACTTCATGATGAGGACATGCGTTAGGAGTTGATAAGTGTGAGTGGGTTCAATTACATTAGGATCATTGCCAAAAACACAACTAGAGACATCCACCAATGTTTTCAAGGACATCCAAGACTTACTAAAACATATATCCATGATGAAATGCAAGAGATGATATGATTTCAATTTTACGTTTACAAATGCACTTGAAATGAAACCAATTTTAAAAAGATTTCCAATGACAGTAATTTTGCAAGTTGAAACAGTAATCTAAAGACAACAACCAGAAGCACGGATGAAAATATTTTAATGTTGTAAAATGTAGATTTAGACCCAACCAGGGACTAATATGCCCAAGTGGGTGTATGAGTCCAAATTATGGTTTTTGATAGGTTTAGATAGTGAAAAATAGAGAGCACAAAATACCCAAAAATCTACAAAAAAGGACCTATACAAGGACTAAATCACCCAGGTGGGTGAATGAGTCCCAATTAGAGTTTTTAAGCCCGAACCAACAAATTCTAAGTCTATTTTAAAGTGTCTAGGTTGTATTCTCAATTGACTATTTACAATTATAGATTTCCAATGAAATTGAATGATGCAAAATGCAAAACTGCAACCTATATGCACTTTTCAATAATGCAGTATCTAGAAGTCCTAAATGCAATTCAACTAATGAAAATCTAATGAAAATTTAATGCAATCCAGATCTAGGACTACATTTTTCTCCAAATCAAAAATTCAAGGGTCCAAAGGTTGGGTTTACCAAAATGAACAAAAGGGAAATAGGGTTCCACCTTTTGGGAGATGGAATTGGACCTATTTCACACCTTAGTTCATTAGGAAACTATATCCCTCAACTGAGTGACTTGATTGAGGAATGGCTAGATGTTTCCTTTGTGTAATTGGATGGGGGTTCACCATTAAATGAAGCTTCAAAGGAGAAATACAAACACTTATGCACAAACCCTAGAAACTTGAAAGAATGAAACAAAAAAGTACTTGGAGGAGTGGAGAGACCAAAACATGGTATGTAAACCTTGGAAATTATTGTCTTGGATTGCACTAGAACTCATACACCAAGTTGGGTGTTTTAGTCCCACTCTAGGGTTTTTCAAGGAAAAATCTGGAATTCTTTTGTCGATTATCGGGTCTACAGAAATATGGAAAAAAGGGGTATATTGGGACTAATACGCTAGGTTGGTTGTAGAAGTCATGTTTTTAGGGTTTGACTAATATTTCTATAGCCCCTAGTGATCTTCTGTAGATTCCTTCCTATCTAATCTTCAGGTCTGAAAGTCTAAATTCTGGTCTATAGGTGAGTTTTCGTTAAGATGAAAACTTTTTGACAACTTTGAAAAAATTTGCAAGTTTTCCTTTAAAGGATCTTCAAGCTCCAATTCATCTAGATCTACAAACACACATCAAGAGAGAAAAATGATTTTTTTTAGGGAATGAGGGTTTTCCTTGTTCAAACCATGTTTTGGTAATTAAACCTTGAAATGAAATAGAAAGAATGAAGGAATGATGAATGAACAAATGCAATGTTGCAACTAATCAAAACCTTGAAATAAAGGCTACAAAATTGTGAGAAATTGCTTCAATGGATGTGGATCTTGACTCTTGATTGAATTCTTGAAACTTTGTCTTGAATGCTTCCTTGAATCAGGAAACCTACGTCATAAATGTTAGCTCACAAACACACATGATGCATGAAGACTTTGACATGATGCTTGAATCTTGAATGTAGCTCCAAATTCTTGAGGATTTGCTCTTGAATGCTCTTAATCTCATAAACTTTCCTAAGGAATTCTCTCTTGAAAATATTAGATGAAACATAATGAAATGACATTGTATTTATACTTGTTTATGCTTAATTTACCAAAATTACAACACTACAAGTGGAAATTTGGAAATTGAAACTATGGATAATAAAATCCCACCAGGAATTTGAATTAAAATAGGTCCTAGGTTAAAGTGGGACTCATATTCCAAGTTGGGCATATGAGTGCCAGAGGCTTAAACTCGAGACACATACTTTAAGAAGTGTTATGCTCTATGTGACATTTGAAATCAGGGCCCTAGACCTAGGGAGGACCCATACACCCAGATGGGCGTATGGGTGCTAGATCCCTAAATCTGGAACACAGCAAAAAACATTAAATTATGATTTTCCATTTATTATATGTTAGGATTATCCTTATAAAAATTCATTTAACTAGGCTTGTGGATGCAAAATAAGACCAATTAAGGCATAAATAAGCTAAATTTTAATAGGGAGGGCCCAAACAAGTGTGAAAATGTAAAGGGATACATTTTTCTATACTATAATACTTAACAGCTCGTTCAAGATAAGGCTAACAACACAAAGACTCCTTAGGAGCTATGGTATGGAAGGGTTTCTACTATGAAGTACTTTAGAGTATTTAGAAGGAAATGTTACATCAAAAGAGAAGAAGAAAACTTAGGAAAATTTGATGCAAGGTCTAATGAATGTATCTTCCTTGGATATTCTACTAGAAGCAAAACTTACAGATGTTACAATAAGAGGATAAGAAAGATAGTTGAAAGTGCAAATGTTAAAGTTGATGAAAACTTGTAGAATTCAATTGCAGTAGATGGATATGTGTCAGATGAACTTGATTACAGAGAAGAAGAAAAAAAATCTATTGAACAAGAAGTGTAGAATGAAGAGGAACAAGCTCTGGAGAAGACCCCTAAAACCCCTAAGTATGTGGAAAAGAATAATTATGAAGATCATATCATTGGAGACAAGAGGAAAGGTGTATTGACAAGAAGCAAAGTTGTTGAAGTTGAGGAAAATTTGTTTTTACTTTCTAAAGTTGAACCTAAAACAGTGAGTGAAGCATGTAAATATGAACATTGGATGAAGGAAACGGAAGAACTTATGCAAATAGAGAAGAATTAGACTTGGGAATTGGTCCCTAGACTAGCAAACAAAAACATAATTGGAACTAAGTGGGTATTCAAGAAAAAGCTGAATGAGAATGGAGTAGTAAGAAACAAGGAAAGACTTATGTGTAAGGATTACTCACAAGCATAAGGTATAGACTTTGAGGAGACTTTTGCTCCTGTGACTAGGATTGAAGCTATTAGGATGATTTTGGCATTCGTGGCATAGAAATACTTTAAGGTTTATCAGATAGATGTGAAGTCTTATTTTTTGAATGGTGAATTAGAAGAAGAGGTCTACATGGAATAATCTGAAGGATTTTAGTTTTCAGATCAATCGAATATGGTATGTAAGTTGAAGAAGGCACTATATAGATTGAAGTAAGCTCCCATAGCTCAATATGCAAGATTGGACAAATACTTGATACAAAAAGGATTCTATAAAGGCACCATAGATAGTAATCTTTACTTTAATATTGAGGAAGAAAAAATATTAATAGTAGTTGTATATGTGGATGATATTATCTTTGGTGGAAATGAGGCTATGTGTAAGAATTTTGCAAAGGAAATGTGGAAAGAATCAGAGATGTCAATGTTTGGGGAGATGAATTTCTTTCTTGGGCTACAAATCAATTAAAAAAATAATGGGATATTCATTTCATAGTCTAAGTATATCAAAGAGATGTTGAAGAAGCTTGGAATGGATGAGTCTGAATCGGTATGTACTCTTATGGTGATTGGTTGTACACTAAGAAAATATGATGACTCACCTAAGGCTAATCAGAGCAAGTAAAGATCTATGATTGGTGCATTGCTATATCTAACTGCTACTAGATCAGATGTCATGCATGTAGTTTGTCTTGTAGCTAGATTTCAAGAAGAGCCTAAAGAAACATATGTTGCAGTAGTGAAGAGGATCTTCAGATACTTAAGAGACACATCAGATTTATATGGCTTATGGTATCTTAAGGATACTAATTTCACATTAAGTGCTTCTATAGATGCAGATTGGGTTGGTTATGTAGATGAAAGGAAAAGTACAAGTGGTGGTGCATTCTTTCTTGGATGTAGATTGGTGTGATGGTTGAGTAAGAAATAATATTTATTTTCTTTATCTACTATAGAGATTGAATACATTGTAGTAGCATCATGCTATACATAGGTATTATGAATGAGACAGACATTGAAGGATATCAGAGTATCTCTAGGAGAATTTGGGGGTTATTGCCCCTCCTTTCTTGAACTAGATGTATATGGAGATGCATCAGTTTAGTGGATCTATGGATCTATCTCTTTTTTGGACTAATGTTGGGTGCTGCCTCTCGGGAGAGTAGGTAGTGTCATGTATTTTCATTGAGTTTTTGATTTATTTGGGTGTACTCCTAAGGGGGAGTATTCATAGCACCCATGTTGGTTCAATGTCCAAGGGGGAGAACAATGTAAAACATTTTATCCTTTGCCTTGATATCAAAGGGGGAGAGAGAATCATGTGAAAAAGTGCATGGTATTAAGGGGAGAAAGTTGTGTATGTTGTCTAATCATTATTGTTAAAGGGAGAGAGACTCCTATAAGGGGAAATGAGTTCAAGAAAGTTGTGTAGGCTATCTAATCTAAAAAAAAGAAGGAAAGTGTGTTTAGAGCTATTGTGTTTTTTTTGGTGGCTTTCACATCTTGTGTTTCCATCAATGACAGAGGGGGAGATTGTTGTAAGTATGCAGGTGTTGTCATTGATGTTAATAGGAAGTCTACTAACTGGTGTTGTCATTGATGTCAACTATGGGATGAAGATGTCAAGGATAGTGAGAAAATTGTGAAAAAGAGGAAAATAGGTTGTGCATGTGTAGTTGAGACCTTGAGGAAGTGTTGTGAGTACATGGAACTATTATTTTGTTGTAGAGTCTAAAGATGAGTTGGAATGAAGTAATGAGCTGAGATGATGTCTCTGGTACTTGGTTTCCAAGTGCTTTTGAGAAAAATTCATAAACAAAGTAAATTGTGCTGTGCAAGTGTTCATAGTGTGCTCTAGTATTGTTCTCTATGTTTCTTCTATGTTGATGATATTCCTGTATGGATCTTACAGGTTATTCAAGGTTATTAGACGTTGCTATATTCAAAATTTTAGTTTCTAGATCATTGTACAGTGTGAGATATTTTCACTAGTGTGTGAACCGGTTGTTCAGTGATGTTTTTGTGGCCTGAGAGAAATGTATTTTCTCTATGTTTCTCTATTGTTTGGCTTCAAGTTGTGCGAATTTGGGAAGTTATTTATAATGCTTTTATCTTTCTATATTCAATTTTTTACTTGATTTGGTGTAGTACAGAGTTTCATTTATCAGTATGCAAATAAGGGTTACCAATTGTTTTGAAATGAAGTGTTTGTATGATGCAAGCTTGGATGAAGTGTTTGATGAATCTTAAGTAGTTAATGGATTATTTTGGATCATGTTCAAGTGAATTGTGTTGTTTGAAAGTTTTGGACTGATTTTTGGAAGAGTGTACTTAATGTTTATGGTGTTTTGCATGAGTATTGGTCGAACTTGTGTTTAACACTACAAGTGAGGCTTGTAGAAATGTTTTGAAGTGTGTTGGGATCTATTTGGGTCCTAATTAAGGGTTTATATAGGTCCCTTTCATTCCTATCGATCATGAGAATGTTTAGGTGTTGACTTATTTTGAATTTGTATGTATAATAGCTAGTTTCCAACATTAGAGAGGGGGGGGAATTTTTTCTTTAAATTGTTGATGTGGCACTAACATCAACATATAGCTGGATTAAATTTGATGGGTATTTTCTCGTCATGCCAGAAATCACTCTTGCCAGAATATTCTTCTAACTGGTCAGAATATTCTATGATGGAATAGTCAAACAAAATATTCGATGTCGGCCACATCATTGGAATCATGAAGTGGATGATAGAATATTCTACACGATTATTAGAATGGTAGACTGTTTGTCAGTTTTCATAAAGAATGTCAGATTTCTTTAAATGGTCACCATCATTTTAAAGAGATGCCGCCAGATTTTAAAGACTTTGATCGGCTGGTGGGAGTTGTTAGGTCCACTGGCCATGCGGCCCACTAAATATGTGCCATGTGAGTGTCAGTGGGGTCTGCGGTACCACAAGGGACAATTCACAGATTGTACAGTCTGTAGTTGTACAACAACTTTTTTTATTTTTTTAAATAAAACTTTCTAAAAACTTTTACAACGATTGAAATATGAATTTTTTATTAAAAAACATTGAAAAATTTCAATCAAAATAAATTATTATTATTACTTTTAGAAATCGTACTGACACATTTATGATGACTTGGGGGTCATATGACTCCCTTGGAATTTTCTTTTTCCTAACCGGACAACTACTTCAAATTCGATGAATTGTTAGTCGATCTTAGGGTTTTTGGCCCTTCTAAACATGATCGCAGAGTTATATTTGACCCAAAATGCTCCAAAAATGCAGCTACCTTCTAGATTTGGCAACCACTCTTCAACTTCAAACCCTCATAGATTTGGCCTCATATGTTCGATTTAGACAAAACAAAAGGAAAAACCGACTATCTCAAACCCTCTGAACTCAATGGTGAGTTTAGATTTGCACCAACAAGATCCAATATGAACCTACAATAAAGAGCTAAAAATGGAAACCCCCAATTTGGTATTTCTTTCAAGCTTTTTTGATTCTCCAAAACATAATATGATGCAAGAGAAGATCATACTCAACTTTTCAAGATTTACCATCTCTCTTAAGAAAAATACTATTCAATGGCACCCAACCTACTCTGATAGCATGTTAGAATTGGCTCTGGAGATAGCCTGCCAAGATCTTGAGGCCAAATGGAAAGCAAAAAGAGAGAATATCTTAATATGACAAGAATAAACTGTATTCTTATCAATTATGATTCAATGTTGTGTGTTGTCAAATGTAGTAGAAACCCCTTGGTTATATAGCCAAGGTGTGATACAAGATGTCATTGGATTATGACAAGTGTCTTAATTATATGACATGAGAAAATTTATCACAACTACCTAGGTTCACATGTGTTACAAGTCAAAATATAAGATAACAACTAATGACAACTAATACCTTCTAGAAAGATTCCTTCCTAGGACATAAGTAAACTTAACTTGTAAATAAGTCCCCTAGTAATGAATTAACAAGGTACAAGACTTTATTTACACCAACACTCTTGTGTATGGTGTTGTGACTTCAATTACTATTATCTACATTTCATGTTTAATCATTCTAATAGAAAAAGGGTGTAATGAATTCTTGTGGTTCTAATTATTATTGAGGGTTTTGAAGGTTTAATTTGCTACAATTGATTCACCCTGCCTCTCAGTTGTCTTGTTCATTTCAACATACTAAATTTCATATTCACTTAATATCAAGATCCATTTAGCTAATCAACTTGCCAAAGCTACCTTGTTGAGGAGATATTTTGATGGATCAATTTTGGCAACAAGTTTTCTCTAATGGTTCAGCATGTAGTGCCTAAGTCATTGAGTAGAAAAAACTACCACAAGCTAGGCATGCTCGATAAGACTATAGTTGAGTTCGTAGCCCACAAGTGTATGACTGATGTAGTAGATTCCTCATTATCTACCTTCATCATCAATTATTGCCAATAATTCCCCCAGTGTAGATGAAGTTGTTGATATGTAAAGTATAATATGTCTTCCATCAACAGGTGGCATCAAGATGAGTGGTGTTAATAGGTAATCCTTAATCTATTGAAAATCCTCCTAACACTTGTCTATCCACATGAATGGTACTCCCTTCTAAAGAAAATGCTATAATGGACGACATTTGTTTGCTAGTTGCACTATGAACCATCAGATGGACTTAAGTCTTCCTTGAAGTGTGCATAGTTGACTGATGTTGGTAAGTGGTGGCATGTATATTATGGCTTTAACTTTGGCAAGGTCAACTTTAATGCCTCATTTGGAAACAATGTAGCCTAGAAGTTTTCCTGATGTCACTTTGAATACATATTTCTTAGGATTTAGCCTTACCTTATATTCTTCTAATAATTTGATTTTTTTTTCCAAGACTCATAGAAGGTCACCTCTTGTCAATGATTTAGCCATTAAGTTATCCACATAGTCTTCCATAGGAGTGTGAATGAGGTCATGGAATATTGTAGTCATTTCTCATTGATATGTAGCCCTAGTGTTCTTTAGTCCAAAAGGAATGACATTCCAATATTATGTTCCCCAAGGATAGGTAAAGGCTATCTTGTGTTGATCTTCAGGTGCTATTCTAATTTGATTATATGCTAAGAAGCCATCCATGATGGATAAAATCTTGTAGTCTGTCGTTAATTCCATAATTATTCCAATGTTTGGTAGGGGAATATCGTCCTTTGGACATGCCTTAATTAAGTCTCAAAAATAAATGCATATGTGGATCCCTCCTATTGGCATTGTCACTTGTACTAAATTGGAGATGCATTCAACATAGTTGATAGGATGAATGAAGCCAACATCTAATAACTTCTTCAACTCAGCTTTGACCAACAAGGCAATCTGTGGATGCATTTTCTCGAGTTTCTACTTCATTGGTTTAGCATCAAGGAAATGGAAAATGGTGTAAAACCAACTCAAGATCTAGACCAAGCATATCGGCATACAACCAAGAAAAAATTATTTGTCACTCTGTGAGAAAGGTACAAAATTCTAGTAATTTTTATTTTTCAGTGACATTGCAAAGTGGACTATTTTAGGATTTTCATCTATGCCTGTATTAACTTCCATAGTTAGTTCAACAACCATAGGTGACTTCTCTTGATTAATGGGAAGTGTGTCCAACCCTCCATCCTTTGGTGCCTTAGAGAGGTTTTCACTCTTGTATGTGTCCTTTCTTTTTACTTTTTCAAGGGAAAGAGGTTCCTTGCGGTTTTCACCTAGAGACATTTCTTTTTTTATTTTTTCATTTTCATTTTTGTGACTAGAGGGGTGGAGAAATTCCCCAAAATATGCCATGTTTTCCAAGATAATGGTAAAACTAGCTTTGTGATCTCCACTAGGTATGCATTCACATAAGCCCATGAACTCAGTGATCACATCATCATTTTCAAATATGTTTAGGATGGGAGGTCCTTATTGGTCCTAGTCTATTAGTTGTGGGTACACTAAGGGAATTCCATCATCGATACTGTTGAGGTTTATAGCCGAAATGGTAAAGACAGAGGTGTTGTCAGTATTTTTAGTCATGGTGTCAGATAGGTCAAGTTCATTAAATATTTTGGTCAAGCCATAGTTGTTAGATGTATTTAAGAGTCCCACTCCCATTCATTGGAGTCAATCTCAATATGGTAGTTGCCAGGTGTCTCAAATGTCTTGATATCCTTAGAAGCACTTACTTCCTTAGTCAAAAGTACCTTAGTATGAGGAGCGCCTATCTTTATTGTTTTAAACCCTAGCCCCAAGCCTTTTAGATGCTTAGACATTGGAAAAGGTTCTATCATCCCACTTTTGTTCAATCCAAGTCTATTATTTCCATCATAGCCTTTGTTCTTCATGATTTTGAAACGTTTTCCATATTGTTTGGTAGGTATTTTCTTGGGTGCAATGAATTCTTCTTCTTCTTTGTATAACCAGGAGGTCACATTTTCTTTGTTGATGGATTCCTTACTTAGCTCTCCTTATTTTGTGAAAGTTGTCATGGGAGATACTTCAATAGTGACCTTAGATTTCCTTTTGACTGTTGACCATTTTCCATATGACTTAGGTGGTGCAGGTAGTTGACTGACACAATATGATGATTTCATATGATATTCACCACTTCACTTGTCTTTGACCTCAATTTTAGGATCAGATGGTGGAGTTTTGGAGGTGGATGCTTTGGATAAGGTGGAAGGATCAACATAGTTAGATGAGGTGGATGATGAAGCTTCTCAATTTATTGGCACTTGTTGTTTGGGTGTTCCTCTCAAATTGCTACAATATTAAAATGGGTCAAGGTCACTAGAGATTGTGATTTTTGTGCCATTATAGGGGAATTTTATGTATTGATGGTAAGTGGATGGAATGGATTTCATGGCATGGATCCATGGTTAACCAAGGAGGAGGATATATGGAAGATCTAGGTCCAAGACTTGGAATGCAGTATCCATTACAACGGGCCCAACTCTTATTGGTATTGTTATGATGCCCTTGGAGGAACACTCTTCATTGTCATAAGCTTTTATAATAATGTTATTTTCATGTCTGTAACACATGCTTTAGAGAAGCCCAATTCATTAACCAGTTTGAGAGTGCAAATATTTAATCCCACTCCACCATCTACCAAGACTTGTTTGACTTTATTCTTATGGATGAAGAATTCTAGATGCAAGGGGTCATTGTGATTAGACTTTTGGGTTGAGTGGTGTTGATTGGAAAAAGTGGTGTGATGGGTATTGGTTAAGTAGCCCACCATTTCCTCGAACCGATTAATATCAAGGTCAGTGCGAATGTAAGTGTCTTGTAAAGCTTTATCAAGAACAACCCTGTGCTCAAGGGATAAATGAAGCAAATCAAGGATGGATATTTGAGCAGGTGTTTTCCCCAAATGGTCTAAAATATTATATTGACTTTTGTTGTTGTTTTGGAGGAGCACCTTGTATGGTCACTTTGGTTCGTCATGTGCTTATGGAACATTCTAGTGGCTTCTTGATGGCGATGGTATTGATCGTCTGTGGCTCGAATGTGATGAATGGTAGTGTAGTCATATGTGGCATTGCTATTTGGTATGGTTATTGGTCTTTGAACTTGAATTGGATGCCTTTCCTTTTCCATGTTCTTTCCATGGATTCTTAAACATTGTATGGTCATTGTTAGATCTCTATTTTTTATCGTATACTTTGATGACACCACTTTCAATAAAGTCTTGAATGATGTTCTTAAGCTTTCTGCATGACAAAGTTGAGTGTCCTTTAATTCAGTGATAATTGTAAAAGGAATTATCATCCCACTATGAAGGTTTAACTTTTCTTGGATCATAAGGTTTTACCTTAGGAAGTTGTATGACTTTTGACTACAAGAGTTGTTTGATGATGGATTCAATTGGTTCCCCTAAGGGAGTTTACTTGTTTCTTGTGGGAAACTTCCTTTGTGGTCTTTTTTCTTGAGTGTTTTGAAGGGAATTTTCTATTTTATGAGGGGCACGTGGTGGGTCATTTGATGTATTAGGTCTTTTAAGTGTGATTGCAGGATTGGTGTGTAATTCCTTTGCATCAACAATTCTGCCATTTGTGAAAAATTTATTGTGGGCCCAATAATTACTTTTTTTCTTTGATGTACCTTGGGAATTTTGAGTTTTGTTGTATGTATTAAGTTCCCCTTTTGTGATGAGGTCCTTCTCAAGTATGGTGCCATTTTCCACTAGTTCAATGAATGTGGTGCAATAATGGGCTTGCAGTTAAAATTTGAGGTCCATGGTCAAGTTTTCTACGAACATGACAATCCTTTGTTTTTCAAGAATCTCGATAGGACAACGACTAGCCAAGCTCCTCCATCAGTGGAAGAATGTTCTGAATGATTCAACCTCTTCTTGTTTTATGTGACATATTGTGACTATGGTGATGTTAGTTTCAATATTGTGGAAAAAGTGAGTGATAAAATTTTCAGCTAGTTCATCCCATGTTCTTATGTCAATGGGTAGATGGGTGAACCATTCTACAGCTTGTCTTACGAGACTCTAGGAAATAGTCTCATGAGATATGTCTGTTCAGATGCAATGTCTATCAAAGTCGTGTGAAATTCTCTTACATGTTCGACAAGATTACCTTTTCCTCTATACTTGGGAAAATTTGCCATGACATAGTTTAAGGAAAGGAGGCATGTATAGACTTTTGTCAAATGGATATGGATGTAACTCTTGTGTTGAGTAAGTCTTTTTGGTCGATAATGTCTATAGACACATAAAATGTACTGATTGAAATTGTGCATTTGATCCTCACCACTAACATCGTTTTTGTCTTGAATCATCCTGCGGTCTAGCCATTTAATCAAATATCCTTATCTGATTAAATTCATCAATATTCTTCTCTTAATTAAATAAATCAGTTATCTAATTAAGTCACCTTTTCTCAATAATTAAATTAACCATTTTGATCTAATTATCCTATTTAATTAAATAATTAATTTTATTTGATTAAATCTCTTAAGTCTATCTATTAAATATAATAAATTAAAACCTTATTTAGTTTAATCTAGCATCATCTCTTTTAATTAAATAAATCAAAATCTTTATTTAATTAGTCCCTTATCACATTCTTCTCATATTTGATTTAAATAAATCCACAAATTTAAGTCAAATAGGTCACATCATTTAACCCCCTTCTTTAAATTAATTAACTTTGATTAATTTAATATCCTCTCATGTCCCATCCTCTAGCTTTTACCACTTGCACATGAAAATAGATTTAATTGATTTATTAAATCTCTATTTTCCTTCAACAAGGCATCTTTTGGGAATATTCTCCAAGTTTGAATTCAAAATCCAAGTTGACACGTACATCCAACAAGGCATTTTCTCTCTTACATGTCTTTTTCCTTGAGCCAAGTGGCATTCAATACATTCTTTATTCCCTCTTGCATGTCATTTCAACAAATTCAAAATTCAAAAATATGCATTTATTGGCACGGGTATGTGTAGGATCATGATGGGCCAAAAAGTGGCAACATGATGGGTATGTGGCTAATGACTTTTTTAACCCAAAATTGATTAAACAAAAAGGGTTTTTAAAGGAGATTCTCAGCTTTCCACCAATATAAATTATGCTTTACTTTGAATTTCATAAATAATTATTATTCATTTTCTATTCAAATTACGAATAAAGTCTTGATTGATAGACTGATTGAAAAAATCTATATCTTTCAAATGGTATCACATTTTTTGAATCCAAAACATGCGTCACATTCTATGCTTCGATACTATAAGATTAAAAAAAAAAATTGAATTTCATGAATTTTTGACCAAGTTAAGGTGGTTAGACATACGAAGTTTTATATTTTTAAAAGTTGTAATAAAAATTCATAATTAATTATTTACTTGGAAACAAATTACAAAAGAATATGCATCACATTGGGACATGAGTCCTCTACTTATATCTAAAATATTATAAAAAATATTATCATTTTATTGTGGTTAGGGTGATCAGACAAACACCTACTTATTTTTTCACTAAAATTTAAGTACTATTGGATTGAAATTTCAAATTTTCACCAAATAGTTTTCTTTTTTTGTTAAACAAACCTAGTAGTTTAGAAACCACATTCAATTTGCTATAGATTCTATTCTTACATATTTTTGAAATAATATAGATAACTTATTCAATTTTTTATGTCAAGTTGCCTAACTCTAATTTTTCTAATTTTTTTGCCACTTAAGGGCCTATTTTTCCATGATGATCCTGCACATCCTCCATCCACTCATAGGTTGACAAGTGGCATTTTTCCATTGGTTGAAAGTTAGTCCCACATTTCTCTATTTTGGACATTCATCCATCTCATTCTATAAATAAGAGGCTAATCTCCTCATTTCATCATCCACAATTTGAGTAAACTTACTATGCTCAAATATTTAGCAATCTCCATCCACATTTTTGAATTTATAGCTAGGTTATGGAGATTTTGGTCTTGAAGCACTCAGCATTCTTTGTCAAAGTGGATCATTCATCAACATTCATCAAGCTTGCATCATAGGAGTTGGGAAAGGGCCAATTTTCACATCAAATTGGCACCAATTCCCCCATGGGATCAAGAGTTTGCATTGTCTTCAATAGGATTTAGCTTGCTTTATTGCTCTTTCATTTCATTCTTGTTTCATTTCTTATTTTAAACTATGCTAATGGATTTCATGGGGAATCATTGTTCTTGCTTGCATTTGATATTCTAATGTGTTTTTTCATGTTGTTTTGCAGGTATTTGGGTTGGGGTTTGACATTTTGGTGCTAGAAGGAGGGAAATCTCACCTTTCAATCATGTTTTTTAATCAAATTCACACGTTTTTCTTTGTTTACAGGTTTAGCATCGCTATACAGGACTGTTGGAAATTCAAACTTCAACGCTGAAGTCTTCCCGCCTAAGATTTTAAATTTCAAACCACACCACTTGACCAATTAGACCCGCGGTAATTTTCAAAAAAATCAAACTGCATCGCTGAGAAAAAGGGCGACGCATTCATGCTCACTGGCCTGACTGCAGAGTGACTCTGACTGGAAAGTGGCACTATATAGCACCGCTGGAGAAATCAAACTATGACGCCTTCACGGATTGCATCGTTGGAGGGGACTATGGAGTAAAATTTAAATTTTAGCATGTGCTTTTTTCAAATTATGATTATTCTATTTGTTTTTTGTCTTTTTGACCTTTATTTTGCTATATCTAATTGATTTTTCTTGTAGGTTGAATCGATTAAAGATGAAGAGGAAGAAAAGCATGATGATGTCATTTCACAAAAACAAGTGTTTTTAAACACTTTAGTGTTTGTTTAACACTATTTGAGGATTCATTAATCCTCTTAAGGAAAATTTGTCATCTTTTTTAGGCTTAGGATCCACTAATTTCATTTGGGATTTAAAAAGAACTTTTCATTTTTTGCTACAAAAGGCTTAAAATGAATATTAGGACTCCAATCTACTAAATCTTGTTTGGGATTAAAAATTGAACAAGGCAATTTGTCACACTTACTTTGGTGTTTTTTTAAAAATGAACTCACAATTGCTTTGAAATGGTAAAATGAACATGTGCAACTTTGTTTTTGTGAATGCTTACTTAAACTAACATCATTGAAAATGATGTATGTGCTTCTCTCGCGCTTTATAGCGATCTTGAGAATCAAAAGGCCTTTTTTATGATCTTAGGTTGAGATAAAGTAGTCACCTCCACACTTCATTTTAGGTTTAAAATTGAACAAAACATTGTGCGAGTGTGAGTAGAGGATTATTGCATACACTCTCTCTCTTTGTGTTGCAAACAAAGATTGATCGAGTTACATATATTGTCTTTATTCGCATTTGTTTATCTTAAAGGGCCTGCCTTGGGGAAAAATTACTCACCCAAGGGAACGACTCAACCAGTAACACTCTAAAGCCAAGAGTATTTTCAACCGGGATATAAATGTGGGTATTGGAATAAACGCCAATATCACGCAGTTGGCTCTGACGACATGGATCTGAAAAGGGACTCTTGTCGTATGGGTCAATCTCCATGAATGAAAATTCCTAATTAAAACCCATGTTTTAGAATTGCCAAAATCCTTGATCTATTTGTTGGTGCAAGAATGGTCATTTTGAAGCTGCCCCACACTTTTACAGTCTTTTAGTAGAAATGGAAAGCATACCATGGGAGTTTCATCGGTGTTGATGCTTGGCTGCCCCATATAAGTGAGTGTCGTGGAGGGGAGCCAGTGGGGTCAAGCATCTAACCATTCACTAAAGATAAGTGTAGCTGGACATGTCCAAGTGGGGACTCAACAAATATTGTCTTCCATATCCATAGGGTTGTACTTATTCTTGGTTACAAAATGATTTTCTTATTTGAAAACATCTTGGAAACAAACACAAACATAATCACCAAAGTTTCAAACCCATTAGGAGACAAATACAATTGACCCAATTCATGTGTTATTTCTTTCCCTTGGGATTCTATCCTTAGAGGTTTCTAAACACTTGGATTACCTCTCAATTTGTCTACTAAAGTTAAACAATAGGTAACCCTTGCCTTGAATTCATCAAATTTCCACATAACATACTTTGTGGGATTTGAAGAAATTAAGACATTGGACATCTAGTTTGGAAACCTAATCAAAGAAGTGTTTGTGGTAAAATAAAGTCACTAAGCAAAGATAAAAAAATGAACTCTCACATGTGTTGAAACCTCATGATTTCCAAGAAATTCAAATCCCAAAACAAAAGTCCTTGGTTCAAAATCTAGAAATGTATGCTCAAATTGAATCAGTTCTTAGTCATAAAGGTCCATAGAAGCATTGCATGTTCTTCAATACCGAGGTCTAGGTAAACAAAGTGTCTTTTTTTAGGTTCATCCTAGGATCAAAATAAATCAAAATCTTTTTTCATCCACCCCTTGAACATCAAACCAAAAATCATCTCACCATCATCTTTTGAAAAATCTTGAAATTATCCTTCATGCTAGGCTTTTTGGCAAAAATCAAAATCATCAAATCCTTGAGACAAAATACTTGAAATCTTTATCAAATCATCTTTGGCTAGGTATGTGTAGATGCATCCTTTTGCATATGCTTAGTAAAAATTATCAAACCATCTGGTTTAGCTAGGTATATGTAGATGCATCCTTCTTCATATGCTTTGTTAAATTATCATCTTGTTTGAATAGGTGTGGGTAGATGCATCCTTCTCCCTGCACATCTTCAAAATATCATGCTTTGAGAAAATCTACCCCTTAGATAATCATCCAACATCTTAGGGTCTATTTGTTCAATCAAAGAAAACAAAAATCGATCAAGTCAAGGGAAAATCAAAATCAAAATCCAAAACATATCCAAAATTCCTAAAAGTCTAGCATCCCCCTCAAGATTTATCAAAAGATCATCCACATCATTCATCTCTTCCATCATCATATCACCTTTTGATCCTCAAGATATCCTAAAAAATTTCTCTTTTGTGCTTAAAATAATATCAATCCAAAGAATTAAGAGATTCATCTCCCATATTCTTGAAAATTGATCCTTGTTTTATGGTTCAAACTAGATCTCAATACAAGAAGAACATGGAAGCTGACAAAGAAACACCCACTTCAAGTGACCTAAGCCAAACGAATGCTAAAATGAATCCTATCGAATCAAGCAATCCTTTGACTATCTCATCATCACAAAACCCACAAGAGGAAATTCAAGATGAAGACCTTACCTTTGGGATGTCACATGAAGAAATAACCAAAATACTCCAAAATTCGGAAAACCATAAGATCATCAACATCATGATGAGGCTTAACCGTTCACTATACATGCTTGAACTAGCAAAACAAGGGGCCAAATTACCTTCTGATTTTTATGTGAGCTCTATAGTGGAACCATCTTTGGAGATCATGCCTCTAATTTCATCCACATTCCCCATCTCATCTACACCCCCATCCCAAAGCATCACTCAAAAAATTCTGCAAATCACAACATCTTTTTCTCCAACCCAACCCAATGTTAATAAGGGAAATGCATTTCTTAATGCTATTCAAAGACACCCCCTTGTCAACAATAAAGACTTGGATGCAAGTACCATTTTGGATCAAAACATACCCAAAAATCCATTACATAAGTATGTCCCTCTCACTTTCCATAATCTTAAAGATCCATCATCATCATCATCCTTCCACACAACACCTCAAACTTCTCTCCTCACAAATTTGCAAGAAGAGGGTGACATGTTCTAACCTGAGGGCATTTCGACACCACATCATTTTCTCAAGAACTCACACCCCTCACATTTTCACCTCTTCCACCATTACCACCAGTATCCACACCTCTACTTGGCTTGGGACTCCCACCTTTACCAAATATCAATCAAAATCAAACCAACATTCCAAACACCAATCAAAACATCACGCCAAACTCTCAATACTTGTCATCGATATCGCAACAACAGATGACAACTACACAAGTAATCATGACATCATCGACCACCCCCCTAACATCTCAAACCATGGGCTCTCAAGGACCAACCACATCAATTGCACCATCCACCAACATGACATCACCACTCACCACCACCACAAGCGCCATTCTGAATCCACCACCACCCCCACCACCACTAAACTCCAATTTATCAAGCCAATATAGCATGGCATTGCAAGCCGCTCACCAAGCTACTTATCAAAAGGAATTTCTACAAGTGAAAAAAACAAAAATCCACACAAATAGCTACCCAACAAGCAACACAAGCAGCTGAAAATGCTCAAGCCACCCAAATTGCACAGCAAGCACAATAGTCCGCACAAGCCCAAGCTTTATTGCAACAAAAACAACAAGCTGCTCAAGCTACTCAAGCCACCCAAGCCACATTACAAGCACAAAAGGCTGCCCAAGCCCAAATTCTATTGCAACAACAAGCGATGCAAGCCCAAGCTCAAGTGCACGCCCAATATCAAGCACAACAAGCGCAAGCACAATCATAGTTTCCTGCACAAAACAAGCAGCGCAACTACAAGCATATCAGCAAGCAATAAAACAATATCAAGAGCAGCAAGAAGCAACCCAATTGGAAGCTCAACAACAAGCATTGTTGGAAAAACAACAAGCACAATAGTAAGCTCAACAACAAGCAATCCTAGCACAGCAACAACAAAATCAACAACAAGCGTTGTTTATACAGCAGCAAGTGCAATCATACCTAGCTTGACAAAATGTGCAAATACCATCAAACAACACACCAACAAACACACCAATCCAACCCACAATCAAAACACCCTAGAACACCTTCATCCCACCTCCTGATCCATAAAATGATGTAATGACACAAATTAGGTTGCTCTCGCAACAAGTGCTCGATCTTCACTCAAGGCGAACCACAAAAACACCAAGCAACTTGTGTCCCTATCCATTTGACAGGAGCCTTGTGATGAAACTATTCCCGAAGGGATTTGAGATCCCCAAGTTCGACAAATATCATGGGATGGGAAATCCCGAAGATCACATCAAGGAATTCCAGGTTCATTGCATGGAAGTTGCATACGATGATACCTATCTAATGCGGCTATTTCCTAGGAGTTTTCCTGGCCACACTATGGAATGGTTCTCTCGCCTACCTACAAGCATCAAAAAATTCCAAGAAATTATAGATGCATTCATTAAAAACTATGCATGCAATATTGCAATGGATGTTAGTCTAGAAGAACTCTCAGCTCTGAAACAAGGTAAGAGTGAATCATTTGCTTCATTCCTATAACGATGGCAATCCAAGGCCAATCGAAGCAAATGGACCATGCCCGAGGAACAAAAATTTTGCACCATCATATCCAACCTTGACGGCTTCTTGGCATTCCATCTCAAGGTACAAGGGATCACCACATATGACCAGTTGATCTCCAAGGTGCTCAACATTGAGCAAGCCCTTATGACACAACCCACGGGATCAACTTCATACCCCGAGCAACAAAACAACTGCCCACCCACCAATTACAATGACAAACCTCACACATGGTAAAGAAACAAAAAAATTACTAATGACGGTGTCGTCGATGCCAAGGTGGTCATCCATTCCCCTTGCCAAAATACACCCACACCACAAATCCAAAACCAACACCAAAACAATCATCAAGCAACACAACAACCAAACAACAATCTGACAATTAACAATGTCAATGATCAAAGGGGACCACCCCAATGGAACAAGAATTACCCCAAGCGAAAGTACACCACTCTAGGGGAACCACTTGAAGTCATCATGAAGAAGCTGATAAACAAAAAACTCATCAAAGCTCCCAGCTATGAGAATTACCAAGAACCGGATGTCAAACCTCCTTGGTATAATAAGAATCAACTCTATGACTTCCATAAAATCAAAGGGCATACCACGAATAGTTGTATGAGGCTAAAAAACATAATTCAAGATCTCATCGATCAAAGAATTATAAATGTGGAACAGCCAATAGGAAACCAAGACCTTAAGATATACATGAATCCGATGCCTAAACATGGCAATAAAGGGAATAATAACACTGATAAGGGGAAAGGCACCCTCACAAATGTAAATCATGTGTATGAAAATGTCATCACCTCCCTAAATGAATATTGTGCTACCATCACCATCAAAGGAGCCCATGCCAATTGTGGAGTCACCACAAGAGGCGGAAAAGTTACCATCACAGGATCATCCCAGCCAAACAGAGTCCCTGCACCTAGATCTATCCCTAATGGATATAATGTCCTTGATCGGCTCAAAAGAATGCCAGCGCAAATCTCCATCATGAAGTTACTAAAAATCTCATCTGCCCTTAAGAAAATCCTTGAGGAAGTGTTGGCTTCATCTACTGTCCCTATAGATCTTGATGCGGAGCAATTCCAAGCTATGGTCGGCAATATCATAACCCCGAATCTCCTCACATTCTTTGACCAATATTTTCCTGCCCAACCATCTCATAACTATGCACTCCACTTAGAAGTCCTAGTATAGAAAAGCAAGGTCAAAAGGATCTTGTTGGATGGAGGTGCGGGCTTGAATATTTGTTCTCTCAAGCTCATCAAACAATTAAAAATCTGAGAAGATTCTATCGACAAAGGAAAGGGTATCACAATAAGAGAATATGATGATTAGGAAAGAGTGTCCCAGGGCACAATAAAAATCCCTATTCAAGTAGGGCCATCTATCATGGAAACCACTTGTCAGGTCTTGGACCTCGACTTGTCGTATAACATCCTCCTAGGACACCCATGGATTCATGCGATGAAAGCAGTAGCATCAAATTTCCATCAATGTGTTAAATTCAGACATGAAGGACAAGAAGTTACCATCCACAGAGATCTCGAACCATTCTCCTATTGCAAAATCCTCGAGGCAAAGTACTATAAAATCCCTCAAGTACCAAAAAATGATGAGGGCCCATCTACACCATACATTGATCCCGCCACTCTCGCTTCCACTTCTGCGATAGAGGCACCCACCACTCCCGCCATCCCCACCATCTCTGACATTAAGGTCATCATCCAAGATAACGGTTGTGGAAACTACATGATCCCTAAAAATGCTTTTGTGATAGGAGAGTTACCACAATCTCCTAGATCATAGGGATGTCTACAAGTAAATGAAGCCTCCACATCTCAAACGTCTCCTGAAGATTATCCCAACTTTACAAGTTGGGGAGATCTTGGCCAAGAGGTTATTGAGGAAAATCCATCTCATATGCTATACCAATATGAGAGACCAGTAGCTGATTTACCAATGGATGACAAAAGCAAGGGTCTACAAATGATGCTCGCAATGGGCTATGACAGAAATCAAAGACTTGGGAAAAATGACAATGGGCTTATAATACCTATCATTCCAGAGATGCGAATGATAACAAGTCTTGGCCTCAGATGTACCCCTCCGATTATAACCATATGTGGCCGAGGTCCTCTAGTTAGAAAATTCAAAAATCCTCCTCAACAAATTGTAGCTGAATTGCGCTTACCTGTATCTACAAGACGTGTCATAGATAACTTCACATTTGACATAACCGACATCTATAGTAGTAGTGATGATGAGGATCCCATGACCAACTTACCTAGGCTATTTGAGGATACCACTCTTTGCATGATTAGCACCCTATCTTTTGAATCAGACCATCAAAATCATGAAATCTGCCTAGTAAACCCCCAACTCATCGATTACGACCAACGAGGACCACCAGTTCTTGATACATTCAAAAATGATGAGGCACTCTCGGTATTCATGGGAGTACAGAAAAACATTCCATACAGGGATCACAAAGTAAGGTTCATAATCGAGCTAGATACACATGCCTATTATAGGGAAATGATTGAATCCCTCAGTCGCAAAAGTGAAAAATTAAGAATAATATCTAAGTCTTTGAGTGAAAACCACACTGTGGCACTCCCCGACCAGAAAAAAGTAAAAAGAAAGGATGCATCCAACAGTGAAAACCTCTCTAAGGAGCCTGAGGATGGGGGATTCAATCTTCCTTTTAGAGCTCTTCATCAAGAAAAATCAGCAGTCCTTGCAGAAAAATGCAATCCGGTGAATCTAGGAATAGAGGAAACCCCACACATCACATTCTATGTAGAATCATTACTATCAGAAGAACAAGAGCTCCTAGCAGCCTTCCTAAGAGAGAGACAAATAAACTTCACATGGAGCTATGCTGACATGCCAAGGCTTGATCCAGAAATCATGGTACACCACTTAGCAGTATACCCAGAAGCAAAGCCTATTAAACAAAAGCTCAAAAAAATGCACCCTTAGATCACCCTACTAGTAAATATAGAAATAAAGAAGCTATTAGATGCAGGATTCATTCAACTGATAGATTATCTAGAATGGGTGTCAAAATTGGTACCTGTTTCAAAACCTGATGGGGGCATTAGAATCTACACAGACTTCAAAGACTTGAACAAAGCATGTCCGAAAGATGATTTCCCATTGCCCAATATTGACATGATCGTAGACATGACAGCGAGACATGAAATGCTTTCCTTAATGGATGGTTTTCAGGTTATAACCAGATAATGATTTCCAAAGAAGACCAACACAAAATGGCCTTCACTTGTCCATGGGGGACTTACTACTGGAATATGATGCCATTCGGCTTAAAGAATGCAGGAGCAACATAGCAAAGGGCCATGACCTTAATCTTCCATGACATGATTCACAAGACTATCGAAGATTATGTTGATGACATTCTATCCAATTCTAGAAGGAGAAAGGATCACATAGCAACCCTAAGTGCCATTTTTGATAGGCTAGAGGAATACAAGGTCAGATTAAACCCAAAGAAGTGTGTCTTCGGTGTACAATCAGGAAAATTGCTAGGATACATAGTATCAATGAGAGGTATCAAGGTAGATCCAGCAAAAGTAAAAGAAATCCTTGAGATGGACGCACCAAAAACATTAAAGCAATTGAGAGGTCTCCAAGGCAGGCTTCAATCCATTCGCAGATTCATAGCACAGCTGGAAGACAAACATAACCCATACTCTCACCTACTCCACAAGGGAGTAGCGTACAAATGGCATAACAAGTGTGAAGAGGCATTCAATAAAATCAAAGAATATCTACTGACACCATTGGTACTAATGCCACCAATCCCAAGAAAACCATTAATTCTCTATGTATCAGCAACAGCAGCAACCCTTGGAGCTCTCCTATCTCAACATGACGAAAATAGAACAGAAAGGGCCATCTATTACATCAGCAGAACAATGGTGGGGCATGAGTTAAACTATTCATTCATTGAGAAAGCATGTCTAGTAGTACTGTTTGCATCACAAAAATTTAGACATTACATGTTGGCACACAAAATAAAACTCATCACCAAAATTGACCCTCTCAAGTACTTATTGTCAAAGGAAATGCTCACTGGAAGAATGGCCAAATGGGTGATGATAAAATCAAAATACGACATTGAATATGTAGAACGGAAAGCAATCAAAGGCCAAGTCATTGCAAATAAACTTGCAGAAGCACCAATCTATTCAGAGAATCCTCTCATCTTATAGTTTCCTGATGAATCTATTTTCAATCTCAATGTAGCTGACCACTGGAAATTGTACTTTGATGGCTCATACACACAACATGGATCAGGAGTTGATGTCTTCTTTATCACCCCACAAGGGGATTGCATACCAAGGTCCTATAAGTTGGTGTTTCCCTGCACCAATAACATTGCAAAATACGAGGCTTTAACCATAGGTCACAGAATAGTAGTGCAGTGGAACATTATAGCTCTTAGAGTATATAGAGACTCTCAATTGATAATAAACCAAGTGAACAACGAGTACCCGACCAAGGAAGATAAGCTCACTCCATACAAGAAATTGGTGGAGACTCTCAAAGAATCCTTCATCGAAATTACATTTGAGCATATTCCTAGAGCCAACAACAGAGTAGCAGATGCCATGGCAATAATTGGATCCTTACTAGACATCCCCCACAATGTTCCAAAATATGAATTATTGATAGAGCAACTTCTCGTGCTTGCATTCAAGGTACCGGAATCAGAATTTATGTGTGAAATCATTGGTCCCAGTGATCCTTGGTACCACAACATTTATACATACCTTCGAATAGGAGTCATTCCTACCAATTTACCCTCAACCCTAAAATGAACCTATCAAAAAGGCATCCTAATTTGTCATCCTAGGAGATACCCTATATCGTAGGAGCATAGAAGGAACCCTACTACGCTGCTTAAACGTTGAGGAGGCATTGACCACTCTAACTAAAGTACATAATGGTATCTGTGGTTCACACTCGAGTGGAATGACCATAGCCAAGAAACTGTTGAGGATGGGGTATTATTGGACTACAATGGAAAGAGAGGCACATGACTATGTTAGAAGGTGTCTACAATGTCAACAGCATGGGGACCTCATCCATGCTCTAGCTCAAGAGCTTCATCCCATCGTCACACCATGGCCCTTTTCACATTGGGGACTCGATCTCATTGGAAAAATCACTCCCACTTCATCTAATGGCCACAAATTCATCATAACCACCATAGAGTACTTTACTAAGTGGGTGGAAGCCATACCCATGACGTATATAACTGGGAAGAAGATATCAAAGTTCATCTTGAACTATCACATTTGCTACTATGGTGTCCCACAAGCCATTATCTCAGATAATGGGACACCATTTAAAAATTAGGAGATCCATGACTTATGCGAAAAATTCAAAATCCAACATTGCTTCTCTACCCCATACTATCCCCAAGGTAATGGCCAAGCAGAAGCCACTAACAAAACCATTTTGAAAATCCTCAAGAAAACAATCAATGATGCAGGTCGTGACTAGCATCTGTAACTCAATCCCACCCTCTAGGGCCTATCAAACCAGCATATGCACACCCACCGGGGCCACCCTTTTCTCCCTGTTCTACGGATCAGAAGCAGTACTCCCCATTGAGATCGAGCTCCCATCACTCAGGATATCACTACAAAACCTCATCACAGATGAAGAATACTGAGTATCAAGATTGAATGAGCTGGAGCTACGAGATGAGCGACATATAGATGCTTTGAATCATTTGCAAGTCTATCAGAATAGACTCAAAAAGAGCTATAATAAGAAAATCAGAAGCAGGACTTTCCAAGTCAGAGAACTGGTATTAAAGGAGAATCAGAAGAATGTCCCAAACCCAAACAACAAAGGAAAATTTGAACCCAATTGGTTGGGACTATTTGTTATCACAACAAGTTATAAGTCAGGGGCATATCAATTATCAACACTCGAAGGGGAACCTCTGCAAGAGCCCATGAATAGCTCTCATCTCAAAAAGTTTTATGCCTAAATTTTTCAAGGTATAGAACCAAAAAAATCAAAAAATTAGAAAATGTCCTAAAAAAATGGTTACTTCAGTGAAAACCTGGCAAATAGGCATCTTGGTGACAACAAAAAATCAAAAAAGCAAAAAATCCAAAAATCAGAAAAAGGATTTAAAATAGTAAAAGAAAATCATCCTCTAGTGAAAACCACTTGGTGGCACTTTGGACAAGTACCTTGGTGAAAACTTGGCAAACAGGTGCCTTGTGTAAATAAGCACTTTCCATCCACCGGATCTTTATGGCTTGTTCTACATCATCCATCCATTACATTTCCATCATCCATCGCATTCAGATCTCCATCCATCACTCATCCACCCACATCCGCACCATAGCTTGGTCCTGTTTCGTATCATGATCCCTCTAGTACTACTCAACCCATCCTCAAGGGGTCACGTCCTACCTTATGAGTAGTCTATTGCATCATGTTGGGGGCATGTTCTCATCGGATCTTATCGTGTATATTCTTAAAGTCCTAAACATCAAAAAATCCAAAAACATCAAAAAATCACCAAAATCCAAAAACATTCAAAACATATCAAAAAATCCAAAAAATAGGTCAAAAAGTCATAAACAAAGTCATCTTGTCGAACGACGGGTATCTAAGCCTTGAACGTAGGCAAGGTTGATCTTTGATCATCCCCCGAGACACTTAGGTCAGTCCTTTAGGCATCCGTCATAATAAACTGGCATTTCATCATGTATATCTTCATCTGTAAATCGGTCAAGTCATCAGTCGAACTACGTGGTCTCTATGTGTATAACGTAGGCAAGGCTCATCTATTGATCAGCCCCCAAGGCCCCTAGGATAGGTCCTTAGGTTAGTCTCTTGGTCAAAATCTTAGAAAACCCCAAAACATTGGAAAATTGAAAATCAAAACATTTGAAAATCTTGAAAAATACAAAAAACGGCCTCAAAACATTGCAAAACTCCAAAAAAATCCAAATATATGAAAAAATCCATCTGTCTCATCTCACTTGCACCCGCAATAACCCCACTCATAATAAACGATCATCATCCTCAACCTTTGGTGAAACAATCGGAAACAAGTCTAGCAGGTTAAAAGTAAAAACTCAAAACGTCAAGTCTTAGGTCTAAGTCAGTACATAAAAAAGTTGGCCAACTCTTGTGTCGATAACCTATCATCCAATTTGGTTCCATATCAAACATTTGAAAGAACACTTTGGATAAAATGAAACAACATTCCGCCATCCACTAACATGTCCTAGGATGCATCCTTCCTACAATGGGCATTATCTTTTGGCAATAGTTTCAGTGTTTATCCTTGTTCAAAACACATTTCCTTTTGGTTAGCGGTATTGAAGAACATCAGTTTGTTTGTTTACTTTATCTTTGTATTTTGACTTATCTTATTGTGCTCATTCCAAGGACTTCTCGATGATATCCAAACAGAGGATTTAGATAAATAGGAAGGGGCAAACGATCATTATCTTTTGTTTGATGTGCTTGTTGGACGTTCTTGTAAAATAACTTGCCAAATCCTTGCTTTGTTAGTATGTATGGAGGTTGTTTTGGAAAACTTGTTGACTATTGCATTGATAGGTTATACCTTTCCGTGTTTTGGTCTGAGGTGTTTGAAACTTCTAAAGTGCATCCTAGCAATGTTTTTGTATGTTAGGTGTGAACAAGAATACTCCTATTTGTTTGTCAAGTTAAAGTTCATCACATTGGGTACAACGCCATCCTAGTTCTCTATACCTTGATGCATCATACCACATATGTTATCAAACATAAGAAAATTGGCCCTTTGAAAATCCCAACTCCTCAACAAGTAATCATCATCATCTGCATGTCCATCATCTTGTGTCTTGTTGAAAAGACTTCTTCTCTTTCATCCCTTCTTGCTCATCATGCTAACAAGGTATTATGGTAGTTGATCATCATCATCATCATCGTCATCATCGATCCTACATCCACAAATCATTAGCATATTGCATCAACATATCATATAGGGAACACATGCATTGTATTGTCATTATCATATAAACATATTATTATAAGCATTTTCCATAAATTAGCACATCCCTTTCTCATTAACATTGCATCCATTTTTTGCATCACATTGCATTCATCACATAAACCATCGCATAACATTCATTTGCACAGAAATTTCATAATCATTTCACATTACCACCTACTGCATAATCATACATAATAGGTACATAAGCATTATAGATAATCCATTGCATATTCACATCACATAAACATCATAAGGTCATCTTCCACATTACGTTCATTTTGCACAAAACATCATCATACCACTCTGCATTAACATATCATTTCATATATTACATCACACCACATTAAATGCATCACATAGATTACATTTTTAGGATAATATATTTGTTATTCTAAGCATCTTAAAATCATCTCATTTGCATCATCAACACATATCATATAAAACACGACCATTGCATTTACATTGCATTTTATCATCCATTAATCATCCATACCAATATATAGAACACTTCATAAATAACATCGCAATCATTGCATAAATCATTCCACATCATTATAAGCATAAATAGGAACATAAAAATCCATTACATGCAAATCGTACATCCATCCATAAACATTTTATAAGCATAGTTCACATATTATTTTGCGTATACACCATAGATCATCTCCATATCATTTTGTATATTGCATTTTCATCATCCATTCATAAATCCATCTACATATCATGAATAAACAACATAATATAAGATCTAGTCACAATACATACATCAGAAAGAAATGCATCCATTGCATCACATCATAAACATCGTTGCATAGCATATAGAAATATCAATCATCCATAAATGCATAACTAAATGGTACACATAGCATCATATCAAAATTGTCATCTCATATATATATCATCATCAGGTAACTGTCATAGTACAAAATAATCGGATCACTGTACATGTGTGTCAATAAGTACAAAAAGGCCCATCAAGCTATCAAAAAGGAGCCCATAAGGCACAAAAAATATCATCTCGATCAAAGTTAAGGTCTACCCATCATGTCTATTGCCCTCACCCCTATCACCGTGACCCTTTGTTGGTCTGTGGCTGGTCTGCAACAAGAAGTCTAGGGCCCACTCTGCTCTAGGCACAGTCTAATGATAATGCATGCGGTAATAATCCGCCTCTCAGATGGCCTCCCTGTAAGACCTAATAGACATTGTGCTCTGAGAGGAGAAGGCTACCATGCTCTCTAACTGTTGTCTCCAGCCCATCTCTATGGTCGCCTATAGCTCTATGGCCTACCTCTATAAAATGGCCTAATCTCTCTTAGCCCTGGCCTAGTCTCTCTCGATCCTGGCCTGATCCCTCTCCGCTGTCATAGTCTGAACTTGGGCCTACAACTGTGCAATCAATGCATCTCGAGGATCCGCCTTCCCTATTGGTTGTGCTCGTGGAGGCTATACCTAAGGTTGATCCTCACCCCCAGCTCGTGGTGGTGCACCTACCTACTCATGTTGCCTAGCTGGCACCTACTGCTGATCTTGCATCTGCATGTCAGCTTGAACTGGCTGAACTAGCTGAACTGGAGCCCTGGTTGGCTGGTCCTATTGTACACTGTCTCTCCATCCTCATCCTCCCCTTCTGCCCCTCATCCTCCACTAAGTGGGGACTGCTCCTGGAATTGTCAACCATAGGGGAGGCCAGAACTAGTCTCTGTATGCATGTGTGATGCCTGGATTTGCAGGCCCTTGATTGTAAACCCAAGGCTGGGCCACCAAATGTCTGAAGCTATCAACAGCCTCTGAAACAGGAATGTATCACCCCCATAAAGCTTGTGACATGGTGTGGGAAAATATGGCCACATAATCATCATCTGGCCGGTCCTGTGGCTCGCTGAACTTTTGTTGAACGTGCCTAGGTAGATACATCTCCACCATAGTATGCTCTCACCCCTGCATAAGCCGGTCCTGGTGGGCAAAGAAAATATGATCTACATCTTCAACCCATCTGGGCCAACCAAGGTATGGGCACCATGTAAACACTGTCATCTCATCTAAGACTCTCCTCTAGTAGGGAATCACATGCTCACCCATGTGTGTGAAGGACACACCACCTCTGTAACGCCATACAAGGGGATCATCAGTCCCCATTGGTACTGCAACAACCCGTGGTTGAAAAATAGCAATGTGCTCCCACGCCCATACGTGCAAGAGTGTGATGCCTACTCTAAGTGCTCTATCATTGAGGTAAATGTACTTGTGTAGATCTTTTTACAAGGAAGCAAGAAGAATAGGCCCCCAAGCAAAACGAGTAGGCCTATCATGCATCACCATGCGCTCCCAGCAGAGTCCCCAACCAAGACTAAAGTACCGGCCTCATCCATCTAGGGCAAAGAGACCTGAAATAATGGCCGCAACAACCAAGTGGGAGGGGGAGGCGAGAGCCCTATGATGCTCCATCTCAATCTAACCCTCGCAAATGATAATGTCCTCTATGGCGAGGACTGTGTGACAGGCATCTTGCCCGACATCTATATCAAAAATAACACACCGACCATGAATCGGCAATCTCAGGATCCACCACATGTCCTCCAAAGTGATAGTAGCCTCGTTGGTGGGAAGGTGGAAAGACGAGGTCTCACTGTGCCATCTCTCAGCAAGCGTGGATATCATCCCAAGATTGGTATGCACGGGCATTGTGTATGTGATGTGCCAAAACCCCATATCTCGTAATAGATCCTGCTCTTTATCACTGAGGTCTCACAAATAACCAAAGAGATCCCATGACCTGTGCTCTCGGGAATACAGCTCCCTCGCCACGTCCTGCATTAGGAAGGGTCTTCATGTTTAAAAATTTGAAAAATTTCATGCCGAGCATCCAAAAACCACTCCAGCGTCGCTATCTGTGAAGGCATCACAGTTTGATTTTTTATCAAACTACGATGCTGGGGCACAAAATGCCAAAAGCGCACTACCACAGTGCACTTTTCTTTTGAGCGGCACAGTTTGCAAAGATTCTTTTTGATGGACCGCTGCCGCATCGCACTTTGGAAATGACCCCGCTGGTGGGCGTGTGAGCGTCGGAGTTTGAAATTTGTTTTCAAACTCCACCGCCGCGGCACAATCTAACACCAAGTGGCGCAGTTTGATTTTTGAGTGGCACTATATAGCGCTGTTGTAGAATTACTAACTTCAAACGCATTAAATAAATGCTAAAAACAAAAAATACAACTCAAGTAAGGATCACTTACCGGTGCCCCAATGTCGGGTGGCCGCTAGTACGTCCAAACTCAATCAGAAATGTGCATCAGGAGTTGTTGTTGCACCATATCGTCAAGAGTTCAGAGCTCAAATCTCAAGGTTGCTAGGTGGATGTGTGAAAATGAATTGAAAGTGACCCCTCAAAGCCTTTTTAAGCTTGAAAATTAGGGTTTTTTCACCTTGATTAGCTATCCTGCTAGGGTTTTGGACCCTTGAGCCTATTTTTGCTAGTTGAGGCATGTTTTACAACGTTTTATTGCGTTTAGACACATTTTGGGCCTCCTAGAGCCTTTTTGGACCTGTCGGGCACCTTGTCCTCTTTTTTCATGAGATTACCCAAAAAATTGAAATTTTCGTCCAATCTCTCGAGGGGGCAGTATATAGGCATATTTTCTCTCAACGGGCAGCAGTGGGGCAAGATTTTTGAAAATGAAATTTTTTTTGACTTTGACCGAGATCGTTTATTCTTTGAACCAACACAACGAGTGCATTGCTTCAAAGAGGGGCAAAATGTAAACATGTAAAATGTACCAATTGACATTGTGCATCTGATCCTCACCACTAACATCATTTTCATCTTGAATCATCCTTCGGTCTAACCATTTAATCAAATATCCTTATCTGATTAAATTCATCAATATTCGTCTCTTAATTAAATAAATCAGTTATCTAATTAAGTCACCTTTTCTCGATAATTAAATTAACCATTTTGATCTAATTATCCTATTTAATTAAATAATTAATTTTATTTGATTAAATATATTAAGTCTATCTATTAAATTAAATAAATTAAAACCTTATTTAGTTTAATCTAAATCATCTCTTTTAATTAAATAAATCAAAAAAATTATTTAATTAGTCCCTTATCACATTTCTCATATTTGATTTAAATAAATCCACAAATTTAAGTCAAATAGGTCACATCATTTAACCCCCTTCTTTAAATTAATTAACTTTGATTAATTTAATCTCCTCTCATGTCCCATCCTCTAGCTTTACTTGCACATGAAAATAGATTTAATTGATTTATTAAATCTCTATTTTCCTTCAACAAGGCATCTTTTGGGAATATTCTTCAAGTTTGAATTCAAAATCCAAGTTGACATGTACATCCAACAAGGCATTTACTCTCTTACATGTCTTTTCCTTGAGCCAAGTGGCATTCAATGCATTCTTTCTTCCCTCTTGCATGTCATTTCAACAAATTCAAAATTCAAAAATATGCATTTATTGGCACAATCCTCAAAACTTGCACATCCTCCATCCACTCATAGGTTGACAAGTGGCATTTTTCCATTGGTTGAAATTTAATCCCACATTGCTCTATTTTGGACATTCATCCATCTTCTCATTCTATAAATAAGAGGCTAATCTCCTCATTTCATCATCCACAATTTGAGTAAACTTACTATGCTCAAATATTTAGCAATCTCCATCCACATTTTTGAATTTATAGCTAGGTTATGCAGATTTTGGTATTGAAGCACTCACCATTATTCATCAAAGTGGATCATTCATCAACATTCATCAAGCTTGCATCATAGGAGTTGGGAAAGGGCCAATTTTCACATCAAATTGGCACCAATTCCCCCATGGGATCAAGAGTTTGCATTGTCTTCAATAGAATTTAGCTTGCTTTATTGCTCTTTCATTTCATTCTTGTTTCATTTCCTATTTTAAACTATGGTAATGGATTTCATGGGGAATCCTTTTTTTTTCTTGCATTTGCTATTCTATTGTGTTTTTTCATGTTTTTTTGCAAGTATTTGGATTGGGGTTCGACAATGTCATGGTTTTCACTTGTTTTTGTAAGGAAAGCATTTGTTTGGCTAAGACATCATATTGAGTGAGTGATGTGCCCACAACATTTGCAGCTGCATTGTGATAGGGGCCCATGTTGGTGTTTTGCAATCCAATATGTTGGTTGGATGAGTTGGTGTTGACTCTAGGTGTGTATGGTATGTTTTCATTTGGAATGTTATGGGTGTATATAGGAATTTTTGTTGGGCATGTGGGGCTTGAGTTTGGATATGTGGTGTGAAATTTTGAGTTGGAATGTGTGAGGTGAAAGTTGGCATGTGTGAAGTGTTTGTATTGAATTGTGTTTGAAATGGATTGGGATTATTTTGACCTTGTGTGTTTTGGTTACCATATTGGTTAAAGGGCACGTGTGTGTTGGTTTTTTGGGGAATGTTTGTGTTAGGACCTTGTGATGTGTTGGTGTTTGAGGTGTTTATTGGTATCTTGGGTCCACGAATATGAACCTTTTTCCTCTTATTTTTACTAAAAGGATTTGATGATGAGGCACCCATGGCATGAGATGTACCAAATGGATTAAATGTAGTGCCAAAAGGTTGTGTCATTGATTGTATCATTATTTGTGTCATGGCTTGTGTTCCAAATAGTGACGTGTGGATTGTGGTAGAATCTTGTGTTGACCCTCCTAAAGGCATATAAAAATTTATTTGTGGGATGTTATCTTTAGAAGTAGATGTGTCATGTCCTTGGCTCTATTTGTTTGGTGATGGCTCTGCTTGAAGTGTGTTGACATCAAAGTCGTGAGGTAGTTTAGCTCCACCATGTAAAAGTTTTGATAGGAATATTTGAGGGTCTAATGTCACTATCTCATCCATAAATTGTGCCACATTGGGGTCTTGGGAGGATGCCTCTATTTCATCCTCAGTTATTTCCTTGGTCTTGTATTTGTGAAAAGGATTATGTTATCTAGGTGCTTCATTTGAAGAGGATCTAAAGTTCATGTTGCTAGTGTAGTTATAAAGGTCGTCATCATCTTCATGGAGGAAATCCATTTCCTTTCTCTTCCTTTGTAATCTTGTTCGGACCATAAAAAGACTTGCAAGTGTGGTGAGTGGGAAAATGAAGCCTACGGAATGACAATGCAAAGGTAAGACTATGACTAAGGGTATGCAACTAGACTATGTTTTTGGATTTTTCAAGATAAAGGATGCCAAATGGTGATGTGCCAAGATTAAGGATACAAATTGAAAATAGTCAAAATGTTGATAGGATAATGTCACAATGATCAAAATCTATGGTATGCCTATGACTAAGGTAATGCCAATGTAATTCCAGTATGATGTTTGTGATGAAAGGGTGGTAATATGACCTAATATGATAACTAAGCACTATTGGTAAACCTAAGAAAAGGTTGTCAACCAAACTAAGATAGCCAAAGTGACAAATCTATTTATCAATGACCTTAAGAGGGATAAAGACTAAAATGACAATTGATAAGGTGGCCTCAAACTAGACTTGTGAGTTTAAAGAACCAACCTAAAGGAGAAAGGTATAAATTGATTGAAGGACAAGGTCAAGATAATATGAATTTGTGACTATGGTCTAATCTAAAGTCTGATAAATTCCCTAATCTGAGGTTTGCAAAGGTGTATGCAAGCTAAAAGGTAACCTATAGTTTGACCTATGATGAATGCAACTAATGAAAAGGTGATCCAATGGATGAAATAGAATAACAGATCTAAGAATTGCAATTCTATGGTCTGCTAACAAGAATGTAACCATGAATTGATTAGAAATCGATTTGTTCCAAAATTGCCTAAAATTTTTAGCAACTAGCAATTGCACTATTTTGAGTGTCAAATGTGATGTTCTTAGCAGAAATTGTGATGGTTTGTTTTTTAGTAGATGTGATGTTCTGAGAAGCAATTACGGTTAACAGTGACACTTGTGGTGAACAAAATATTTTTGTCTTAGTTTGACTAATTTTGACCAATTTTTGTTCTGGTTTTTGTGAAACTTGATGGAAAACACAACAACAGTCTAAAAATAGTTGTCTTGGCTACTGAATGTCAAAATGTGTAATCGTAATGTCTATGTTTGGAGGTTATTCACCTCAATTTCCATAGGTCTAGCACAAATCAAAGACAATTCACACATAAAACACTTGCCTATCCTATGGTCAATGTCCAATGGCAACACTCTTAAGCCCACGCTAGGAATCTCCCTTAATGCAAGTGAGGGACACCATTTTGAGTTATGTTTGCAACTCTTGTCTACAAGAAAGGATGGATATGGGGCTCTTGGAATGGAAGGATAACCCAAATCACCCTGTAGAACCCCAATCCTAAACCTTCACAAACACAAGAAACAAACACAATATTAGATCAAATGCAAGTAAGAATCAAGATTCCCCATGAAATTCATCTTCCATGCTCAAAAAAGGAAAGAAATTGAAGAACAAAGTAAAAAAAGTGATTGAAATCCTATTTGAACAAGCAAACCCTCAATCCCATGGGGGAATTGGTGCCAATTTGATGTGAAATTGGCCCTTTCCCCACTTCTATGCAAGCTTGATGAAGATTTGATGATGGTCGAAGCTCCTTGATGAAATTTTGGCATAACCTTGCTATGAAACCATGAAAATGATGAACACTTGATATGAAATGGATAAAATTAGCTCTCAATGTGAAGAGAGTAACCTTGCTCTAAGTTGTGGATCCACAATACAAAGGAAAGCCTTCTATTTATAGAAAGACAAGTTGGAGGAATGAGCAAAATGGAGCAATGTGGGATCATTCAACATCCAATGGGAAAGTGCCACTTATCAAGATGTGAATGGAGGAAGCTTGAGCACATTTTGATGAATGTGCACAATAAATGTTATTAGGTGGAATTTCAAATTTTTGAAATGACTTGTTGGAGGGAGGAAAGAATGAATTAAATGCCACTTGGCTCAATGCACAAGGACATGTAAGAGGGAATGAATGTCTTGTTGGAAGGACAAATCCACTTGGAGGGATTTTTAAACTTGAAGGAATATTCCCCTAAGATACCATGCTAAGAGAAAATAGGGATTTAATAAATTAATTAAATGTATTTTCATGTGCAAGTGGCAATATCTAGAGGATTTGGATGATTAGGATTAAATTAATCAGGATTTGATTAATTTAATGAGGGATTAGTTGATGTGACCATTTGATTTAGATTTTTGGGTTGATTTAAATCAAAGTTGAGAAGAATATGATTTAGATTTAATTAATTAAAGGATTTTGATTTATGTAATTAAAGAGGGGTGGTGTTAGATTAAATTAAACAAGGTTTAATTTATTTAATTTAATGAGATGACTTTAGAGATTTAATCAAATAAAATGAATTATTTAATTAAATAGACAAATGAGGGTTAATCAAATAACATTGATTTATTTAATTAACAAGAGAGAATGACTTAATCAGATAAATTATGATTTATTTAACTAAGGGGTGAAGAGTGATGATTAGCTAAGAAGATGATTTAGGATGAAACGATGTTAGTAACCAGGATCAAGTGTGTCAGTATATTTTCCATGTCTACACACCCTTTCCTTGGAAAGTTATAAGTATAACAAGTAACTTATGCTAAGCCAAGGATTCTTGTCTCAACTCAAGGGAGCCAAATGGTGAGTGTAAGAATATTCAGGGTACAATACACATCCCCTACACTAAAAATTCCACCAAAAATCAATCAAAAGGGTGGCCTCTAACTAATTTGTCTTTTAGTTGCAACTCGGGGACATAACTCCCAGCAAGCAGAATAGTTGGGTGACAAGGTTATTTAGACTTGGGTTTCCCCTTATCCTTTTATATATCAGCCCAAGGGAAAAAAAATGGTTGGGGTCACCATGGAATTCTCCATACGGATGTATCCCACATTGGTAGGCCCACTCTAATGGGGTATAACAAAAGAAAGACAAGAAACTAGCAAGAGTTCATTCACCTTAATAAGTCCAAATGTGTGGTGTGATAATGTAAATTTCAATAGATTTTTTTGATTCCCAAGATCACTCAAGGTGTAAGGGAAGAGTATACACACCTCAAAACAAGTACAAAATCACAATAAAATGAAGACAATGGTTCTTTTTAATCCCCAAATTGAAATGTGAGAGTTGCAAAGACACTTGATGCAAGTTGTTTGTTCTTTTTTTAAGACCAATGAGTGTGAATGCAAGTTATTTTTAACCCAAATGAGTGAGAGATGAGATTTGTCAATTTTAAGCCCAATGAATGTGAATGAAATTTCTTTTTAAACCAATGATTGTGAAAACAATATTGCAAAATCAAAAGACAAATACAAGTTAGTGAATCCAAATGTAAATATCTCCTCCAACCTAAGCCACATGCTGCAAATCAGAGATCGGTAATAGAAAAAACCCTAATATATTGAATGAAAAAGCATGAAACTAACAATTCCTATTTTAAAGCCCTAATTCTGAAAAACAAGCAAATGTAGTGCATGAAATGATAGTTACGACTCATTAGCTTTTGGAAAATGCAGTGCAAAAATAATGATTGTAGTGTCTAGAATGTTGATTGTGGTAGATAGTCAAAAACAATTGTGGTGAAGCCCCTAATAGTTGTGTCACACAAATAGGGTGAAGCCCTAGTCGAATGCATCATGCCAACTTGAAAATTATAAAATACTAAAATTCCAACCAAATCTGAAAAAATCTAAAACTAATATGATGCAATTATGGTGTTAGAAGATAAAAACAAAAAGCAAAAATTAAAAAAACAATAGGAAAACTTGAAAATAAAGTTGATGAAGTGATTTTCCTGAATTCTAAACAAATGCAACATTTTGGCTAGTGACTGCGGTGCACTGGCTTTCGACAATTGCATGGATTAGGCTCACAGTTGTAGTTTAGACCTGAAAACTCAAAATTTCTAACAATTTCTTCCTAATCTAGTTAGATTCACATCAATTTCACTAATGTAATCTAGGGTAAAATCCAAGTTAAGGTTATAAAGCATCAAAACTAAACCCTTAAATCCCTAAACCAACAATGAAGTACAATCCAACATAGAAACATAAACATAAAGCAAATATTACCTATGCCATGGTTGATTCACCTCCATTGTCCTCCATTTTGCTTGATGTGATTGATTGCCCTCGTATTTGAGTATGCAATGATAGCCTAAATTAAATGATAGTAAAATATTGAAGATTGTAGTTGTCTCCTTAAGTGTACTTGATAGCGTCAAATGTCAAAATGACAATGATAGGTGTCTTTTATAGGAAGTCAAATTAGAATGAAGAGCTAGGATTAAAAGCCAATAAGATATATCAATCAATGGAAAAGAATGAAAATTATAGTATGAAATAGTGTTAGGGCTAAATTAGGGAAAAAATAAGGATGAATGGCTAAGATTGAATTATAAAATAATCCAATCAAGGGTGACAATTAGATGAGAGAAGAAGAGATAAGATTGGCACAGAAAAAAGAGGTGGTTGGAGGAATCTAAATAATTATAAAATTATTTATTTGAGAGGGAAAGTGAACAATTAGATAATAAAAACATTATTTAATTATAGAAGACATGTGGTAGGTCGACTTTCTAATTAAATAATGATTTAATTGAAAAGTGGGAGGAAAAAGACAAATTAGTAAGCCATTAAATAAATAAAATTTATTTAATTTAAGGAAGAGCTAAATGAATAATTAAATAATTGAAATAATTATTTAATTATAGTAGAAAGTGACAATAATTATATAAACAAAATTTATCTAATTATGGAGGAAGAAAGACATTAGTGACGTAATTAAATAAATTAATTAAATTTACTTAATTAATCAAAATGAAGGAATAAAAGAAAGCAACGAATTAGTTAAATAATTAAAATTATTTAATTATTAAGGACGAAGGGGAATAAAATAGTGTTCGCAGATCTAGGACAATTTTTAGTGTCTACAAAGAACATATATAATATTAAAGGAAGCCTGTAAAGAAATAGACTTTCCAGTTCAATGTAAGTTTAATACTAATCAATTACTTGATTTCAATGGAAGGATGGGAACAAAATCACAAATATAAATGCTAAAATAATATGCAACACTCTTTCCAATCAACAGGAGGAAATTGAACATGTAAATAGGGCTTGGGGCACCAAGCTTAGTAGAAATGACTAGTCCAGGATCTTTAGAAATAATTGGGAAAACATAATCAAGCCTAAGAAGGCTTGCTTCATATGGCTTCTAATTTTTAAGAAGCTTCCAATCAAATTTAACTATGAGGATATTGAAAGTTGCAGCTTATGCAGGTTACCTAAAAAAATAAATCATACTTTTTACTGTCTTTATGCAAAAGAGTTATGGAAATCTCTTTGTGAAAATTAGTATGTTTTTTCATGCTAGTAATAAACTCAAAATTGAAAAAATTATTTTAATGAAGGACAATAAAATTGGCAAAGAACTCTCTTTGTTTTGGTTGTGTTTTTTAACTAAAATTCTTTGGGCCATATGGAAAGCAAGGAATGATGAGAAATTCAATGGAACCAGGAGGGCACTTACTGAGTCTGTTAAAAGACTCGCATTCTACAACATTGCATTGTAGGTTTCTCTTATAATTAAAGTATCCAAATTCAAGTTTCTCAAATTACTAGAAGATGGCACCTTAAGGATCAACTTACATGAGGTCCGGTGTGGTCATACTTGGCAGGTGGGATAGCTTAGTATAGAGGTATTCCTAAAGGCTTTGGAAGTGTTTCAAAAAGAGTTCAATGAGACGATTTCCAAGGAGGTTTCTAACATAGAAGATCTAGGTCTATTTAGGGTTGAAGACTTTACCAAGGAAGAGATAGCAGTAGCTGAAACCATTTTGGGCATGAAGGGCATAGTACAGGATGACAGGGGATCTGCCAATACATGATACATCTTACTATTGCTATGTATCTTTTCTATCTATAAATTAACCTAGTTAGTAAGTGCATGGTAAGCATTGTTATGGATAGCTTGTATTTAATCCTGATATAATTTTATACATGTGCATATGATATGTAATGAGTTACTGATATATACAGTGTATGGGATAAAATAGGAGGTGAAATTCTACTAAAATGTAATTGATATATACAATGTAAGGGATAAATCATGGGTTCCTATAGTGGTACTACATATTTGATCTGCATGTAATCTTTTTTGGTGTTCTCTTTATATTTAATACAAAAAATTATTGTAGATGTGAATTTTAGATCTCTACATTTTCACCTCTTTTAAATGGAATTATGACTAAGCAAAACAATGACATTTCAAGGAAAATAAACTAAGATGCACCAAATCCTATTATTGGAATAGAAATGGGTTAGGATGGCCCATTCAAAGAGTAGGTGATTATGAAGTACATGGGTGTTCTTTAAAATTGTGGCATGGGGATGAACTAGAATATTAATTTTGATATTTCATGTATATTTTTATTATAGATAGATATGTGTAATATTGAAGGAGTTTCAAAAGTGATTAGTAACTTAAGTTTGTTGTAGAATATGATAGGATGGATCATGATACGAGGAATCATGATGAAATTGTGCCATATGCATTAAAGGCTAACTCATAAATGTAAATAAAATATTAAAGTTTAAAATACTCCAACAAAAATATCATCAAGATGTACCATGAAATATTGGACCATAATGACCTTGGTGGATAATATTGTGGGATGAAAAAAATCCTATATAATAACATACAATCAAATAAAATGATAAATAAACACAAATATTTACCTCTTGTTAAAGTGAAAGACATGGTGAGTGTCATGATAGTGATTGAAATTCCTATTTAGGAACAATTACCCTACTAGATGATATAATAATTGATTGAATTTAAAAAGTACCTCACCATAGATAAGGGTAAAACTTATGTGAGTCAATTCATCACATTTATGGTGCTTGATTATTTTCCCATGTTTGAGATGGAATTATGTCTAAAGTTTGGATGTAATTATGTTTTTTGGTTTTTTATTATTTTTATATTATTAAACACTATGTATTTTTGACTTATGAGAATTATTTTATAAAATAGAACACATTGTGACTCCAAAAATGCACACTAGATAGATTGATCTACAAGCATCTGGGTCCATAGGCAATCTTGCATTACCAAAATAATTCCTTTTTAGTTTAGTTTTGGCTAAATTTATTACGAGGAAAAAATTCAAAAATAACTTGGATAATATGATGATGTCATCTTATAGAAGAGCCAAATGGGTAGTCATAGATCAAATTTGGTGAAATTTGGATGAGAAATGAGTAAGTTATATCTTTAACCTACTACCATAAATTTGGAAAGAATTACATGTGAACCAAATCATTGAAGGATTTGAGATTGCTATGGGTTGTGGGATTTCAAGCCACAACTAAACCTTTGTGGAAGTTATTAAGTGAACCTAAACTTTGGTTTAGTTTTATTCTTGATCTATTTTGATAGATTCTCTTGCATTGTGGGAAAGGTTACATCATCCAACCTTCCAAATATTTCATCTACATTCGAATGTTTGTGGGAATTTTGGTGCAATCTATCTTTTATAGAATTTTATGTGCATCAAGATGTTTGTGGGTAATTCCTAGTGAACTAAATTGATGTAGGAGCATCCAAGGTGTAAGAGAAATCTTGCATCACCCAAAAAAATGTTGTTCCTTTTCAATAAGGGCTAAATTTAGTAAGGTTACTATTTTTAGTAAGTTTGCATTTATACACGGTTGGACACAAAATCTTACACAAACCTCTAGAATGGTGAATTGAAGCCAATGGTGAAGAAATCACTTTAATATCATTTGTCATTTGTGAGATATTAAAATTTCAATTTTTAAAAATCCTCTTAAAATGTTTGAAGTCAAATTTGAGGCCCTTAGAGGCTTCAGATGGGCCCAAAAATTGGCGGAAATCCAAAGTAGCGTACTTTTAGGTAATACTTTTTGAACATGCACCTTCTCGAGGGAATTTTGAAAAGGTATTATAATTGAAAATCTAATAGTCAAATAAAAAAGTTATGACCCCATGAAGTTGTACTACCAAATTGGGATAAAAATTTGAAATATCTTCTTGTGCAGGTTACAATTTCTAGAAGATTCTAGGTGGTTACACATTCCAAATAAAGGATACAAATGGGGGTTACATAAGGGGGGAAGATTAGAGTAGATTGTGGCTCTGATTTGCATATTTTCAGATTTATGTAATCAGAAAGCACATGTGATGTCAATTGTAATGTTGTGACTTCTTTTTCATTTCAGTGATAATAGAAAATCTTTGATTCCATCTTGCATTTTGTTTGTGTAATTCTTTGTTGCTGCTGTGAGTTTCAGATTGTAAGGAGAGTGCCCTTCATTAAAAGGTATTAGAGGAGTTATTGAATGTGTAGATAGATCATTGAACATGAGGTATTTTACACCAGGACTTGTGGTTATGGGTTTGTGAGAAAAGATGCCTCCACAAAGAAACCATGGTGGGAGAAATTCTAGGATAATAGAAGACGGTTTTAGAGCCCTCCAGAGACAAGTTCAAGCACTGCAAGAGGAGCTACATATAGAGGAGTTGATGTCAAAAGAAGAGATGAGGTTAAAAATGAAGATCCATTTCAAGAAGAAGCACAAGATGTAATAGATCTTGGAGAAGTCATACTACTTAGGGCCATTTCCAAGATTGGAAAGAGGTCAAAGATAGAAGTTTCAAATTTTCTAGAAACTTGAATCCAAAAGAGTTGATCGATTGGGTCAATGACATGGAAGAGTATTTTGAGTATGAGGAAATAGAGGATCGAGAGAGGGTCAAATTTACAAAGCTAAGCTAAAAGACAAACTAGAATATGGTGGAAAGAGGTCTAGTTGGAGAGAAACCGAAGAAGCAAAGAGAAGATAACCAAATGGGATCAGATGGTGGAGAAACTAAAGAGTCAATTCATTCCTATATATTATGAATTGGATATGTTGAAGAAGATGCAAGGATTAAAGCAAGAGGGAAAATATGTCAAAGAGTACACAAAATAATTCTACAAGGTCTTGATTAGAACAAACCATTCTAAGGCCAACAAGAAGAAGGTTTCCCATTACATTAATGGGTTGAAACCAAGCATCCCAGAGGAGTTGAGTTTGGTGAGGATGACCATGATTGAGGATGCATATCATTTTTCCCTAAAGGTGGAAGAAAAGTTGAACATAAGGTTCAAGAACAAGCAAAGGGGTGGAGGTCATGGTGGAAATACTAGTTAATGGTCATATGGAGGCCAAAGCGAAGATCAAAAAAAGATCGAAGGATCTAATAGTAGTCAAAACCAAAAGGGAGATAATACCTACCATCCTTGAGATCAAAATAATGGAGACCAAAGAGGAAGAGGAAGATCTGGATGAGGAATGGGAAGAGGAGGCTTCTGTGGAACCTATTTTCAATGTAGAGAAGAAGGACATAGAGCCTATGAGTTTCCTCAACATCAAGGGAGGACAAATGAAGACCTAAAGGAAATGCATGACTTGCACATGTATATGAAGATGTTCAGTCTTCACATTTTGAAGATGTTGAATGAGGAGAGGACCTTTTTGCTACAAGAGCTTTGTTAAATGAGGAGAAGGAACCAAATCAAAGAAAGAACCTATTCCATACTCGATGCAAGTGTGAAGGTAAAGTTTGTAATGTTATTATTGATGGAGGTGGCACTCATAATCTTGTTTTAGAGGAAATGGTTACTAAGTTGCAGTTGGAGAGGAGAAGGCACCCAAGTCCATATCAGATCACATGGTTGTAGAATGACCATAGAGCATTGCTCAATGAGAAATGTTTGGTAAAATTTAAGATTGGTAACTATCAGGATGAGGTTTTGTGTGATATTATACCTATGGATATTTGTCACATGTTTTTAGGTAGACCGTGGTAGTTTGATCAGCGAGTGGTCCATGATGGACATGCCAACACCTATTCCTTGACAAAGGATGGAATTTTTCATAAGTTGAAACCCCTGAAAGAGGCAGAAGAAAAGGTATGTAGTAAGACAAGGATTTTTTTGGTTGATGGAAGAAATTTCCTAGAAGGTATGAGACATGAGCATATGTGTTTCACATTGATCCCTAGAGTTGATAAAGAAGATACTAATGAGGTACCTGTAGAGGTTTCATATTTTTTGAATGAGTTTTAGGATATTGTTTCTAATAATGCACTTGAAGGTTTTCCTTCAATAAGGAAGATTAGCCACCAGATGGACTTGATTCCTAGATCCATTTTTCTGAATAAGGAAACTCATCATATGACTCTAGGAGAGAGTGAAGAGTTGAACAAACAAGTGCAAGAGTTGCTACAAAAGGGATTGATCAGAGAGAGTTTGAGTCCATGTGCAATACCTATAGTACTAGCACCAAAGAAGAATGGGGAATGGAGGATGTGTACAGATTCCAAAGCCATCAACAAGATCACCATCAAGTATAGATTTCCCTTGCCAAGGATGGATGGCATCATAGATTTTTTGAATTTAGCTAAGTACTTCACAAAGATAGATCTGAAGAGTTGTTATCACCAAATCCAAATTAGAGAAGGAGATGAATGGAAGACAACTTTCAAGACCAAAGAGGGCTTGTATGAGTGGTTAGTCATGCATTTTGGTCTAACCAATGCATCAAGCACATTCATGTGGCTCATGAAAGAGGTATTGAAATAGTTTTGAGGTAAATTTTTCATTATTTATTTGGATGACATTTTATCTTTTAGAAAGACATTGGAGGAGCATTTGATGCATATCAAAAAAAAATTGAGAAGCTAAGAGAGAGAAGTTGTTGATCAATTTGAAGAAGTGTAGTTTTATGAAGAGAGAGTTGGTGTACCTGGGATTTTTTATCTCAGTAGAGGGTCTTAAGATGGATCTAGACAAGGTGAAATCTATTGTTGAATGGCCTAAACCAAGGAGTGCTATGGAGGTGAGATCTTTTCATGGTTTGGCAAGTTTTTATAGAAATTTTATCAAAGGTTTCAGTAGTATTTTTGCACCTCTAACTAAAATGATGAGAGGGGATAGAAAAGAGTTTAAGTGGACTACAGGAGCAGAAAAAAGTTTTGATATGTTGAAGAAGAAAGTTACAAAGCAACCTATTTTTGCACTTCCATATTTCAACAAGGTATTTTAGGTAGATTGTGATGCTAGTGGTAACACCATTGGAGATGTTTTGAGTAAAGAAGGTAAACCCATTGCTTATTTTACTAAAAAATTGAATGATGCAAAGAAGTATTATGTTTATGATTGGGAGTTTTATGCTATAGTTTAGGCTTTGAAGAAATGGAGACATTATTTGTTGCCAAAAGAGTTTGTTTTATTTACTGATTATCAAGCTTTACAATATTTAAATAGTCAAGGGAAGTTGAATCAAATACATTTGAAATGGGTTGAATTTTTGCAAAGTTATACATTTTTTTTGAAGCATATGAGTGGAAGATCTAACAAAGTTGTAGATGCCTTGATTAGGAGGAAATTTTTTAACAAAAATGTAGATTGAAGTTGTTGGGTTCAATGAACTCAAGAACTTGTATCCTGAGGTTCCTAATTTTGTAGAGGCTTGAAGAGCTTGCATGGAGCCTATCACTTTAGATACAATGAGATGGTTGGATTTTACAATCCAAGATGGTATGTTTTTTAAGGGAATCAGTTGTGCATTCCAAGGAGTTCTATGAGCGAGAACCTGGTCAAAGGAGAAACATAGTGCAGGATTAGCTAGACACTTTGGTCGAGATAAGACCATTGCTATTGCTGGTGAGTGTTACTATTGGCCATAGTTGCAGAAGATGTGAAGAATTTTGTGCAGAGTTGTAGAATATGTCAAATGACAAAAGTAACAAGTTAGAATATTGGATTGTATCAACCATTACCTATACCTGAGAAGTCATGGGAGGACATTAGCATGGATTTTGTTCTTGGTTTATTGAGGACATAGAGAGGGAATGATTCCATATTTATGGTGGTGGATAGATTTTTGAAGATGGTACACTTCATTCTGTTTCATAAGATCAGTGATGTTCATGTTGCAGAGTTATTTTTCAAAGAGGTGGTGAGACTACATGGTCTATCCAAGTGCATAGTTTCAGATCAAGATACCAAATTTGTTGGGTATTTTTTGAGGATATTATTGAAGAAGTTGAAGATTGATATGAAGTTTAGTTATACACATCATCGATAGATTGATGGAAAAATAGAGGTGGTGAATAGGATTTTGGGTAACCTGCTAAGATGCTTAGTAGGGTACAAACCCAAGGGATGGGATTTATAAATTACCATAAGAAAAATTTCTTATAACAATTTTGTCAACAGGAGCACTAGTAAATCACCATTCCAGATTATGTATGGGAGTAGTCCAAGAACTTATTTTGATATGAGAAAGATGGATAAGGGAGAGAAGAGTAGTGATGGGGCTGAATATTTTGATGAGAATCTAAAGAATTTGCATGAAGAGGTGAAGAAACATATCAATAAGATGAACTCACCTTACAAGGCCAAGGTAGATCAAAAAAGGATGCATCAAGAGTTCTAGGTAGGAGATGACGTCATGGTTCATTTGTGAAAGGAGAGATTTCCAATTGGCAGATATAACAAGTTAAAGATGAAGAATTTTAGACCATACAAGATACTAAAGAAGCATGATTCAGGAAATGCTTATGAGGTAGAGTTATCAAGTGAGATTCATGTTTAACCTTTGTTTAATATTGTTGGATTTTCAAAATATCATGAAGGAGGTAAGGAGAATGAATTTATAGAGGCACAATGGAACATTCTAGCACCTACTTCAGAAAAGGAAGAGATAGAAGAAATTTTGGATAGTCATGTGGGTAGAAGCACAAGAAACAGGCAGTATGTTGAGTACCTAGTAAAATGGAGAGGAAGTCCAGCTGAATATCCATCATGGTTATCTGAGACTGAGGTTAACTATCATGGTTTCCCTCTAACTTCAGAGAAGTGACAGGGCCACTTTTCAAATTACCCTAGACCGTGTATGATTTAGGAGCATCCAAGGTGTAAGAACAATCTTGCATCACCCAAAAAAATTTTGTTTCTTTTCAATAAGGGTTAAATTTAGTAGGGTTACTATTTTTACTAAGTTTGCATTTATGCATGGTTGGACACAAAATATTACACAAACCTCCAGAATGGTGAATTGAAGCCAATGGTGAAGAAATCACTTCAATATCATTTTTCATTTGTGAGATATTAAAATTTCAATTTTAAAAAGTCCTCTTAAAATATTCAAAGTCAAATTTGAGGCCCTTAAAGGCTTCAGATGGGCCCGAAAATCGGCAGAAATCCAAACTAGTCTACCATTAGGGTTGTACTCTATGGACATGCACCTTCTTGAGAGCTTTCTGAAAAGGTATTATAATTGAAAATCCAACAATCAGATCAAAAGTTATGACCTTGCAAATTTGTACTACCAAATTGGGAAAAATTTCAAAATATTTTCTTGTACGGTTTACAGTTTCTAGAAGATTCTAGGCAGTTACACATTCCAGATAAAGGATGTGAATAGTGGTTACAAAAGGGGGGCTCTAGAAGAGTAGATTGTGGCTCCAATTTGTAGATTTGTAGATTTATGTAATCAGAAAGCCCATGTGATGTTAGTTGTAATGTTGTAACTTCATTTTCATTTTAGTGATAATAGAAAATCTTTGATTCCTTCTTCAATTTTGTTTGTTCAATTCTCTTTTTTTGTTGTGAGTTCTAGATTGTAAGGAGAGCACCCTTCATCAAGTGGTATCAGAGTAGGAGTTCCTAACTGTGTAGAAAAATTGTTGATCATGAGGAAGTTTACACCAAGACTTGTGGTTGTGGGTCTGTAAGAAAAGATGCCCCCTCAAAGAAACTATGGTGGAAGAAATGTTGGAGTAACGAAAGAAGGTTTTAGAGCCCTTTAGAGAAAAGTTCAAGCACTGCAAGAGAAGCTACATAGAGGAGTTGATGTCAGAAGAAGAGATGAAAGTGAAGATGAGGCTAAAAAAGAAGAGACATTCAAAGGAGAAGCACAAGATGCAATAGATCCTAGAGAAGTCAGATTGCTTAGGGCCATTTCAAAGATTGGAAAGAGGTTGAAGATAGAAGTTTCAAATTTTTCTAGAAAATTGAATCCAGAGTTAATCGATTTGGTCAATGACATGGAAAAGTATTTTGAGTATGAGGAAATAGAGGATCCATAGAGGGTCAATTTTGCAAAGGCTAAGCTGAAAGGCCACACTAGCATATGGTGGAAAGAGGTCTAGTTGGAGAGAAACTGAAGAGGTAAAGAGAAGATAACCAAATGGGATCAGATGGTGGAGAAACTAAAGAGGAAATTCATTCTTGTAGATTATGAATTGGATTTATTGAAGAATATGCAAGGATTGAAGCAAGTGGGGAAATTTTTCAAAGAGTACACAGAAGAATTCTACACTAGCCATTCTGAAGCCAACAAGGAGAAGGTTTATCATTACATTAATGGGTTGAAACCAAGCATCCAAGAGGAGTTGAGTTTGGTAAGGATGACCACGATTGAGGATGCATATTAGTTTTCAGTAAAGGTGGAAGAGAAGCTTAACAAAAGGTTATATAACAAGCAAAGGGGTGGAGGTCATGGTGGAAAGACTAGTGGATGATCATATGGAGGTTGAATTGAAGATCAAAAGAAGATTGAAGGATATAGTGGTAGTCAAAACCAAAAGGGAGATAATACCTATTGTCCTCGAGATCAAAATAATGGATACCAAAAAGGAAGTGGAAGATCTGGACGAGGACCGGGAAGAGGACACTTTTGTGGAACCTATTTCCAATGTGGAGAAGGACATAGAGCTTATGAGTGTCCTCAACATCAAGGGAGGACAAATAGAAGACTTGAAGGAAATGCACGAGTTGTGCATGTAGATGAAGATGTTTAGTCTTCACATTTTGAAGATGATGAAAGAGGAGAGGCCCTTGTTTTCATTCTAGTAATAATGCTATGATTTGTGGGATTTCAAGCCACAACTAAACCTTTGTGGAAGTTCTTAAGTGAACCTAAACTTTGTTTTAGTCTGTTTCTTGATCGATTTTGATAGATTCTCTTGCATTGTGGGAAAGGTTACATCATCCAACCTTCCAAATATTTCATCTACATTTGAATGCTTGTGTGAATGTTGGTGCAATCTACCTTTTACAAAATTTCATGTGCATCGAGATGTTTGTGGGCAATTCCTAGTGATGTAATGAACCAGTTCTAATAAATAGTTCTATATATTACATCAACATGACAATCGATGATGTCATCCTATATGAATCATAGAAAATTACCATCCAAATGAACTTGGAGTGAAATTTCATGATTGAAGTTACCAATTGTAGATTTTCCACTTGCATATGACTTGTGAGCTTTCAACTCACTATTGCATTGGCAAATTTTTTGATTGAATCTACACTTACAGGAATATTGAAGTCATTTGAACCTTGCAAGAACTTTGGAATCATCTGGACATTGTAGACTTATGGGTTACATATACACTTGCACAATTCCAATGTGTTATTACTCTTTTGCATCCCAACAATTTAATTTTATTTGTGCCAAGATCAAATTTATCTCGCCAAGTTCAATAAATCAGTTCATTTGTTCAATTGAAATCAAGTGCAATGACAAAAATTGGTGAAATTCACAATAATAATTACATTTGTAAATCTATGTAAGCTGGTGTAAATTCCTTTAGTGGGAATATTTCTAAGGGTATTTTGGCCAATGTGGCTATTTTTTGAGTTGTAGCACCTCACATATTGGGAGATATTCATGCTTCTATTTTTCACATGTGGGGTTACAAAAAAACAATTAAATTTGTGTTTTTATAAGAGCTGGGAAAATTTCACTCACTGGGTTTTATCGTATCAATTTTTTGGATAATCTAGAAAAAAATTGGCCAAAAAATTAAGCCAACTTGAAGTCATGGAAAATTCTTTGTCGGTGAGCTCACAAGGTTATCTAGTCTCTAGGTTGATGTGTCAATGCTTTTCCACATTTTTGTGGATTAAATATTTTTGGATCATAGAATAATGTTTGATCGATGTTCAATCAAGAGGAAGTTTGAAAATACAGTGCTGCAATTTAAATCTCAATGTTCAATTTTGATTAATTACTTATTTTAATGTAATACATAATTAATGGGGAAATAAAATGAAAAATAAAATAAATAAATAAACCTACACCTCTATTACCATTAAAGCTACACCTCTATTACCATGTTGTATATAATTAGGACATGCATGTAGGACATGAAGCATAGGGAAGGCAATAATTGCAGAATGCACAAAAAGACTTGGTGATAAGTTTTTGGAAAAATTCAAGCAATGCGTTTGGTAGTTATTTCGCCAAATCCTCTCTTCTTGCACTAGAATATTAGATTTGAAATAATGTATGGTCATCTAATTGCAAAATATTATCAAATGTGCATTGCAGATCTAGAATACATACAGAAACATAGGCAATGCAATTGAATTTCTTGAAAAAACACCTCAAATAAGTGTGATCTCAGAGATATCATGACTGTAAAAAAAATACACCTAAATGGATTTGTGAAAAAGGCTTTAAAAACTTTTAGGCATATTTAGTTGGCTGGTGTAAAGCCATATTCCTCAACATTTACTAGCATTAGAATCAAAATGGGAAATTGGAAAAAGGTGCAAACGTCCATTAAAACATAGCTCCATTTCAAAATCCATCATTGTCTCCAAATCCATATCACGCAATTAGTGAATATCAAAGCGTAATAGGTAGAAGAAATTCTATCAATTGTTATTGTTGCGAGTGCTCTGGCGAACATGCATACAAGCTATGGAAGCACTAAAATTAGGTATGAGCATTCATCTAAGCATCATTTGATGTGAAATTAGGCATTCTAGATGAAAAATACACCTCATACTTGATTTTAAATCATGAAAATGCATGTGAAATAGCCCAAAACTATCTAATTGCATGTCGAAGAAGATATCCATTCATGGAATGTTATGATTGCAAATTTGAATATGTTAGTTTTATCTTATGACTAAGAAAATTTCAAGAATTTATGACTGGAAAAAGTGTCAATCCAAGTTTTCATAAACAAGTATTGGAAATATATGTTGCCCACACCTGGAATAGTAATATTTTGTTCATATTGATGATGTACTTCATAAAATTTAGATTTTGAATGAAGTGGTGGCATAGTATTCATATAGGTAATTTTTTTGTGGAGACAAATTGATCAGGTGGCATCAACCTAGTTTATAATTATGAAGTATAAATACCAAGGGTATGAGTTTATGTCAATGTAGGAAAGCACACTTCTTGAGATCATAGATACGAAGTTGAGTCATATCAGCTTTCAGGATTTCTGAAAAACCATGGAAGAGGGGAAGAGATTGACTATGTCTCAGAGAGTTTTTGAAAGTGGTTTAGCTCATGGTGCTAGCTTCATAATATAGCTCAATGCTCAGACTTGGTTTTAGAATATATGAAAGGTTACAATCCAGAAAGAAGGGAGATTAAGACTATTGATTATAAGCTTGTGGCTAAGCTAGATAGTGTTTCAATTTTGATTGTTTTGAGGTTACCTCTCAAAGACTAGTTTGAAAATATAGAAAAAGGGATTATACAAGCACACTTCGCTAAGAAGAAGGATAAATCTCAAAACCATAGCAAGGAATTGGTTACATGTTCTAAGGGAGGAAATCCCAATTTCCCAAGGTTTTACAAAGATCAATCTTCATCGATGAAGTTTCAAATATTATTATTTTTCTTCACAAATTGATGGGGAATGAAGATTCAAAAGATTTTGAAAAATGGATGTTGTTGTTTATAATTATCATATGTGTAGTCAAAAACCGGTTTATCGATTGGAGAGGGATTATCAATGATAATCTTCATAATCAATTGACTTTCTTCAAAGAGAATCAATATTTCTATGAAATCTCATCTCTTATGTGTGATTGCTAGTATGAAGACATGGCTAGGTCTCGACACTAAGGGTATATATGATAACACCACTCAAATTTATAATTATTATACACAACTCCAATTGGATCAAAGTTATATCAATTTCAAGAGAGTGAATGATGAATTCACTAAGCTGATAGTCAGGACACTTCAAGGGAATACAGGACTTGGGATATCATAAAAATAACCATTCTTATCAAGAAATATGGTAGCTATTACATCCAGTTCCCAAACTTCACATACATTTAGGTAGGATGGTTTGATGGATATCCATACAAGATGACCATGTATGTTGATGATAAGCTTGTCTTAATTGAGCTCGACAAAAAAATTGGAATGGTCAACAAAAGGTGCAAAGAGATGAGGAAAAAAGGAATTTCATTTCCTATTAGCCTAGGTCATTATAGATTTAAATATTCTTTTTATGCTCAAAGTATTGAGCAATCATTAAAAAAGTTGAAAATGTACTTTCACACCATGAGGATCTCATTTGATAGAAATTGAAGATTTTTGGGAACATTGTGAAAATGATTATGATGTACACAAAATAGACTAGAACAAGTTTACTTTTAAGCTTGGATCAAGCATCTTGGGCTTGATTGGGATGTAGAAGGGATTGAAGATTAAACAAATTTGGTTGATCCCATATACTTTGAAAATGTTTAGGTACAACCTCTACTGCCTCTTGTTTGGGTAGAAGAAGAAATCAGGTACATTGAAGACAAAACTGCTCATATCCTTTAAAGGAGATCAAAAGATTGGGTTAGGAAAGATTTCATCAAAGCCACAACCACAAGACTTTAAAGCAAAGATGATTCGTTCAAGAGAAAAGGCAGAAAAAAGAAGCTTCTTCTTCTTCTTCTCTTTCCCAAGCTTCTATTATGATCTCCAGTTCTAAGAAAAGTGTGCAATGAGGTGGTGGTGATGAAGATCATTCTGAAAAGAATGATCTCAAAAGAATATGTAAGGTTGATTCAAAAATCAAGAAGAAAATATCAAATCCAAAGGAGAGGAAATTGAATCCTACATAGGAAGAAATCAAAGAGAAAGAGCCTATGGATCCTTAAGCTTATCCTAGTGGTGAGGATCAAATCACAACTATTTACCCTTTTGTTCTGATTATATCTCCTCAACATGATGAATCTAATTATCCTCTTGTTATAGATCCTTCATCTTTGTTAATTGTCAATGCAATCCTGAAAGATACTTATTTCCAAGTGTGAGGTGTAACTAAGGTAAAAATCTAGATTAGCATAAACCAAAATGCATAATCAAAACCCTAGCTAAACAATGAAGTACAAAGGAGGAAAATAGCATAAAGAAAAGAAGAATTTCACCAAACAGCCTTCATGCTCTCCATGATTGACCTTCATTTCCCTTCTCCATTTGCTGCAATATTATAATTTCCCTCAGATTTTGATGAGCAACTATTGACCTATGACAAGACCTAAGCAAATATTGAAGGATTATATTCTAAAGTTGCAATGTACTTGTGATAGGTCGAATATAAGCGTTAGAAAATGAGCAGCAAACAAACGAGTGCAAATAAACACCAAAACAACCTACACCTCAAGATTAGCCTAAGTTGGAAACAACACAAGATAAAAAGCAACAAATGGAACTTTATACCTTGTCTCGAATTGATCCTTTGGTTGGCCCTTCGATCTTTGATGTGTATGCTCCTTGATGGCAAAGATGTGAGATGTGAGATGCAAATGATGCTTGAACAAAGATGGATGAAAATGGCTAAGTATAGATTGAGAAATAAAATTGTAAGAGTTTGGATAGCAAAATGATCTCCCCCAAAATGAGAGAAAAGAGGGGGTATTTATAGGAATTTTGAGAATTCCTAGAAGAGATGGATGGCCAAGATTGAGCCACCAAATATCAAGATGTAAGTCCAAGGTGAGTTGAGAACTCACAAGCCCTCGCATCTTGACATGTGGCATGTGATATAGCCCTAAAAGGTGAAGTGGACATGAGGTGGAAGGAGAAGTACATGACATGGAGGGGGTACAAAGTACCTTGGGATTTGGTCAAGATATCCTCATAAAGGATGTCCTTGTCCCATGTGGGTGAGAGGACATGTGAGGAATTAAAAATTCCTCAAATATCCTTATGGGAGAAGAGGCAATTTTAAATTCCAAAGGGTGCATTGGGATTAAATGTGAATTAAAATTCACACAGGGAAGGGAGATGCCTTGTCAAAAAGAAAAGCATTTAATAGGGTTGACTCAATTAAGTGATTAGGATTGTGCAAGTACTTGATTAGACTAATTAATGAAGATTAGGAGAGAGTTAGATTTCACATGTGACTTGATGTGACAAGTCACAAATCACATGGGGAAGAGTAATGAAGGATTAGAGGAGGGTTAGGTGGCTAAGAGAGATTAGAGGCCAACTTGCAAAAGTTGGAGGATGTGACACATCCTAATCAAGGATTAGGCATGTGCACATCCTAATGATGGGATTAGAAGAAGGATTAGGATAAGATAAAAATGATGGAGGATGTGACATGAAGGGAATTAAATAAATGAAATATTTATTTAATTCAATTGATGGGAGGATTAAAGAGATAAGGTATTATTGATTAAATACCTTAGGGATTTGGCGGAATTAAAGCTATTAATTAAATAATAGTAGTATTACTTAATTAACGAAAATAAGACGAAAGGGGATGAATTTGGATAAATTAAGTGTCCAAATTTAGATTTCCACAGTACTCAACAAGTGCAAGCAAGAAGTATGCAGAAAATAGTCAAGCATGAAGTCAAGAGATGATGAAGTGATGAAGTCGGGAGATGATGAAAAAGTCCCCAAATGAGGTTGACATTTCCTTTTTATAGAAAAGTCAATTTTAGATGAATGGACAAGATTGTTAGATGAGAGATGCCCTAATATCAAAGGTTGCAATTAAATGTGACAACCATCAATTAGGGTTAGGGCAACATTAGGGTGAAATTTGAAATGAAGGGCTAAGATTTGATTTTAGAAAAATCAAATCAAAGGTCAAAAATGCATGTGACAAGGAGACATTGGGCACGGAAAAAGAGGTAAAATCAAATAATAATTTAAAATTATTTGATTTAAAAGGTTGATTTGATCTTTTGAATTAAAAATTAATTTAATTCAAAAGTGGTGGGGTCATGTGACGGTAAATAATAATTTTAAATTATTTACTTGGTGGGAAAATAGAAAGTGGACAATTTTAAATAAATGATTTTATTTAAAATTAGAAAAAGCCAAGGTGGATAGTAATTAAATAAATTATTGAAATTTATTTAATTATAAGAGGACATAAGGAATTAATGAGGTATTTAGTTTATTTATTTAAATAATCAGGGAGACATAGTGGACAATTAATAATTAAATAAATTTAAGAATTTATTTAATTGTAGGGAGACATAAGAAATTAGCAATGTATTTAAATAAATAAATGAAGTTTATTTATTTAAATAATCATGAGGAAATAGTTAGGAATTATGACATTAGTACATAATTAAATAATTTAATTATGTGGGGAGGATGTTTGACATAGAAAAATGTGGTTTGCGCATCTAGGCTATTTTTATGTGTCTACATTTTGCCCCTCTTTGTCATAATGCAATTTATCGCATTGTGACGAAGAAAATAAGTCAAAACTATGCCCTAGTGAAAAATAGGATGAAGAAGAATGATGAGGAGGTAGCGGTATGCCCCCTCGAGAGGATAGGCGGGTACAAAGAACACAAGTGTGCTCTCAAAAAAGATGAGAAGACTAGAAGATGAAGGAATAGAAGAAATGTTAGCATGGAGGAGATGGATGGTGGGATGAGAAAAATACCTTCAATATTTTCCAAAGTACAAATAAGTGTTGCATAATCATCATTGGGAATTAAAATGACACAAATGGACAACAAACACCCTGGTATAACATAGACCAAGTTGTGCAAGGTCATCCACTTGCGAAAAACAGACAGTCACAGACAAGGAATGTCCTAATGCATACTAAAGGCTAAGTTGCCCCAGTCTTTTTGTCAAGACACACCAAAGATAATAATCAAGGAAAAACAAGTCATGAAATGCCATCGCACCTCTAATCCTTCATGAGACATCCTCGAGGTAGCTAGTAACATGACCAAGAGACAAAAAAAAAATATAAGATAAAATAGACCAGAAAAATCAAGAGTCGTTCAATGTGTTTGCCAATATTTGTTTGTCAAAGGTGGATTGTTTGAAAGTTTAACCATTTTGATGGTTGGACGGTGCTTATCGTCATGAAGGACACATCTTGGAGGGGACCACAGAGTGATGAGATTGACATTTTTTTGACAATTTGATTGATTTTGACTAGATGGCTGATTGGACTATTTTGTCTGTTGGTTCACAATTTAAATGTTGACGAGATGACTGTCTTGTGTCTGAGTTTTGACTATGTCTTACTTATTTGACTGATGTGACAAATGCTGACTCTGTTTTGGGATTTCTAAGAGTTATTTGGATGTTTTTGTGTTTTTAAGATTTTTTTTTTTTTTGTATTTTTGACATTTATGTTTTTTCAATTTTTGACATGTTTTGATTTTTTTGGATTTTTGAGAATATTTGATTTTTTTGGATTTTTGAAATTTTTTGAGGTGTCAATGGGTAAAAAAATGGGTAGCCTTTGTGCTAGATACCAATGGCAAGGGAAAACCAAGTCTAGGTGCAAGAGATAGATGGGATCGATGGATGAAAGGGTGGGTGATAGGATAAGGAGTAGAAGGCTTATGACAAATGGATGGATAGAATGGATGTATGCATCATAAGAGAGCAAGGATGTGATCTCCAAAGACTATGTCGGATAGGAATAACATGCCCCATTGTAGTTATGATTTGAAATGAAAAAGCTTAGGATAATAGGATGATAAGATGGATAATGAAGGGGTTGCTTGGAAGGGATAAGGTATGCCAAGAGACATCCAAAACATGTGTCAACATTTTTTTTTCCCCCAATCTTTATCAAGATCAAAATGAGGAAGAGAGGATGAATGGACTTGATAGGTTTATGTAGGTGTGGGTAAGGATGGTAAGATGGCATGGAAATGTTAGGATATGGTAGGGAATGATAGGTTGGATGAGACATTATGCCCCCAAGTGTAAGTTGCATAGAAGATCAACCTACACATGACGCATGTTTTCCAAGTTTTCATCATGGTACTTATCCAAGGCGCCTGTTTACCAGGTTTTCACCGTTGGACGGAGGGATTTATTTTTTTTCATTTTTTTTGGATAGAAGAAGGGGAATATGGATAGGAGGGACTCAAGTGTCTAGTTCCATGATAGGTGATAGTCCCATCGTGATGTCATCGCATGGATCATGTCAAGTCATTATGCTCATTGATGTTGGTAAGGGATGACATGTAAGGGAGATGGAGTAGGTAGATGATGGATTATGAAAGGTGCGATAATGGATTATGATGTGGATTATGTAGGATCAAAAGTGGATTGTGATGTGGATTATGTAGGACTAATGGAAGGAAGATGGGTGAAATTTTTATGCAAAAGCATGGACCATAGGGATAGGGTGAGTGAAATATGTAGAAAAATAGTTGAATGATGGGGTGGTGGAGGTATGGAAAGGAATCATGACCAACAGATACACACACCATGAAAAACATTGAAGCTTTTGAGTGGATGGTGGTGTAGGAAGCAATGGTGATGTTTTCTTAGTGGATGGATGATGTAAGCATTTAGGGACCCACATAGACTTAGTGTTTTTATGATTTTTGCTTTTCATGTGGGATGGAGGAATTTGATATTTTTGCATGGAATGACATTTTTGAAGGGATGAGGAGGATGGTTGGGATTTTTGAAAGGTGGATGCCTCATTTGACTTACATTTTTGTTTAGGGACCCATATCATTTTAGTTTTTGACTTTGCTTTTGGAGGTATGGGTTTGGGTGGACTTTTGAATGTATTTTTTTTTGGTTTCTTGCATTTGTACCCTAAGGGACTAGAACCCTTAGGATTTTTGGCTTTATGGAAGGAGGCATCCAAATTTTTATTTTTAAATCTCATGGGGTGGATGGAATGAGTGGAAGCTTTATGTTTACACAATGTGTGCATTTGTTGGTCATGACTAGGATATTCAGCGTTTTTATGAATGATTGTGATATTAGGTGTTGGAATCAATGGTGGCAAAGTGGATGGAGGGATATATGGAGTTGGAAGAAGCGGGGGTAAATTGGATGGTGGAAGGTGTATGGTCACATGCTTTTGACAATTGTAGGATAATGGAGGTGGAATGGAAACGTATGTTTTGGGAATATGATAAGGCTTGTGGTGGAAAGTGGACTTAGGATGGATGGAGGAAGTACCAACATCATTAGGTTGTTGACCTTGGGGTGTGTTTCCAAGGCCATATGAGCATGGAGGAGGGACTTTGACATGTATAGGCTCCATGATTCCTTGTTCAAGAAGGCCTAAGCCCTTGCCTTGATAATTCATTTTTTGGAACATGCAATTGACTATAAGACTAGGTGTAGTTTGGGAACTAGATTTGAGTTGATTATTGGACGAAGTAGGCGAAGTGATGGACGATGGTTGTTGATATCCTAAGGAGGAACACTCATGGATGAAAGCAGGTAAGCCAATTGGATATAATGGTGGTTTTGAAATAGGGTCAATGGTGGATGTGGACGGATCATTAGGATCTTGATTAGTATTGTGTTCATTAAGATCCAAGGTAATGGTTTGATCTCCTATGTTTTCTTGGGAGCCACTTGTCTCATCATGGGAAGTGGATGTTTGTGCATCATGGATGGGTGAGGTGGGAAGCTATTGACCATGGAATGCATAAAGTTAGATAAGAGGATCATCATGGTCTTCTTGATCATAAAAGAGATCTTGATCAAATATGGGAGCTTGATCATGAATAGGATTAGGTGTGTTATGAACGAAATCATTAGGAGGGTGTTGATATTTATGTGGATGAGGGGGTAATGTTTCCTCATGTTTAGGATTGTGCTCTTGACATACCTCATGAATTATTTGAATGGAAGTGGAAGGGGGTGACTCTTGAATGGGCTCAACATGTTCTAGATGGTTAACAACATGGAGACATGATGGAGGTTGACTTGGGCTCAATGGGGGAGACTCTTGAATAGGCTCAAGGAGGAGACTACATGATGAGATTGTAAGAATGGGGATGGTGTTTGAAGATTGTTTGGTAGGTTCAAACATATGAGTTGGATGACATGGCGATGTTTGATTCCTTTCTAGTAGCCCTTGGGTCACATCCTTTGTAGGTGGATGGGTGGATTTAGGTAATGCCATAGGTTTACTTTTGAAATTTTTGAATTTAGGGTGTAGATTTGATGGAGGTTTAGATGATGGTGGGGGTAATGAAGAATTTGATGGGTTATAAGGTGGAGAGGCCAATGGATTAGAACTAGGATATGGTGGCTTAGGGATAGTCATTTGATTGGATGGTGGTATGATAGAGTTATAGGGTGCATGACCTAGATTAGTGTTCCCCTTGTCAATGGTTGCACTAGAACATGAGGAAGTTTGACCTTGTTGTAAGGTAGAACTTAAGTTCACATGTGTTTTTTGTGATGTGGCTTGATAGGTTGATGTGGCATTGACATGCAAAGAATTGGATGGATTAGATTGGTATGAGCGGGAAGGGGATGGCACAAAAGGTTGAGGTGGAATTGGTTGATAATGAATGGATAGGGGATGATGTTGTGGTTGTTGGATTTGACAAGTGGAAATGAAATGATTAGCTTGAGCTAGGAGGTGTTGGATTTGAGGTGATTCAATTTGTTGAAAAATTTGGAAGAGGGTATGAAGTCTTTGTATGGTTTGGTGGTCTAGGGGTTGAGGTATTTGGTGAAGTGTTTGAAGGAGGTTTTGAAGTTGGGATACTAGGACTTTGTTTTTGAATGTGGGAATGGTGTCGCACATGTGTTTAAGTTCTTGCATGTCGATTCATTCCTCAAGGTATGCAACATAGTTCATGTCATCATTAGAGGTGGTAGGAGAAGCCCCTCGAAATATGATTTTAGGTTTTGGTTTTGTCTCATTGTTTGAACTAGGGAGAGGGCCTCCTTGAATTATGATCTTGGGCTTAGGTTTTGTCTCATTATTTTCATTAGAGGGATAGCCCCCTTGAACTATGATCTTGGGCTTAGGATTATGATTGGGCTTGTTTATGATTAGGGCCATTTTGACAAGTGTTGATTGAGGACTAGGTTGGTGATGATGTTGAGATGATAATATTGGATGATTAGGAATGATTAGGGTTGATGGTTAGAATGAAAGTTGAATGATGAAGATATGATTAGACTATGATTAGGAATGGGTAGGATGAGATCAATGTGAACTGATGATTATGTAATGAATTGGATAGAATGATTAGGAATGATGTGGAATGACAAAATTGGGTGACTTGATTGATTAGGATGATGACTAAGATGATTAGGATATGATATTGGGATGACCTGAATATGATTAGGAACGACATGATTGTATGAATTGGATTGATTAGGATGATGACTAGGATACGATTAGGATGAAATGGATATGATGTGTCTAAGAGGGTGATTAGGATGAAAATGATTGGATATGAATGTGTTGGAAGAACATATAGAGTGACTTGCATTTATGTGTTTGGTGTTTAGCTTGATTTGGCAATGTTTAAACAAATGATCACACGTGTACACACATGAATCACTCACACAAGACACATAAGCAAGTTTGAATTTTGAAATTTGAAGAATGTAATGATGATTATTAAACAAGCACACGTGGAAGACACATCAACAAGCCCTATGACTAGTCAAGTGGGGTATGGTCAATTAGGTCCCAAGCTAGTTTGCACGAAGTTGACTAGGTATGATTTGAAAGAAAAATCCTGCCACATGACTGGGAGAAAGGGGTAACCCATCCTTCACCTTCACTTCCCAAAGGTATAAAGTTCTTTGGGGCTTAGCCAAGAGTGACAAAATTTCAACTCCCAAAGAGACGTGTCTTTGGATTCACACCTAGATTGAGGTCGTCCCTTGGAGGGGTGTGTGCTCCAAACAGGCCTCCTAAGAAGGGTATGACAAAAGCAAACCAAGTGAGGTGTTTTGGAGGACACACACACTTGATTCACACTCACAGTTGTTACTTTTCCTTTAGAAATGAAATGTGTGTAAGCAAACAATGGAAGCACTTGTTCTTTTTAAGCCCAATTTCAATGATGTGACAGCAAAGAAGATTGATTTTAGACCCCAAAATCCAAATGTGTGATCTTGCAAGTTTTTTTAAGCCCCAAATTGAAGTGTGTTGACAAGCAATGCTTAGAGACGAAAGATGGAATGTGTGCACCTAGACTTTCTTTAGCTCCAAATTTTTATCCACTTGATCCAATTTGTCTTTTAAAGTGTTTATTTTTTCACACATTCACAAAACCAACAACAAAGCCAAAACCCTAACAAAATAATTGATCACTAATATTAGAGGGTTAGCTAGTCAAGACAAATCTAATTTTTGGAAATATTTTTTGCATCAAAAATAAAAACACAAAGAACAAACCCTTACTGAAATTTCTAGAGATTTCCAAAAATGTAAAGAAATCCAAAAAAAATTGGTGTTTTGCATCCAAAATTATTTTTTTATGAAAAATCATTAAAAAAATTTAAAAAATTCAAAACAAGTCCAAAAATTCTGCTTTTTGGACTGAAGGTGTCTAACATCATCCAAAATCTGCAGAAAACTTTTTGTGAAAAGATCTACAACTATTTATGAGACATAAGCAAATCTTTGTAAAACCCTAATTTTTAAATATCTATTTTTTGTCTAATTATTTTTCATCCAAATTAAAAACATAAAGAACAGACCCCTACTAGAATTCAGAGAGCTTTCTAGAAATATAAAAATATCTAAAAAATTAGCTAATTTTCTCTCAAAATTGATTTTTCATGAAAAATAACAAAAAAAATTAAAAATAGCTTCAAAAAAATTGTTTTTCAGACTAGAAGCTCTTGATATTGTCAACAACCTATAGAAATAATTTTGTGAAAATATCTATAGCCATTTGAGAGATATGGTCGAATCTTTGAAAACTAGGGTTTTGTCCCCAAAATGATGCAAAACCTGCAACAAAAAGCTAACAAAACCCACAACAAAAAGGATCCAACTCCAAAATTCCTCCAAATTTGTCAAAATTTTGAGCTAAAAATCAGTTGTCAGGTTCACCAATGTAACTAAGGTAAAAATCTAGGTTAGCATAAACTAAAATGCATAATCAAAACCCTAGCTAAACAATGAAGTACAAAGGAGGAAAATAGCATAAAGAAAAGAAGAATTTCACCAAACAACCTTCATGCCCTCCATGATTGACCTTCATTTCCCTTCTCCATTTGCTACAATATTATGATTGCCCTCGGATTGTGATGAGGAACTATTGACCTATGACAAGCCCTAAGCAAATATTGAAGGATTCTATTCTAAAGTTGCAATGTACTCAACAAGTGCAAGCAAGAAGTATGCAGAAAATAGTCAAGCATGAAGTCAAGAGATGATGAAGTGATGAAGTCAAGAGATGATGAAAAAGTCCCCAAATGAGGTTGACATTGCCTTTTTATAGAAAAGTCAATTTTACATGAATGGACAAGATTGTGAGATGAGAGATTCCCTAAGACCAAAGGCTACAATTAAATGTGACAACCATCAGTTAGGGTTAGGGCAACATTAGGGTGAAATTTGAAATGAGGGGCTAAGATTTGATTTTAGAAAAATCAAATCAAAGGTCAAGAATGCATGTGACAAGGAGATATTGGGCATGAAAAAAGAGGTTGTTGTAAAATCAAATAATAATTTAAAATTATTGGATTTAAAAGGCCGAGTTGACTTTTTAAATTAAAAATTAATTTAATTCAAAAGTGGTGGGGTCATGTGATAGTAAATAATAATTTTAAATTATTTACTTGGTGGGAAAATAGAAAGTGGACAATTTTAAATAAATGATTTTATTTAAAATTAGAAAAAGCCAAGGTGGATAATAATTAAATAAATTATAGAAATGTATTTAATTATAAGAGAACATAAGGAATTAATGACGTATTTAAATAAGTAAATAAAGTTTATTTATTTAAATAATCAGGAAGACATAGTGGACAACTAATAATTAAATAAATTTAAGAATTTATTTAATTGTAGGGAGACATAAGAAATTAGCGATGTATTTAAATAAATAAATGAAGTTTATTTATTTAAATAATCAGGAGGAAATAGTTAGGAATTATGGCATTAGTACATAATTAAATGATTTAATTATGTGGGAAGGATGTTTGACATAGAAAAATGTGGTTTGCGGGTCTAGGCCATTTTTGTGTCTACATAAGGTTTGAAACCCAGAAAAATCTCA
>VDFB02000003.1:315580926-315641052 GCA_007258455.2 Sequoia sempervirens | reverse complement strand
GAGATTTTTTTATGAATAGGGTGACCATGTCCTTTTCCCTAAGTGGGGATTTCATCCGACTGGCTAAAGCTCGCCATCTTTGAAGATAGCTTGCAAAATTATCTCCCTCACATTGTTTTTCTTTTAGGAGATCCAAAGTATTGATGTCCTCCAAATTAAAGGAGAAGTGGGAGACAAACTATTTTGAAAGTTTTACAAAGGACTTGATAGATCTCATCTCGAGACCCATAAACCATTCAAGAGCTATCCTTTGTAAACTCCTAGGAAACAACCTCATGAGGTAATTGTCATTATGCATGACTTCTTTACAATGGGCATAAAACTCCTAAAGATGAGCCTTAGGGTATTTTGTTCCTTTATACTTATCGAATTTCGGCATTTCAAAATTCTTCGGGAAAGGAATCGATGAAATTGAAGGATCAAACAAATAGGGACAAATTTCTTCAAACTTAAATGATTGTTTTCTTGACCTTGCTTGTAAGTCCTTTAACGTGTCTTTGACTTCTTCCAAATCTTTATGATAGGCATTGCGGGAGTCGGATTAGATGGATTAGGCTGATTGTATGGAGGATATTGTTGATATGATGAGGATGGTATAAAAGCAACTTGATCATAGGCTGGTGTAGGTGTATATGGAGGTGTTTGTTGGTATTGATTGGCATATGTGGATTGTGGTTGCGGATTGACATAAGGTGGATAGGAGGATGACAAATTTTGATTGTAAGAGGTGGAGGTTGTTGTTGATAATAAGAAGTGGATGTAGCACCCTATTGATATTGTCTAGGAGCTTGGTAGTATGATGATGTGGAAGCTCCTTGTTGATATGACAGTGGTTGTTGATAGTAGGAAGTAGATGGAGCACCTTGTTGATAGGGTGGTTGCTGTTGAGTGTAGTATGGATTGGATTGGTAATTGTACACAATGTTGGGATGTTGTGTGACGTATGGAGGTGATTTTGGATTAGATGTCTGTTGGTAAGGATTCATATGTGATCTCAGAGGGTTGGTGTAAAGTGACGGTTGAGATCGCAGTGGATTTTGAGAGGCCAGATGGAGATTTGGATTAGGATTGGATGTAGTAGCATAGGCGGTATATGTGCTTGATGGATGGTAGAGATATTGTGTGAGAGGATTACGTTGCATTTGCGTGGGAATGTGTGTATGCTAGTGTGGTTGCTTTTATTGTGGTGTCTACTAGTAAAGTGGGTGAGATGGGATGTGTTTTTGTGGGATCACCATGGAGGCACCATGGGGTGGATGTTGAGGTTGCAATGTCGTTTGTATTACTTGGTGTAGGGATTTTGTAGGGATGGTAGTATGTTGTTGCGGAATTGGAACATTTTGCTATGGAATTGTGATGTTTTGCTGCAAAATTGTGACATTCTCTTGCGGAGGTGGTTGAGACGAGATATCAGTGGTAGCAATATGTTGTGGTGGTTCTTGTGAGGGGATAGCAGTGTGTTGCAGCGGTGCCTGTAATGCAGTGGATTGTTGAGGATTAATGGGAGGCTACTAGAATGCAAGGATATTACCTTGAGGTGGTGGTAGTAAATAGCCAGCAGGTGAAGGCCCTGGAGGTAGCATTAGTGCAAGGGTAGTATTTCTCCTAGTGTTGATGGGTGGTTGACCAAGATGCTGAGGTGGGAGTGGTGGAGTAGACAAAATATTTTGTGGCATGCCATAGCCATAGGGGTTGTTAGGATTAGGTGGTGTCCTAGAGGCCGCGGCTGGGAGATGTAGATAACTTGTAACTTGATCTATCACAACATTTTTGAACTCAAGGTGGTACCAATTCTCTATGGGTGCACCTTTGGGAACATATGAATTTCTCGAAACATTTTGGGAAGTCTGTAGGTCTTGAGGTGCAGTAAGATTCTAGGTGTCAGTATATTGTGACATCAAAATAGGGTGGTGGTTTGACTCCTTTCATGATTAAAGTGGTGAGAATCTTATCCCCACGCTCATTGAGAAGGCGATCTGTCATCTGAACATTGGCAGGATTGCTAAGGTATTCATCAACTATAACTTTGGGTTGATTAACCATGTTCTCATCACTAGGTGGTGAAGTATTTTGAATGTTAGTATTGGACCGTGATGAGGAACCATTGTTGGGATCCTGAGGGATATATGCAATGTTGTTGGGGTCCTGAGGGATATTTGGTTGGGAACCCTGGGTTTGTTGTTCTACCATTTTCTTTTTTGTTTGTGATCGGGTTTGAATGGGCATGAAAGTGCAAAACTACTAGGTGAACTAAGATGAGGCTAAACTCTAAGATGTGATGCAAAGATGACCTAAGTGATGATTGGACGATTGATTGGATCGGATGAGGGATCAATAGATTAGATGATTGAATAGGGATGTGATTGGATCAGATTGGATAGGATCGATTGATGAAACAATTGAGAAGATTGGATGATGGATTAGGGATGATGAAAGGGATTCTAAACCAAGTTCAAACATTATCCTAGGTGACTTAAGGTGTTGATTGATCGGATTAAAGGACAGATAGATGATTATGACACCAAATCCACCTTGAGATGAAAGTGGATTGATTGGGCTGAGTGATGATGACTGAATTAGGACGAATGGCAATCCTAAGAAAATGTTGAAGGATGACGATTGATTTTTCTAAAACCTAGGCCAATTTGGATAACAACCTCTAAAACAAAGTTTAGGGGATTTGGATTAAGAAAACGATGACGGATATGCAACCTAGAGGTGTTTTAGGATGTACCTATATAATTTAGATGATAAACGGATGACCTTTAGAAAATGTAGATGGACTGAAATATAGATTATAAGTGAATGGAAGATGCAAATGGCTTGGAAACCAACTAGCTTTCAGAGGTCCTACAAATTAATTTCCCTAAATAGGGATTAGACTCACCTAAACAAGTGACAGAATCGCCCAACTAGGGTGTAGAATCGCCCAACCAGGGAGCACAATTGCCTGAACAGGGTGCATGACCATCTAAATAAGGTGCACAATTGCCTAAATAGGCATCAAGGTCACCCAAACAGGGTGCAGGATTGCCTAAACCAGGTGCAGGATCACCCAACCAAGGTGCAGAATTGCCCAACCAAGGTGTAGAATCGCCCAACCAAGGTGCAGGATTTCCCAACCTAGGTGTAGGGTTGCCTAATCAAGTTGTACAATCACCTATTCAGGGATCAGGATCGCCCAACCCGAGTGCAATATTTCCTAACCTGGGTGCAAGGTCACCCAACCAAGGTGTAGAATCACCCAACCAAGGTGTAAGATCAGCCAACCTAGGTGCAGGGTCACCTAATCAAAGTGCACAATCACCCAAATAGGGTGCAGGGTTTCCTATTTAAGATGCAGAATCACCTATTTAGGTTGTATAATTGTCCAAACAGGGTGCAGGGTCGCCTATTCAGGAGTCAAGGTCACCTAAACAGGGTGCAGGGTTGCCCAAACAGGTGATAGGCTCACCTAAACATCTTTCAAACTTTGAAAATGGTCAAATGACGTTGATAAATAGGGTAACAGATTCTCTAAACAAGCAAACTAATCTTCGTAATGGGGCAATGAACTCACCTAATAGGGAAATGGACTCACCAAATGAGGAAACAGACTCTCTAAACGAAGAAACGAACTCTCTAAATGAAGAAATAGACTCTCCTAATGGGGAAACAAACTCTGCTAATGGGTAAACAAACTCTCTAAATGAAGAAACAGACTCATCTAATAGGAAAATGGACCAATTGAATGGGGAAACGTACCAACTAAATGGGAAAATGGGAAAACAGATTGACTGAACGAATAAATTGACTGACTAAATGGAAGACGAGATTGGTTGTTCAAGGTGCAAAATTGCCTAATTATGTTGCAGAATCATCTATTTTTAGGGAATGGGTGAATATGATGACTCTGGGGATTGACAGGGGACTGAAACAGCAAGCACAATCACCCAAAGATGAAGCAAGTTCACCCAAAACAAAGGTAAAGTCACCCCTTTTGATGAAATAGACAAATGTGATGGGTTGTTTGAATGAAAAAATGAGTTAGATAGAGAGCAGAATTGCCCCTTTAGGTGTCAAGATCACCTAACTCAGTGGAAGACTCGCCCAACAATGGTGCAAACTTTCCTATTCTGTGAAGAATGGGAAATTTTGATAGGAATTGACTGAGAAATAACTTAGACAGAAGACAGGGTCACCCTTGTGGATAGCAGGGTCACCCTAGACAAAAGCAAACTTGCCCCTAACAAAGGTAAATTCACCCATACGGAAGACTTGGATTGGAATTCGATGAAAAATAGCTATGGAAAAGGACAAAAACACAACAAACAACAAACAGAAGGTAAGGCTGACTCAACTAAACAAAAATGCACTAGTTTCGCATAAAGAAGACAATTCAAGCAACACAATCCTAAGATTATTAAGAAGGATATGGCCAAGACAGTCCTCTATCTAGGTTGAATAAGGTGGTCTAGGGAGTCCTCAATATACGCATGGTACCTGAGGCATAATCGTGAACACTAACCCATCACAGGTGTGAGTCTAAAGCCCTAGCAAGGTACTGGAAACTCGGACCAACTCTTCACATCTTATCTAGGTATCACCCTAGCCTTGACACTCTGCTAGCACAATGTGACTAGATTGGGGTACAGTTTTGGCTCTCCCCCTTTATATACCCCGCTTGTACATGTGGTTGGGATCGTCCCTTGGGGTGATGAAATCCCCAAGCAGGTCCCACTAAAAGAAGACACTAGAAATTTTTGGCTAGTCCCCAGGCTCACACAAAGCACAAGGGGAGAGCTTGAATGGTCTAGTATCTCCTGGGTAACACAGATGGACTAAAGTGGACTATGATTTCTCTTCACCCACGATCGTCAAATGGCACAAGGGGATTGGATACATCAATATTCCACTTAACAAGCACAACAAACAAGTGTATTTGACCCATCCTAATTAATTATGTGTGCCTAACTAGTATGAAAATAACAAGCAAACTAAACTAAGGGTCTTGGTCCGCTCATCCTGCAACAAATATGTTAGCAGTTTAAACCTATGACCTTGGAAAAGTGAGAAATAGTTGCACAAATGTTAGTAAGAAAATAAACACACTCACAAATGAACAGGTTAGGGGGTCAGTACCTAAAAATGATAAGAAACGAACTCTAAAAATGAAACTTTAAATCACTATTTACCTCAAAATCGCCTTTATTTGAGGCATAATCACCTTTGTTTGTAGCAGAATTGCCTTTGTTGGTGTCAGAATCGCCTGTTTCAGAGGTAGGCTCACCCCTGCCAACAACAGGATTGCCTATCTTAGAGGCAGGCTCACCTGTTTGCAGAAAGTAGGCTCGCCCAAGTCAAAAGCAGGGTCATTTGTTTGAGAAACAGGGAGCAGATTTGCCACTATTTGATAGATGGGTGATTCTGCAATTGTAGAATCACCTCTGTTGAAGGAAGGCTCACCTGTTCTATGGGAATAATCACACCTTTCAGCTACAAAATCACCTCTATGTAACCTGAACCTGGAAAATTTCAAACAATAGAAAACATAAAAAGATCATACTCGTTTTTGGGTCCCACCAGGCATGCTAGAAATGTGTGTAGCATGTTTTTCCTACCCTAAATGATGCAAAACAACACAAATGCAAAAAGGAGAAGAACACAATACAACACCTCGAGATAAGCCTAGTTAAACTTGAACAAAAGAAAGACTAAACAAGAGATTTACCTTGCCCAAGTATATCCTTTGGTTGGCCCTTTGATGTTGATTTCTTATGTGCTCCTTTATGGAAAATCACCTAACATGACATGCAAATGGATGAAGATTCACTGGAGAATGCAATAATGGATTTGGGTGTTTTGATAGGTGTATGAGATGAATGCAAAATGAGCTTGAAGTGCAACAATGGTGGATGAGCTTGAATGAGAAAAAATTCTTGAAATTGCTCGAGTGCTAGATTGTTTGAGCTTGAATTATGAATGCATGTAATGAATGAATGAAAATGAGACTAAAATCCTCTATTTTAGGGGAAGAGTCTCTAGAGAATTAGATGGGTAGGATTTAGTCACCATGGATAAGATGGAGGGTTGTGGTGAGTTGAGGACTCACAAGCCCTCACATCTTGCGATCTGGACATGATGTGGCAAGAGGACATGTGAAGTGGAGGTACTTGCAAGTACCTAGGGATTAGGGGAATATTTTCTCAAAAAGGAAGTTCTTGTCCCCATGTGGAAGGATGTTGACATGTGAGGAATTTTAGAATTCCTCACTAATCATCATGGGGAAGAGAGAAATGTTGGAGTAATAAATGTGAATTTTTAATTCACATGATTGGAAGTACCTTGGAGATAAGACAAGGTCTTCATAAAGGATTTCATTTTTCCCATGTGGGTGATATGACATATGAGAGGTTCTAGAATTTCCCAACATAAATGGGGAAGAGGAAAGCATTGAAAGAATAAATGTGAATTTTTAATTCACATGGGGAAGAGGTCATAGCTAAATAAAGAAAGTACTTATGAAGGTTGACTTGGAGGGATACTAGAAATGGCATGAGGATTAGATTAAGGTTGTGCAAATAGGTGATTAAGAAGACTAATGAGGGATTAGAGGCAAGTGGAAAAATATGGAGGATGTGACATTAATCCTGATTAAAGGTGTGCACATCTTAATCATGGATTAATTAAACTAATCTAGATTAGAAGAGGATTATGGAGGATGTGACAAGGAGAGAGAAAAGGGGGAATTTAAAATTGATTTAAATTGAAAAGGCTAAGTGAATAAATTAAATAAATTGATATATTTATTTAATTTAGAGAGGAAGGGATGAAAGGTAAAGTATTTAATTATTAAATTAAATACTTTAGAAACTTTAGGAAAAGGAGAAATATTAATTAAATAAATCATTTAATTAATATTAATTAATATTGATAGAGAACATGAAATAGAAAAATAAGAGAGATGAATTTGACCATATGGGAGTGGTCAAATTTGGATGTCTACACTTACAATTGAGCCTTCCTTCAAACTGGACTGGTGTGAAGTCTTTTTTCAGCAAGGTAAATTTCTTGAGGAAATTCGTTCTAAAATTTTCTGAAATCACTAAGCACATTGTGGACATGATGAAAGAAAAATAGGTTTTTAAGTGGACTGAGGCAGGGAAGCAGGCCTTCAAGAACATCAAGGAAGCTATTGCTCGAGCTCCTATCCTTGTCAATCCAGACTTCAAAAAAGACTTCATTATCTATTGTTATTCCTCTGAGCATACTATGCCTGCCATACTACTACAAGAAAATGAGAATAAAATACATGCACCAATTTCCTTTATGAGAAAACCATTAAAGAAACATGAACTAAATTATTCTCAAATTGATAAACACGCATTTGCAGTAGTCAGGGTAGTTAAATAATTCTTCTTTTATATCTTGCATTCACACTTAGTTGTAATGTTCCAGACCCTATTGTTAAGAGCTTATTGACTCAACAAGATATTGATTGCAATAGGAGGGGTAGTTGGATAGAAAAGGTGCAAGAGTATGACTTAGACTTGAAGCCTACAAAGTTATTCATAGGGAGAGGACATTGAAAATTGATGGCAGAAAGTCTGAAGAAAGAAGGAGATGAAGATCTACCATTGGTTTTGACTATTAGTTTACAAGATGAATGGTTTTCCAATAAAGCCTACTTTCTTACTTATGGAAAATGCCCCAAGCACCTCTCAAGTAAACGGAAAAGAAATTTAAAATTGAAAGTTGCTAAGTATGTTATTTGGAATGACACCTTATACAAACGTGGCATAGATGGAATGTTTTTGAAGTGTGTGGATAAAGCCCAACAGGAACAGTTGCTTACTATTTTCCACAATAAGGCTTGTGGTGGTCATTTCTCTTCCATTTTGACTGCTTTCAAAATTATAAGGCATGGTTATTACTACACTAGGATGTTCAAGGATGCTTGTATCTAGGTGGCTAGGTATGAAAAGTGCAAGTTGTTTGTAGGGAGACCTCAATTAACAACCTTACCACTTAAGCATGTGGTTATCAATGGGGTCTTGATTTCATTGTCCCAATTAGTCCACAGTCCAGTGGAGGCCATACTCACATAATCATAGTCACCGATTACTTCACCAAGTGGGTGGAAGTGATCCCAGTCAAGAGAGCCACTTTTGAAGTAGTCTGTAATTTTATTAAAGAAAATATTTTGGTTAGATATGGAGTCCCACACAAGTTAGTTGTCGACAATGCAAACAGTTTTCCTCTAGTGATATTTCACTTTTTTGCTATGATTATGGGATCTCCCTATCTCATTCAGCTGACTTTTACCCTCAAGGGAATGGATAGGTAGAGTCTAGTAACAAGAATCTAATAAGCATTATCAAGAAACTGGTTGATAAAAACCAGAAATATTGGCATAAAAGACTGTATGAAGCTCTGTGGGCAAATCAAATGACTCCAAAGAGAGCTATTGGGATGAGCCAGGCTTTCGAACTCGTATACGGGGTAGAAAGTGCACTTCCTCTTTCATTGGAATTATTAGTTCATAAACTACAATCTACTATTGAGGAAGCTGAATTTAGTGATGCCTTGGAGAGAATGATTTTATATTTAACTAAGATTCAGGAATAGTGGGAAGAGATGGTTGACAAGATAACCATACATCAACCAAAGGTCGAGAGGATTTTTGATAGAAAGGCCAAACCAAGGAAATTTATGGTTGGAGATTCATTTTTTCTATGGGACAAGCGCAAAGAGCATAAAGGTGCCCATAAGAAGTTTGACTCACTTTGGATTGGTCCTTTTAAAATCAGTCATGAGTATGGAACCAATACTTTTTGTCTCTCATATTTTGATGGGACCCCCCTTCCTATTCCTTATAATGGGCAAGATCTGAAACTCTACCAGCTTTGATCGCCCTATGTTTCCCTTTGTACATAGTTAGTTTAGGGTTTTGGTTTTGTTTGGTTTTGTCTTGGTTTGTTTCTTGGGTGCTAGAGAGTGTTTCTCACTTTATTTGACTTAGTTTCCCAATGGTAAGGCACTGATCATACTAATTTGGGTCTAGGTTCATTACTTCATCCTAATCAGTCCTTGTCCCCAGTCAAAGCCACTATTACCCTATAATTTTGGCCTTGCTTCATAAAAATCATACACCAACTTATAAGCGGCTTAGTCTTACTTAGGCGGTATTTTATGTAATTGTTCAAACCTAAGCGGTGTTTTGTGTAGTTCATTGAACCTCGCACCTTGTTGCTTGAGCTTTTTTTATATCACTTTTTCGTGTTCTCTACCTGGGCAATGTTTTGTGTAATTTGTTGAACTATCTTTCACTGCCTGTGTGTTGATCAATATTTGGGCGACATCTTGACATGTTATTCAAACTCAGGCACACTTTTGTATGGTTTGTTAAACTCTCTACTCCCACATGTCATGGAACAATTTAAGATATTAAATGCCCATCTGCTCCCATGTTTTTTTGTGAAGTTTTAAGAGAATTTAAAGTTTTGGACAAAACGTTTTCATTGTGATGAAGTTCTTTGAGGATGAGCTGGACGGGATGTAGAATTCTAGCTATAGGATTGACCATTGAGGTATTTACAGTATTCACCTATTTTAGCCTACTATCATGGAATAATTTTTCCTGCATTTCAGAAGGTTATCTTTGGTTGAGCTATAAACTCCAATTCATGGTGAGGGTTAAATATGTTGGTTATGAATATGTGTTTGGATTAACCTTAGAGGGCCCAAAAGTCGAAGATACCCATCTAGGGCTTGTGAGTTTAGATGAATTAAGAAGCAAATTCAGTAAAGCAAATTTTCCACCCATCATTGAATGCATAATTGATAGTGGGTTGGTTGAGGCTACTACATTTCCTTTAGCAATGCAATGCCCTGGACTCATCTTAGAATTCATTAGGCATTACAATTCAAAAACATGAGAGGTTAGGACATAAGATAACCATCTAGTCCTAAAAGTCCAGAGGTCCACCTTCATGTCTTATCTGCAACTTCGTAAGAGCTTTCATTTTTTTAAGAGAGTGACTGATACTTTCACTATGAGAATGGTCAAGGAGTTATAGGGACGTCCTGCAATGAGGTTATCACCTGAAGCAATACAATTTGTAGACTTCTACGACATCTATTTTATTTAGTTTCATAGATTCTCCTACATAAGGGTTGGTGGCTATGCAGGATTCCTGATCAAATTACCTAAATACCCTGAAGATAAATGGGTGCTCATTGAAGTAAACAAGCAGTTGACTGATGTAAATAGATTGTGCCAAGGTAGGAAAAGGTTGTCAGTTCACTTTTCCTTTGGTTTTGGTGCTTATAGTTGTCAATCTATGTCTGATGCCCTAAATATTGAAAGAGAATTGTCCAAGTATAATCTTCTTTCATGTGAGGAGTAGACTCCTTTTGATCTAAAATATTATATTAAAAATAATCTAAAATTAAGTCTTATTTTTTATCACCAACCTAACCTTGAAGATTATTGGGTTGACTACTTTGATGAATATGATGTCAGGAAAAGGATTTGGATGAGATTAACAGTGGAACAAATAATCATCTATGATTTGAAATGGGATGTATAGGGAATTATGGAAGATGGGTTTGACATTTTAGACCCAGTGTATACTGAATTGATAGAAAACTGGCATATCCCTTCCATGGATTGGAGTGGTAGAGAGAAAGACACCATTGAGGTAAGAACCACAAACATCTTGACTAGAACACAAGAGTGGGTGACCAAGAAAAGAACAGAACAATCTCATCCCCACACCAGGTCTAAAGAGTCACGACCTGCTGAAGGTACTTCTTAGGCTTCTATAAGTGGGAAATCAATTGGTGGAACTTCCCAGTCATTACCATCAAGGGCACAAGGAAATGGTGGCAAAGACCCACCTAATAAGAATGTGTTTTCACAAACTTGTGGGGAAGATATCTTTAACCTACCTATTATAGAAAAAGAGAATGAAGGAGATGAGGAAGAGGAGAGTTTGGAAACCCTAAATATTAGAGAAGTAGTTGCATCTCAAAAGCCACAAGCAATTGCATCTACAAAGAACACTCCTCTAGTTACTAGGACATTATTTGAATCTCCAGGTTTTAAGAAAACCAAGGTCTTAGTGACTCCAACCTGGTTGGAGGACTCTTTGTCAAGGAAAAGAAAATCTATACAACCTAGTTTACCTAAGTAGGATATGGCGGGCCAATTGTTATAGAGGACTTCAACCCCAAAATCAAAGAAGTTGAAGACTACTGCTAGTTTGATAGATGATACCAAATCAAGAAGCTTCCAAATAGATATTGTGCACCCTTCAATGCAAAAGGATGTTACTTAGGCAACAACAAGTGATTTTGAAGTGAATAGAATAGACCTTGGCCCTCCTACTAGAGATGGAGATGTTTAAATTTTTTAGGTGTCCACGACCAGAATGGTTGAAACATCAAAAAAGGATAAAGAAAGTAAGAATGAATTAAAGGCACAGATTCGTGACTTGACTAAATATCTAAGGTATATCTTTGAGCTTGTTCCTCAACCCCTTTATCAGGTTGATTCCTCTATAGAATCTCTAACTATGGTTGGAAAGGAGGCCATGATCAAAATTAAAAGTTGCCATACCTTGAGTAAGGCTACAGATGATTGGAGTGGGTCTCTGATTAAAAAGGGAAGCTTGGTCATTTTTGAATGCATAAATTGCTTCCAATAAACAAACACTTTGAAGACCACTTTGCGGGATGAAATCGTTGCGATTGAAAAGGAGGAGAAGATATGGAACAACTATCAGACTAAATTGAAGTTGATGTTAAGTTGGGCTATGGAGAAGCTGGTTGCATAATAGATTATACCCAACATTTCAGCCACCTATTACTTGGCGTGGAACAAAGGGATGAAGTGGAAGTCACAGATTGCTAAACAGAGTCTATAGAAGCTTAAGGAAAACATTGATGAGTCTATTATTGTTTCAAAAGAAGCACTGGTCACCTTGGTGGCTCTTGGGTTACTCCAAGATAAAGGCGAGATTACGAATAACATGGACACCAAGAGTCTAATAGATGGTTTCCAAAAAATGGTTAAGGAAACGCTTGATTTTCCTTCAGTCAATGTTGAGCACTTGCAAAAGCTTAGCGAATTGCATCTAGTCACATCCCAAGCAATTGATCTCATGTAGGTTTGTAAGCGTCACTTGGAGACAACTAAGGATAATCATCTGACGTGGAAGGTTAGGATGACAAACGTAGCTTTTCCCCAACATAAGGAGCCAATTCACATCCTTAAAGCTTTCCAGACCTGGCAGCAAAAACCCTTGGTGACACCGGAAGCTAGAAATGAAGCAACGACATCGTGATGGCTCAGCTTCCTTTCTTTCTTTTATTTTTCTTTTCATTTTGATCAGCTTCAGACATAAAAAGAGGTAGTTACTCATCTGCCTATTTAATTGTATCTATTTTCATATGCTCTCTCTCTAGACACTTTGAAACTACTCAATATGATATTTTGCTATGAATGAAATTACTATTTGTCTTTGTGCATTAAGTTTATGAAGTTAATTTGGGTTTTTAAATCTTTGTGTTTGAGAACATCTTAATGCAATATCTTATCTTTGTGTGAGTGATGCAATTTTATTTATAATTAATTTTATTCTTGGGTTGGTATTAGGTGTATATTTTATTCTTGAATAGTTTAGCTGAAATTAGTCTTTGTGCCAATCTTTCTTGCTCGTTGAATCTTGCATTTGATATTATGATTTTTTTTTATATTGGGTTTTCCTTTACTGATTTTTGGTTAAAAGCATACATGTTGTTTGATTTTTACATTTAATTCATTGAAAATATTGTGAGGGAGTTGTACCTCGACAAAATTCAGAGGATATTTGTCTTTGCTTAAAGGTTAAATATCCATAGTTGTTTGGTTCATATTGGCACCTTTTGGACATAGATTGTGATATCTCAAGGTGCCTAATCTGTTAGCCAACATGCTACAAAATACTTGATAATCAGCTCTTGAAGGCTCTTGAATGCTCTTGAATGATCTCTTGATCACAAATTTACTATAATGCATGGATACTTGAAGGCTTGGGGTAAAAATGAGTGAAAGAAGCTTGTATTTATACTTGTTTATGCTTGATTTCCCAAAATTACAACACTACAAGTTGATATTAGATTTGGGAGAATAAAATCCCAACAAGAATTTGAATTAAATTTGATTTTGGGCCACACGAGACTCATACACCAAAAGTGGAAAATGAGTCCCATTAGGCTAAGCTATGGGACACAGTTTTCAAGAAATGCCTATAATGATGAAAAATCAAGATCGAGGCCCCAAAACTTAAGTGGGACTCATACACCCAAGGTGGCATATGAGTCCCAGATCACTAAATCTGGGCCACACAATCCAAAAACACCTGAATTATGATTGGATGTTGGTTTATGTTAGGATTATCCTTGGAAAGATGCATTAATTAAGGCTTGTGGATGCAAAATAAGACTAGTTAAAGCATAAAGAAGTCCAATTAATTAATAAAACCCTAGATTAGTGTGAAAGTGTAAAGACACACTTTACAACAGCCTAAATAAGGCATAACTAGGTTCATTTAGTTTACAAGGGCCAAAGACCTAATGTGAATGTGTTAAACATATTACAAGACTAAATCAAGGCAACATTATGCTCAATTTAACAAAGAGAACCCAAACAAATGTGAAAATGTCACAAACAACATTTTTTGACACTACAATTTCATTTATATTATATTATATCAATTAATATATTAATTAAAATAATATAAAAATCTTAAATACATTTATCTAAAAACACCAACAATATTAATTTTGAATTATTTTATTTAAGTGAAATAAAACTAATATAAATATTTTAAATATTTTATATAAACATGTTTAAAATATTTATACTAATTTTATTTTACTTTAAATTTATTTTAAAAATATTTTATTTATTTACATTGTTTAAACAAAAAAAATATGACTTAAATAATTCTAATTGTAATAATATATACACAAAACAAGTTAAATAAAGAGAGAAAGAAAGGCCAAGACAACTAGGGGAGAGAGCCCAGTAGTCGTGCACCCTAACTTCGAGCTTCTAATTATCCTACGTCAAAATTTCAAATCACTCCCAATTTTTTACAGCGGCTTACTTGGCAAGTTCTCTACTTATAACTAAGGTTTCAGGGCCACATCATCAAATATGATGCCACATCAGCATGTGTTTTTGTCAAGGTGTCGAAAAAGGCCCCAAAAAATAGTGAGACCAATTCTTGTGCATTACATCATGAGTAGTTGAGCGCTGATGTGGTATCACATGATTGGTTGCTTTTTAGATCAAAAGCATACATTTTGTTTAATTATGGGTAGTCAAATCACAACTATTGGACATTATATAAATGACTATTGGATATTATATGTACGATTGGGTGCACGACTATTGGACCCCGCACGACTATTGGGCCCTCTCCCCTATTATATCCCACGTTGAATTGTGGGGTAGTAAAGACAAGGACACCTTAGATGTATGGGGCCTAGAAAAACACATGAAATTTGTACCAACACACGTAACTTCGTGGCAGACTGCAATCATTTTATTTTATTGTTTATTCATTACTCAACTTCTTTTTAACTTTTACTTTATTTCTACCCTATTTGTCATATTATTGGTCATTATAATTTTAATATGAGAATTGACCACTCAAATGAGGGCTGCCTCATCTTCATAGAATTTCCTTTTTACTCCATTTTCAAATAATAATTTTTCATTTTGAGAGAGGTGAGATATTATTGTAGTGGCAAAATTTCTACAAAATACAAACTTCTGAAGTTTGTGATTGAAAATGAAAGTTTGAAGGAGAGGGAACAAATAAAGACATGATTTTCTCATATATCATCAAATTCATTCATTTTTAGACTGGAGGGTATCCGTCCCCCTATAAACTAGGTCAATCGAACTAGGCCCCCCTAAATTTTTTAAAATTGAATTATATTTTTATAACTTTATTTTATTAATGTATGTAAGACTGGGATATAAATGTGATAATTTTTTATTTTCCATTAGATTTGTATTGGAGTGTACATTCAAAGAACAATGACACTAGTTGCTTATGTAAATAGAGTAATATTTAAGATTTTTTTTTATGGATATATGTTAATTTAATCTAGTTTATTATATCTCGTAAGTTGAAAGTTTCTTCAAAGATATAGTCTATAAGAGATTTTATATTTTTATATTTGGATTTAATTCTATGAAAGTATCATGTTTCTTTAGTCAAGTAAAATTATTATGAGAGGATTGCATTTTTATAAGAATTATTGTACACAAGTCTATATAAAATAATAGAAGAATGTATCATAGATTAGAAAATATGAATATCCATATTTTATTTAAAAAATTAAAAAGAAAAATATTTGAAATAATAAATAATATACATTCGTATGTATTAAAATTAAACCTAAATTTAAAAATAATACCATAAAAAAATCTTATTATTAACAATAAAAAAATTATAAATACGTTTTATTTAAAGATTATATTTATTATCAACATAACCATTTTTCCAAACATAATCCAAAGAATTAAAATAACCATAAAGTATTTAAGATTAAATAATAATAATAAAATGTTCAAAAGACCTTAACTACAAGGTCTACGTTTTATTATTTGTCTAACAAATAAACTCAAGTTTTGTTTCGCAAAATCACTTTGCAATCAAGAGCCCCAAAATGGTTAAAAATTGTTCTAATGGAATAATGAAGATGTACTCATAAGAATGAGATGCATTTTAGGATAATAATAGCTTCACAATTTCAAATAGTTTATTATGATTATTTGGCTCAACATCAAATGTACGAAGCATTAAAATTAACTTAAAAAGAAAAATAATTAGTAAAAAAAAACCATTATTATGGTAATCTATGATACCAAACTTACAGTGAAGGGATTTGTTTCAATAGTAAAAAATCTCTATGAAATTTATGAGAAACTATTTGTAATGAGGTGGATGGAATATTGAGAGGTATTGGAATCATATGAGATAATTCTCAATCATAATATTAACTTATAATTTAGGTCATATGTGTTGGCTAGAAGTTTGTGAAGAAGTGTTGACATGTAATGATAAAATAGGTATAATCAATGTGTATGGTGTTATTAATGAAGGACCCCCACTCATGGGGTAGTGATTGATAAGATTTGTAGAATGGATAGAGTCAAAATCAAATGGTCACTCCCTAAAAAAAAATATAAAAATAAATTTTGATGGAACCTCCAAGGGTAACTTGAGATTTTAGGTGGTGGGTGTGTACTAAAATGTTCTAATGGAAATGTCCTTGTGGTTGCTTCTAAACAAATTCAAAATAGAACACATAATAAAGTGGAAGCCCAATCATTAGCCATGGAATTTAGTATTGTAATTAATATGGGAGTTTTGGAACTAATAATAGAGGGGTTTTCATGGTCACTAAAAATTCCTTGAAAAAAGGACAAATACATAATTGGAAGTTAAATAACATTCTCCTATCTTCAAAGGATTTGACTAGCTCTTTCTCTTAATTTTTAATTTTCCATTCCTATTTTGAGGATAATAAGGTTACTAATAAATTGTTGAATTTGACCATAGGCTTCTCTTGTGATCACTATTGGTGTTTCCAACTGACTGTCCTAGTTTCTCTAAGGATTAGCTAGATCCTAGATAATTAAGAACCCTAGGTCAATGACCAAAGAACAAGAGACAGATTTTATAATTGTTTTCCTCTACACTTTAAGATTTGTTAGATTTAGGATTAGATTTGCAATAAGCAGAAATACAACACATGAACAACAAACACAACACTTTTACCCTGGGAAAACCCTCCTACTCGAGGGAGAAAAACCCAGCAAAATATATCTCCAATATATATAATGAATAATAGCATAAATCTGCTTACAAGTCTGGGCTTACTCAAGGTTGATTTAATACCATGAATAATAGCATCACTCCATGATACTAAGTACAAATAAATATGCTTCTAATCTACTATGAATGGAAAACTTCTGTTGGAGGTGAGAATGAAGTGGTTGAATTGATGATCAAATGGATGATAATCACCTTCTATATATACAATGCAAGGTGACTCTTCACAATAAAGACGACTCTTCACTTGGTCGACCTCTTAAAGAAAATAAAATATTAATTATAATAAGGCCGACTTGCCTTAACAGTTATTTGTTTAATATTTAATATTCTCGAACTAGAGAGAAAGATATCTCCCGCTGTTATTACATCAACACTCCCTCTTAGCTAGGGAGGTATCTTTTCAGATATCCACGTCACAAAGTCTCTCAACATGATGCCCACAATGGCTACACCCATTTTTGGAAAGCACAAAAGTTCATCACAAAGTCTCTCAACATGATGTTGTCATGGAGTCTCTCAAAATGACATCCACCATGGCTACTCCCATGTGTGGAAAGAAACATACATACAAGTGCCCATCATGGAGTCTCTCAATGTGATGTTGTCATGGATTCTCTCAACATGACGTCCACCATGGCTACTCCCATGTGTGGAAAAAAAAAGTACAAAGGGTTCATCACAGAGTCTCTCAACGTGATGTCATCATGCAGTCTCTCAACATGATGTCTCATCTCAGTCTCAGAGATGAACAAGGGCTCGCACCTCATATTTCTCAATCTCAGAGAAATATACGCTAAAGGGCTTTCACCTCATATTTCTCCGTCTTAGAGAAATACACTACAAGGGATTTCACCTCATACTTATCTGTCACAGAGAAATATACACTACAAGGGCTTTCACCTCATACTTCTCTGTCACAAAGAAATATACACTACAAGGGCTTTCACCTCATACTTCTCCGTCATAGAGAAATATACACTACAAGGGCTTTCACCTCATACTTCTTTGTCACAGAGAAATATACATTACAATAGATCTTCATGATGATGTGACTCCCTCTAAAGCTCCAAGTTCTTACATCAACCTCCTGACCTCCTCATCCAAGGTTGCCTATGTTGGTTTGTCAGACTCCAACTAAATGTTAATTCCTCCTCTTCAAAGAAACTGATTGCAATGACAATCTAAATAGGTTCTTCCTCTTTGAGAGATATCTCCAGTTATGTGCCACCAAATCAGTCCCAAGGTAGCAAGTTGTGTCTCCATTCTTCAGACTGTGTGACTTCCTCACATGATGCATCAAGCTCTTCCTCCCTTGAATATAATCCCTCATCATCCTTTTTCTCCTTGATCCATCCTAGAAGCATTTTTAGAGAGATTACTAATAGTTCATAGAATCAAACTATCCTAAAGAGAAATACCAATGCTAGAAGCATACATGATTCAGTATTCCAATGCATGAATTAATAACTACATAAAAGATTCATGAAAATTATTCAAGGATATGAAATACTTATCTCTTTATTGATTCTGTTGTAGCCATTTTACTCTTCCTAACAACCATCATCTTCAACCAATGATGTACCTATATTTGTATGAAGCAAACACCTACAACTCCAAAATATTTCTACAGCTCTAGAATATTTCAACAAACTTAGTTATATAAGGGACCAAGGAGCACAAGGCATAGAGCCTTTCATTTAGTTTTTTGCATCTCTTCCTCTTTGAAACAAGATTCTTGGTTGCTTTCAAGTGCCCTACAAACCATCTGTCGCTCCCATCAGAAAGGTAGTCTTCTTGTTTCTTTGCAATCTTGCTTCCCTCTGAATGAACTACTTTTCCATCCCATAGTAGACCTTCTGGACTCACATTGTCCATTACATCAGTATAAGTTGTCTCAACACCCTCGAGAGACCTTAGAATAGTAGTGTTACCTGATTTTTAGCTTTCAGCTAAAATCAGGTAACTTAGTGTTTATTATTTTTCTGTTGTTTGTTTAAAAATTTTAAAGATAAACCATAGTCTACTAAGTCAAGTTCAATATGCATGAAAGAGATTGTCAAATGAAATAGATTACATTTTCATTCCAATGTTGCAATTACAACAAATGAGAAAAGGAAAACCATATGTGTTACAAATATAATCTTTATTGATAATCATGAAGTGTACATGTCCCTCACAAGCCAAGGGACTAACTTTACTTATTCAATGAAAATAAAGAACAGTTTATACATGAATAAGTAAACAAATAAAATGTGCATATAAGGGTGGAGACCAGTCATTGCCTAAGAATGACTGGTTTTGAAGGTCTCATCTTGCCCTATTGTTGCCCCGAGTTGCTTGTGTTTTCCTAGCTCTGCAGTGCTCCTAGCTCGTGCATATGGCAATCACAATGACATTAGAGCAATGCTCTAAGCAATGAAATATCTCAAACCTTACATGAAAACTGACCTATGCATATATAAACTGATCCCTAAGTGCATTAAATAAGCATGCAAACCGTGGATGTCCTAGAAAATAGTGAAGCCATCAAACACATCCAAAATATGCATCTATTTTTCTAACTTGTTTGCTTCATGTACAGATTTAGGACAAGTCTTGTTATTGTTCTGATTCAGTTAAATGCAACATATGGGGTAAATGTGCCTCCCACAAGGGTAGAGCTTAGCATGCTGCCCTCTGATGTTTTGAGAGAAATAGGAAATTGAGCAACTTGATCAAAGATATAAATTATTAATGCATTAAATCAATATGGAATCACACCAGTTGATCAACTTTCATTATCTGATTCAAAAGATGTATCAAGTTCAATTATGCATCTCTTAAATAATGAGGGAGCAATCCAAAGTATTGCCAGATCCCTCTCACCTTAACCCTATTGGACAACCACACATCACATAGGATGGTGAGCTTTAAGGTCACCAACATAGGTGACATGTGTTTTCCCACTAGGATCAAAACGAGGAGACAGTGTTAATTGTGGCACATGATTGAAAAGGTAAACAACTGTTGCAAAAATCAGGTAGTAAACATGTGGGGCAGCAAGCATTGTAAAATCATGAGGGTTGGGACATTCCTAAAGAAAAATGCATGCTATATGTCATGAATAGGACAACAACAATGGATTAAATCATGATCTCATGTATATGGGTGGCAATCATGATTGTATGCTACATGACAACAAGGGTAGTCACTTCATCCATTAAGGGAGCAAGTGAACCATGTTTTCACTTTGGTAGTGAATGATAAACTGAAATAAGCCATGCAATGAAAAGTGCAGTCAACAAACAACAAAGAGCATAATCTTTCATGCATTAATGAAATCATATGCTGATAGGAAACATGAAACCTAGAAGAAAGGGCATTAAGCAATGAAAAATGTAGAGGATCAAGAGTGATATGTATACCATTGATCTATCCTTTAATCATTATTCATCTGCCATTAAATCTATGCATTTTTTAATACCTTGCTATCTTTTACCTTTTGTGATGTTCATAGTAGGATAATGGGTAGAAAGAGCTTATAAACTCTAGTGGACAGTCCACCTCAAGAAGACAATGATATAGTCTTGTAGAAACCTAAAGTGACCAGCTCTTGGAAAGGTAAAAGGAAATGTCATCATCATATGACATGATGAATTGTTAATCTCTGAGCTTTAGAGGCACAAAAAATAGTACAATCAAAGTATGGATTAGCATTTTAAGATAGTCTAATCACATGAATTGAAGGCAGATATCACAATTTCAATGGATGGTGTTGAGGAGACATGAAAGTAGATAGTCAAACCTCTTTGAACATGTAAAAATATTGATAAAAGCCCTATGTCAAAGAGAATAGCTTCATATGATAGTCATAGATAGGAAATAGCATTAGGCACTACTACTGAAGTTAATGCATGAATGATATGAGACACTGGTATCACATACTAGTATGAGAAGGTATTCATGACACAACATACTTGTTTTTTGTGGCAAAGGAACATGGCTACTTGTTTTTTGTAATCTTCCTGTGAGATCATGGCCAAAAGAGTGAAATGAAAAATCAAAGGATCCATGACTTGCTTCCTTCATGTGTGTGGAGGGGTAACATGCTTAAGCTAAGGTCATTCATCATTATTCCTTGAGGAATTTAGTTAAAAATATCAGAAAATGAGATAAATAAAATTCATGTAGTGTTTTCTATATTATGAATATGATAAGCTTGAAAGCATTCCAATCATGTCATATGGGACAACAACAAAGACAAATGTCTTTTGACTTTACTGAAGGAAAACAAGAGATGGTCACCAGAGATTGCATCACAGATGAAGAAGAAAGGAAAGGTATTAAAGCTTTTCAACTGCCCTATTCAGTGTCACATAATGATCAACCACAACTTTCATCTACATTTTCTTGAGTTGCTCAGACCCAAGGATTACCTCCACAAGTGATATATGTAGTTGACAATAACTTTATTCATGGAAATGGGGAAGCAATCAAGTTTCACAACTTACAAGTGTAACTTTTAATGGGCATGATGAAAAGGAAGTAATGTAATATTCCTTTAATTGATAAATCAATACAAAAGAGGGAGGCTTCCAATGCAACTTGCATCTACTTTAAATGAACAGAGGTTTCAATGCATGAGAAAACCCTTGGGATGCATGAGTATAATATATTGAATATCTCATCTAATGAAGAAGATGACTATAGTCCTTCAAAGGAAAAATGTGATTATGGAAGTCAGAACACAAGAGCAACATGATAATCACATTCAGTTACAAAAAGAGTTATCTACAGTTGATGAAATAAAGGTGGACTGCACATGCAAAAGTAAATTTAATAGGAATGCACATAATAGAAATGACAAAATAAAAAAATTTAGATGCAATTGCGAAGGCCATAAGAACATAACAGGTATTCAACATCACTACAATGGTCATTCTATTTTAGAAAAGAGTGTAATGAACTACACATTTCTAATGTGAGTGCATTCTTAGAAGATGAATCAAATTATGATGGGGTTTGAGCTAAATAGTGCAAGGGGTGGTTCTTGTTTCAGTTGGTCACTCTCTCAGGAAATCTCATCCATATTTTAATCTAGGTGATTGTCCAAGGTTTTAGTAAAATTCTCATGGCATCAAAAACAAGAAATATGGATCTGTTTTTTGCAAAATACAAAAAACCCATCTAGGTTGATTAAAATATGCAAAAATAGAGTGCAAGGGGTGGTTACTCTTGTGAGGAACCCATTTGGCTTATTACAAGTTCTAGAAAATCAAAATAAAATAGAGCCTTCATGATAACAAGAGTTACATAATGGAAAGGAGCTGATCACTCTCTCATGGAATCTCATTCACATTATGATCTTTCAAAATCTTGTCAAAAAAATGAAATAGAATTGAAAAGTGCTCTACTAAGAGAAATTGATCATCAGAATAATCTGAGGGTTTATGAAGAACAATTGATGGTGCAAGAAAGTATTATAAACCAAACAACAATTAGATGCATGGAACTCAAAGAGCTACTTGAATCACAGGCCAAAGAAACATAAATGAAGTTCCAAGAGGAAAAATAAGCCTTTATGTCTGAAGTTACAACAATTAAGAGATTTCATGAGAAGTTAAGGTCACAAAAAATGTAAAGGCATTCAAAACCCCATCTCATTTTCTACGGTTTGTAGGGGTTTTTTCCTTCAAAAACACCAAAACCCACTTGGGGTTTTTTGCCAAAATACAATCTTGCTACGAAGGTAACCCACTTCGGGTTTTTTAAAGGAATCATAAATTTCTTCAAATGAATAGAAACCCACTTGGGGCTTTTGCAATGAATTGAAAATATAGAAATATTAAAGAGAGCTTCATAAGATATTCAAAATAGGAAATGTATGTGCAAAACCCAATTCATATGCTCACAGAGAAATGCAATTTTGTTGCAATTTGGAGAAACCCACTTGGGGTTCGAGCTACATAAGGCATTTGAAGCGTTTTTTAAACATAAATCAAAGTATGATGCTATGAATGCAGATTCAAAATGACAAACAAAGGATCCATTCTTCTATCTACAATAGCGGCCTTAATGGCTGTGTTTTCTTCGAAGAAACAATGCAAAAGATTGGAGTTTTCTTCTTGGTGTTTTCTTCTTTCGAGGAAAATATAGAAAGAAAAGCTGATTTTTGTTTCATTTTTACAATGGAGGAGCTCAGATTTGAGCTGTTATTCACTAAGATAATGGAGGAAAATCGGTACATGGGTCTGGTAAAACATTTACTTGAGCTATTTTGCTCATTTTCCTTTGTTTTTGCAAGCTTTTTTCACTTAAAAAGCTTCTAGTCGAGCTCAATAAATCATCTCATGGCGGTTGTGAAGGAGGAGCAATCATAGAAAAGAAAAATGAAGCCAACAAAATGATTAGAAATACTCTTGGCCACGGTTGTTTCCCACAAATGACCTTCAAAAAATGGAAAAAGATGTAGATTTATGTGCAAAATAAAAATTACCTTGTGTTTCCAAGCACTTTTCCTCAAGAAATCACCATAAAAACCAGTCAAAATCTCCATATTCTGTGTGTGCAATTGAAACCCTGGTGGCAGCATGTCTCTGCCAAAATGCTCGATGACAAAATGATGATGTTTTTTCACATTTTCCACGTTTTGTTGATTAGGGTTTGACCCTATTTTGATGTCGATGGGAATTTTGTCCCATGTTTACAAAAAATGAAAATCATGTTAAAAAAAAATGGGGGCCGATGATAACTTCATGACTTAGGCATTTGTTCTGCCTGAAGTCTTGATGCCTTTTTCAAAAGTTGCTAAGTGTTTCAAACATGAAACATATGGAGTGTGCCAAGTCCCAGATAGTCTAACTTTGACCTTTGGTCATGAATTTCATGGTGCCTTGAAGACTTTCAATTGTTCCTTCCAAGAAGTGTGGAAGCCTTTTATGCCATAAAGACCAAATTTGAACCTTTTATTTTTCCTTTGAAAATTAGAAGATGTTGACCAAACATGTGGCCTTGGAGTGCAAAATGAAGTGATTAAAAATGATCAAGTTCCTTGGATGTTTCTTTTGATCTTGTTTAATGCTTTTGAAAGCATTTTGACATTTTATTATATTTTTGCATTTTGTTTCAAAGTATAAAAATATCATTTAAGTGATTTGCTAATCACTTTGATATTATTCACATGCAAATATAATGTAATCTAATATTGATGGTGGGCCCTCTTATTTTTTGCTTTGAAATGTAAAATAGCTTGATTAAGTGGTGTATTATAAATCACCTAATCAAGTTATTATCTTTAATGCCTTTTTGGAGTTTTGTGTTTTCAAAACACACATATTGCATGAGTCAAAGTTGGGAGACAAAATGATGGCTTGCAGACATGAAGAGAGTGTGGGAGTGAAGAATTTGACTGTTTTGGAGAAACTTGTGCTACTTTGGAGGGAGGTTTGTCACACTTTTGACATGACTTGAGTCTAAGCTTGATTTTTCACCATTTTGGAGTGATTTTGGAAGGTTCTTTTTTGGATTTTTTGCCTCATCTGACTAGAACCTTCTAGATGGACATGTGTGAGGGGTTTTGGTGTGTTTTTACTTAAGTAGCTTGTTTTTGAATTTTGAAGGGAGTTCTTTCTTTCCAGCAACAGGATAACTTTGTTTTTGGAGCTATTTTTCATCATGGAGTAGTATTGTAACTCATATGGACTTGTAATACAATAAGCACTTTGAATTAATAAAATAGAGCATTTTACCTTCTCATTTCATGTTTCATGGTATGTTGTTAATGATTGATTATTTTTTCTTGTGAAAATTTATCTTTCCTTGCAAACTTGTCTCATGTTTAGGCATTTGTTTAGCATAAAATGTATGTTAACAAGTTATAAGTTGTGTTAGTTAATAGTGTTGTTAGTTGTGAAACCTTTTTTTTTCCTTCTAAAAGTCATGTTTAGAGACCTTATAAATTACTTATGTGAACTGCATTTGAAAATGAGTTGTGTAATCCAAGCTTTGTAATATTGATTTGAATGTGATAGGCTATTATCAGGTCCTAGTTGTTTTTGGTGTATCACCTTAGGTATTTTTAGTTTATGTCCATGTTTTATGCATTTCTTACCCTTTACCTTATAAATCAGTAGTTAGGTGGCATCAAAATGGGAAGCCAACCCATAATCTAGAGGTTTTCTTTCGAATAGGACACCCCCAACCTAAAAGCAGTCCCATGTTACATCCAAACCTATTGAGTTTTTCCACAACTTGGCATTAGGGTGCAAATTTGGATCCTGAACAATTTTGGCACACCCGATGGGATAGGTGAACTACTTCTTAGTTCATTTTTATGCATTTTGTTACTGCTATTTGGTGTGTCCAGCAGTAGTTTCATCCTTTTAGAGGCGTTTTCTTTACATACCTGACGACTCCAAGAAGTTTTACTGGTTTTAGTATGATCAAGTGCTGGTTAGTTTCAATAAAATATGATTTTGTCTCATGTTCCAACTTCTGAATGAATAAACATGTCCATATTTCATGGAAACATGTCATATCACCCAACATATCATGAAAATGCCAATTACCCACCATTCCATGAATATCATGCATGTTTGACCTCTTACCAGCCATATCACACCAAACAACTTGTTGTTTTTGTTTCAAATAACCCTGTGGAAGCAAGTTACCAACATTCTCATGATGTTTCCCACCCTCCCACTCCTGCTCAATCTCAATATCAGCCATTATATGCCCTGAACCAGCCTCAAGAAGGATATTTTGTTCCAAAACAATAGTTCTATTCTCATTTGTAGCCCCAAAATGCTGATGATATGGGGATTAGCAATATTGATAGTATATTGCTAGATTTTTGTAGGCAGATGGATGAGATTAGTAAAGAACAAGGATATCAAATGCAACAATAGGAGGTTGGCATGCATCAAGAGGAATTAGCCTACCAGGCATACATTCAAGAGCAGGAGATGGAGATTCAAAGGAAACATCATGAGGAATGTCTAGCAAAGCAGATGGCTATAGAGGAATGCCAACTGAGGTATGAAACTCAGGAATCCCCTTCCCTTCCTATTTCAAGCTCAATTCCTCCTACAATGTTGAATTGCCTTGTTAATGAGGAGGTTTCCAAGCACAAGTTCCCCAGTTTTAAACAAGAGAAACCTTTTGAGCCCATTAGTGAGCCTACCAATGAGCCTTCTACCCATAGGTTTCCAAGTTGGAAAGAGTCATCTACTCTACCCTGTGAAGTTCCTCCATCTATCATTCAATAGGAACCATGCTCTAACGTCCAAAAAGTAAAAGAAGAGTAGACCCTTGGCCCGTACAACTCACTCAACATGGGGGAGACTAGGAGTGTAAACTTGTTGCATTTAACTATGGAGGAATACATCCTACAATTGCAAAAGACTAAACAGGAGAAGAATTCTCAAAAAAAAAATTGCAATGTTTTAGCTAATGATCCTCATGTTGTTGTCAAAGATGGTGAAAATGTTCCAATAGGACAACAAGGTGAAATGGTGGAAAAGGCTGACCATGAAGAGCAGTGTACAACCAGATTGGATATTTTTGAGCATGCTATGGATGAAAAGGATAATATTGAGCTTTATGAAGAGGTTTGCACTCGTATAATTGAACATTTTTGTTCAAGATTGGATGACAAGGAATTAGATCTGCTAGAGGAGTTTGGCACTCATGTTGAAATTCAATAGCAGGTTCACAAGTTTGAACAAGAAACTTCTCATGAACCTAATGTGCAATGTCTTGTATGGTTTGATGAGATTCCTTTCTATTGTACAACAGAGCTTGAAGCTGATTTATCAGCTGAAAGTTGGTTTTAGGAAGCTACTTCACTGTTTGAACACTTTCCTGCCTTCATTGAAGAAGAAGAGTATGTTTTGGAGTACATCTCTTTGAGTCATAATGTGGATTTTAAGGTTAAACAAGTTGAATTTAAGAGCCTTCCAAGAACTGACAGCTTTGATAAGTTGTTAGCTACCTTGGTGGAAGGTGATTGTTCATTAACCATGGAGGAAGAATCAACATGGCAGATCATTATGCAAGGTGAATCCACGAAGTAGGATAACCATGAAAAGTAGGAAGAAAGAGAAGTAGCCAACAAGGGCAACTCAACCTTTGTCATTTCAAGAGGCTTCCCCATTAGATATTTAGCCAGTTTGCAGGCCATTGAAGTACTAGAGGTCATGCTTGCACCCAAGTATGAGGATGCAATTAAAGAAGAAGTTGATTTTGGAGTTGCAGTTGAACGTGACCAAATTCAACTCACCTATCTAGTTTAGGAAAACAATAGGCATGATCGTTTCCAAAAGGCAAGTGAGTTTATTTGAATCTTTCATGAAACATTGCAATAGTCTATTGAATATCTGCATGTGTTTCATGTTCTTTCATTAATACATAATCATGTAATGCATCAGTTGTTGATTACAAAGGGGTGTTATTTTGCAAATCCTGTCAATGGTTTTGTTTGACTAGCTCCTTTGTTGGTTAGAGTAGGTTAGTGTAGTTTCATTTCAGATGCATTTTTAGTTTTCCCTAAGTGTTGTTTCACATAGATATGTAGTTTTCAATAGGTTTTCAAAGTGTCTCTTGCTGGTTTAGTGAGTTACAATAATTTGAAATGTTGTTTTCAAGTGGTGTTAGTTTTCTGAGTGACTCTATGACCAATGGATACATTCTAGGCAGTTGGTCTCATGTTTTTTAGGAAAACATATAGCTGATGTCGCCAAAAATGTTACCTGATTTTTAGCTTTCAGCTGAAATTAGGTAACTTAGTGTTTATTCTTTTTGTGTTGTTTGTTTAAACATTTGAAAGATGAACCATAGTCTGCTAAGTCAAGTTCAATATGCATGAAAGAGATTGTCAAATGAAACAAATTACATTTTCATTCCAATGTTACAATTATAGCAAATGAGAAAAGGAAAACCATATGTGTTACAAATGTAATCTTTATTAATAATCATGAAGTGTACATGTCCCTCACAAGCCAAGGGACTAACTTTACTTATTCAATGAAAATAAAGAACAATTTATACATGAATAAGTAAACAAATAAAATGCACATATAAGGGTGGAGACCAATCATTGCCTGAGAATGACAAGTTTTGAAGGTGTCATCTTGCCCTGCTGTTGCCCCGAGTTGCTTGTGTTTTCCAAGCTCCGTAGTGCTCCTAGCTCCTGCATATGACAATCACAATGATGCTAGAGAAATGCTCTAAGCAATGAAAGATCTCAAACCTTACATGAACACTTACCTATGCATATATAAACTGATCCCTAAGTGCATTAAATAAGCATGCAAACCGTGGATGTCCTGGAAAGCAGTGAAGCCATCAAACACATCCAAAATATGCATCTATTTTTCTAACTTGTTTGCTTCATGTGAATATTTAGGACAAGTCTTGTTACTATTCTGATTCAATTAAATACAACATGTGGGGTAAATGTGGCTCCCACAAGGGTAGAGATTAGCATGCCGCCCTATGATGTTTTGAGAGAAATAGGAAATTGAGCAACTTGATCAACTTGATCAAAGATATACATTATTAATGCATTAAATCAATATGGAATCACACTAGTTGATCAACCACTAATACATTTGACTGCAAAATACTACGAAACTTTCTGACTAAATATGTAAAATTCGATGTTCGTCAGGTGCTTGTAAAATTTGATGTGTAATTTCCAATTTTTTGAAAGTTTATCCCCGACGTTCATCGAAATGTCGGCTATCATTTTCGTCAAATTTTTGACAAACATGAATAAATTAAAAAAAATCAAATTGTGGCCGACAGAAAGAAAAGTGGGTTCGCGCCTAATTTATTGCAACAGTGTTTTGCTCTACTTGAGACAGTTTGTGGAGAACTAAGGACGATTTTCTTGGGAAAACTCAGAAAAAATTCAAGAAGATATCGCTAGGTTGAGGGTAGTCATTGTCTTTTTGTAGAATTCAGTTGTGAAGTCAGATTTGTAGTTCCAGGTTTGAAAATCATATTTTAAAGCAACATCTCATCAGATTTTATTTTTAGAGGTTAAGGGTTTTGAGAATATTAAGTCCAGATTTTGTTGTGTGGAATCACCATAAGATCACAACTGAGGAACAGATTCTTGTGACTATAATTATGTGATCCATAACTCTATTGGTCATGTGGCACAGTTATGCTATAACAAATATAGGATGCATTCATGTGTGACCCAAGTTTAATGTGGCTATGTTGTGATAGAAATGGAGGCACTCATATAATGTAGTTAATTCAGGTTGTATAATGTATGTGTCAATCATCATTGGGTGCATTCAGGTTGTCTCAAGTTTAACAGGTTAGGATGTAATTATAGCATGATCGAAGAGTGATTACCTCTTGCTGCAATAAAGAGCCTATAACTCTGGTTGATATGCAGAGTGGTTGTGTTATATCAATTATGTAGTGCATTCAAGCACAACCCATGTTTAATGGGCTATTCTAGAGAGTGATCAAGATTTTCTAAACCTTATGAATGTTACTTGACATATATTTGCATAATCTCAAATTCCTTGAGAGGATTTTGAAGTATCAATGTATCCTATATAGGGTTTAGAATGATTTCTTTTAATTAAAAAATAAATAAATAATGTATTTCCCTGTAATTAGATAATGTGGAGATCTCCTAAATCTGCCCCAACACACTATCCTCTTTGGCACTATATTCATTACTCCAGCTACTAGGTTTTGCATGTGACATCTTTAATATCTTCATGACCGTGGCTTTTAAATAGATCTCAGTCTTTACTTTAATCCTTTTCATGGTAACCCTTGAGTTCCATAATCCACCTTCAATCTCTTCTAAGAACGTTGTCTTAAGCTAGACTGCATAGTATGCATATAAAGCAAGTCCTTCATACCTGCCATTGTTCCAAACCACCACTCTCTGCCTTGCTTAAAATGTTGCCTCCATAAGCACAATAGCATGTTTTAAAATCATGGTTGCCATTGATTGACCATTAAGGTCACCACTTTCATCATGAAGATACAATGAGATTTTTTGTCTTCAAACTCAAGGAATTATGGAAGATAACATTGTGAATTGTTTGTTGTGTACGATTGATTTTCTTGCACATTTATGCTTTGCTAACTTCCTTTAAGACTGGGTATTGCACTCGGCTGCAATCTCAAACAACTCACTCACTATCACTTGAAGATTCATTTCGCAGGCATCCTTCTATAAAATCAAACTATGCCCTATAGACGCCTACTTACTACAGGAGACTCATTGTTTCATGGTATTTTAGTTCTTAAGATCCTTCAACCTTATTGACACTACATCACAGTCCACAAGGTATTATTCACTATTCTCCCATCTTTGATGAGTCTCAAAACACTGCTCAAACATGCAATCCACTACCTCCATTATACAATATTAATGGCTAAGAAGAAACATTGAACCTATGATTACCACTTTGTTATCATTTGGACAATCATTTCCGATTGCATTTTCCTTGTCTAACACTACCAAAAGCATTTGAAAAACCCTTAAGGTCAGCAAGGGGGTAAGGAAACTCACTGTTAAAATTTCCACTTTACTATGCAAGGTTTGAGCTTTATTATCTTGTCACTACTCAGCCTCTTTTTGACTATCACATCTCAAGTGACTATCATTCTTCTTAGTAGATTGCATTTACAAATGTCACTAAGCTACATAGTGTGCTTGTTATTGGCTACAATCTTTAGATTGCAAGATTTTGTTATTACCTACAATGTCTCAATCTTTTACATTATTGCAACCTCACTAATCCGGCCATAGTTATTGTTTATGTTTTCTGAAGGCCTAGAGTTTGTACCCTAATCATGCTCTTACCAATGCTTTTGTTGTTTTTTATTAGGGCTCTCTCAATGTTGAGGGCCCTAGGGATACTCGTCATTGACACATTGCATCTTTAACAAAAAGGATAAATCCATGTTGACATTAGCAATGATGATTCCAACTTGTTGCTCCTTAGGAATGGGTCACTTGCTTTCTTACTAGCTTCGCACTTCCATTGTTGTAGGAAGATCAAGTTCAATATTCTAATTTTGGAGTCTTAGAGTTGGAAATCATAGTAAAATCAAAATTTAATAATTTAAATTAGCATTGTAAAGTTATTTTGGGGTCATTAACTTCAAACCTCTTCTCTCTTTTGTAGGTTGAGTTGCATGCTTTTTGGTGTAAAATATCAGAATTATTAGATTATGTTACCTGTCTATGAATAAAAATTATTGGAGTGTGAGTTTGATATTTTTTGAAGATCTAAATAGTCAAGCTTGGTAAAGAAAAATCATGTCAGATAATATTAGTCCAGAACAAAATGAAGAGACACTTGATAGATTGTGGGCTAGATTGAAAAGAAAGGGTGATGGGAAATGTTATTGTCCTTGCAATAATTGCAAGGGCTTAAAGACGAGACAACTTTTAATCACAAAGCTGAGAAACATTGTAGGCAGCATGGTCACGTTGAAGGGGGGCATGATTATCATCCATTGGTAAGTTGTTCATTATATGTGTTTATATTGATTGAATTTGTAAATGTTTATATTGTTTTAACATTATATATATATATATATAATCACTTGATCATGATCATGGTTTATTTGTGTCTATCATTATTATAAAGGTGGGGCACCCTAGTGCAGATGATATGGATTATCACGGCCCGAAGAATGTGGTTTTGCAAGCGGACAAACATGGAGCTTGTTGGTGTGAATAATTGTCTTGTATCTAGCTTATTCATTCACTAGGTAATTAGGGGACATATTCACATGGTTAAGTTTACTTAGGTAAAAGATTCTTTCTAGAAGTCTTAGTTGGAATTTCTAGAACTTATCTTATCTAGCTAGGATGCATCATTTCCTAGGTGATTAGGTTGTTGGTTGTCTCATGTCATAAGATCATGACATTTGTCAACATCATGTTCACTACTACATTTCAACCTTGCCTACATAAGCAAGGCATCTCATGTACATTGGCATTCAAGCTTATAGCAAGCAATAGCAATTCAATCATTAATCAGTCTTGCATTGTGAAGCAAGCTTTCTTGCCATTCTCTCTTGTGGAAGTTGTTTTGGTCGCAACTGATCTTGGGGGTGTTGAGGAGTCACCATTTACTCCTACATGGTATCAAAGCTCTCCAGGTGTTGTAGATTCCTTCCCAGATCTGAGGGTGATATTTTGGCTTGAAGATTTTTGTTGGGTGCAGATTGGGGTTTCAGTAACCTCACGGTTGAGTTCAGAAGGCTCCGCAGATGAATTTTGACTGTAAATTTGCCTATATTGGGTAAAGTTGTTTTTTGAGGCAAAACAAAATTTGCCGAAACAGCCCCTATGCTTTTCTTATTTTCACAAAAAATATTTTTCAGTAAAATATTTCTGCGGTATTGTATTAAATTTTGGGGCAAAATTTATTTGTATTTTCGAGCTCAAATATTAGATATTTGGGTCTTTGAAATTTGTATGGGGTAATTTATATTTGGATCAGCATTTTCTGTGGAATACTCTTTCTATACCAGGTCTGTATAGTTGGTCGACACCTGTCAGTAGTACACTGTCTTCACAGGCTTATTACATCAGTGGTGGCTATCCTATCACCCAATCTACGTGCTCACTACCGGTCAAATTATCACATTGTCCGATCACAAGGACCGATAGAATCTTTGTACCGACACTTATCAAATCTTTTGGCTTATCATCACCGTTTGCAAATTCGGTACCATCAGCATTCATTCTGTCTGGCATACCTAGTAGTGTTGTTGGCATCATCTTGCTGTGTTCCGTCGGCACCCATTTTCCCATCACCGTCCGAGCTCGTGGTCTTTCGCTAGCTTTGATCTATCTTCAGCTTTGAATGGTCCATCTACGAGTACACAAGACTATACAAGGTCATTGTTGTCACATTGGCAGTCTTTATTATCGGCATTATTTCCATGATCGGCATTCTACTATCACCGATCATCTCTGGTCTTTGATCTGTAGCATATTCGACAAGGGTACGAAGCATTACACATTGACTGCATCAGGTACCGAGTACTGTAGTCACATCCATGGTATGAAATGCTTTAATCCCAGGTTTATAATATAATCTTTTCACTTCAGTTTTATTGAAAGTTCTTTATATATTAAACTTTGGTTGATATTTGGAAAAGCCAACCATTGTTTAATAAGCCGACCTTGTTATATTGTATTGCCTGACTATCTTACCCTAGCCGACAGGTTATTGTATAGTGATTTTTATTTTTTCCTCTGTATTTGCTATGGTCACATGGCGGACCTCCTTTTAAGCCCTGACTACAGAAAATTTGCACCTATTTAGCCTTGTGTAATTGCCCCAAGTGCCTTTTTATAGGAATTTTTTTCATTTTTTCATAACTTTGGCTAACGGAGGCAAAAATTTTCAAACGAAATATCGACGAAAAGCTAGAAGTCTAAATTTTTCAGTGGTACATATATTTTGTAGAGATTTTGCAGTTTTGTGCCTTTTTTTCCAGGTTGAAGCCTGATCATCATTTTCTACTTCTGAGTTCATATCTTTGTGCTCCAATCTCCGATTTTCTCCAAATTTGCGGCATTTGGAAGGTATTCAGGAGTACTTCAGATCTACTCATACGCCTTTTGCAGATTTGTTTCTAGATTTTCATATTTTCAGTTTGTTTCTGATTTGATAGTTTGGGATTCCTTGTCGTAAATTTGTAAAAAAAAAGTGCAAATCTTGTTGGGACAAAGAGGTTGATTTCTTGTATTGTGAGGGAAATTTTTTGCTCCTCTTTTGTAATATCTCATTGTATCATGGATTTGACAAAATTTGTACTTCTAACTCCATATAACTATCATGAGTGGAAATCTCAAATGGAGTTGTTATTGTTAAAATCAAAGTTGCAACGAATCACATTTGGTCAAGATCTAGAACCTGCAGGAGAAAAAGAGAAAAGAAAATGGCTTGATAGAAGGGATGAAGCTCTTGGTACTTTGAAGTTATCCATTTCTCTAGATCTTAGATATCATGTTGCATCATGCACTCATCCTAATGAAGCTTGGAATACTTTAGAGAGTCTCTTTGGTAAGCCAGATAAGATGAGGAAATTTAAGTTGGAGAATGAACTCATGGGTCTTAATCCTTTAGATTTTGACAATGTCCAAGACTTTTTCTCTAAGCTCAATTCTCTTAAATTGTAGTTATCTAATTATGGGGTCACTAAAGAGGATGAACAGTTGATACTTTCTATCCTTGCTAAGCTTGGTCATGATTATTCAGTGTTTGTTTCTACTTTCTATGCTACAATGGATGTTCTTGGAAATGCATACAAAATTCCTTCTCTTGATGAATTTGCAGCTCAACTCACAAGGGAACAAGCAAAGTTGGTACACATGGACACATTGAAGTCTTCTAGATCTCATGCTCTTGTTGCAAAGGAGACAAAGGATTCAAGTGGCATAGGTAAGAAGCAGAACAAGGCACCCAAGTCTAATGAGCAAGGTAAAGATTCTCCTTCACATAGCACTCCTGAGTCCACATCTTCTTCTAAAGAGGAATCATCTAAAAAGAAGAAGTCAAAATGTGCATATTGTAAAAGATTAGGACATGATGAGCATAGATGTTATAATAAGAAGATTGATGAACTGACACACCTTCTTCAAAAGAATAACATTAAGTTTCCCTCATCTGTGTTTGGTACTTCTTCTTCAACATCTCAATCGGCAGCTCCATCATCATCATCTCAGTTACAGGACATAGGATCTACTTTTGGGCTACACAAGATGAAAGGACAAGCACTCTTGGCCTCTACAAGTCATGCATCTCATAGATGGCTTCTTGATTCAGGGGCATCTCATCATATGGCATCTTCTATGGACATGTTCTCTTCTTTTGAGCCTTGTAATTCACCTCATATATTGATGGGTAACAATACATATATGAAGGTAAGTGGGAAGGGTTCTATTGATATGGGGGAAGGGAATTTCAATGATGTACTTTGTGTTCCTTCCTTGTCCACTAATCTCCTTTCTATTTATCAAATTACTCATGGGATTCAAGGTAAAACAGTTGAGTTCACTCTAGATAGGGTGTACATACGGGACTTGGAGACTAGGGATATTGTTGCTATCAGATGGCTGATCACTCATCTCGTGTATATTCCTTTTCACATTTTTCTTCAGAAGATGATAATGTTCCTTTGATTGCATCACACACTCCATTGAGTGTGAACCATGATAGTGAGGAGAAGTTTGGTCAACTACACTTTGGTATTCTAGAAACCAGTGTTAAGCTACCTACTCCTCCACCTCCTGCTTCTTCAGTCATTGATGCTTCTATTCAGCAGGATGATCATAGTTTTTCAGATCTTTGTTTGTGGGATGAGTATTTGACAGGGATTTCTAACTTGTTCATGGAGTCTCATACTGTAGATTTGGAGGACACACTTGAGGGGATTTCTCTCCTCTTTGATGACAGTTTCAGTACAACTGTTATCCCATCCACTTTGTCTTTGGAGATTGACATTCATGAGTCTCCTCCTTCACTTGATTTGTCATGTTTCTTGGTTCAGTTTGACCATGATTCTGTTGTGGCTCACTCAAGCTTGGAGGATCTTCATCTATTTTCAGAGGCATACATGTTGAGCATTCATGCTTCCTCCTTTCAGTTGGACATGGAGTGGCTTCATCACCAGCTTATGGATTTCTTTCTTCCTAAGGGAAGATGTGTTGCTTGTAGAAATTGGGTCATCTTTTGTTTTTAGGCACTCTTCATTAGCATTTGAGCTTCTTCATCATGGGGGGATATCTTATCTCTCTACTTCCCTCTTATGGGGGGGTATTTGATTGTATATACATGATGCATGTTGTCCTTGGGGGGTATCATTGAGTCCTCCATACATCATGTTTGTTTGTTTTGTTTTCTCTCTTTTGGAGAGGAGTTTTGTCCCACTGGGTTTTCTCCTTTTCTTCACTTTTGAGAGATTGCATCATTTGCATTGTAAATGGGTACCTAACATGGCCTAGTAGTCGGGACCCATAGTTATAGTCTTTGCACAGTTTGCATAATAATCTTCTCCCTAAATTGCACTTAAGGAGGGGTGTTGGTGTGAATAATTGTCTTGTACCTAGCTTATTCATTCACTAGGTAATTAGGGGACATATTCACATGGTTAAGTTTACTTACATAAAAGATTCTTTCTAGAAGTCTTAGTTGGAATTTCTAGAAATTATCTTATCTAGCTAGGATGCATCATTTTGCTAGGTGATTAGGTTGTTGGTTGTCTCATGTCATAAGATCATGACATTTTTCAACATCATGTTCACTACTACATTTCAACCTTGCCTACATAAGCAAGGAATCTCATGTACATTGGCATTCAAGCTTATAGCAAGCAATAGCAATTCAACCATTAATCAATCTTGCATTGTGAAGCAAGCTTTCTTGCCATTCTCTCTTGTGGAAGTGTTTTTGGTCACAACTGATCTTGGGGGTGTTGAGGAGTCACCATTTACTCCTACAGAACTATGAATATCGAAGATGAAGTTAATGATCCTATGGAAGAAGATGATCATGTGCCAGAAAACACAGTTGAAGATGATGGTACGAATACATTGATCCATGCCACATTTAGTGGCAGAGCTGATCATGATGATCAAGATTACTTTGATGATGTTCATGATTTACCTGTACTTGACAAGACATACGAGCTCCTTTATGAAGGCTATGAAACAACTCTTCTCTCTATTGTATTGTTGCTATTGAACTTGAAGGTTATGAATGGTTTATCAAACATAGCAATCTCACAGATGTTAAGGTATGTCATATATGTCATCTTTTTTCATCTATTTTAATTGTTGTTAGTTCATCACGAGTAAATAAAGGATGAAATATGTACCATTAATATTCTTTATATGAACAAATTATTTTTTGTTGTAGATTGATTGGTGAATTTTTGTTACCACCATCAAATATTTTACCTCACTCATACCAAGATTTATGTGCCATTATGAAAGATATCGAAATGGAGTATCAAGCAATAGATGCATGTCCCAATGATCATATTATATAGCATAAACAACATGAATTTGCAACAGAATGCCCGGAATGTCATATCAGTAGATATCGAATAGATCAACTAACAAAAAAGGTGCCTCGCAAGGTTCTTCGTTATATTCCCATTATTCCACATATGCAACAATTATTTAGGTGCGAAAGCTTAGCGCAATTGATAGATTACCATGCATGAAATAGAAGTGGAGATGGCATTCTTCAAATTCCTGTAGATGGTTCTGTATTTAGGGACATGGAGGAAAAATGGCCACACTTTAAAGAAGAACCTCATAATCTCAAGCTTTCATTGGGAGTGGATTGTGTCAATCCATTTGGAGAGCTGAGATCTATTTACTCAATGTGGCCTATTTTTGTTATCAAAAATAGCATTCCTCCATGGATGTCAATAAAGAGGGAGCACATAATATTGTCAATGATTGTTCCGGGTATTTGTTTACATCAATTTTCTTTAACGTAGTAGCATCTCATTTGTCTTATTTGTTGCATAATGACTTATATTTTTTTCATTCAATAGTCATGTACATTAATTTATATATATTGCAGTAAAATGGTTATAATAATTATGTAATGTTTATGTTCATTCAACTAGGTAAGTACCAAGTTAAAGATATGAATGTATATATCAAGCCTCTTATCGATGAGTTACTAAAGTTATAGAATGGCATCACTATGTATGACATCTCCAAACCAATAGGACAAAGACAATTTCAATTCCATGCAATGCTTGTATGGACAATTCATGATGCCCCAGGGCTAACACATTTTTGTGGTATGTTATAACATTTCGACTGCACTTTAACAATATTTAATTTGATGAAGTAGATATCATGAATGTTTTTAAAATAATCTATTCATTATATATAATTATAAAAATTGACATATTTAATCCAATTATATATCATCTTGCAGGTCTTCAAACACAGGGAAAATTTGCATGTCCAATTTGTGGTCCAAAGATGAAATCTCGTCGTTCAACAAGTTTAGGAAAGCAGGTGTTTGATGAGTATAGGTACTTCCTCCATAGAAATCATAAGTATCGAACTACTGAAAAACATCTTTTCAATGGGAAAGAGGAGACTACATCAAAACCACGAAGAATGTCACCTTGCCTATGGAAGTTGGAATATAATAGAATTAATCATCAAGGTTATACATCGAATCAAATTGTTTATCTATCATATATGATATGTTTTGAATTTATATTTTTATATTGTGTTGTGTTTACTCATGTTGTAATTGACAATGATTGTCGTTGTTAATTTTAACTTATATGCTCATGAAGGTCACCGCTGCTAATAATGGCCTGGCCTACAGGACTCCAAAAAATTTATCCCGTGATACCTAGTAGGTTGCCCTCTACCATGAGCAGTTACAAATCGTGCAATTTTCGGATACAATGCATATCGTAAAGAATATAACAGAAACATTATGAAAAATATTTTATGGAAGGCATGACAAAGAAAAAATTGTCAAAATTTGTAGTGACATTCAGGAAGTCAATCATGCAATGAAAATGTCATTCAATTAAATAGCGATGGAGACCAAATAATATAAGTGCCCTTCCTTGGTTGTTAACAAAGAGCAACAGCAATGCTATAAAAGAAGTCATACAAAAAATTCAATTTCCCACGTGATTTGTTGCAAAACATAAACAATATACTATCAAAGAAAGGTGAATTTGGGTTAGGGATGAAAAGCATGATTGTCATACCTTTATTACAATTATTCCGTATATTATATACACTTGTATAAATCTATGCAATTTTCAGCTGTATCAGGTTACTACTTTGAAAAGCAAATGAAAGATCATTCTTAAGTAATTGTTGCAAAGCATCGCTCTTTACCCCTATATCTCCTAGACAACTTTGACAACAAATGTCAAGCAAGTTATATATGATCTTGGAAAATACATGAGGTAAGTAGCCAGATTCGGTTCACCCGTTGTATACATCTTATAATTGCCATTTGTTTTACTTGTTATGTAATATATTGTATATTTTTGTTAAATATCTTTAATATATTTGCGCCTTGAATCACTTGTAGATGGCTATCATCTAAAGAAATCTATAAAGAAGATATAAATTATTGGAAGAGAAAAATTCCTCATCTAATGTGTGAAATGCAAAAGTGTCTACTTTCAAAAAAATTCAATGCACAAGAACACTACCTCATACACCAAGTTGAGGAGATTGAATTGTGTCGATGGTTGAGAGGCACTTGAAATTTTTGAAGGCTTTGGTTAGACAAAGAGTACATCCTAAGGGCTCTATGGTGGAGGGATATATGGTATACTAGACCATGGTGTACATTAGTGAATATCTTTCTAAGTTTGTAGCAAAGATCCATTTAGATCACATTTGGGATCCCAACTCCATTAACAAATTCGAAGGGGAGTACCTGTTGGGGAAAGGTAGATTGAGGAAAGTGAGAGGTAATTATAAGATGGTCATGGAGATTAATTGGAATGCATTTTACATATGGTTTTTATGTATATTGTACTTATTTAATTTTTTAATCTTCAATATACATCAATTATAAATTAAGGTCGTATACTGTGGTATTTAACTAATTGTACGTCATTTGTGAATTTCAATTTATTTTGGTACAGTTGGTCAAGAGTGGGATGCACTATATTTGTACGTCACCAACAATCTTGATTGGATGATGGTATGGATTGAACGATGTCAACAATTTGGTCGCACATTAACATGGGAAGGTGTGGCTTCATTGGTTAAAGGAGCTCATCGTAATGGAGATTCCAATGTTACACAAAGGGAAATTGATTTAGCTTATGGTTTAAGAGATAAACAGGTACATATAAATATATTAATCACCCATATTATTTAATTATTTTCAAGTATATTGATGTATATATATCTTGAGATTTTTTTCTTTGCATACATTGGGCCAAGAATAAATATGTTTATCAACTGACGATATTGCAATAATTTTTACATGTTTGACATATTGCAGGTGAAACACCACAAGGATATGTGGTGCAATGGTTGTAAATTTTGAATCAAAATGTTGGATGACATGGAGAAAACTTGTGATTCCGGTATAACTGTAGTCTTTTAGGTGACTAATGTTTCATCTAAAAGCGATATACATCCAAAAGTCTCAGAAAATCGATACTATGGGATTTTGGATGATATACTTGAGTGTGACTTTAAGTCCTTTAGATTAATTTTGTTCATCATCCTATGGTACAGGCTACGATTAAATGAAAATGATCCTAAGAGAACTGTTATTGAACATGATAATGGATTTACCATGGTTAATACAAGGTTGATCGAGCGAGCTGAAAATGAGCCCTATGTTCTTCCAAGCCAATGTGAGGTATTTTACTTAGAGGTTCCAGGTAAACTGGTTTGGTCATTTGTTGTTAGACATGATCCAAGAGGAAGGCCGGTAAATTATAATGTGGTGGAAGAAGAAGATACCGAAGAACTAGAAGATGATGTAGATGATGATCAGGATCAACGGTTAGTTGATGATGTCCCTAACTAAGATGTCAAAGGAGGAGGAACTAGATGATGATGTAGGAGTTACTGCTAACATCCGTAGGATGATGACATTATCAAAATCTGATATCAATGGACGACGATGATGATATGACCAATCCTTCCAATTTCAAATCTTCATTGGATGATACAGACAAAGAGTTGGATGAAGAAGAAGATCAATGACATTGAAATGTATAAGTTACTTCATTATATTATCTATTTGATATTAATTTCTTGACAGAATTATATTTGACTTATGTGGTTACATAATTAATTCATGATGTTTTTAATTTTTATGCCATTACATAATTAATTTAATGATGTACTTTTTAATGTTTGAAAGGTCAAAAAATTAAAACATTTCAATAGTGATGTTACCAACCTTGAAATTAGTGTGTTTTATGTTTCATGTGATCATAAAAGATTAAAAAGTCAGTTGTAGAGGTGGTTGTTCAGTGGTTGACATTTATGTTGGTTCTTTTTACAATGTAACTAGGTTTGCCTTCAAATATACCTATGGAATTTCCAATTCCAATCGAAGGAAGCTCAAAGGACCTAGACCAACTGACGAGGACTTTAAAAGCCTTGTACACTTCGAGGGCTCTGCAAGACCCAGGAGGGTGATCCCTTAATGTGTTTACAACCTCTACACCATTATTATAACCAACATTAACAATTGTAGATGATCTCACTTAATAGCTCAACACGATAAGACAATATCAACTAGAATTGGTTGTTCATAGACAATATCAACTATCTAGAGTGTGAGATAACTAAACACAATCCATTGTATAAGATAGTTAATGATTTGCAATTTGTAGCAAGCTCTAGGAAAAGACAAACAAATACTGAACTGGACGAATAATTACAACTCAGATTAGTGCCATATATCCATTGCAAGAGTCAAATTCATAAGCGTCTAGAGGTTTATAATAGATTTGATACATCACATATAAGATCCCTGACAATATTGCATTACAATTTCATCAGTGTGCATTCTAACCCAAGACTACTTATCAAATCCTTATACAACACATATCTGCCTATAATCCCATTCAAGCATTTTGATTAATTCCTTGAATTAAAGCTAAAATAGAATCATACACACCACAATAGTGAGATGGATAAAACAACCCTTAGTTATTTCATTGAAAGTTCAGATACGCATGTACAATGGAAAGACATGAGTTTGAATTTTCATTTCATCTCAAATGCTAGTACTATTATTCAACATTAAATCTCTATGAACTCAAAACCTATTACATAATGATTCAAAACCTAAATTGCATTTCTCTAAAACCATTAGACTTTACAATTCGCTCTGCAACTTCACCTAGACTCGAAAAAAATTATCTAACTTGCTAACCCGTACTTTTGACCTTGAAATCCTTCTTATAGAAAATGAAGGAGAAAACAAGCACCGGGCCAGAAAGTACACCTGTCACCAGTCAATTGGAGCACCTGGTGATATTCCAAAATTTGTTACAACAACCACCACCTTAAAAAATATTCTTGTTCAAAAATCGTTACAACAACAATCATTCTAGAGCATATTCTCATTCATCATGTCGGCGGAGGAAGGTTGATGAATAACAAAAAACCATGAGAAACCCATGCCAAGAAAGTCATCCATACAAAACTGGAAACATTGTAACTGCAGCATTTGATTTGCCACCTATCAGTAGCCCACTCTTTTTACTCATCATCATTCAAATACTCAGCCACCCACCTCTGGTATTCTTCGTTAGTTGGCCAGTCAAAATTAATCACCTCTTTTACCTTTGTACTATAAGGAAAATACTTTACCGCTCCCTGATTAGCATCTCTTTCAAAAGATTCCAAAAATGAGCCCGTACCAATAATATTATCCATACAATTTACCAACAAATCATAATCTGAGTCATCAAAAATTATTTTAATTTGATTATTGATGACTTTACTTGCTTGATCCTGCCATTGTTGGAGTGTTCTGATCTCCCCCTGCTCATTAGTTATATCAGGTAATAGTGTGTTACCTCAATCATTGAAGTTCTTTACCAATTCCCTAATCTTCCTACTTAGATCATCTGGTAAGGTCTGAAAACCTTGCAATGATTTAACTAATATATAAGTAGGCTTCAATGATTGGGGCCTGTTATTTACATCAAACCTTTGAGGCTTTATTCATAACATCTAGATTATTTTCTTAGGATCCACTTTGAATTATTGGAATCACTATCCCCTCGATCCCTATCAATATTATTTATTGCTTCAGATAGAAAAGAATACAAAGAATGTATAGAGGGCGGTTTATTATCCACCTTTTCATTTAAATGCTCCGAAACAAGAGTAACAATTTATTTTTCTTTTGAAAGAAAACCCTCCTCTTTTACCCTTAGTGATGTCTATAATTGATCAATTTCCTGCATGAGCTGCCTCTTTGTTGGATCAACAGACCACTCTGTTTGTTCATCGACTTGTTCTAGAGGAGGGGTAAGAGTAGGATTTTGAATGGGAGACCTTGGTGTAGAAACATTTGGAGAAGCAGGAGGCATTGACCCTGTTGTGGGAGGTGATGTGTTGGTTCCTGGAGCATTGGATGTTTCCCCAGTATGTCTATACTTGAACCTTTCTACTTCAGTTTGCAGCTCAACATTCCTTTGTTGCATTTCATTACGTTTTTCAATTAAAATGTTATACTTCTCCATTAGGCCCTTTCTTTCAGCCTCCTCCCTTTTAGAAGGCCTTTAGCCAACTTCAATACATCTCATTAATTAAAACTAGTGGCTTCTGTGTTTCGTTGTAGTCTCCAAGCCCCTTTATTATTAACTCTCCCTTTGAAAATTTGTATTAATATCAACAATGTCCTGGCTTTCTCTCCTGTGAAGTTTCAATGCCCAAATTGCCATGCTCTATATTCTTCATCAATGCATAGTTTCAATGTCACTTTAACTTCTTCTTCAAAATCCTAAAAAAGATTCTTGGACTTCATAATGGCATTGAAAGCCACTGCATTTGCGATGTCCCATTTAGGAAAAATCAAAACACCAGCCTGATTCACTAGTCATCTTCCTTCTTCAGGAGTGATGTTTTTGAAATCTTCCATTAGTTCAGCTTTCACTTCTTCATCATTCTCCTAATCTGACCTATCATGCCTTAGTTCTTTTCTCTTCTTGCATTTATTTTGATATTCCTCAAATTTCATCCTCCATGTCAATTGCAAGAATACAAGAGTCTTTACAAATGCATTGTCATCTAAGAACTCCTTGCAAGCCTCCATTCTTGCAACCTGCACACTCTTACCCTTCATATCCAAATCAGATAGAACCAATTCAACTGACCTAGGAGGGGACGGCATACCAACCTACATGTCTTGATCAGTAACAATAATTTCATCTGTGAGATCCTCAGGTAGGTGATCAGTTCTTTGCCTCTTAGGGCTTGGATCAGGTGGTGGTGATGGGGGACTGCTCTCTGGTGAAGATTTTAATTCAATGATTTTGACAGCCCTAGGTACTTTGAATTTTGGGCCTGGTCATGAAGGTGCCTTCATTATTTCCTTCCCTTTTCTGTCTACTTCTTCTTCATCACTGCCAGTATCCCTTTTCCTCCTATAGATGGGCTGCCTTTCTGTAGGCTTACATACTGACCTTGTTTCAATTGGAATATCACTTTGTCCTTGCATATCAAAACTTAGCCTTAAATTTATCTTTTTGGTTGTCAAAGTGTCAATTATCTCCTTAAAATTATTCATTAAAAAATCAATTCTCTTGTGGTATGGAGTGAATTCCATCAATGGATCATACGTTGGATCCATTTCATGCACAATATCCAGTAGCTTACTATAAGCTATCCGCTTTTCCTTGTTTAATTCCTATCTATTTAAATCAAATTCATTCCTGATTAGGTCCTTAGGGAAATTGAACTCATATGCAAATTTGCCACCTTTTATTCTTTGTCTGAAAAGAGCAAAGAAACCTTCAGGATCATGTTGTCGCCTTGGACCAAATCTCAAATGGTAATCAAGAAACCCTAGTCAGACACTACTGTATAATCAGACACTACTGTATAATCAGCCACTACTGTATAATCAGACACTACTGTAAAGTCAGACACTACTGTATAATCAGGGAATAATGTTCCCTTCCCCTTTCTAGTTAGGTTATCTTCATGAATACACCCCATCTACCACATAACTTCTGCAAACCCTAGTCTTGGTGGCACATTGTATGGCAATATGTGAGGGGTTCCTTGAAATCCATATATTCTCAGGATAGTGTTGACTGGATATGGGATAATGTCACCCTAGTTATGTAAAACCCTCAATTATGGTTTCCACTCCTTCAGCCTAAGGAAATCATGCACTTCCTGAGGGATCCTAGGTACATTAACCATCAATATAGCCCTCAATCTTGTAGCAAAACAATTATCAAATTGCACATAACTGGTGCTTTCCTTATTACATGACAAATCTGTAGCCCATATCTATACTAGCAATCTTTCTCCATTAACTGATTGTCTTAAGTTCATCTTCTCAACAAAGAAATCAACATTCCTAAACAAGAACATATGCATCAACATGGAATACCAAAAGAATTGAGTACCAGTATCACCATTCTCCATCTTCGACAGTCCTTCATCTATCCTCTCCACCAAAAAAGAAGCAAAATCATATGTTACAGAGAAGTTAGGGTGTTGTATTTGCACCCCCATGAACATGTATGCAATCAACATTACTGCACCAAGGTTGAAACCCAAAATCTGACATAGTGAATAGAAAGTAGCCAGGAAAGGCTTTCCAAAACAATTCAATCTGAAGGGTTCCTGGTCACTAGGGCTGATGTGAAATTGTGAACCCCCTTCCTTAACTAGATGAGGTGGAAGCAGCTTAACACTAAAAAGAGATTGCAATTTTGTATACTTATGCTTCATTTCTTCAAGATTAATAGGAACCAAGTCATCACTTGGCTCACTCAAATCAAAAGTATGTTGGATAACATCTTTGTTAATTTCTAATAGAACCCCTCCATCATTATCTCTGATTACCCGTGTGATAGGGTCATATCTTTTGGCCACTACTCTAAGTAAGTCCACATCAGAGAATACATTTGGAACAACCGACTTTCCCATGTTGTACATCCATCCATTTGAAAAAGGATGAGGCAAATTCCTCTGTCCATACCATAATCTGAACATTTCTAAGCCTATGAGTGGAACCCTAGCATCAACAATGTTGGAATTATTACACACCAACCCCTCCCCTAGGATTTTCCCTCGCATCAACACCAAACCTTTCCTTCTCTCATTTGTTGATAATGGAAATTGTTCTAGGAAATTATCGTACAAGTTTCTTTTCAAATACTCAATGTGGCTAGAGTGTTGCTTGGTTGGTGCCATTTTAGAAAAAACTAGGGCCTCACTACAATGTTACACTTCAAGTGGCTATGACTAAGTAGAGATAGGAAATTACAGAGTAAAAATACCACAATTCCTCACAATTTATGATTAAACAATAGCCCTAACAAAAAATTTTAATGAACTCAGTGACAAGCATATCAGACCCCCCCTTTTCCAAATTTAGGTGTAGAATGACTGGGAAATAGAGAAAATTAACTCACGGCTTTTTTCACACAAACTCCAATTTCTGGCTACAGCTGCTCGTAATTTCACCTTTGGCTCTGAAACTGTTTTCACGAAATACTTGGATGCTTTGTGATAAAAATGAGATGAGTAAATTGATTTTATGTTGATCAAATCCTACCAATAGATGTCTCATCCACCATTAAAGCCCACTTGCGGGTTGCATGAAGGGCTCCAACCATAATTTGATACATATTTAAATTTGAGTCGTTGATCCTTCAGTTTGATCAAATCATCGATGACCATCTTCAAAACAGGCTGACATAATCACCAACACAGCAATAAAGGGTCCCACTATGTCATACGCTGTGAAGGAATGCCACATGGCAGTTGCTCGCGATATCACAATCCTTTGATTTACCATCGTGGAATGACGGGCACCGTCGATCTTTTTACCATAAATCTTGCTCCTTAAAAAATGGTGGCCGTCCTTTCCTTTAATTGTTGAGCAACTTTTTCCTTAAAATCATAACATCTGCGTTGAAATAAAACACGTGCATCTTACAAACATATTAGTAATCTGCCTCGTAATACATTTAAAACTAACGAACACTTTCTTCACTCCTTAGGCTTCATTGGATGAGACACGTGGCAGGCACCCGCGACATCGCGATCCCAAAATTCCTAATCGCGTGATGGTGGGCACCGTCAATCTTGAAGAGACAGCTCATCAATGGTCACACAGATTTCATCCTTTAGGAAGGGCACATGGCACCCGCCCGTGATATCGCGATCCCTGTAATCCCTGATCGCAGGATAGCGGGCGTTGTTGATCTCATTCCTTTAACACAATCACCAGCCATGTCATTAACCTTTGAGCAACTTTTCCAGTGAGATTATAACATATCCGTCGATTTAGAACATGTGCATCTCGAGAATACTTTAGTAATCCTCCCCTTAATACATTTAAAGCCTGCTAGTGTTTCCTTTACTCTTTAGGCTTCATCAGATGAGACACATGGCGCCCGCTTGTGATTTTGCAATCAACACAAGCACCATCATGGGATGGCAGGGAATGGCTCAGATCAAATGGTAGTTGGTTAGCGATAGCTCAAATTTGATCCCCTGGATAGGACACGTGGCACCTGTCCGTAATTTCGTGATCCTTCAATTCCCGATCACGGGATGGCGGGCACCGTTGATATCTACAGGAAATAGATCAACGATAGCACTAAATCAACCCTTGCAAAATAAAATATTCATTAAAAGGAGAAGTGGGAATTACTAGGCGGAAGACAAATAAAAAAATTATATTTATAGAAGAAAAATAAAATAAATTTACAATTTGTTTTATAATTTCACTTTTAACTTTAAATGTATGTTCACTCATTAAGTTGTATTTTTTTTACAATCACATTTTTATTTTAGATGTTTTGTTTATAAAATATAAAGATGCATTAAAATATCTTAGAATGCATAACATATTCTTTGTTCGTATTAAATTAACATGATAATTTCACAATATCTTAACCAAATCAAGGAAAAAATTTAATCATTACTATGCAACATTATTCTCATCAAAACTAACAAATAAACATTGAAAACAAATTTATCTTTTTATATTATAACATTTAGCAACTGACCTTGTACACAGTATCAAGTTAATTATAAAAACACATAAAATTATTTATAAGCAACTTAATTTTTTTAACAATTTAATAAAATATAATATAGTATAAATAAGAAAAAATTAATAAGAATTATAGATAAATTTATGAAATATTGATTTACTTATCAAGAAAAAATCAATGGTAAATTTACTTATTATAGATAAATTTACTTACCAATCTATTTTAAACAATAAAAAAAAAATTAATCATTACTAATTGCAACATTATTGACACATCTTTTAAAGCGACAAATAAACATTGAAAACACATTTATTTTTTATATTATAACATTCATAACTAAAACCTTTTTATACACAATGTCAAGTTAACTATAAGTTGTATAGAGTTTAGAATTGCTATATCTCTCATATATCAACATAGGTAAATTTGAAAATATTTTAAATTATATAATTTCAAAAAAAAATTGAATGAATTTATAGAAGATTATTTTTATTAAAGTGATAGAATCTAATCCCAATACTAACAATAATTATAAGTCTAACCATAACCCCAACCTAAAACTAACACTAATTAATTTCAAACCTAACTCTAATTTTATTTCTAACCCTAAACATAACTGTAAGTTCTAAAACTAACATTAATGAAACCTAATTAAACCATAACCCTAACCCTAATACTAACCCTTGCCCCAATTGAACCCTAACACTAACCCCAAGAAGCTCTATCCTTAGAGACCTTAATCTTTTGCCCACAGCCCCAACCTAATCTTAATTGGGTCTATGCCACCTAATTTTTAATTAAAGTCCTAACCATGTTGGACCTTAAGCAATTGAACTCATGTTTTAGGGTTATGGTTCGAGTAAAGGTTAGGGTTAGTTATCAGTTATGGTTAGGGTCAAAATTCAAATAAATTATGGTTGGAGTTTAATTAAGGTTGCTATTCACTTAGGGTTAAAGGTTCAATTAGTATTCAATTTGGGTTAGGGTCAGTTAGGGTTATAATTCAATAAGAGAGTTTGTAATTAAAGGTGGGGTTAGGTTCATCTTAAATTAGGGCTAAGTTGGGTTAGGGTTCCCGATTAAGGTAAGGGGTTATTGTCTATTTTGGGGTTAGGGTTCAATTAGGGTTCTCTAGGGTTTTGATACAATTAGGGTTAGTTTTTCAACAATACCTAGGGGTTACAATTATAGTTAATTAGTGTTAGAGTTAGGGTTATATCTGAGTTCAATCGAGGGTTAGGGTCAAGTTTAATTAGTGTTAGAGTTAGGGTTGCAATAATAAAATTTTCCATAATGATATGGAAAGGCATTCAATTGGATTCATATACAAATTCACAAATAAGAATTGGTAATTAAGAATTCTCTAGAACTAAAGTTATAACAACAAATACAATCCTTATCTTAATCATTTGTTCTTTGTTAGGGTTGGGATAAGAATTTAACGGGGCCAACTGAGACTTAGGAAATAAAACCCTATGGAGGAAATAAAGTATTAAATCAAAGTTGGGTTTTAATTTTAATCCGGTGACGTAAGCCTAAGCCATTAACTCCAGTGGTCATGTCATCGATGGCTTAGCCAAAGCCTTTCATTAAATACTAACCATGCAATGTGTAGGTTTTCCATATTCAAAGATATGGGAGAAGATCTCGATCGTACCCCGCCAACTCGCAGACCTAAGGTGCCGCCCTGTTATTTGATGCGAGGTCAGCAAAAGGCAGATGTATGTCCTGTATGGAATGTGGGGCCCAATCTCCACTATTGTGCTCATAACCCATGGTTTTAGATCGACAACCAAGATCAAAAGCTAATGTAAATCTTTGTTGTTCCCTGCTAGCTCGCAGGAGGAAGATGAAGGTTGGTGAAGCATTAATGAATTATTCCTTGCTTGTGTAGTCACGTCAATCTCAATCTGTGTGAAGATGTTGTTGTTGGCAATCATGAAGGGTGATCTTTGGATTCTCATCTAGCTCTAGTTAAACGGTGATAGTACATACGCTACCAAATTGCCATGTTTGCACATGCATATTTACTAAGCATTGATGAAGGTTGCCATTACCTCGCACAATAAATACAAGAGGAATTAATTGCTTATAGTGTCATTCTTGTAGCAATTAGAGCGCTTTGTGGGTTGAGTCTAATCAAGTTTGAGTGCTTGTCTGAGAAGAGAAAATGAGTAAGTCAGTAAGGAGGTATGTTCGTTTAAGCTCACAAAAGCTCGGTCCTGCTATTCAGGAAGGTGCTTTGGTTGAGCAACAATGTCCTAGAATTGCAACCTTCTACTGCTTTGGTTGCAGTAGAAGGTTGCAATTCCAGGACATTTCTGCTCAACTGGTAGATGACAAAGGCAAGCAATCAGTGTGCTCTGGATACGGCCAACACTCACCCATTGACCTTATGAGCAACAATTCTGATGATGTAATCGAGACTGACTCGGACTACTGTCAGTATTTAAGTCACTTCAATCACGGTCTACCCTCTGATGAGGAAATGATATGTGTGGGAACATCAACTATTAAAACCCCAAGTGGACGGACTAGAATCATTTTGGGCAAGGACAAGAAAGAAGAGGAGGCTGAGATTCTACCGTATTGGGCAACAACTAGAAGCAGGTGTGTATACCAGAGTTTGAGTGTTGGTAAGGGCAGGGTGGCAGGTAAACTAGAAGTTGTTGTGGTGTGCCTTCATGGCAATTTGGTTGACAAGGGGATTTTGATGACAATTTGTGTTCCCTATTCTTTTAGCTTTCCCCAGTTCGTGCGCCACTATGTTTTGCAGATTCAACGTGTGGGAAGTTTTGAAATGAAAGTCAAATGTAATGAAGATTTGTGGTGAAATTACATTTGAGCCCGAAGCTTGTTGCTTTCTTGTCATATAAAAGGGAATTCAAGGCTCATTTGTAGGGAGAGAACTGATGAAAGCTCTAGCTAGGTTTTGAGTTGAATATATGGGTAGAAAGATATATGTCCTATGATGAGGAAGTGATATTTGTGGTGCCATTGGTTGTTAAAACCCCAAGCGGATGGAATAGAATAGATAGACTATTTTGAGTTTTGGATGAATATATGAAAATTATCTTAAATTGTATGTAGATATGACTTATAAGCATGAATAAACATATAATTCTAATATATTTTCTCTCCTTATGTGGATTTGAGTGAATTTTGAATGAAATGTTAATGATGTTGTCATTCTTCTTTAGAGAATTTGTTCAATTGTGTGTCTATGTTTTGGGTAGAATTCAATTTTAAAATGTTGAGGTTTCATATTTATATGTGTGAGATTGATCTAATATTCCAGAAAATGAATGTTAAAATATCATGAAAAAAATGGGCATATAATGAATGTAGACGTAAAATTATATTTGCATATATTCATAAAATAAGATCTAATAAACAAAAAATATATGCAATTAAAAATAAAGGAAAAATAATTCAACCCAAATTTAGATAAGAGAGATAATTAGATTATATGATAACTTTAAGGCTAGGGTTGGGGTTTGATTAGGATTGAGTGTTAGCTTAGGGTTATGATTAGAGTTATGAATCTACAATTAGGGTTCAATTAATGTTCACTTAGGGTTTCTTTCTTGGGAGAGAAGTTTATTGAATGGTAAGTGTATTTTATAAAAAATTAATATGTCAAGAATTAATTTTAGACAATACTACATGTGGTTTTTCATATGATATTAAATTGTAGATTAAAATTGATAATAGATTTCCTTCCTTCTTTTGCATTGTAAGCTACCATAATATATGGCCTTAAAATCCTATTCATATTTTGAGATTTTCTAAACTATACAACACGACATCCAACAAAAAAAATTGTTATGCATTTTTTCCAAGCACAAATCCTTAGAATTTTTAATGTGTTACTTAGGTTAATTATTTATTTCAATAAATAAATACACACTAATATATATATTATGGATTTGAGGGAAAATACTAAAATATTTATATATATAGAATAATTTAAATGCAAAGGATTCAATTACATACCTTTGCTTTTGTTAATGTTGATGAAGATACAAATCTTGATGAAGTGCCAAATTTGATGACATGATATAAAAAACTGGAATATCTTTGCTCTATGTGGCACTTGAAATTTTGTACAAAACTATAACTAACTCTACGTCAAATTTGTGACTTTGGACCTATTTTGCATCAATAAATATGAGCTTTGACACATGCCTCCTAATCTAGCATACAATATGTACTTAAATGCTCAAAATAGTTGGGAGTGGTGTTGAGATTGGTGGATCTTTGGGAAGGTCCAATGCTTCACCTTTGTATCTCTCCCTATAGATAGAAGTAGAGATGAATATAGAATGAGAGAGGAAAAGGGATAAAAATAGATAGAGATATATAGAGAGAGATAGAGGGAGAAACAAATATATAGAGAGATAGGGAGATATATATATATATATATAGAGAGAGAGAGAGAGATGTCAAGATAGAGATATAAGGAGATATAGAGAGAGGGGAAAGAGAGAGAGAGAGAGAGATAAGTAGAGAAAGACAAATAGAGATGGAGAGGGAGAGATAGATAAATGGGAAGAGAAAGACATAGATATAGAGATATATGGGAAGATAAAGGGACAAATAGGTTGAGATATGAACATAGATAGGGGTATAGGGAGGGAGCAAGAGATTAGGGAGAGATGGGGAGAGATAGAGAGAGGGAGGGAGAAAGGGAGAGATATATGTAGAGGAGGGAGGGAGAGATAGAAGATGGGGAAGAGGGGAGATATATGTAGAGAGGGGGAGAGAGTGAGAGGGGAGGCTAATTTTTTATTTTAAATTCTATAAAATATTCAATAAATAATAATATAATATTATAAAAATTATATAATTTGTATTTTTAAATTACACACTATATTTTATTTTTTGAAAAATATGTAATTTTTTAACCATTTTCCTATATATTTAGTATTGAGATTTTTACATCTTTTAACAATTCAATATATAATACAAATCAAATATAGTTAATAATTTAATTAACTAGCATGCCTATATTAATTAATAATATATATATGTAAAACACGCCGAGAGTTATCTTTATCAAGATGCCTATTAACTTGAAAAAATGCTTACATTTTCATGAATATGAATTTGGAAAGCAATCAATTTGATTTCATTATTGTTTGTGTCATTGTTTATCTCAATTCCCATATATAAGGGCACACATTGAAATTTGAAATCATACCAACTTGTCTATAACAACAATCAACCAAGAATAATAAATTTAAAAGTAGAAATGTTCATCAATCATTAGATTTAGTATTGACAACATCAAAGAAGTATATCATGAAAAAATGACATTAACTAACTTAGATATATCCACTATTTTTTTTTTCAAATGTTTGAATACATTGTTAACATTATATACATTCAAGCATTTGAATGTTATGAAACCTATAGCTTTGCAATTGAGTCTAATAAAGCTTTTCTCAGGATGAATAATCAAACTTTATTTATTTTTTTATGACTGTGCATTTAATCCTTTGTTCTAGTACATAAGTCTCTTTTTTCACTTGAAGTTTAAATATGTATCTATTGAAAAGGACCTTTTTGTATAATGTGTGAAAACTTAACATCATCTTGTTTTTCATGCTTCAAAATGTTCAATTATTTTGTTGTTACACCCATAATTTCTTCTACCACTTCTTCAAAAGTTGTAATCCAATTGAATGAAGTATGGTCTTACACTTTGCATTGAAGTATATATTTATAATCACATTCAGGAAAAATTTTATCACATCTTCCACAATACCCTTGACCATTTTCATTGGCTTTTGGAGTGCCTATCTCAATTTTTCAAGGGGCATGTTGTGTATAGCAAAATTTTCTGTAATGAAAAATAAGGTGGCTTTGAATTAAGTGCACCAAGATGGTTCCCACAAAAGAGGGGGGGCTTAAAGAGGGAGGGAGGGAGAGTAGAAGGGAGAGAGTGGGAGAGGGTGGCAAAGAGTGGGAGAGAGTGGGGGAGAGAGGCAGGAAGAGAGTGGGAGAGAGTGGGAGAGATTGGGAGAGGGAGGGAGAGAGTAAGAGGGATTAGGAGAGAGTGTGAGAGGGTGGGAGATAGGGTGAGTAGAGAGTGGAAGAGAGAGAGGGAGGAGGAGGAAGAAAGTGGGAGAGAATGGGAGAGTGGGAGGAGGAGTAGGAAGAAGGTGGGAGAGAGAGAGTGGGAGAGGGTGTGAGAGAGAATGGGGAGAGAGTGGGAGAGTGGGAGATAGGGAGGAGGGAGAGAGTAGGAGAGAGTGGGAGAGGGAGTCTTGAGAGGCGAGAGAGTGTGGGAAAATTAGGAGAGTGGGAGAGTGAAGTGGCTACATAGGGTTCTATACATAGTATTTGTAGGATAATGGTATCTCTATTTTTTGAATTATTCTAAACCTTGTTTCTATGTAGTAGTTTTAAATTCATTTTTGTTGTTATACTCTATAATTAATAGTTTATATATTGTACTCTCTCTATACATGATTTTTAGCAAGATTAGGGGACACTAATAGAACCTTAGTTTATTTAAAAAGACTAAGAAATGTATGAAATTTGACAACATGAAAACCATGAAAATAAAAGTGAAAAATAAAAATTTAACATAGTAAAATGGCCAATCATGTGCCAAAAATGAAAAGAACCATTTGTTGTTACTCTAATATTTCAACCACATACTAAATTACCAAGTGCATTTTATAAATGTATCATGCAAGGAGCACAATATTGGGAATCAATGTGAATGATTCTCATCAAGAAATTATACAAGCTTTGAGATTGAAGGACCTAAGCTCTTTGTAGGTTTTCAATGAAGATTTAATTAGCCACTAATAGGAACAATGAGAAAATAGATAAATGTGAAAATAAATCATAATCTCTAAGAGTGTTGTGCTAAGAATTACATAAACATCTCATAAATTTCAATAGAGACATGAGACACATTTATAGAAATAAAGGAAATAAATAGCTATTTAGATAGTTATTAATCTACAAAAGATTAGGACTTATGTACTTCAAGAGATTAATAAAAATAAGTTTTTATTTATAATTTTTAAATTTGATAATTTTGAAATTATCATAGATGTAAAGTAAAGATAAAATATTTTTCAACAAAACAAATAAAAATGACAAACAAATAATGTGATTAATCCAAAGATAGCATGATGTGCAAAAATATAATAAATAAAAGAATATCATAATTGTACATAAGCCATCAAAAGTCTACCTATCTTTATAAAAAATAAAAATCTTTAAAATGACTAAAAATTATTAAAACTTATTACAAAGCTCCATGACCAAAGAAACTATACCTTCCATATAAAAGAGTATACAACATGATACTTATAGAAAACAAATTATGTAGGATACCAAAAAATTGTTAAAAAGATAAGATAAGATAAAATTATAAATGAAATTAATCATATTAATTTCATAGTTAAAAAGATAATTCTATGATCTTTAAATATACATGATATATAATAATCTTTAAATCTTTATTTTAAAAAAAATATATTGTATTTTATAAACTTATACATTAATTTTTTTAATATTTAAGTTATACTAAAATCTAAGATGTTCAATATTCATTATTATTTTTAAATTATAATATTGATTAAAGATATATAATTATATTTATAAGATTGAAATTCAATAATGAACTTAGAAAATATTAAATCAATGAAAATTGTTTCTATTATCCAAAATACTATATAAGTAAATTATAAACTATTATAATATAATATTTAAATTTTCTATTTCAAATGTTAAATAATTCTAATGTTAAATTTTTATAATTATAAACTTACCTTTTAATGATGTTAGTAAGTTTTTTAATTAAAATTAGTTTTTCAGCATATATTAACATACCTAGATATATTCACCAAAATCTATTATCTATTATTGATTATGTAATTTTGTATGTACAATATATTTAAAAATAAATAAAAATATATTTTTGAAAAAAAAAATATATTTAAAAAATTAAACAATATATTTTTTAAATTAGAAATATATTAGAAATATTATGAATGTATTCAACTATCAAAATATGATTTTTTTTTAATATACCATTAAAATCACTAGTTGCCCTAATTTCTCTGCTTTTGCTCATTTTTAATGAATTTCCCCCTGACCTTGTCAAATATTTCATTTTAAATGTTTTGCTTTGGAAGCAATGAAACATTTAAAATATATCACACAAAAAATTTCTTGGGCCCCACCTTGTACAGACCACGTGGCAGCCACCCATGATTTTGCAATCAACCAAAGCACCATCGCGGGATGGCGGGGAACGGCTCAGATCATAGGATAGTTGATGAACAGTCACGCAAATTTGATCCCCAGATGGGACACGTGTCACCCACCCACGATATTGCCATCCTACAATTCCCGATCATGGGATGGTGAGCAACCATTGATCTTGAAGGCATTTTGATCGACGACGGTGCAAACTTCATCCTTCTAAAAAATAAAGCATTCATTAAAGGGCAAGGGGACATTACTAGGCGGATGGAAAACAATGACATAAGTTTTTTTAAAACCATTCAGCACAGGGCCAACCAGGACTTAGGAAAATAAAACCCATGGAGGAAATAAAATATTAAGACCAAAGGGACCAGGCCTAGACGGAATGATGGGGCATAAGATGTTTTTAAAACCCTTCAAAAAAGGTAATGGTGAAATAGATCCTGACCAAGGCATTAGGTAAACACAAGGGTTTAAGATGAAGACAAAGCTAAAACCCCAGCCCTAAGAAATTTTCTAACACCATGAAAGACCACTGACATAAGGTAGGGCATGAGTGAAACATTAGGAACAAAATTTGAAGTTCCATCAGTACAAACATTGGATAATTTTATATTAATAGTTTGTCCTATCACAAATACAAAAGGTGAGCACAATAAATAAAATGTATTTTCCCATTAAATGTGAAGGATTTTCAAAAAGTTATAGTGTTCAACTATTGGTCCATTTTTGTTCAATATAAGTTATATTTTAAATCATTATGTGTTTTTTTTATAACAACAAATAGATTTTTTGTGTTCAACTATTGGTCCATATGTATTGTTTTTATAAAATAGAACACTCAGAACAAAAATTTGAAGTTCCATCACTACCCATAACCCTAAACCCTAAACCATTAACCCTTAAACCCCAAACCCTTAAACTCTGTACCCTCTCTCTCTCTCAAGTCTCTCCCTCCTACACCCTCTCCCTCTCTCAGGTCTCTCTCTCAAGTCTCTCCCTCCTACCCCTTCTCCCTCTCTTAGGTCTTTCTCTCACTCACTCACTCCCTCTATCTCTATCCTCCATGGCAACCAAGCCTTAAACCATCTACATCTGCGCCGCCCTCCTCCTTTATCTCTCCCTCCCTCCTCTCTCTATCTCTCTCAACTATCTTCAATATCCTACCCCTCTCCCTCTCTTAGGTCTCTCTCTCTCACTCCTCCCTCTATCTCTATCCCTCCACCCCTTAACCTTAAACCCTTAAACCATCTACCCTCTACCATTAGCCCTCCCTCCCTTTATCTCTCTCCCACTCCCTCCCTCTCTCTCTCTCAAGTCTCTCCCTCCTAGCACCACTCCCTCTCTGAGGTCTCTCTCTCACTCATTCACTCTATCTCAAGTCTTGCCCTCCTACCCCTTCTCCCTCTCTTAGGTCTTTCTCTCACTCACTCGCTCACTCCCTCTATCTATCTCCCCTCCATACCCTTAAACTCTAAACCCTTAAACCCTCTACCCTCTACATTTAACCCTCTACCCATATCTCTCTCCCACTCCCTCCCTCTTTCCCTCTTTCCATCTTCAATCTTCATATTATGTTTCTTTGCCTTCTAATTTTGCATTTTAAATGAAAAAACTTGGTTTTACACCTTATTTAAGTCATTTAATCCTTGATTTTTGTCTCCAATAGATTTATTTAAAACTATAGACACCATCCAATTGAATTATGAGATTCCTCTCTTCTTCTATTAGGATGTAAGAGAAAAATCATTTGAGAGGTCTTTTTGGATCTTAGCCATTCTACTTTCAAGGAGATCCTTTCTTTGAAAAGGTTTCTAAAGACTTGGATATTCCACTCTTTTAGTCTGAGTTTTATGAATTTTAACTTTTGATTGAATATGAACATCTTAGTGCAATGATCAATTGTCTGGGTGAGCCAAGATTCAGTGACAATCAGTCCTCTCTCTCTCCCCTTCCCCTCTGTCATAACTCATAAAGAAGTGACATATTTCATGAAGAAGTGAAATAAGTATTTTTTTTGTTTCAAATAAAATATCACAACTCTCCACTATAAGTATATCATTTAAAAAATAAAATGGTCATTTAATAAAATAATACACTCATTGAAACAAGTGTTGTTATCATAGTGAAAAAATATTTTTCTTATCTGTACAACAATCGGGGTAGCAATGTACAAGCATTGGATAATTTTATATTAATAGTTTGTCTTATCACAAATATAAAAGGTGAGCATAATTGCAGGATCATATGTTGGCAGCCCTTACACATGAAAATGGAATTAGGAAGACCTCTTCTATTGTTGGCTTTCACTTGGGAGACAAGTATGAGGACTTGTTTGTATGTCCAAGACTCGAAAGGACCAAGTTGGTTTGGTGTGACATGGCAGGGGCAAAAAGAATTCAAAGCATGTGGACTGAGCCTTGCATGATGACCAATCTGGTGGAGCAGTCAGAGTTAAGGTATGATACATAAATTTTAGTTTGTGTACCTAATTTACACCATGAGTTGCCCTTGTTTGAGAGCCCCTTGAATGTTCAAGTGTTAGAGGAGGTTGGGATGATAGAGTATACACTTAGTGGATCAGCTACTAGTGTTATGTCTTCATATGGAGAGAGAACCATAAGTGATTCAGTTGATGTACTCTTGATCATTCTTGGAGGAGATGAAGGGTTGGGTGGTGGTATGAGGCAACCCAATCCTCTTGTTGCTCTTTCGGTAGTTCGGGAGGCTTCTTTTTTTCAAAGTTTGGAGATGCATACCATTGAGTGGCCTATTAGAGAATTATAGCTGGATGGTGATAATGATTATGTGGAGGACATTCCTAGTGGGCCACCCACTCAAGGGTTGTCTTTGATGAGTTTTGATGACATATATGCTACACCTTTGGGTTTGTCACCTATTTCTCATGGAAAAATAGTGACTTATTTGTTGATTGGTGACTTCACATTCATAGATTCATCATGGTTTAGTGACTTCCCTAGTTGGATTCACATTGCATTTTTTAACTCTTTGTGCTCTACACCAGCTATTTAGTTTCTTGGGAGTGTGTGGAGGCATGTTTATTTGATGGGCATTGAATATTTGATGGATTTCCTTAATATGTATGGGTATGTTGACACCTATGATTTCATTCTTGTTGTTGGCATGAGTTACACCTGTGGTATTTGGTGGCCTAGTGAGTTGATCTATGTACACATGGGAAGTTTGAGCACTAGGCTCCACTTCGGTACCTTGGAGATTGACATTGGTCAGTTTTATCAGAAGAAGGTGGGTTTTCCTAGGACTTCCACATTGGATATTGGTTTTCATCTAGCTTCTTCTCAAGAGGATGTTGGCATTCATGATGATACCCTTCTTAATCCTAAAGAACCAACTCCTTCAGTTGTGATTTGTGAGCCTTCTTCTGATGATGACAATACTAGATGGGATACACATGACTAGTCTGGTATTCCATTAGCACTGGTAGGAGAGTTTCACTTTGGTTGCATTATGAGGTGTGCTCACCAGTTTTCATTTAGCCCACATGTACAAGATTTGTTGATGACATTGATGACACTGAGAGATGGGTTGAATAAAGGACATGCGGATTCACTCTGGTATGGCGTGCTTCAGATTTCAGATGATGAGTCCAAGTTTGATAGGACTCTCACTTTCTTTTCCCTAGTTGAATGTTCCCAGCAACAAGAGTTTGAGACTCGGTTTGATTGGACTCTTGGGGTTATTAGAGTGGTGCAGTGGAAGTCAATTGGTGTTGAGATTGATGGTTTTCCCCTCCACCCTTAACCCTAAACCCTTAAACCATCTACCTTGTACCCTTAACCCTCCCTCCTTCTATCTGTCTCCCACTCTCTCCCTCTCTCTCTCTCTCTCAAGTATCTTCAATATCGTACCCCCTCTCCCTCCCTTAGGTATCTCTCTCACTCACTCACTCCCTCTATCTCTCTCCCCTTAACCTTAAACCCTAAACCCTTAACCCTTAATAAACCCTCTACCCTCTACCCTTAACCCTCTCTTCCTATATCTCTCTCCCACTCCCTCCCTCTCTCTCTCTCCAGTCTCTCCCTCCTACCTCGTCAACCATAAACCCTTAAACCTTCTATCCTCTACCCTCAACACTCTTCCCCTCCCCCTTCCCCCTCCTAATTCTCTCTCTCTCTCTCTCTCTCTCTCTCTCTCTCTCTCTCTCTCTTCTCTCTCTCCTCTTTCTATATATATATCTCTCTCCCTTTCCTCTCTCTCTCTCTTGCCCACCCTCAACCTCCTAATTACTCTA